>CM052540.1:81983477-82074395 GCA_028533065.1 Trachops cirrhosus | reverse complement strand
TATGCACCCCAATGTTCATAGCAGCACAATTTACAATAGCTAAGTGCTGGAAACAACCCAGGTGCCCATCAGTAAATGAATGGATCAAAAAACTATGGTACATTTACACAATGGAATTCTATGCAGCTGAAAGAAAGAAGGAGCTCATACCCTTTGCAGCAGCATGGATGGAACTGGAAAGCATTATGCTAAGTGAAATAAGACAGTTGGTGAAAGACAAATACCATATGATCTCGCCTTTAACAGGAACCTAAACAACAAAACAAAGAAAGAAGTAAAATATAACAAAAGACACTGAAATAGAGGACAGGTAGTCAGGGACCAGAGGAGAGAGGGGAGGGAATTTCAGGGGAGAAGGGAAGGGTTTACAGGAACAAATATAGAGGACACATGGACAAAACTAGGGGGATTGGAAAGGGGAGAGAGGATGGGAGGAATGGGTGGGTGGGCTGGAATGGGAATAAAGGACAGAAACTGTACTGAATAAACTAAAATAAAAAAATTAAAAAAAAAAAAAGAAATACTAAGATTGTAAGTCCTTGAGCAGGTGGGAGCAAAGTAGACAGCTGGGTTTTACTGAGTGTACGCAAAATACAAATTTTCATACACTGTACCTCTGACAGTTTAGATGACTGCATTTCACTGAGGATTATCTGAAGTCCAAAATGTCAGCAGCATCCTGCTTTCATACACCATTACCTTAGGAAAGCAGGAACAGCTCAAGCATCACACCTGAGAAGGGATGTAACAGTACATTACACTATTAGGGATGTAAGAGCACCTGCTCAGGAAGACCAAAGAGCATGTGTGGGGGCAGAACAAAGACTGGTCAGAAGTCAAGTGATTTATTCAGGAAGAACTTAAATCCAGGAAAATTCATGTATTTTTCGTATTAAATTTTTAGCACATAACAAAATAGTGAAACATGTGCTGTCTGCCTTAAAGACTTTCATCTCTCCAGAAAGGAAAAGACCTTCAGAAATAAACAATACTTGGGTTTTATAGTATTTCCAGAAAGTATGAAATGGTACCATTGGAAATGAGAGAATCTTAGACGCACAATTTCAAATACCACCTAATTGAGAAAAATATAAAATGTTTCTTTCAGTTATTCTAGCTTCTAGCCCAGGGGTTGGTAAACTTCTGTAAAAGTCCAATTAGTAAATACTTTAGGTTTTGCTTGCAAGATGGTCACTGTGGCAACTACTCTGTCAATGGATACCTGTCTCTGTAACTTGAAAGTAGCCACAGACAACATCAAAGGAATGGGAGTGGTGAGCAACAGACTACAAGCCAATCTCTATTCTCGATTTAAGACAATGGCAATACCACAACCAAATGTAACACATGGATCATGACTGGTTTCTGGTTTGAGAGCTGGGGTGAGAGTGGTGGAAGACAACTAACTATAAGACATTCTGGGCTGTTGCTCTAGACCAGATAGCGAGTGACTCAGCCAAGTCAAGTGATGATGGCAGCAGTGCAGATGAGAAAGAAAAGCTCAAAGATATTTTAGAGTTAAAATCAGCACAGCATGGTAAACCAGTGGCCTGAGATAGTAGGAAGAAAAGGGGAGAGTTAAGCATAATTTAAAGATTTTCAGATGGGTGTTTGGATGACTGGGGGTGCCAACCTTTTAAGCAATGGAAGCCAGAAGGAGAAATGGCATTTGGCAAGATAATGAGTTCAATTTTGGACATGTTGAGTATGAGGGGCCCACAATCATCTGAAGACATCCAGACCAAAACACATGATCCTAAAAATGGGGAGTGATTTGAAACAAAACCATGGGAGGGAATAAAATCTGAAAACTGATGAAAGAAAAATGAAAAAAAAAATGATAGCTTTAAGAAGGAGAAAGTGATCAACAATAGAACATACAGACATCTATTAAGATAAAAATAGAAAAATCTGTTTTTACTGTATTTAAAACTGTTTATACTTGACATTCACAAGACCAGTGACTTAGTAAGAGCTATGTTAGTCAAGTGAGCAGGATTTAGATTACAGAGGACTGAAGTAAGGTATTAGAGATTGCAAGTACAGACTATTCCTTGAAGAATTCAGAGACAAAGTGGAGGAAAGAAATTCTATAATAGCCTCAAGAGAATGGGGGTGAAAGGAATTTAAAGGATGGTAAAGATTTGAGCATGTTTATAGATTAAGGGGGAAGGTACAAGCTGAAAGCCAGCAGATGTTACAGGACAGCAAGGATGTATACCACACTGAAGACAGTGAAGAGCACAGGTGGAAGGAGAGTACTTTAATCTTTAAACATCAGTAGAAATTTTAATGTTAACATTTTTTCATTAAAATAGCCCTAATTCTGGGTGTTTTAGCATTACAGCTCAAATGTACCAGAAGCTTCTTTTCAAAAAATTCTAAAGTAAGGCTGACTTCCTGGTCAAGATGGAGGCATAGGTAGATACACTTCACCTCCTCGCACAACCTTAAGAAGGATGGATCACAAGTAACCTCAAAACAAAAAACACCCAGAACTGCCAGAAAAATCAAACTGTATGGAAGTCTGACAACCAAGGATTTAAAGAAATATTCATTCAGATGGGTAATAGGAATGGAGACGGAAAACCGGGGCAGAAAGGACTGGTGTGGCAGCAGTGAGGTGGTGGCGGTGAAGCGGTAGGCTCAAGAGCCAACAGAATGGGTGGTCCCACATTCACATGTGATAGATAAAAACTGGGAGGGATACCTTGGGAGGGATACCTTGGGAGTGAGCCACTCCAGCCCCAGGCCATACCACACAGCCCAGGGTTCCAGTGCTGGCAAATAAAGCCTCATAACTTCTGGCTATAAAAACCAGTGGGGGTTGGGACTGTGGAAGAAATTGCTCATCTCTCACAGAGTCCATTTGAAGGGCCTGCACAGTCCTAAAGTGTACATAAACCACCCACTCTGGGAATCAGCACTAGGGCAGTAGCTAGAGGGGCACCAGTCGTATATGGGAGGGGGGTGAAGTGACTAGAAACAGAGCAGGTGCCAAGCAAGCCTCCAACAGCAAGGCAGTGGCACTGTCCCCTCTCCCAGCCCTCCTCCCACATAGAGTCACAAAGTGGTGGGTTGCCTTGCTCTGGTGAACATCCAAGGCTCCACCCCATACAATTTAACATGTGCTCTAAGATAGACAGTCAAAGCAGCTCTACCTAATACACAAAAACAAACAGAGTCAGGCTGCCAGATCAAGGAGACAAAGAAATATGGCTCAAATGAAAGAACAGAACAAAACCCCAGAAAAGAACTAAGTGAAACAGAGATAGCCAACCTATCAGATGCAGAATTCAAAACATTAGTAAGGATGCTTCAAGATCTCACTGAGTACGGCAAAAGCATAAGGGCAGAAATGAAGGCTACACTAAGTAAAATAAAGAAAAATCCGCAGGGAACTGATAGTGAAGGGAAGGAAGCTGGGGCTCAAATCGATTTGGAACATAAGGAATAAATAAATAATAAATCAACCAGAACAGAATGAAGAAACAAGAATTTAAGAAAAAAAAAGGAGAGATTTAAGAAGCCTCTGCGGCATCTCCAAAACCACCAACATCTGAATCATAGGGATGCCAGAAGGAGAAGAGGAAGAACAAGAAATTGAAAATTTGAAAAACAATGAAAGAAAGCTTCCCTAATTTGGTGAAGGAAATAGACATACAAGTCCAGGAAGCACAGAGAGTCCCAAACAAGTTGGACACAAAGAGGACCACACCAAGACACATCATTATTAAAATGCCAAAGGTTAAAGATAAAGAGAGAATCTTAAAAGCAGTGAGAGGAAAGCACAGTTACCTACAAGGGAGTTCCCTAAGACTATCAGCAGATTTCTCAAAAGAAACTTTGCAGGCTAGAAGGGACTGGCAAGAAGTGGTATTCAAAGTGAGGAAACACAAGGACCTACATCCCAGATTGCTCTATCCAGCAAAGCTGTCATTTAGAATGGAAGGGCAGGTAAAGTGCTTCCCAGACAAGGTAAAACTAATCAACAAAATAAGCTTAAAAAAAGTTCAAAAGCAAGAAAGGCTATAAAGAGTAGTATGAAAAACACCCACATACTGATCACCTTAAGACATATACTATTAATTATAGTATAAAACTGTAGCATAACCATTCTGATTACATCTCCTTCTTTCCCCACAGGGTAACTGAGTGGTAACTTCCCAAAATGATCTATTTTAATTCATCCCTAAGTAATACATAACATTGTTTTGCATGTTTTATATTTTCTACAAATGATACCATACTGTAAACAAAAAGACATTCTTGGAACAATCAGTGGAAATGTGAGCACAAACTACATTATTAGCAGGTGTTGTTATGTCCCCCTTTTGAGTGATCACAGTACCACTGTTGTATTGGAGACTGTCCTTATTCTTAAAATTACCTGTAGAAGTACTGAAAGTGAAGAAAAATAAATATTTGTACATATGTGCAAATGTATTGGGTTGGTCCAAAGGTTGGTTTGCTTTTTTCCATAAGATGGTTCTAGTAGCGCTTAGTTGTCCTTACCTTCGCTTGAAACAATTTGGTTAGATTGTATTGTGACAGCTGTTATATCAGCATGCATTTAAAAACACTTATCAAAACTGATAATTTTTTTTTTAGTTTTTTTTTTGTTTTTTGTTTAAGATTTTATTTATTTATCTTTAGAGGGGAAGGGAAGGAGAGAGGGAGAGAAATATCAATGTATGGCTGCTTCCTGTGCATTCCCTGCTGGGAACTGGCCTGCAACCCAGGCATGTGCCCTGATTGGGAATCAAACCATGATCTCTTGGTTCACAGGCCCATGCTTAATCCACTAAAGCTACACCAGCCAGGGCTAAACCGATAAATTTTTGTGCAGCCATTTTAATATTGAAGATGGAAAAAACACATTTTTGGCATATTATACTTTATTATTTCAAGAAAGGTAAAAATGTACCTGAAACACAAAAAATATTCATGCAGTGTATGGAGAAGGTGCCGTGACTGATCACACGTGTCAAAAATGGTTTGGAAAGTTTCATGCTAGAGATTTCTCACTAGATGATGCTCTATGGTCAGGTAGAGCACCTGAGGTTGACAGCCATCAAACTGAGACATTGAGAACAATCAACATTATACCATGGGGGAGATAGCTGACATACTAAAAATATCCAAATGAACAGTTGCTGGCGAAAATGAAAAAATGTATCTTTTATTTTACAGAAAATACCACATGGACTTTTGACCAACTGTCACATTGAAAATGTTGCACCTATTATTTCATCTTCAATATTAAAATGGCTGCACAAAAGTTCACCAATTTTGGTAATTTTTTTAAATGCACACTGATATGACAGCTATCACCATACAATCTAACAAAACTGTTTTGAATGATGTTAAAGACAACTAAGCACTACTAGAGCCATCGTACAGAAAAAATGTAACAGCTCTTTTGGCCAAACCAATATTATGGAGGAAGGGCAGTGTGCATGTGAAACAAGATGGGTAAGTATTAATAACCGATGGATTTGGGTTGGAGGGCATATGGTAGTTTGCTGTCCTATTTACTTAATGTGTCTATATTTACCATAATAAAATCCAGTAAACTGGATGATAAAATGTGCATTGGAACCATTTGGCCCATAAGAACAATATTGTTGCCAGCCCTGTTAAACATTAGTCTCTCCCAAATTTTAGTGTTATTTGTGCAATAGCAGGGCCTAATACCTTATGGATCTAAAGAATCAACTGCAAGAGGACGTGGAGCATTGACTAAAATCATCACTAAGTGTTTGAGCTCAGCCTGCAGAGTTGTCTGGTTTGACCAGCACAGAGTTCTAAAAAACCTTAACACACAAATGTGAAGGTATCTTAGGCAGGGTACAAAATCAATACATTTACCCCTGTTACCATCACTCCTTTTCATCTTTTACTTCACTTACCTGCTGGCCCATGAGAGCATTTTAGTTTGTGACCTCCAGTTTCTAAAGTACCCAGTCTTATGTAGGTACTATCCTTCCTGATTGCACTGAATAAATGAGGAATGTACTATATGAGGAAAAGGGAGACACATCCAGCATTCCTCATTATTACCACAAAAACTTTAAATACATTTCTATGTATGTACTGTATATATTAATTCAAATGTCAACTCTATGCCATAACAACCTCTATTCAGGAATCAAAAAACCAAATGTAAATACAAATAGAGAAAAATAAAAACAGATCCATCCCCACAGTTCACAAACTGCATGTAGTTCACAACAACAGAATTCTATGTTTCTGGACTACTGTCCTGCTGTTGATGCTGTGCACAACCCTGCTCCTCAATGATCACCAGGCTAATCTCTTAATCTGTGAGGTGAAGGTAATTTCTCTCATCTGCAAAATAAGGATTAAAGGCATTAATACAGTAAGTGGGCCATAGTAAGCACCCCATAAGGGTTAATTGCTATATTGTTATATTAACCTTTTAGGAGGTGAGAAAGAGATGGACTGTTTAAGAAGTCTTCCCTGATTCACAGACACCCAGTGGTTATTCTGTGGCTAAAGTTTCCATTATCATTCCTAGTAACATCTACAAAGAAATTTTAATGTAAATATGCGACATAGGCTGATAGGTGGAAATTCATAAATGTTTAAAAAAAAAGACAAAAGAACAAATCTGGTTCTTCTGCATAATACATTCCTTCAGCATCTATACTCTAGTTGTTTGAGGACTTAATTATAGACCTCAGACTGCTGCACTCTCCTGACTTCCATCTTACCCTTCACATTAATACTGTTCTCTCTCGTAATGTCCTTTTAGAACAGGTGGAATATTTTTTCCTTCTCAGACTTTTTTGAAGACTTCTTTCTATGCCCACATCTTAGGCCTTCTTGTCATCTGACTGTACACCTATAACACTTAAGGATTTTTGGACCTATATTCATTTTTGAGAAATAAGACTCTTACATTCCTGTTGTTCCCATTTCAAAAACAGCATTGGCCTTTCATTTCCCAAGTTGAAAAGCATATTCAACGTATATCATTTCTAAATCTATCACCCACTTTCCTGTTTAATTACAATACCTCCACTGCTTAGCTTGTAGTAGGTATTCAAGCATTTGTTGTATCATAACCATTCGTAAGGGTTTAACTGCATATTTTATTATGCAGTATTCAATACAACTGCTTCCACTCTGACTTCCCAGATGAACTTCAAACCACATTATTAGTTGTATGGCATTAGATGGATTATGTCTAAAGCAGGCTCTTATTCCTGAAAACTGGAGGTTTTCTGTACAACTTTCAGGAAATCATTCAGTGCCAAAATGTTCAGCACTAAGCTATCTGCTTGAACATGTCACATAATTTAATCCCCAAATCAACCATATGGGTTGGGTACTACTGTCCACACTTTACAGATTAGGAAAGATGCTCAGGTAAATTGAGCTATTTGGCCAAGCTCACTTAGTAATACATGCCTGGAGGGGAGGAAGTATTAAATCAGGATGATAATTCAGGTTTTTATCCTTTTGAATAATAATGTGCTGTTCTAATTACCTATGCTAGAAAAAGCACATTATCTGTCCTTCTTTACCTATCACATCCAGTATGTTGCTACAGCACAGCAAGGTTGCTATGAGCATAGCTCTGGAGTCAGATTTTGGTGTAAGTCCAGGCTCTACCAGTTATTAGTTATGAAATACAATAATATGTACAGAGTAGCTCCTGCTTAATATAGAGAGCACAGAGGTAGAAAGTGAATAACTCTACCTGGGCTTTCTAACTCCACCTGTGTTAGAATGGGCTTTTTGGGTAAGACTCAGATACATGGAGCTAGGATTTAAAAACCAGGTCCATTTGGCTCCAGAGACTTTATCCATTACCAGTATACTAGTGTTTTCAAGTGAAGAAACCTTAATTCTCCTCAATTCTCTATCTGGCTTGTGATAAAAGCTTCAAAATATTGGGTTGGCCAAAATGTTACGTTTTTTCTGTACGATGGCTCTAGTAGTGCTTATGCTTGTCTTTAACCTCATTTGAAACAACTCTGTTAGATTGTATTATGACAGCTGTCATATCAGTGCCCACTTTAAAAAAAATTATCAAAACTGGTGAATTTTTCTGCAGCCATTTTAATACTGAATATGGAAGAAAATGCAATATTTTCAGCATGCTTTCTTATTTCAAGAAAGGTGAAAATGCTACTGAAACACACACAAAAAGATTTCTGCAGTGTTTCAAGAAGGTGCTCATCAAATGTGTCGAAACTGGTATGTTTAGTTTCTTGGCACTACTGACATTTTGACCAAAAAAATTCTTTGCTGTGGGGCTGTCTTATGAACTAAAAGATGTTTAGCAGCACCCCTGACCTCCACCCACCAGAAGCCAATAGCCAGAGATAGTGGACATACTCAAAATATGCAAATCAATGAAGTTATTGGTGAAAATGTGTCCTTTACAGAAAAAATATAATGGGCTTTTTGGCCAACCCAATATTTTGCTAAAAGAATGGACAAACCAACCAACCATCAGAACCTATTAGAACATGTCAAAAGACACCGGGCTTCAAGAAAATTGTAATCACATACTAGGTGTACTTTCTGCCTTACAATAATTACGGAACTGAGAAAAGTCATTCTGAGGCAACAACTGAATGTATATGCTGATTGAATATAATTTTCTTGACTAGTAATCTTTTTATGGCACAGGGTAACTGGGTGATCTGTGCAAGTTATTTTATGTCTTGGCGCCTCAGTTTCCTCTACTGAAATGTAGAGACAAGAACAGCTTACACCCCACAGAGTTGTTCAATTCTAGCTATAAGCTGCTTATTAAAATAGGTAGAACCTGGAGAGAGTGTGATTAAAATGATCATTTTAAATGTAGGATGGGCAGTGACCTTACAGGCAACATTTGAAGACTCCCTATTCATAACTCCCTGCACAGATTCTTATTTTTTAATCCAGATACCAATGAATACACATATATCACCCCAAAGCCATGGATTTATAAACCTGCTACACCACTAGTGACGACAGCTCAAGTCTCATAAGAAATGCCTTCTCTCACCTGACTGGTTTTTGCTGTTCTGCACCTCTCCGTTATTTTGTGGCTGTTGATTTGTTAAAGCACTGCTTTCTGACTGGCTGCTTAACACTTTAACAGCAGATCCCAGGTTTGCTGCTATGACAGGAAAATGCTGACCCCTCTTTAGAAGCTGTTTATGTTCCTGGTGGCGAAATCGTGGTGGTACTTCGCGAGGATACCGAGGCAAGGCCTGTGGTGGCTGCGGCTGCGGCTGCTGTAGCTGTGGCTGCTGTGGCTGCTGCTGTGGCGGCTGCGGCTGCTGCTGACTGTTGGCTGTGGCTCGCTTGGCATTATTATTAGTGCTGGTTGCTGTGGAAGTGCCGTTATTAGAGTTGGCAGGCTGAGGCTGGCTTACACTGGGCTTTATCTGTTCTGGCACTGATCCCAACAAAAGAAAAGGGGTGGAAAAGATTAGCCAGTAAAGTGTACCTCCATAGTTAGCTATCAAGTAAAAAGGCACTAAGAAAAAATCCTAAAGGAAGAGAATTTTAAGTGTGTGGGGACACCCTCATTTACAGGCTCCCGTTTTCCTAGGAGAGATCTTTGCCAAGAGTGAATGTGCCTTCTGCTAACTATCTAGTGAGGTCATGGAGATCTCGAGCACACCTGGGCTCACATGACAAATCACATTCACCATCCCTATCCCATATTATTCCCTTACCAGAGAACAATTACTGATTATACAACTATGGAAACCACAGTAACTAAAGAACAAATGTGGCAAATCAAGTTTTGGTAATCCTAAAATAATCCTCAATTCCCTGGTAACTCTTCTTGATCTGCCTCATTTTTAATGTATTTGGTCTCTATTTTTCATCTTGAAAGACAACACAACACAAAAACAAGGGTAGAAAACAATCTGTCAGTTTCCTTACAAAAAGGCAAAGTTAACAATGTTTTGTTAAAATGTAAAATCTGAATTAAATAAACTGAGAGCAGGGACGTAAATACAAAGATAACAAAATGAAATTGATGAGACTCATCAAAATTGGAGAAATAAACTCAGAAACAGCTACTTGTCTATTGTATGAACAATCAGAAACTACAGATAGTGAGGGAATGTTTGAACTCCTAAAAGAGATTAAATAAGTAAATAAACTGATAGAAATGCCTTAAATCAGTTAAGATATATCCAATCTCTAAAACTACAAAGAGGCAAGCAGGGTTATCTGAATTTTCTGGTACCATGTGGACCCAGGTTTGCCTTTCCTAAGCTTTGTGTCTTTGGGCAAGTTGTATAAATCTAACTGGGCCTGTAGTCTCCTCTGTGAAATGGGGTAACACTGCGCAGAGCTGTTCTAAGGTAAAACAGGTCAATGTTCACAGAGCAGCAAACACAATGCTATATAAATAGTGGCTAAACTTCTGTAGCACACTAATGTTTCTAAGAGATTTTGACTTCTCTTCACAGATGTCATTGTTACTTTCTCCTTGTCTATACAGTACAGTTTTATTCTAGTACTCAGCATAACGTAAACACTCAGTAAACAGAAGCTGTTACTGTGGCCCAAATAAAAAAAGTGTTTATTAAATGCTTACAATGTATATGATACGGTGACGAAGTGTTGACCACCTGTGTGATTTCTAATAGTCACACAATTTGCACTTAACACACCCTCAGTTCTACAGCCTCCTCTCATTGTAGCCCTACTAGTATTTCTTTTCTCTCAACTGATGGATTTAGATTATATCACTAATTCTAATCATTTTTAACATACGATTTTGGCTTCTTAATTTTTAATTGTAACTTTGATTTCTCTAGAGTAACACAAGCAAATTGTAGTTCAGGAAAAATGACAATAAAATTTACATTCTATCTATTTCTCAGAATCCTTGCCATTCTTTTTAGAGGCAACTGAAAAGCCATTTTCATTAGTCATTTGGGCCAAGTACATTCTAGGTCTACTATCATTATGTATGAAAATTTTGTCTCCCAGGAAATTTAATGCTCCCAGAATGCAGCAATAACATATACTCCTTTGTCATGAGGAAAATAGGGCATCAGATATTTCCAAAGTACCTCTAACCGCCCCCCAAAAACCCCAAACAAAATGAAACAAAAACTCCAAACGTATATGTAATTATAAAATTATAAAGAAAACAAAACTTTAACTCAGCTTTTACATGTTTAGTAGTGAGCTCAGCAAGATACCTGGCACTTGAATACACCTTAAAGTGGTATAGCTGCCCGCTGCTGAGGAACAGGCTTGTCTGCTACTTTATTAAAAGAAAATGATCATGACAGCAGTTTAATTCCCACACAAGATGTTATTTGTGTGAGATAGCAAGAGAATAACGTTCTTTAATGCATTCAAGGAATCAGAAGATAACCTACATGAAACACTGAATGACCTACATGAAGACATGTATGAGAACGCTAACACTACATCAAAAGTGACTAGAAATTCAAAAGCAGGATTTACATGCCACCCAGCAACCCACTCTACTTCAAACAACTGCTGTTCTTATCAGGAAAGTGCCACAAGGAAAATAAGACTGAGACAGGTACTCATTTCTGGAGCCTGAAAACTGCTAAAATCAGTAAAAAAACATTAAGATAATGTAATAATTAATTAAAAAATGAAAGTAAATAATCTGAACTAAAAACCCAGGTGTAAACATGGGATGCAGTAGCAGAGAGTAAAGAAGCTAAAAGTGCATGCAAGTGGAGGGCAAGGGTGGAGTTGCTGACTAACAAATATAAATAAATACTATATAATATTGGCCATTCTGCAATGTAGTTAATTTGGGTTAATTATATCAATAAATACCCAAACCATTGGAAGAAGAAAAAATTAAAAATATGAAAACTTGATCCATTCAAGGATACAGAAAATGCAATAAAAATTATTCCAAAATTGTGGTTAATGTGACACAAGATGAGATGCTGAACATTAATCTCAAAACATCTTAAGCACAATAAATGTTCATGAGTTAAAGTCACTTGTTTATAAAAGCTCTTAAACTGGGTTAGGAAAAGAGAAATCAAATTTAAGGACCATACTTTGCAAAAACTGCTCCTGAAACAAAACAATACAGGAAAATTGGCGGGGGGGGGGGGGTGAATATAGAGACAGATACCAACAAGAAATGCCAATAAAATTTAAAGAAAGCAGATTTTAAAAACAAGGAAAAAAGTGTTTTAAAGGATAAGATATAGTCATATTCATAAAAGAAACCAATTAAAAAGACAAACAGCTAAGAACCTTTATATACCAAATCTTAGACTGAAAACATGTAGAACCGAATGGAGAAAAGAGAAAACCTGAAAAAAAGCAAACAATATATTCTGATCACAAATACAACACCTTTTTAACAAGTACCCATGAAATGGTCATAAAAAATATAGTCTCTCTAAAGAAAGCATCCACCAGTTGCAAAAAGTAGAAATACAATTATTTCTGATCACAATCCAATCACACTAGAAACACAAAACTACCAAGTAAAACTGCTTTAAATTTTGAGTTGAGTAAATACATACCAAAATGTCGAGGTTATCAAGAAAATAATCAAAACAATATACATAATAAATTTTAAGATATCGCTAAGAGAAAAATTCATAGCCTTAATCATTTTCAGGAGACAAGATTGAATATAATGCATCCAACTCAAGTTAAAAACAAACCCAAGAAGCAGAAAGAAGGAATTAATAAAGATAAAAGTAGAAATAAATGACTTTAAAAGTGAATCAATAAATCCAAGGCATGGTTCCATGAAAAAGTAATAAACTACTAGTTAACCTAATTTTCAAAAATTTAAAATGGAAAAAAGAGATAATTTTCTAAAAAAATATTTCTTCAGGCTCAACTCTATAAATAATTTGGAAATCCAGAGGAGGGAATTATTTGACACTGATCCCAGTAGAGGAAGGAAAAACACACAGATTAATTAGCACAGAAGAAATGGAGAAATTTATAAAACCACCAATCAGGAATAGTTTCAATGATCAACATGATCCATACATTCTTTTTTCTTACTAGTGTATTTCTAAGAAACACTGTAAGATGGAACACTGACACTGTTACCAATAAATCAGACAAAATTTTAGTGTTCCCAAACAATGGGGGGGGGCGGGGTAGAGGGGAAAAAAATAGAAATAGTACTAGGAATTTAAAACAGACCATTTCAAATGTAGAGATTCTGGAAAGACAAGAAAATACAATGTACAATCTATGTCAATAAAACAAAGCCCAGATACACTGGACAGCGTTCTATAACATGGCTGGGAAAATCTTTTTCATAAAGAGCCCGATAGTAAACATTTTGGGCTTTGCAGGTCAAACAGTCTGTAATGCAACTACTCAACTCTGCTGTTGTAGCACAAAAAACAGCTACAGACAACATGTAAAGGAATGGATATGACTGTGTTCCAATAAAACTTCATATGAAAAAACAGGCAGTGGGCTAGATTTGGCCTTCTTCAGGCTGTAGTTTTCTAGCCTCTGCTCTATAAAATATAATTTACCAAAATGAGCTCATAGGAGTAGAAGATCCTATAGTAAAATAACAGCAGAAGACACTGAAAAAGTCCTCCAAGATTTACCTCTCTAAAAAGCACAGGCCCAGATGACTTTATAGAGTGTGAATATAAAATCCTTAAGAAACACATAATATAAATCTTACATAAACTGTTTCAGAACAAAGTACAGGTCAAAACTGGATTCAAATCTTGGCTCTGTAACTTACTAGTTGCATGACCATAGGCAAGGTACCTAAACTGCTCTGTATCTTTGCTTTCTCACCTATAAAACTGGGGGTGGGGATAATTAATACTTACACCATGTAGGGCTGCTGTGAGGTTTTAACAAGATAATTGATATAAAGCCCTAAGAATGGCACCTAGCATAGTCAGTACTTAGTAAGTGTTAGTGATTACTATTACCATCTAGGTTAAGAAAAGAAGGGGAAACAAGGATGACCTCCAAGTTGCTGGCCTAGAATCTGGACAGACAGTGGTACTACTTACCAAGATATGAAACAGAAAACAAAAATTAAGTTTGGGAAGTATGTGAGAGACAATGAGTTTAGTTTTTAATGTTAGGTTTGTTGTTACTGAGAACACCAAAGATCTTTTATGTGGCTTACATCTATAGATATTTACTATACCAGAAATTTTAACAGAAACTTCAAAGTATTTATTATTTCATTTAAAAATAAACCCTTTACATATTAAAATAAATGCACTAAAAATAACTATTTCCTAAAACAAGAAGTTACTGAGAAGCTTGCACTGTTTTACATTTTACAATCCTTTTTAATCCTCAACTGAGGATATGTTTGTTGATTTTAGAGAGCAAGGTAGGGAAAGAGAAACATTGATGTGAGAGAGAAACACTGATTGGTTGCCTTCCATACACACTCCAAACAGGGAATGAACCTGCCATTGAAGTATGTGCCCGGCCTGACTAGGAATCAAACCTGCAACATTTTTGGTGTATGGGATGAATGATGCTTCAACCAACTGAGCGACCCAGCCAGGTCTACATTTTTGCAGTCTTTTCAATATCTAGTTTAACAAAAGGCAGGTGGATTTCCACACTTCCTTCTGCATCCAGTTTATTGTGATATCCTTATATCACAAGCCTCTAGAAAACTCCACTATATACTGATGAAAGAATAAGAATGAACAGAATAGCTTTCCTATTATGAAAATAATTTTAACCTTGTAGATCTCAGGAAAGTTTAAAGCAGACTCTCAGGGGGTCTCAAAACTGAAAAACATGCTATAGGATACCATGTGTACAATGCAATTGAATAGACAGTGCTAGAGTTCAGTAAAAATGTGAACTGAAAGTATGGGTTTAGGATTCAGCATACAGGTGGAAAAGAAGTTATTGGGTTGGCCAAAAAGTCTGTTACATTTTTCCCTGTACGATGGCTCTAGTAGCGCTTAGTTGTCTTTAACTTCATTCGAAACAATTTTGTTAGATTGTATTGTGATACCTGTCACATCAACGTGCACTTAAAATGGATTTACCAAAATTGGTGAATTTTTGTGCAGCCATTTTAATACTGGAGATGGAAGAAGATACGCAACATTTTCAGTGTGTTATGCTTTATTATTTCAAGAAAGGTAAAAACGCAACTGAAACACAAAGATTTATGCAGTGTATGAAGAAGATGCTGCAACTGATCAAACGTGTCAAAAGTGGTTTGCAAAGTTTCTTGGTACTACTGAAATTTTGGCCAAATAATTCTTTGCTGTGGGGCTGTCTTATGCATTGGAAGATGTTCAGCAGCACCCATGGCCTCTACCCACTAGAAGCCAATGGCAGGAGATAGCTGACATACTCAAAATATCCAAATCAATAAAGTTATTGGTGAAAATGAAAAATGTCTCTTTTATTTTACAGAAAAAAACATAATGGACATTTTGACCAACCAGATATAAGCATTATAGAACAAGAAGAAATGACAAGACCTAGAGAACAGGTTTGTGCAACGAACAGAAAAAAAGAAATAAAGGCAAGAATATGCCACAATTGCCAGAGGGGCAGGAAAGAAGTTATTTATTTTGATATATAGCCTTGTTACTCAAGCAGAGGTATCTTCCTCCAATTCTCTCTATCCTACTAGATCTAGTCAGTCAACAGGTCCAGTAGATACCTCCTTGAGATAATTCAAATGCATAGTTCTCTCTCCAATGGCACTGCCGTGAATTAGGCCCGAAACAATTTACCCTTGCAAAAACCTAACTGGTCTCCCTGGCCCAGGGCTTGATTCCCACCCACAACTCCCTCCCCACCACACACTTTCACCTTTCCCCATCATCTACCATCTCTCAGCCCCAAGTTATCTGTATCATTAAAAATCCTTTCAGGATTAATCTACAGTCCATGGTTGCTATCTACCACTTTTCCAGATTCATATCCTGCTACATTCATTACTACATTTCCTTCACTTCCACACCAAACACCTGCAATTCTCTAAAAGGTTTTCATGCTCTTTTCATAATATTCCTTTTGCCTAAAATGCCCTGATACCTTCCTTGCAAATCTTATTGTCCGGCTTTCCTAGGAAACAACTAATCACACCCACCTCCCAGATTCAGCTACTCTTACAAGCATTTTATGATCTTCAACTCTCAAGATTCTCATGAAGCCTTAAACTGCATACACTTCTAGCTCCTAAGTGCTGGTTTCACATTTCTCCTCCCCTTTATTGTAGGAATTTCCAATCCTAATCACAGCAAATGCTGCAGAACTTTTGGATGAATGAAACAGGTAAGAATATATGAGGTGACTGAATCCAAAGAACAACAGAGAATGATACTGAGGGTGAAACAATGTAGAACACTGACATTCAAGAAGCAGAATAATCAAGAACAAACAAATGAGAGTGAGGAAGATGTTAGGAGAAGTAGAAAGGGTAAGGCAATAATGGTAGCTGGATGTATGCTGAATAACAAATCTCTGCTCTAAAATAAGCCAGAGTCAAGAGAAAACAAGTTCAGTAACTGTGATCATTAATGTGGAAAGATACCCTAAATAGCCACAACACTGTACTGTTTATAATATCAGATGAATATTTTGCAGGAATTTTATTCACCTAGTATAAAATATACAAAGATCTAGTAAAATCTTTTCTTTTACATGTTTCTTGCTATACTGTGATTTAACTTGTCTTTTGCAGAGTTTAAAGGAGGTAAGCAAATGTTATTCTCACATAAGAGCAACATTTTAAGATTTGCCTCAGTACCTTTTATTTTTATTTAGAAAACATTTCCTACTTTCTCAAACAATTGAGATTAGGCATAATCAACAAGAAAAAGGCAAAATTTCTACACTGTCAAATAATTAGGTTAAATACCAATATTCAACATTTAAAAAAGTTTTTATTAATTGTTCAAATGCTATTTTTAAAAACAAGTGCCATCTATAAATAGTCTTTAAAATCTTTATTATTGGGGATCATTTTACGCTCTTAGCTGCCAAAAAATAAATTGGAAAAAAAGTTAATGTGTAACAAACTAGTGTATTTAAATTTTAACTGTTAATCAGGCCATACCACATATAATATTTATCTTCCTTCTCTAGTATTGATATATTTCTATAATGTATTTATAACCTCTTTAACCTAAACTTTCAAATCAATTATTTTAGCTACTGCACTAAAATAAGGTAGCTTTCCATAATATTTCCTTTAAAGAATCTACCTCAGGATCACAAGAGGAGCAAACAAGTATGGGTGAAGTCAATTTTTCCAGCTTTCCTGAGGAGTAGTAGCAGCATTACCACATTGGGACACAGATTTTTAAAAAGCACAAACCTGATGAAAACTTTAAAATACATTAGAAAATCCTCTATGCCAAGAAATTCCAAAGAAAGGTGTTTCCAACTTTGGTTGCTTTCCCACTCTGTGGCTTTCATTAGAAAATGGAGAAAAGGCAGTGTCATTTTATTGCTACGAAGTACTGCTTGCCAACTTGCCTGTATTTGAGGCCTAATAACTTACTTGAATTTTGTCTCCTTATTATTTTAAGGCAGGCAGGAGCAGAAGGAAGCCAGCTGTTTGAACAATGTAAAAAACAGTTATATTCAATTAAAATTAGCTTATAAGTAAAATTTATTTTAAATAGGACCAAACATTATAACATTATAAAAATTCTCTCCTTACTCATCAATAGCATACTGGATGGCTTATAATATATTGTACTTCCCCTGTATACTATTCATGCCCTTCCCAGTACTAACTTCAATGATTTCTGGAATGCTGAAGGGCACAGAGGGGAAAGTCTGGCTTTCAAGTTGATTTATACAAATGCAGCACTAGAATTTTTGTTGTGGATAAATGGTTGAAGTTTTAAGTGCTACTAGTCAACCTGAAAAATACTGAAATGCTTGCCAATCCATTACCTTCTGCTAATCTGTAGGAAGTAGATTGAACTAAATATCTGTTTGAAAACTTAAAAAATAAGACTTGAAAACCAATAGAAAATATAAGAAACTATAAAGTCAACCTTCCATATCCTTGGGTTCCACATCCATGGAGTCAAACAAATTATGTTGCTGATGTGTTAGCAACATTAACAACTAGGCCTATGATAGCTGAGTCTGTACTGCAGTCTTTTTTTTGTCACTATTCCCTGAACAATAGAGTAAAACAACTATTTACACAGCACTTACACAGTATTAGGTATTACAAGTTATCTAGACATGATTTAAAGTCTATAGGAGGGCTCTTTTCCTTCCTGGCTACTTGAAGATTGGCTACCATTGAAAACAACACATTCACCATTCAGACCAGCAAGTCATGACCAACCAACTACTTCCACAGAAATATAGTCACTAACATCCTTCACAGGTAGGCTGTACCTAAGATAGAAATTAGGGGAAAACTTGCAACATGTTCAAGATCACACCAGATGTCATCTTTGTATTTGGAATCAAAACCCATTTTGAGGTGGCCATACAACTGGCTTTTGGGACGAGCTGCGATTCCTCGGATGACACAAAAGAACCAAAACATGGCCGATATTAGAAGAAAAACACCTTAGGAAAATAGTGAAAGAAACACAAGAACAGAATGAAGCAAGTCAGGGGGACTAGAAAGGTCCATGCTGGTGCTGATAAAACGAAGGAATAAAGATTCTCCAGTGACTTTACCTGTCATGGTTGTGCAGATTTTTCATGAAACGGTTAATAAACTAAAAACTTTTATGTGAAAAAAATAAAAAAGTATATGGAAGGAAGCATGTAGATTATATGCACACACTGTGCCATTTTATCTAAGATAAGAGACTTAAGCATCTGTGAACTTTAGTATCTGAGAGGGTCCTGGAACCAATCACTGAGTACACTGAGAAATGACTGTCTTTCTATTTTATACAAGTACAAGCAAATCTTAACATTTCTGTTAAAAGTTCCTAAGTACGGAAAAACACCAAACAGCAAGACACCACAAATAATCAGTTCAAAATTAGGAATCAAATTGAAAATATTAAGTTGAATTTATTTAATTTTAATTCACTTCACAAATCCTAGAGAAATGTTCTCTCCTACCCAAACATCTTCACCTGAAATTCCCAACACAGAGAAACAGCCAATTTGTCTCACTATAACCCTCCAGGTTTACATCATTGAGTGAGTTATTTCCCTGAGCTTCATTAATGAAATTCAGGATGAAACCAATTAACAAATTCTACTCTTCAGCAAAATATCTGAGTGCGGAGTATCTGTTCTAAAGTACAGAACTTCTTTAACAGCTGGAGGATACCATGTAATATTCACAATAGTCAACCTGCCCATTAAATATTGTCCAAGCATGTGAGATTCAGACATGTGGGATAATGAAAGAATTTTCAGGCAGAGGCACATGCTTTAAAGGAAAAAAAAAAGTTAGACTGCCCTTAAGTCTGTTTCATAACTTACAATTCTAGAAATGACCCCCAAATTTATTTAACCAGACAGAACTGTTATGGGTATTTATTAACAAAATAGATTCTATAGCCTCATTGATTTAATAAATCAGAATCTGTATTTTTTTTAAAACAAGTGCACCATGTGGTTCTCATGTCTGAGTAAATTCGGAAAACTCTTCTAGTAGTTTCTGTATTATCATATAGAGAGCTTCTGATAAGACCTAACAATCAACTACAAGTTCGTAACAGGACCAAAAAAAAGTCACAAACTTTTAAAAATTTTTAAAAAAAGTTTTAGGAAGGGTCACAAAAGTTACCCAATAAAGGAACTGTCATAAATCACTAAAGATACAAATTATTTAACAAATACAGATGGTTATTTTTTAATAGAAAAAGCCCCAAATATTTAAAAATAAAGTTTAGCTAAATTGAATAGTTAATACTATAAAATGCTTAAATTTTTAAGTTTTAGAAATCAGGCAAAAATTCTTCTAAACCTGGGAAAATGGTAGGGTTTTAAGAGTTGAAAAAATTAAGTTTGCCTGATGCCTAAAAAATTGTTACCAAATAACATTATGCAGTATACTTTATTTATTTTTTAAAAGATTTTATTTATTTATTTTTAGAGAGAGGGGAAGGGAAGGAGAAAGAGAGGGAGAGAAACATCAGTGTGTAGTTGCGTCTCACATGCCCCCATGCCTCACATACCAAAATGATAAAGATGATATATCCTATTCTCGTGGTGTCACACTCCTTGCACTATAACAGAGACACTGCACTGTGATTCACCCATGCTAGAATGGGTTCTGCTTTAATGAGAGGAAAAGGCAAATCATTGTCTAGGTGAGGAGAAACTCTGAAATAACTGGGAAAACTGTTAGTATGTTGTTTCAAGGGGATGAAAGGTTGCTAGGTACTGCGAATCATACTGGTAGAAATTAAAATGTACCAAGTATCAAGTTCAATGTTAGACAATATAACTAATATCTCTTTATCCTCATCATGATCCCATAAATTTGAAATATTATTTCCATTTTACAGATGGGGCAGCTAAGACTCAGAAGACTACCCATGATCAAACATCTAGTAAATGGCAGAGCTGAAATGTAACAGCATATCTGACCATCAACCCAATGTTCCTTCTAGTATAAATTAAGTTTCATCTTACTTATAACAGAAAAATTAAACTCTCCAATAGGGGAATGACTAATTATATGGCTCAGTCACTTAGTATCTGTGAGATCAGATCTATCACATACTTAGCATCTACTACTCTCTGGGTCCTGTGATTTTATGTTCTGTTATTTCATTCCCATAACATTAATAGCCCAGATTATCTCCTTTTAACAAAGTCAAAGTGAGGCTAAGAGGTTAAGGAATTTGCCCAAGTCACAGAAATAAGAACCACAAAGACAATATTCAAATTCAGAGTATCTGACTCAGAAGCCTGGACTTTTAACTACTAGCTAAGTTTGTGCTAAAATTCCAGGATTATCTTTAGTAGATAATTCAATGTTTTTTGCTTCTGGACAAATGCTGCCTTTAAGTACAGTAATCCCCTTCTCCCCTCCATCTTATCTGCAGTTTTGCTTCCCGTGGTTTCAGTCGCCTACAATCAACCATAGTCCTAATATTATTAAATGGGAAATTCAAACATATTAGTAAGTTTTAAATTATGTGTTGTCCTGAGGGCCTTACTTCTCAACATGCAGGTATTGTATCATCTCATAACACTACAAGAAGCATGAGTACAGTGAAATAAGATACTTTGAGAGAAACCATATTTCACATTATACTGTTACAATTGTTCTATTTTATTGTGGTTAATCTCTTACTATATCTTATTTACAAATTAAACTTTATCATGGGTATATTGTACAGGAACATAGTGTATGAGGTCCATCCAGAAAAGTCCAGACATTGTTAACATAATGAGAATGGTTTGTGAGACATCAATGTAACCTGGCAGCCAAATAAGAGTTAACTGGAATGTGCATACGTGAATAATGACAACTTCACTGTGCTAGTCAGTGGGGGTGGTAGACGCTGTTGAGTGAGCATGTGTACTGTGTGGCCATAGCATTCAAAATGACCGAGCAAACAGAGTAACAAATCTGCATCAAATTTTGCATTGAGCTTGAACATTTCTCTATGGAATGTTCAGATGACTGAAAAGACCGCAGCTATATGCAACTGGTGATTGGAAGCTTTGTCAGAACAATGCGCCTGCTCATGAATTGTGTCTTGGGCAGAGTTTTTTGGAGAAACATCAAATCACCCAGGTGACTCAGTCCCCCGTAGCCCAGATTTGGTGCCCTGAGACCTCTGGCTTTTCTCTAAAACTAAAATTACCTTTCCAAGGGAAGAGATTTCAGACCACCAATGAGATTCAGGAAAATACAATGGGGCAGCTGATGGTGATTGGGAGAACTGTGTGAGGTCCCAAGGTGCACCTACTTTGAAGGGGAGGGACTAAGGTACCACTGTCCCATGCACAATGTTTCTTTATCTTCTTCAACAGATGCCTCTATTTTTAATAGTACATGGCTGGATAGTTTCTGGACAGACCTCCTATTCAGGGTTCAGTACTATCTATGGTTTCAGGCATCCACTGGGGGTCTTGGAAAAAGCCTCCCCACCCCACCCCACAGATAAGGGGAGATGACTGTAGTGTTTTAACAGGCACATTTTCGCTAAAGATACAGCATTGACAGCTCTCAGGATGCATTCTGAGGCATGACTACTATTCTTGTTAGAAATAAACAAATGAAAGTGCAAATCATAACATATATAAGTGTTTTTTCCTAGTCTCGAACTTTCTCTTACCTGGCTATAACTGATAAAGCTATTCTTGCTATTCTATCGTGTGTTGTACTCCAATATTTAAACTAGAAAACTCCTGACCTATTTTCTTTGAAAGTGAAGACCTACTGTGGTCAAGGTACACTCTCAGGGCTCAGGACACAGCCCTGGGGTGCTCCCACAAGCCTCCAACAACTGTGAGATCTTTAATCCCTAGATCAGGTTTTAAACAATAATTTAAAACTATTTCTCATACCCTAACAGTCTCACAAACACCATTTTCTACATGTGCCATTATGAGAACAAGGTTAGGCAACGCATTGCAAGTCACAACCAACCTGGGTCTTCGTTATCTCCTCTGAAAATCTATGTAGTACAGTAATCCCTTGTCAAGCCACCCAAGTTCCTGAATTTCCTTACAGTGAGAGGCTTTGTGATTAAGAAACTTAAGACTTTGTGGAGAAAATGGAGTGATAAGCTGAGATACATATATTTACCCTTACTAAACTAAAACAAAAGTGAGCAGTGGGGCAGTGGGGACAAGGGCACACAAGAAATACTTCATAAATGTGGAAGGAAGAAACAATGGTACTTTCTGGATCATAAGTTCAGGATAATGTATTACTACACAATAACTTTTCATTTTTCTTTGTTTCCCAAGATGACCTCATGAAATTATAAAACACAGCTGATACTAAGTAAAGATTTATTAGTAAGAGGGGGACATATTAAACACTTTTCTTCCTTGAACTTCAATGGAGTCATCTCAGTAGTATTCTAAGAGTTACACTGTGTCCTATAACTTTTATCAAATTTATCAGTCAATAAGCATCTAGAAAGGGACTATTGCCCAAGCCCATTAAAAGGTATTTTCTATTTTTTTTTTTAAATCATCACCAGAGGATACTTTTTCATTGTAACCAACAGAGAGGTACAGAATAGTTGCCTCCCATGTGCAACCTGGACCAGCAATCATACACACTCCTGTACTGGGGCCAGGGAATGAACCTGCAACCCAGACATGTGCCCTGACGAGGAGTCAAACCCTCAACCCTTCAGGTTCAGGTTGACACTCCAACCAACTGAGCCACATTGGCCAAGGCACAAGGTATCTTCCTATCCTTCTAAAGAATGCATGAAACTGAGGTTACGTGATTTTTTTCATCAAAAGTCTTTTTACATCTTCCTTGAAGAGTTGGAGCAAGGATTTCACACTTAACTAGTAGTCAGGTTTTTTGCTCTACGTAGTATCAATTTTTAGAGGAGGGGTCTGAAGCATGGAGAAAGCTTTTAGAATCAGTTTTTTGCTTGGTCCTCAAAACTCCAATTCTTTTTCATGAATATTTAAAGATATATAAGAAACAATTTAAAAACTTTCTCTCATGATTCCTGAAAAGCCAATCACTTCACACATGGCAAAGTTGTCAAATCCTCCCTGGTTCATAAAATTATGCTTGTGACAGTTTTATTTATCTGTGCTTAATCAGAAGGGAAATACTATAAAAGCTAAGATCTTTCTGTACTGTTTTTAAAAAACACATTATTTACTTCATTCCTTGAATATTATGAAAGCATGGGCAATAGTGTAACCTTCTTATTTTGCTTTTCATAAAACTACAGGGTTGTTTTCAAAGATGAAGAAACAGTAGAGCCCAGTCGAGGTAGTGACTTAACTTTTTCTTGGCCTTGATTTTACCAATAAATGATGATACTATTTCCAGGGGGCTGCTGAAGGGATTAAATGCAGACTTATATTGTGCTAGTATACACTGAAAAAGCCCCACTTACACATGAGTTTTTGAATTATCAACTGTATAACATCTCAAGAATTCCCAGCCTGCTGCCATGGTCCTTTCCCTGAGTCCCAAACATTTACCCAAATTCAATAAAAAGGGTTACTCTTAGGACATTATGCTTTTAGGATCCTGCTCCAGTAGTTGTTCGGGATCACTGTATACCCATCTGTTATTAGTAATTAAATATTTAGAGTATTTTCCTTGACTAAATGGAGTATATAAAGCATAGTGCAAGGCACACAGTAAGTATGCAGTTAGCTGTATGTCTCCAATATAATTTAATAACATGGAGTTGATTTAATAGTTCTCTAGTATTTTGATTACTCCTAGATCAATGGATTTAAGCAATGAAATTGTGTTTGATAAAAAAAAATAAAGAATAATGGTTTCCAACTGTGACAGAAACAAAAATGTGTTTTAAATGTTGATTCAATTTTCATGAGTTTTTAGTCCAGAATGAGAACAGCAGTAATATGCTGGGAAAACTATGCTTTCCCAGGTAACCAGCAGAAAACAAAATAATCTTTGTTTTCCTTTATTCCTGTTTCCATCTCTGGCTCCTCTCCCCTTCAAGAGCTCTGGGGTTTGTTAGTCTCTGGAAAACAGCTTGCTTATGAAGTCACTTGAAGAAAGTACTGGAATGATAAATAGATAGACACAAAGACAGACAGACAGAAAAATAAATACTACCTGGCAAAAATAAACAGCGTGTATTCTTTTGCAAGGAATGTACAATTAGCATGCTTCCAAAATAAGCCAGTGTCAGAGCTAAAAAGCTGTCTTTAAAAAATGACCTTTATTCTTAACCAAGTTTCCAAGGATATTCTGAAGAGGGGACATTAATTCCTTCCCTGCCTTCATTATACAGACAATAGGGTACCTTAAAATTTATCCACCTATTCCTAAACTTCACAGCATATTTTTCAGCACTTCACTCCCCTGCTGTTTCAAGTAAACACATATTTTAAAAAAATATTTCAAATATTCAAACATATAACTAATCATGTTTACAGTTTTTCAAAGTTCACATAACAAGGTAAGAATAGAACCTTCAAAAATTTCATTGCCACTCATTATACTAGACCATGCTTTTATTAGGTGAATCATGCATCCATTGCATCAAGAAATAAACATCTAATAATCTGCACATAAGAGATCAAGAATTTAATTTATGATACTTTACAAAAACCTGAGCTTTCATATAAACAGTTGTAACACTGAGAGGCAGCAACAGTAGTGGGTGTTACTTAACCAGAAATAACAGCAGCCTTAGAAACAGCTCATTAACACAGAATTCCACAGGGGTGCTGCAGCCTAACTAGTTATGCTCAGTTTGAGCACTAAAATCTTGACTCTCAGCAATCAACAAGGCTCTAAGAGCTATGTGGTCCAATAAAATTAAAATTCTGCTATTGAGCCACATTTCAAGGACTTGACAGCCACATGTGACTAAACTTGGGTTTTATACATATAGACTCTCTAATACGGAAAGACCAAAATAAGTCAACAGTACAAACTGCAAGAGAAACTGCAATTCTGGATTAGGTGGGTTCTCTTGATTTTTAAATGCTGACAATCAAAAATTTAAAGGATAATAATAATAAAAAATACCATGTAGACACCAGAGGAGACTGGGGTGATATGACAACTAAGTGCATCACGTATCTTGTAATGGAGCCTAAAACAGAAAGATGTTAATGGAAGAGATGGTGAAATCTAAACAAAGTCTGGAGTTCAGTTAGTATCATTGTTAGTTTCTTAGTTTCGACAAATGTACCACAGAAATGTAAGATGTTAATAATAAAAAAACTGGGTGAGGTATACATAGGAAACTCTCTGTAGTATCGTTTTTAACTTTTCTATAAATCATTAAGTAATCCGAAATACAGAGTTTAGTAAACATAATCAACTTCGGGCTAAACCTGTCCCACGAGCCACCAGTTTGTAATCTCTAGTTCCTGTTAATCCAAACCACAGGCACCACACAAATATTACACACAGCACAAAGATAAACGATATGCTTTCATGAATCGGAACAAACATGATCAATTATGAATGGAGCTGCCACCAAAGCAAGGATGGAGTGAGTGAAGTGCTGGCAAAACAACATATCATAATGCATTTTGAAGTGACTTTTGTATACTCAGCCTAA
The DNA here is from genome assembly GCA_028533065.1 of Trachops cirrhosus. Taxonomy (NCBI): domain Eukaryota; kingdom Metazoa; phylum Chordata; class Mammalia; order Chiroptera; family Phyllostomidae; genus Trachops; species Trachops cirrhosus. Next base: position 82,048,239 of record CM052540.1, on the reverse strand, counting down.
CATTCTCAGAAGACTCAAATCTGTTGTATGGATCTTAAAGGATGACATTTTTGGAAAGGATATAAGCAACAGGTACTCAAAGGTTGTGTTGGAGAAACAAATATCCATGGGATACTCAGCCAAAACTCTGTAACAGAATATAATCAAGTACCCCACGTTAAGATACATCACATCCAAAGAAATCAAAGAGGGTGGGGTCAATGGCAGTTGGGGTGATCCATTAGAAAATAAGCTCTGAGAGGGTTAGAAATGCTGAAAGGCATCCTTGGCTGAGAAGTTGAATTGGGAAAAAAAAAAACAAAAAAAAAACAGAAACAGAAGTGAACATGAAAGAGAGAAGACTCTGAAAAGTATAAGAGAGTGATGGAAAAAAGGTTGGTTAGACCATGGGAGCCAACTAGAGGAATCTGGTCTTGAAGCATAAAGCAAGGGACAACTGAACATTCTTATATAGGGGAGTGGTATGAGGAAAGTGGAGTTTTAAGAAAATCTGCTCACATTCCAACTAAATTAATGTGACAACATTTTTCCAGACATCATTCCACATCCCTGCAACATTCTTAGACATCCAAGGTCAAATGCATATATATATGACCTTCAATCCCTCTTCTAATCTCACCCGTTCTTGATTATGTCTCACACATCTGTCATTCATCTTCTACCTTTACACGACCAATTATGAAGAGAGCTGCCACCAAAGGAAGGGTGAAGTGAGGAAAAGAGCTGGCAAAACAACATAATGCATTTTGAAGTGACTTCTGTATATGCAGCTCAAATCTTAATCACCCTCTCTACTCCTTCTCTACTCTCTCTGGTACTGCTTCTATTGGTGACACTGGAAACTACTGACAAAGAAATGTTCCTAAAGCACAGCTTATAACTGTGACCTCTAAATGCAGAAACCTTTGCTGGCTCTCTACTTTCTAACCAGCAGAAGTACTCCAGTTTGTCTACCTCCAGGCCTATATTCTGCCACTTCCCCCAATACCTCTATAGTCACTCTAAATATTCCCTCTTCTCATCTACCTGCCTCCTCTGCTCAGAGTGCCTTGCTTTTCTCAGCTCCATCTTTCAGCCAATACCTTCCATATACAATGATTGATAGTTTTAAAAAAGGAACAAAAACCAAACCATGCCACTCCTCTACTTACACTCTTCAATGGCTCCTAGTTGTCTATAAAAATAAAAGCCCCATCTCCTCAGTACATACAGGATATGAGGCCTTCTTTGACCTGACCGCTACCTATTTCATCACAGAAACCCTTCTATCTGTCCACTTGTCAATGAGTATTTAATGTTCTAGAAATTCCACCACCACATACAACATCACATTATTTCCCATCTCTGGGCCTTCACCATGCTGATCCCTCTGCCACTGCATTCTCTTTTTTGGGGAATGGCTGTTTCATCATTTAAGATTCGTAATTTCAAGGTTTTCCTCAAGAGGTCTTCTTTACCTCCCTGTGTTAATGTAATTATCGCGCCTCTATTCTCCAAGACAAGGTAGGCATTTTTACTTTAACTAAATCACATCATATTATACTGCGCTTGGGCATGTCCTTCTATTGACATTTTCTCTAGTAAAACGTAAGTCACAAATGTTCTTGTTCATTCTTATACAATTGTTACCTTTGCCAATGCTGACCTCAAATTAAAATAGGCACAAATGACTTATTTATATCAAACCAATGCATAGATTGCATTTTTGATACAGCTCAAAATAAAAATTCAGAATCTTTAGGCCTAACAAATTCAGCATCTGAGACCCCTACCCATTTCATTACCAGGTAGTCAATTCCTGGAAGGGTGAATAATTCCTGATTTAGGATCTGAGAGGAATTCAGTTCCTCCTACTTTACATCCCTGAAGTCTTTTGCTTGCTATGTAGTGGGAGCTGTTTAAACTGGTGCAATGACCATAGGTTAGTAATCTACTATCTTCAGTGATAATACAGAGTGGTTGTCACTGTCTGCCTACAGGAAGGAGTGGGGGAACAACAGTATACAGAGAACAAGGAATAAAGCAAGGAATGGGGTGAATCCTAGAGGTAACCCCAGATAAGACTTTTGATGGAAGACTGAGGGAAAGGTACCTATGCTCAAACATTTAAATCAAGGGATTTTGTTAAGAAGTGGTGTTCCTCTTCAGAGACCGTTGTAAAATAGGTCCTGAGGCAGTATATTGTAAAAGTGTAATATCCACCACAGTAAGAGCATGAACCCCAAAAGATGATTCCAATGTGGTGTCACTGAAGAAGTCTCTCCACCCCTCTCCTTTTAGTCTCATTTCTCTCCCACCCTAGAGGTGAATAAAAATGCATATCAACAACCTTGCTTTAATGAAAAAATAAAATAAAAAATAGCTTTAAACGTACCTTTGATTTTTTGTTCAGTGGCCTAAAATAAAAACAAACAAACAAAAAACAATGTAAATAAGAAACTGAAAGAAATGGGTTGTTTTGATAAAATGCTCATAGATTACTATTATATAATACATATACACTTCATTAAATAAAGAATTTGTCATTTAGATGAACTATATAGGAAAAGATATGCAAAGAAAGCATGCTTTTCCCATAGGTGTGCCCAACTGTGCCTGATACAATGTTTAATAATAATTTTTTTAATGCTTTTTTAGACACAATGCAGAGAAGACATTGCATGACAATGTACAATAAAAAAAATGGGACTACAGTTTCTCATAATTTAGTTTTTAAATGATTTGTATGTAATTGTCACCTGTCCATTATTGGATCTAATGAGTTTTGCACATGTTTAAATGACTTCAAAAGTTCCTGTTTCAAATGATAAAAAAATTATTTAAGTTTTCTGGAAGAAAAGCTGCAGATAACCACTTTAGCCAAATTAGTAATAATTAGGCTGCTATTACAGTTAAACATAGTTAAGTTTTAAGAATTTTTGAATGGGAAAAATTATCAAACATACCTAACTTCTGACACATCTGATAATTTATCAAAATTACCACGTTCAGAAGGTAAACTCACATGGCCATGAGCCCTGCCCTCCATGCCAGTCCCTATTTCCACTGTCAGTGACACAACAGGGAGAAGGGCCTAGGACAGAAGAGCTGCCTTGTGGGGCCTCAAAAGGAGAGACTGATTACAGAGACCACAGCAAAAATTAACTTTTTTATTAAAACCAAATGTATGAGAGTTCTATAAATAAAAGATACAAAGACAGGCAGGGAGTCAAGGAAAGACTAAATAATCGTATTTGATAACCAGGAATTGTTTCTAATGAAGATAAAGCATTTCTTAATGGTCTGACATGAGGCCTAATAACTCATTTTGCTTAGTCATACAAAATTATTGTTACTGAAAATACCAATGTTTAATTATATCCTTATATGGTAAAGAACTATGTGGCAATTACCCTAATATTGAAAGCACACCAAGCAATCTTTCCCCAGAAAGCCAGAGTTAGTCTAGGCACTGAAGTACTTTACCAAATTTTAGAGCATTAATGGTATGTTAAACAATGGAGGCCCATCTTTTATTTTATGTGGCAAGTGTTTTTAAGAAATTGATGGGAGGACTAGTCAACTAGCTTGAACACTTAATTTATTTCTGGAGAAATTGTTTTAAAAATCTAATAGTAGTAAAACAATCTTATTAGAGAGAACATAATATATGAGGGGGGACCCAAAAAAACCCCAAAATGGAATTATCTTCTAGAGGACAGGCCCCTTGGAGTACAGGCTCCCCCGAATAGGTGAGTGTTCTAGGAACCCATCTGTATCAGTGTACCAGCTCGTGGTGTTGTGAGAGGCTGAGTTCAGCTTCAGTGAATTTTTCCTGAAGACTCTTTCAATGCATTTGCCCATTTCACCATGGGCGATTAATGAGCACACCTGCCCACACTGTGCAGTGTTCATCAGTTTTTGACCAAAAAAATGGAATGACCCCCCCCCCCCGTCCCTATTCACCAGATTTTGCCCCAAACAACTTTGTTTTCCTGGATGAAAAAGAGTCCTCAAAGGGAAACATTTTGCTGATGTGGAAGAGGTGAAACCAACCAACCAACCAACAAAAAAGGCAGAAGCACTAAAAGGCATCAAAATCAACGAGCTCAAAAACTGTTTGGAGCAGTGGGGGGAAAAAAGTGAAAAAAAAAAAGTACTCACCAACAAATGGAGAGTACTCTGAAGGTGACTTCACTTTAAACATATAAGAATAAATACACAATTTTTTTATAAATAAACTCCGGCTTTTTTGCATCCCCCCTCATATGAATACTTTGAAGTATTAGAAGTGTCACATCAAACAATAACATATATAATTTTCTGAAGCAAAAATGGCATACATTTTATTTTACAAGTTGAAAATCTTTTTTTAAAACTCTACTGTGTCTTCCAAAGAAAACTAAGTTACAATACATAGAACCATGGCCACATTACTAAATTCCTATCCTGCAATTTCTTTGAAAAAACTTCATTTTTCTCAATCTTATCCAGTTTGCTGTCACCTAAAGAGAATGGCACTAAAGAGACACCTGAAGGTGTCTGGCTACCAGATCACTAATACAGTGAATAAATGTAATAGAATCCAGAAGCTCCTAACTGACTAGGAGAAATAGAACTGACAGAGTTCTGTTTCATTAAAATAGGTTTTTGTGGGTTGGTCCGGGACCTAGTATATTACTCAAACTAAACTTAAAAATGTTTGTCTGCACTGTTCAAAATGGTAGCCACTATTTGTATGTGGCTGCTGACCACTGGAAAATATAGCTAGTCCAAATCAATACCTATAAAATACATTGCAGATTTCTATGAAATATTAATATTTTATACTGATTAGACATTAAAACAGTAATGTTTTAGTTATATATTGGGTTACATAGAATATATTAAATTAACTTCAACTCTTTCTTTTTTTGCTTTTAAATGACCTTGTCATTTAAACTTTCTGATCTCAGTTTCCTAATTCCTCAAATGTACGGGAAAAAATCTGTACTGCTTACCTTTCGGGGCTATAATATATATATAAAAACATCTTTTGTGGAAAAATACACAATTCTATCAAATGTGAGGTACTGTTCTATAGATCCTCTTGTGTAACAGAATTAAAGAATTCTGAAAAGTCTAGAAGCAGAGTGATTTCCATTTTGAATACATTTTTTCCTTGAACAAACAAACCTAAGCTGTGATTTCACAAGCAATTATCACAATCACCTCAATTCATTAATGAAGGCATCGAACAGGTGGCAGACGTAGCATGATAGGAACTTTCTTTCTGTTGGGCTCTGCACCGAGTGTCCCAATTCCTCCACCCCTATGCATACTCAGTGGTTAATAGGTCAGAGCCTGAAGCTAGACTGGTTTTGAGTTCTGACTCCATCACCTATACTGTGTGACCTTGGTCAAAATCCGTTCTAACTTCTCTAAAGCTTGGTCTCCTCATCTATAAGAAAGCAAGAACAAAAACATCTACCTACTATGGTAGGGTAAAATGATTTAACTTATATACATGCTCAGGACAGTATCTGGCATAGAGAGAACATTCAAAACATAATCAGTACTACTGCTGCTATCACCTCCACCTGCCTGTGCTTTGGCTCGTTTGCAAATAACCTGACTCAAACTCCCTTCCAGTTCCCAAAATCTTGCTTTTTTTCTTTTTCTATTATCTACAATGTCTTAACAGTGCCAGATATTAGAATAAGGAATTAATAGTTAAATTCACCTGTTTTAAATGGGATAATGGCCAAGGAGCCTTTCCTATGATTTCTTAGTAAGCAACAACCAGTTTAGAACCTAGGTCTGCTGCATAAAAATGAGTTTAAAAAGAAAAAAGAGAATATAGTCAGGGGACTATAGTCTGCTTAACGATGGGGATCCATTCTGAGAACTGTGCCACAGGGGTGTCCAACCCGTGGCCCATAGTCTGCGTGCCGCCCAGGATGGCTATGAATACGGCCCAACACAAAATTGTAAATTTACTTAAAACCTTTTTTTGCTCAACAGTTTTCATTATTGTTTGTGTATTTAATGTGTGGCCCAAGACAACTCTTCTTTTTCCAGTATGGCCCAGAGATGCCAAAAGGTTAGACACCCCTGTGTATATTGTGAGGTGATAGGGCTGTGTGATCAGAGCCACTAATACACACCTAGATGGTACAGCCTATTGCACACTTAGGTTGTATGGTATTGGGTTGGCCAAAAAGTCCATTGTTTTTTCTGTAAAATAAAAGACCCATTTTTCATTTTCACCAATAATTTTATTGATTTGGATATTTTGAGTATGTCAGCTATCTCCCGCCATTGGCTTCTAGTGGGTAGAGGCCATGGGTGCTGCTGAACATCTTCCAATGCATAAGACAGCCCCACAGCAAAGAATTATTTGGCCAAAATTTCAGTAGTACCAAGAAACTTTGCAAACCACTTTTTTAAAAAGATTTTTTTAACTTATTTTTAGACAGAGGGGAAGGATGAGACAAAGGGAGAGAAACAACCATGTGGTTGCCTCTCACGCGCCCCCTACTGGGGACCTGGCCCACAACCTAGGCATGTGCCCTGAGTGGGAACCAAACCAGCAACCCTTTGGTTCACAGGTCGGTGCTCAATCCACTGAGCAACACTAGCCAGGGCTCAAACCACTTTTGACACGTTTGATCAGTCATAGCACCTTCTCCACACACTGCATACATCTTTGTTTGCATTTCAGTTGTGTTTTTACCTTTCTTGAAATAATGAAGCATGATACGACAAAAACACTGCTTATCTTCTTACATCTTCAATATTAAAATGGCTGCACAAAAATTTACCAACTTGGTAAGTGTTTTTAAATTCATGCTGATACGACAGCTATCACAATACAATCTAACAAAATTGTTTCAAATGAAGTTAAGGACAACAAAGCACTACTAGAGCCATCGTACAGAAAAAATGTAATGGACTTTTTTGGCCAACTCAATATAATCTACTACTCCATAGGAGAGGAAAAATAACTTTCCCTCTACTATTCTGGGTTCTTAAGTGAGACATCCCTGTAATAAAAGACAGATTAACAGAAGAAAAACAAAAAGGTTTAATAACATACTTTCTGTATATATGGGAGAGACTCAGGAAAACTAGGTAACTCACCAAAGTAGCTGAACACACAACCTGAAAAACCACCTTCAACTAAAGATGGAAGATGTTGGGGTTGGCAGGATTCAGTTATGGAGGTTCCCAGGAAAAGTAAAGTAAGCCAGGGTAATGTGGTTATACAGATGGAAGTCATTACCTACTGCACTGATAAGAATTTCTAGAGATAAGATTATCCCCTCTTCCTGGTACAGGGAGGAAGACACCCTGACAGATGAAAATTTCCCTTATAATGTAAATGTCTTTTACACAGGGTAGCTTCTACTTGGTTTTCAGAGCTTCTCCCACGTCTGCTGTTTCTTAAAATTAACCAGCCCAAAAGAATCCTTATGCCAAAGAGACACATTTGGGGGTGACAAACTCTGTTCCCCGACAGCTCACAGACTACAAACCTATATGTAGCACATGCTACTTGTACTGAAGTACTGTAGGAAATTGTAACACAATAGTATTAGTGTAATACATTGTGCTATAATCATACCACCTCACTAGGCAAAAGGAATTTTTCAACAGTCTTACGGGACCACTGTTGTATATGCAGTCAGTTGTTGACCCAAATGTCGTTAGCCGGCACATGACTGTAGGAAGCTGAAATAAGGGGCAGGACTGTAAGGGGACACACTAGATGAGTGCAACACTCCAGACCTGGTTATATTATCATCTATCTTACTGGCAAAACAAAAAACAAAAACTGCTATTTGGCTGATGACTATGATCTCTGGTCTCAGAACAAAATTGTCTTTGGGAGGCAAGAAAGGTAAACTGAAATTTCCAAAAGAGAATGAAGTAAGAGGTTTTCTACAACTTAAGTCTCATTTAAATTCAAACTTAGCACACATCTGAATCCACAAAGCCCATTAAAGTCCCTTCGGCTCAACACAGTCCTTTGGCTCAACACAGTAATGAAACTGTCTCGATAAAAAAAAGATCCCAATTTGTACTGCTGCTTTCTAGGAACTACAATTACAAGCTTAAAATAAAGGTTACACTAAATTATACCCTCTATAATTAACCCATTTCTCAACCTCCTTTTTTCTCCTCAGTGCATTCCCTCAAGATTCCCTCTAAAAATTTCTTCTAAAAACAGAACTTAGATATATATCTATGGTAACAATCTCTTACTACTATATTATCCTCCCTTTTTAAGTACAGAAACTATATTCCCAATGCTCTGTCAAATTATTTTCTAAGTCTTATAATCAGAAGGTAAGCAAATAGTCACACTTCTTAGATGTGAAATAAAAGTCTTTTGAAAAAAATTTTTTTAAACAAAGCCATCCAGTTATTGATCTCTATCATTAGAGATATACTGGGGCTGAAACATAATAAAAATCATATAACTTTTGTGTAATATTTCCTTAAAGAGGAATTTAAATATTTAAATAAGGCAAAAATAAGAACACTGTAGTAAGCCTTGTTGATATATGATTGTTTATACAAAGACTTGTGTTACCTAGTTTTTTATTTAAAATAAAAGTATAACCTGAAGTTAAATTTCTTTGAGAGACTACAGTGGCTACTAGCGACTGTTTTCTGCATTCATGGCAAAAAGACCTTTTACATCCCTTACAAAATTACCATAATATATTATTTCCAGCTTTACAGTTCACTTTTAGTTTGTGAAAAATAAAGCAAAAGCATAAGAAAGTTCTGTATCACAAGGAGAGAGCCATGGCACTGAATTCTGGAAAAGCACCAGCTGAGGGAATTACAAGATTTCAATTCTATTCCTAGTTCTGTCATCCTGATGAAACCATGGTTAGTCACTTAACTAATTTTAATGTGTGGGTGTCATACACACACATACATATATATATATATATATATAAAATGAATGGGTTGGAACATATAGTGTCTTGAGTTTTTATCCAGACATGAAATATATAGATTTTTAAAAAGTATCGATTACATAACACAGGTAGATTGTTTTTCCTTTAGTGAGTTTCCTTTAGTGTTTTCCATTTATAGAATGGGCCTGCTTACCTGGCTTATAGTAGATATCTGTCACCTACTAAATACACCTGCTTGCTCCTACAACAGACAAGCTCTAGGAAACTTGTCTTAAAACACCTGTGACTCACAACCTTTCACACGGGCTGTAAGTGTGCCACCTTGAAAGTTTTGTTTTGTTTTTTAAAGCTATTTGGTAACAGCCTATAAAAATACTAGCTGCCTTCACTTCACTGATGGGTTGTATTTAAATTCAGTCATAAGCTGGTAATTTAGAATTTGAAGAACAGTCTTACAGCAAGTGGCAGTCTACCCTACTAAATTTAACATCAGAGGTGTTAAGCTTCCTTTTATGTTGTATTCAGTGACTAGGTCTCACTGTGTCTATAGGACAAACAGAATACCCTACCAATGCAAAAGAAAACACTTCCCATATCTTAAGCCTCTGATGGTGGTTCTAGTAGGACACAGTGGAGCTGAGAGACTAGAACCATAATACAGTGAGGCAGGGATGGAGTGGGAAAGAATAAGAAAAGCTGTCACTTAAGATCTGGTGACAAGCCGAATGGCACAAAAAAAACAGACTTGTTGATTTGGAAATTGGATATGAAAAATATAAACTTTAACAACTACAGCCATAATCTGTATGTTATGACCTAAAAATTATACTCACTTTACATATTTTAAAGACATAAGATTTGAAGAAACTCCAGTGAATCCTCCCTTTCTTACAATTTCCTCAGTAAACAGGGTCAATTCCAAATGTTTCATTGTATTATACCTTAGACTTCTTCTCTAACCATTTCATATACATCCTGACTTACCAGCTAAATCTTAGAAGCAGGGATCAACAGGGCCTAATGCAACACTCAGATGCTTGCCGAACTGATTCTTCATAAAGTATACCTAAGTATCTTCCTCAGTAAATCTCCCAAGTTTCTTATAGATTCTTTTCATTAAATAAATGGCCTTCACACCATGGAAGAGACTCTGGTAAGCCTTTCTCCAACCTAAAGACTTAGAGAGGACATAACATTTTCATAACAAATCCTGAGGGAAGACTGATCATATTGCCAAGATCATCCTGTATCAACAGGCCTCTGACAGAGAGGCCTAAGGCACTGTCGAATGTCAATACCAAAACTCTCTGGTACTAATGTAGTTCTTTCACAGAAGCCAAGTAGTATAATGTGAACGAACTTTCAAAAAGCAGGGATACCTGGACTAGAAACCCATTCCAAAGCCTAAGTATGACAATTAACTGATGCTTCTCTTTCTAGTCACTCCTGAGATCAACCAACACGTCTAAGACTGGAGTCACCTATCACCTTAATCCTCTTCCACAGTGCTCTGTACTCTGCCCCTCCCCAGGATTTGATGATCACACCCTAAGGTCGGCACATCCAGAACCCAATTACAGTAAATCCTCACTTAATGTCCTGGATAGGTTCTGGGAACTTTGGAATTTACCATAGGCTAATTGACATAAACATGAATTAATTAAGTTCCTACATCTCATCAACGCCTTATTTGAAGACCAGGTATACATCTCTTCTCACCACTCTGTGTATCCCCTAACCTGGTTAATTGCTCCCCAAATGTACTGAGTCATTCAGTCTAGAACCTAAGAGTCAATCTAGGTTCCTTTCCCTTCTTATCCTTTCAAAAACTTCTGTGGATTTTTAAAATAGCCCTTTCACCAATATTCCAGCTTCTAGTTTCTACCCCTTCCAATCCAAGGTAAACCCAATGACCCAAACCCCTGTAAGAGCTGACAACCTCCCCAGTATCATCCCCTGAAATTTCTACCCTTGGCCCTCTCCCCAACAAAACCCATACTTTACCATTATATTCCCAATGCTATGTCAAATTATTTTCTAAGTCTTATAATCAGAAGGTAAGTAAATACTACCACAAGGCTATGGTGCTTACCTCTGAGGTTATTCTCTTGGAATCCTTTTGTATTCTGCTCCTCCTTCACTTGGTTAATTTCTGTTTTTAAAAAATTTCCCTGTCTCCTGTCCTGTATCAGGCAGAGTTAAGCACTTCTGTCTGTGCTTTAACAGTTCCCTACCTACAATAGTTTTGTATACTATGTTTTTCCCTATTAAGAAATATTAAAGTCATTAGAATACAAAAATGGCACAGTAATTTCACTGGGTCTTTTGGAACACATTAAGCACCTTGAAACCTTGATACTGGAAATGAGAGCCAGCTTAGTTAATCCATCTTAAGTCTTTAGTTTTAATTTGTAAAAATTTTTAGAATTATGGACATAATCTTTCATTTTTCTGCAATTTGTATTGCTTTGGTTACAGTTTCTGACAATGTACTGGCTAGAGATCTTTTGCAACAAATTATGTCTTAGATTTATTTAAAATATCCTAACGTAACCTGCAAATTTTAAAAATCAGTGCAGATACTAAATAAAAAGCGAGAAGGAAATTAACACTTTATTTCCTATCATGTGCATTACTATTTCCTTTATTAGTATATTCCTGTATGACTTTATTTCCAATTCTGTATTATTGTGCTTATGTATTACATTATCTCATTTAATTCTCATTTTACATCACATAAAAAACTTTTAAGGCCTACAGAGGCTAAATAAAGTTTACAGCCACACCGTCTTGCATGCCATGTGGGAGAACCAGATTTCAAATCCCCTCTATGCAGCTACCGATTCCATGCTCTTCTCACTTAGAGAGTGATGGATTATGAAAACCGAGTAACAGCTAATAGAAAGATAAAGACCTACACAAAGCACTTACCTTTGAAAAAACTATTGGCATGATTAAATAACTACACATTAAATTAAATTAAAATTAAATTGTATGCATTTGGCAAATTACTATATATGTATAGTCTAAGGCATAAAATGTTAATGAAACTCCATTAAAGTTAAAACATTAAATCAAATTTTTAAAAATTCAGTAAGAATAATTTTTTTAAATTTATGTTTAAACTACTTCATATAAATAGTTTATACATATACTACCTTCTTTTGAGCAGCTTCCTTCTTTTTCTTGTCGTCTTTTTTCTTTTTCTTTTCTTCCATCAACTGTTCTTCTTCTTGCACTAAATCCCTGAACCATACAGTTGCAATTAACTTTCCCAAAATGTATTAAGAAATAAAAATAATGTTGCATAGATTAATTTTCACTCTATTAGAAGACATGGCAAATTATTCTTTTATCATTCACTGTGAAATAAGCACAAATTTCAACCTAAATCTAACTATATAGCCACTAAATAGTACTTTTCTTTAGTAAGCCACAAGTAGTAGAGCTTTTATCTTAATGTTGTTATCAAGGAAGACAACCTAAAATTAGCAAATGTTACATCAGGAAACAGCTCTAGAATACAAACAACATCATGTGAGCCAGAGTTACCTTGCTTCTGGCCCCAATTATCAATTATTGGCAATAAATATTGGCAAATGGCAATACCTGGAACCACCTCACAATACTCTCGAGTATCTTCTGCTGTCCTTGCTCTAAAAAGCTTTACACCTATTTTTAGAACACAAGTTATTCATATACAAATGATGTATTTCAGCATTACAATGAACTTCACATTCTATAAGCATTCCAAACTAATCTATAAATACTTGGGAAACAATAATGCACTCATTAAATAAGTTTGTTTCAATTCCTAAAATCGCAAATACTTAAAGATATCAAAAGAACCTCTAGCTCAGGATTTCAAAATGATGGACTGGGCAAATGTGTTTGCCTCTCCGTTTCCACTCTACCATACTGAAATGATACTAAAAAAAAGTAATAAATCTATTCAGAGCTGAGGAATAAACAAGAGCAAAGGAAGCTCCAACACAAGAATAAACAAAAAGTTCTAAAGAACGTACATGTCATCCCCTGGTGGAGCTCTAGAGAGGCTCCAAGATCATGGGTGGGAGAGCAAAAATTGGAATGGAGCAGAGACTGACTGCCCAAGGATAAGAAAGGCCACTACTAAACTCTTTCCATACACTTTTCATTCCCATGCCTCTGTGGCTAAAGATGCAACTGCATTGGAGCCCAGCCTAAAACCAAACACACACTTTCTTAAAGAGCCAGACCTTTACATTTTAAACAAACTAAATTTAGAGGTTACTGAGTAAAGATGTGTTCCCAGCTCCCAGTGTGGCATCTGGTAAATAAAAGGTGTTTAACAATTTAAAGAGAAAAAAAGAAATGAAACCTTTGGCAGGAGGCAGGTTTGGTGCCCCAGGTCAAAACCCTTCTTATTAGAAACTACTGCCATGCCCCTTCCTCACACCCTAAAGTGAAGCCTGCCAACCACACCCTTCATATACAGCCCTGGCGGTTCACAAGAGGAGCCTAATGGATAATAACAGCTAAACAAAGTTAAGGGGAACCCACTCCAGTACATATATATCTAGGCTCTTATCACCCTAGAGCCTAGAACCTAAATCTTCATTTGTAACATCAATAGACAACCGGAAGTTATCAGACACTGGAAGAAAATCAACAAAAAAGAGAAAGTATCTAAACTCTGCCTTGAGGAAGCTTTCCAGAAGGGACATTATGAATATCAGGCAGACAGAAAGAGCTTCAAGGGATATGAACTATAAGATGAGAGAGCCAGGCAAATACGTAAGAAACTATAAAGGGAGCCGTGGGTATACCACAGTGCTATTACGCAAAACTCAAGTTGGCTCTGCTAATGGAGGTGGACAGAGGGCAAGCAGACAGTGAAAAACTAAATGCATGACACTATGTATGATTGATGATAATTTAGTACAGTAAAGTATGACTACTGAAATCAGAAGTTGGAAGGAATGTATGACAACTTATTATATTTCATTGTCATTTGTCCTAAGTAGAACTGTCATGTGGCTAACAGAGTAGCAGAACATATTGGTGCCAACTGTAACCATGAGTTACTCACTCTCACTATTATCCTGGAAAGTCAAGGATCAAGCATGCCACAGAATATGAGAGGAAGAGAGTATGGTTAGCAAACAAATGTAATTAAGTTATATCATTGTCATGTTACCCATCAGAAGCTAATTACAGCTCTAAATATATAACCATCTTCAGACTCAGTTTCTTTATTAAAATTAGGGATAAATCACTGTATACATCTACTTCATTACATTTTTATAAGGATTAAATGAGGAATGGTTACTTAACACAGTGCCTCTAGGAAGCATTCAAATGTTTAGTCATGAATCTCTCTCACCATTTCTCAGTGGCACCCAAAAGACTGCAATTATTCCACTTTTCTCAAGTTACTCTGGGCATTTATTATGTACAAAGGTCAGAAATATTCAGCATCTGCTCTTTGTGTTCTGGGAGTCATAGGTACATCTGTCTGTAGTCTTTGTTCTGTGTCACTAATTTTACTCCATAAAATGTGCCCTTACTATCTAGCTGGAATTCTTTCTCCCTTCTCAAACTTCATTTTGAAGGCTTTTTGATGAGGTTAGTAAAAAATGGTCTCTTCAGTACTAAAAGAAGTACTACCATTTCCTCTCAAGGAAATACTATAGTATCAGGTGATACTGTAAGCCTAAAGGGAAGTTTTGCTCTCCAACACTATCATCAAAACCAACTAACCACTCTTCCCACATCTCCTCCTTCAGAAAGCCAAATGGAAAAAATATATAAATATGCCACCTGTGCCCAAATACTTCAGCTTTCAGGATTTAAATGCTAGTAGAAATTCATTTAAAACATCTGGCTCTATCATTCAGGCTTTATCATTTACCAAAAATGATATCGAAAGGATATCATCTATCCATCTATCCATCTATCAAAAGGAGTAATGTTGATAGAGCTCATAGGTCTAAGTGGTTATCATATTTGACACATGCTTCACACAGATAACATTCCAGTCAGCAATCATTCATCCCCTGAAGGTTTGTAGCAGGATACCTAAATCTGCAAGTTATGGACCTAGGAATGAGAAGAAACCTCTCAGTGATTAAGTGTTAGTGACTATGCTGGGTACTTCATGTATACTTTCTCATTTAATTATTACTTTTTTAAGAAGTTAGGAAAATAGATTTCCCTTTCATAGAGAAAGAAATTGAAGCTCAAAAGGTTAAGTGACCTGTCCAAAGTCATATAGCTAGTACAGGGTGGAGTCAGGATTCAAGTCTTATTTTCAAAGTCATGGCCTTTTCTTTCCCCTCCCAAGCAAAGTACTTGCTCTTTTCAGGAGCCACAGAAAACAAATCTTTTGCGTTAAGTGATAGACTTTATAATAAACCTTTGACCCAGACTGTACCTCCCAATCCTTATTTCCTTCCATCTTTACAAGAACACATAACAGAATGCACTACAAAAAACACAAAGTGTTACAGTTCCAAGAAGCATGAGGTGGTGATCAGGGGCAAGAACATCGAAAAAATCAAAGACAAAGACTGAACAGCCACTGGTTTTAACAAGAGGAAGCAGGCACTGGTAGCCTTTAGGACAGCAATTCCAGTATTTTTTATTTTGTGAATGTTTGTGGGAAGGTAGTGTGGGAGAAACAACTAGACTATAACTAATGAACAGCTAAGTTGTCAGGTCCCACGTTTGAAGAATTCAATAGTTCTTTTTTAATTTAACAAGAGAAATAGGAAACCCTCAGAAATGAGCAAAAATGTCCCTTTTAAAAAACTCATCAGGAAAAGTGGAAGGTGCATGACAGAGTACACAGTATGCTACCATTTGTGTAAAAAGCAAGAAAGAGCTGCCTGTACGTGTATAAAAATGATCCTGAAACAATACCAAAGAAACTAATAGTAATTGCGGGGGGTGGGGGGAAGCAAGAGGAAAGAGGCACACTGGAGATAAGAGGAAGGAAGATCTCACTGTATAAATCACATTGGTTATAAGATTTTTGACATTTGATTGCTGATATAATTAAATTTATCAATCAATTTTCTAGTTAAATTGCTGGGTTTTCTTTCTAATAAAGACAAATTCAGGCTATAATGCTATAATATTTTTAAAATAATTTTAATTGGCAAAAATATTTAAGAGTAATAACATCCAGTGCTAGAAAGAATGAAAGTTAAGGGGTTCTCTCTTATATTGCTGGTAGAAAACTTGCACAACTTTTTGGAAAGTATTGTGGTAGTAACTTTAACAATTACAGCTAAACATTCTATATCAGCCACCTCATTCTTCAGCATGTTACCTTACAATAATAAAGTGCTAATACATGAGGCCACATGTATATGAAATTTCAGTCCAAGTTTCACAAGTTCTGAAAAGCAGAAAAACACAATGACCATCAACACAGAAATGGCTATCATATAAATGGCTGTCATATAATGCATATTGTATTGAAAAGGAGTTGATCTGTTTATTAATTTGAAGGAATGGCCCTTACATATGGTTAAATGAAAAAAGCAAGTTGCAGAACTATAAACAGTTATATAACTTTATACAAGACATGAGGAAATACCCTTCTGAGCTAAAAACACCCGAGTAACATGCTTGCAACTGGACTAAGTACACCTGTATTTAATATGTACGGTAAGTATGCATTATTTTTGTAAATTAGTAGAAAAATTTTAAACACTATAATGTCTAGGATCTGCTTTCATTACTCCAGTGTGAAAAAATCCATTCCCCCACATCCTCCCCGCAAGAAAAGAAAAAGAGAAAAATAAAACAAGATTGACAAAATGTTAGCAACTGCTTAAGATGGGTAATGAGAAGCAGGTTCCTTATTCTGTTCTATTTTTGTGTATGTTTAAAATAACATAATGAAAGACAAAAACAACACAAGCCTCTAGACCAATAATTAAGGGCAACAAGGAGGGAAATTAGAGACAAAGAAGAAGTAGATGGGTGTCAGAACCAAGAGTCTTGGGACCAGGAAGAGAATGGGTAAGTCAGTGTCCTAATGGCAGCAGAACACACCCAGAATCAAGACTGTCCTTCCTGGTCCTGCTCTTCCTGATGTTTGCTGGTCAGTTTTTCCAAATCCCCAATATAAGTATCATTAAAAGCAATCACTTCCAGGGGTACTCTTGTTAACTGCTGTTGGAAGTATAGACCTCTGGTGAGCCATTTGAAAGCATCTATTAACACTAAATTTTTAAATGTCACTATGTAATAACCCATCAATTCCAATCTAAGGCTAGCAAATGAATTGTACAAAAATAAATACTGTAAAACAATAGCCTAAAAGCCAATCAGTAGGAAAAATGAAACAAAGCAGAATGTACTCATATCATGGAGTACTACTTCGTAGCTAAAGAAAAGGAGAGGGGTTGTAGATTCCTATGGTGTACAGAACAGTTAAAACAATAGGTCTTGAGACTGATCCTTAGAGAGGACTCTGAAGTTGGTCCTTGGCTGGTGTCAAGAAACTTGGCTTTCAGGGAGGTCCCCACTATTGCCTAATTGGCAAGGGGTAACTGTAAAAGCAATTTGGTTTATGCTGAAAACTTGCTTTCCTTCTGGGAGTCTGGAATTTTGGCACATGTTAGGCAGAGGGTGCCTACATGACCAGTCCCCTAATAGAAACCTTGGGCAATGAATCTATAATCAGCATTTTCATAGACATTTTACACATGTTGTCATAATGTGATCCTAGAGAAACTAAGAACGTCTTGTGTCACAGGCACCACAGGGAGAGAACTCTTAGAAGCTTGTCCCTAGCTGCCTCTGGATTTTGTCTCATGTGCCTGTCTCTCTGATTTTGGTTTGCACTATGCTGAGTCCTATGAGTCTTCCTAGTAAATAATTAAATCTGAGGGTGGTCTTGGGGACCCCAAACATGGCTTTATAGAGAAAGATCTCTAGGACACACCACTGAGTCAAAAAGGTCAAGGACCAGATCTAAGTATATCATCTGTCAGAAAAACAAAGAGAAAATCCCATTAAAAAGGACACAGTAGAGTATGGAAGCAGAGGAGAGTTGACCCTCTGCATCCAAATGATTTAATAATAACCTACAGAATGTTTAATCAATAAACCAGTTAGAATGTGCTTAGGGATTCCTATAAACCAAGCAGTCTGCTGTGCACTAGGAATATCCAAGAAGAAAACAATTCTATAGAAACAACAGACTTGTTTCTAGATTTGTTTCTGGCCAAGATGGATGTTTAGGTAGACACATTTTGCTTCCTCACACAACCAAAAGGAGGACAACCACCAATTTAAAAACCAAAATCACAAAAACTGCAGAAAATTTAACTTTATGGAAGTCTGACAACCAAGGAGTTTTAAAAAAAAACATTCATCCAGACTGGTAGGAGGGGCGGAGATGGGCAGCTAGGGCAGAGAGGATGCGCAGGAAGGTGGCAGCTGGCTGATCGGGTGGTCCCACATTTGCGTGCGGATAAACCAGGAGGAAAAACTAGGAAGTGAGACAAACCACACAACAAAGGGTTTCAGTGTGGGGAAATAAAGCCTCAAAACCTCTTACTGTAAAAACCTATGGGGGTGCAGCAATGAGAGAAACTCCCAGACTCACAGGAGAGTTCACCAGAGAGATCCATGGGGTTCTAGAACATACACAAGCCTAGCCACATGGGAATGAGCACCAGAAGGACCTAATTTGCTTGTGGGTAGTGGGGAGGTACTGAAAGTGGGGTGAGAGCAAGTGGCATTGTTCTCTTTCTGGTCCCTCATCCACATAAAGCGCCACAATGCAGCAACATGGGTTGTCCTGCCCTAGTGAATACCTAAGGTTCTGCCCTCACAGCATAACAGATGCACCAAGACAAAGAAATATGGCCCAAATGAAAGAACAGATCAAAACTCCAGAAAAAGAACTAAGCAACGGGGAGATAGCCAACCTATCAGATTCACAGTTCAAAACAGTGGTAATCAGGATGCACACAGAAATGATTGAGTATGAACACAAAACAGAGGAAGAAGTGAAGGCTATACAAAGTGAAATAAAGGAAAATATATAGGGAACCAACAGTGGAGGGAAGGAGACTGGGACTCAAATCAATGATTTGGAGCAGAAGGAAGAAAAAAACACTCAACCAGAACAGAATGAAGAAAAAAGAATTCAGAAAAATGAAGAGAGGCTTAGGAACCTCTAGGACAACTTTAAATATTTGCAACACGCGAATCATAGGGGTGCTGGAAGGAGAAGAACAGCAGCAAGAAACTGAAAACTTATCTGAACAAATAATGAAGGAGAACCTTCCTAATCTGGCAAAGGAAATAAGACTTCCAGGAAGTCCAGGAAGCTCAGAGAGTCCCAAAGAAATTGGATCCAAGAAGGAACAGGCCAAGGCACATCACAATTACATTACCCAATATTAAAGATAAGGAGAGAATCTTAAAAGCAGCAAGACAAAATGAGAGAGTTACCTAGAAAGGAGTCCCCATCAGACTGTCAGCTGATTTCTCAAAACAGGCCTCACAGGCAAGAAGGGGCTGGAAAGAAGTATTTGAAGTCATGAAAGACAAGGACCTACATCCAAGATTACACTATCTAGCAAAGTTATCAGTTACAATGGAAGGGCAGATAAAGTGCTTCTCAGATAAGGTCAAGTTAAAGGAGTTCATTATCACCAAGCCCTTTTATATGAAATGTTAAAGGGACTTATCTAAGAAAAAGAAGATGAAACCTATGAACAGTAAAATGACAACAAACTCACAACTATCGGCAACTGAATGTAAAAAACAAACCAAGCAAACAACTAGAACAAGAACAGAATCACAGAAATGGAGATTACATGGAGGGTAATCAGTGAGGACGAGTGGGAGAATGAGGGCAAAGGTAAAGGGAATAAGTAGCATAAATTGTAGGCAGAAAATAGACAGGGGAGAATTAAGAATAGTTTAGGGAATGGAGAAGCCAAAGAACTTATATGTATGACCCATGGACATGAACTAAGGGGGGGGGGGAATGCTGGTAGATAGGGGAGTTCAGGGCAGGGGGGATAAAGGGAAGTAAAAAATGGAACAACTGTAATAGCATAATCAATAAAATATACTTAAAAAAAAAACAACAAAAGGTCACACCTGACATAAGGAAGAAAACAAACATTTGGTAGAGACTGTAATCAAGTTTAGGAGAATAAGACAAGCATATGAGCTGTTACAGCTATGGAAGGCTTTGTAGAACCGGAAGAAGTTGATCTGGATCTTGAAGAAGAGGCAAGATTTCTACAGAGAGGTGGGCCTTTTTAGGCAAGGGAGCACAGAAGGTCATGGATACCAGCAACGCATGGAGACTTGTCAGCATGACAATTTTCAGAAACCAGCATGATGGGGATGACAAAGGGGAGGAAAAGTGTTGGATAACAGTAGGAAATCAATTCACTAAATAGGGTGAGAAGACTGTTGCAGTAATGCAAATCAATGTGTAACATCCTGAACTGTGATGTTGGCAGCAGAAATGAAAAGCAAAGGATAAATCCAAGATAATTATAAGAAATTCAAATAGTTGACATTAGAATAGTAAAAGACAACTCCAAATTTTGAAATCAAAGATGGAGGCTCTGCTGTAAGAAATGATAATAGGACAATAAGGTTAGATGTTTCTATCCTGCTTTAGGAAAGAGAAAATAGGGGCAACTTTCCAGAAGACCCAACTAGCCTATCAGTCAGCAACTCTGCCATAAGCCAGCTCATCTTTACACAGAAGTCAGTTGCATGTTACAAGCTAGTTATAAAAATGCATTTCACACCTTCCAGGCTTCCTCCTGCTGCTTTTTCCACTTGTCAATCTCCCCCTTTTTCTGCTCTTGCCTTCCTACCCCAAATTAATCACCAAAGCCAGTCTAGCATTACACAACAGAAAGTCATTAGTAAACTTCAAAACTATAAATTTTACCAGATAGAGATAGAAACCCAATTACAGCAAAAATAGGTTATGGTGAAGTCACAGGTTTGGATCAGTTTTTCAAAAAACTTTTCGCAGTGGTATAAAGAGAACAGCATAAAATGAAGTTTTTTTGGATTGTTTTAAAAATGAGGGAGACTCATACATACTTGGAGATAGAAAAGGGGTTAAGGAATAAAGGTATCAGAGAAGGTTATAATAGATGGTGTAACATGAGACAGGCTAGTTTACAGTCACAGGTAGTTTGTATCTGCAAATACTGAAGTACTTAAATAAAATTGGTACATCCATAAAATGGAATAATATACAGGTATAAAACAGATAAGGAACATTTCCATGTTCTGGTGTGACAGAATCTAGAAGGTGTATAGTTAACTGGAGAAAAAGCTAAGGTTTAGTATACTATCTTTTATGTTAAAAGGCGGGGAAGAGGTTAAGAATGTATATTCCCATGTGCTTGTATTTGCATAAAGAAATTCTGCAAGCACACATACAGAGACTAATAAAAATAACTATTTGTGACAGGAATATGGGAAGAAAAGAGGATGAGACAGGATGGCAGCAATATTGTGGCTTTCTAGACAGTATCTCATTTTGAACCATAAAGCACAGGCAGAAAGCTTGATTTTGGAGGCACACTGGTGGGAATGAATAGTCAAGGTAGCTTCCTCTTAAAAATGAAGGGAAAATAGGATAGGAAGAGGTAGCAGTGAGGATCCAGACAATACATAATCTGCATCTCTTCAAAAAGTAGGTTGGATTTGAAGGGGATTTCCGCCAGCCCTCTCTACTGCTCACAATCTAAGCAATAAAATACATACAGTAAGTCTGAACGTCATTGAGAAGTTCTGCAACTTTAAGTAAAACAGCATATAACAAAACCAATTTCATCATAACTACTTGATATAAACATGAGTTATGTTACATTCCTATGGCATCTCATCAACATTATAATGAAATGACATTATTTTAGGACTTGCTATAATGCTAGTAAATGATTACAACCCATTGAATAAAATAAGAATCCATGAGTCCTTACTGATATTAATAAATGAATGATGGGTAAATAATTAGGGTAAAGGGAAAGCTTTTACAATAGAATGTCAACTAATGGAGAAAGAAAAATAGAGTTAGAAAATCACTATTTGGTAATCCATTGATTCATGCAAGAATCCTGAAAAACCAGACATCCACATAGCCTCAAAGGTGTCCCAACAATATAATTACTACCATATTTTGCTGAGTATAAAATGCTCCCATGTATAACATGCACCCACATTTTTGTGCACATTATACACAAGATTATCATACCCATGGTATGTAATCATTATACCCATATGTAATATGCATCCTTATTTTTCACTCAAAAATTTGGGCAAAAAAGTGTTTACTATACATGGCAAAATACGGTAATTACAAAGGGAAAAATACTAACTTTACAGAGATGAAACCTCACATATATCACCTTAACCAAGTACAGTTGAAGTTACCATGACCAGTAATGGAATAAACAGACATCATGAACCTCCTGATACAATGTACTAAGCAAAACACAACATCAGTTCTGTGCTATTCCTGCCAAAAAATGTACAACCTGAATCCGATCAAGAGGAAACACCAGACAATTACAGACTTAAGAGACCTTCTATCAAATAACTAGCCTGGCCCTGGCTGGTGTAGCTCAGTGGATTGAGCATGGGCCTGGGAACCAAAGGGTCACCGGTTTGATTCCCAGTCAGGGCACATGCCTGGGTCCCTAGTTGGGGGTATATGAGGGGCAACCACATATTGATGTTTCTCTCCCTCTCTCTAAAAAATAAATAAAATCTTTTAAAAACAAACAATTAGCCTATACTTTTAAAAAAATATCAAGGTCTTCAAAACCAAAGACTGGGACACTGTTCCAAAACACAGATAACTAAACAAACATGAAAAGTAGATGCAACCTGTGTTCCTGCATTGAATCTCCAAACAGAAAAAAAATTTTTTTATTTGCTCTAAAAGGCATTATTGAAAGAACTGGCAAAATTTGAGTAACATCTGCAGATTCATTTTAAGGCTGTACCAGTATCACTTTCTCGATTTTGATAATGATAACGTAATTTTAAAATGTCTTTGATTTTTGAAATAAATACTTAAACCTTTAGGGGTAAATGGTCATCATATTTCCAAGTTACTCTCAAGTGATTCAGAAAAAAAATATGTGTGTAAAAAGAGAGAATGACAAAGCATGTGTGGTTAAGTGTTAATGTTGAGGAATAAAGATGAAAGACATTCAGGAATTCTTTGCTCTATTCTTACAAAATTTCTCTAAATCTAAAATTATTTTAAAATAAAAAGCTCAGGTTGATGACAGTTGGTGAGATTAGAAATTACCCCCACCATAATGACAGAAGCATTCTATAGCTTACAAAATGAGATATTATCCATTTTGGACCCACAACACTGAAACACAGACTGGTATTATTCCCATTTGACACAAAGAAACTAAAGATCAGAAAGTCTAAGTTACTAGTATGGTACAAGGCAGTGGTAAGGCTGACCCAAAATCTGGTTTGCTAAACTACTCTTCTAAATTCTATTCCTCTTTTGAGGTTTAACTTAATTAATAGCTCCTTTCCAAGTCATACGAACCTCAACTTTGACCTCTAATTAAACGATGTTCATTTTATAATTTTTTCAGATGTTAATCTCACTCTTCCAAATAAGACTAATTGTAGCACTGAGGTCAAAAACCACTTCTATTTGTATTGTTCACTCCAATAAATGCCAATTTCTGTTCTTTGCTTTTCCTAACCCTCTAGCCCCATCACCACCACTGACCATGAACTCTTCACTCTTACTTTCACACACATTCTACTTTTTTGAGAACCCGTTCAAATCCAATCTACTATTTAAACAAGCATTTCCCTTTAGCATAGCATGCAGTTCAGAGCTCTGGCTCCAATGGCAAAGAGCAGAAGGCTTAACTCTCAACTCCACTGCCTGCTGTTAGTGAATTGTTTATTTTCTCTGAAGTTGTCATCCCCTTAGTTATGGAGGGTCTCGAACCGTACCTCCCTCAAAGGGTTGTTGTAAAGATTAAATCTGGTAATGCAGAGCAAGGGCTTAACAGGTATACATAATAACTGTACACTAAATGTTAGGTAAAAGACACCAAATACAAAACACTGTACTAGGCTAAAGTTGCAACCAAAAAAAGGTGATCATACAGTAGAAAATGGAATTGCCACTTCTTACAAGAAGATGAGGTCAGAAGTACTCATGAGGACGTGGAGAAGAAGGAAGCCCCTGAGCACTGTTGGTGGGAATGTAAATTGGTATACCTACTATGGAAAACAATGTGGAAGGTCCTCAAAAAATTAGAAAGACAACTATCAATGACCCAGAACCCATTACTGTGTATATATCTAAAGGAAATGAAAATAGGATATCAGAAAGATATCTGCACTTTCATGTTTATTGCAACATTATGCATGATGGCCAAGATAGGGAAATAATCTCAGTATCTGTCAAAGGATGAAGTAGAAGTGAGATATATATACATACATACACACAACAGAATTCTATTCAACCATGAGAAAGAAGGAAATTCCTCTATTTGCAGTAACTTGGAGGGACCTTAAGGGCATTATGCTAAGTGAAGTAAGTCAGACAGAGAAAGACAAATATTGTACATCACTTATATGTGAAATCTACTAAAGCTGAACTTGCAGAAACAGGTGGTTACCAGGAAGTGAGGGAATTGGTAAAGGGTACAAACTTGCAAGTAGAAGAGGTGTAAGTTCTAGAAATCTAACCCATAGAATAGTGATGACAGACAATGAAGTATTATATATTTCAAAGTTGCAAAAAGACTAGGTCTTAAACATTCTCACCATAAAAAAAGAAACGTTAATTATGTGACACGATAGAGGTGTTCGCTAATGATAACTGGTAATCATACTGAACTATGTAAATGTATCACATTACCATGTTGTACACCTTAAACTTACACTAAGTTAGACGTTGACTATTTCTCAAACAAAACAAAACAAAAAAAAACAACCACCATGTCACACAAAGGCAGTGCACTAACTGCTGGGGGAAAGAATGGAATTGATTTTATTAATTACACCTTAAAAAGCTCAACAAATTTTAGAAAAAATGAGGCCTCGGCTGGTGTGGGTCAGTGGATTGAGTGCAAGCCTCAAATCAAAGGGTCGCCGGTTCTATTCCCTGTCAGGGCACATGCCTGGGTTGCGGGCGAGGTTCCCATTAGGGGGCACACGAGAGGCAACCACACATTGATGTTTCTCTCCCTCTCTTTCTCCCTCCCTTCCCCTCTCTCTAAAAATAAATAAATAAAATCTATTTTAAAAAAAGAAAATGGAACTCAATATATAAAAGCAATTATTATCATCAGAATGAGGTAGATACCAAACCAAAAGCTGAAGACCCCATATTCAATTCCAAACCAGACCAAACCAAAAGAAGACAAAGATCACAAAAGAACACAAAGACCAAAAGGGTTACAGATCAAATAACCCTTGTGCGCACACACACAAAAATCCTCAACAAAGACTAACAAATCGAATCTAGCAATATATATATGACAATATACCATGTCCAAGTGGGATTTATCCCAAGAATGTAAGTTGGTTTAATATGAAAATCAACCCATGTAATACAATATATTAATAGAATGAAAGACAAAAACTGCATGATGATCTCAATAAACAAAATCCGACACCCTTTCATAACAAAACATTCAAAGCATGAACAGAAGGAAACCTTAACTTAATAAAGAGCTCACATCATATTTATATTTAAGACTGAGTGCTTTCCCCCTAAGATTAGAAACAAGACAAGGATGTCTGCTTTTGCCACTTCTATTCGACACTGTACTGTATGTAAGTTCCAGTCATAAATTTGACAAGAAAAATAAGTAAAAGGCACCAAGATTAGAAAGAAAGCTAGAAAATTATCTCTTCACAAATGACGTAATGTTATATATACAAAGTCCTAAGGAACACACATTACTGGAAACAATGAAGGACACAGGATCAACTGTCTAATGTGTTACAACATGGATGATCCCTGAGGATATTATGCTAAGTGAAATAAGCCAGTCGCAAAAGTACAAATACTGTGATTCCATTTATGTGCAGTATGTAGAAGAAATTTAGAGACACAAAGCAGAATGTGGTTGTCAGGGGTTGAAGAGAGGGAAGAATGGGGAGTTAATGTTTAATAGGTACCTAGTTTCAGTTTTGCAATGAAAAGAGTTGAGATGGATAGTGATGACAGTTGCACAACACTGTGAATGTGTTTGATACCTCTGAAATGTACACTCAAAAATGGTTAAGACAGTAAACTGGACATCCCAAAATCTAAAACTTCTGTGCTTCAAGGGACAACATCAAGAAAAAGTGGAAAGGCAACCTACATAATGGGAGAAAATATTTACAAATCACCTATCTAATAAAGGACTTATATCTAGAATATGTAAAGGATTCTTAAAACTCAACAATAAAAACATAACCAAATTTTAAAATGGACATATTTGAATAGCCATTTCTCCAAAGAAGATACACAGTAGCTAATAAGCACACAAAAAGGTGCTCATCATTAGTCAATAAATAAATACAAATCAAAACCATAATGAGATTCCACTTCATGTTCAATAAGATGGCTAAAATCAACAATAATAATAACAAGTGTGGTGAGAATGTAGAGAGAATGGAACAGTCATACATAGCTAGTGGGAATGTGAAAAGGTACAGTTGCTTTGGAAACAGTCCAGGAGTTCCTCAAAAAGTTATACACAGAATTACCACATGCCCAGCAATTCCACTCCTAGGTATATGACCAAGATAAGAGAAAACATGTCAACACAAACACTTGCACACTAATATTTATGGCATTATTTTATAATAGGTCAAAAATAAAACCAACCCTAATGCCTGTGAACTGATGAACAAATAGATTGGTATACAATGAACTATCTTTCGCCGATAAAAAGAATGAAGTACTGACACACACTATACATGGATGAACCTTAAAAACATGTCTAGTGAAACAAGCAAGACACAAAAGTCCACAGACCATATGATTCCATTTACATGAAAAACCCAGAACAGGCAAATCCATAGAGACAGAGTATAGATTTGTGGTTGCCAGGGGTTGGGGGCACAGGGTGAAATGGGGAGTGAATGCTAATGGGTACAGGGTTTTTTTTGGTTTGTTTCAGGGCCGGAGAGGGGATGATTAAAATGTTCTAAAATTAGAGAGTTGTAATAATCACACAACTCTGCCAATACACAAGGTCTGTCCAGAAAGTATCCAGCCATGTATTACAAAAAAGAGACATTTATTGAAGAAGATACAAGAAATACTGTACGCAGGACAATGATCCCTTAGTCCTCTTCAAAGTTATGACCTTCTTGAGGAAATCTGGTTCGTTGGTAACAGTTTGCATCAAATCATTAGCAACTGCAGTGTGATGTTTCTTCTGCTCTGGTAGCAGAAGCCGTAGGATGAATTTTGCCAGAACACATTTCATGCAAAGACCTTACGCCAAAATGTCAGACACAGTAATTTTTGGAATCCCCAGATCAGCTTCTAGTTCTCGCACTGCCAGTTGTCCATCTTTGTTGGTTGCAGCCCATATATGTTCAATATTCTCAAGTGTTCTGCTTGTTGCAGGCCTTCCAGAATGTGGATCACTTTCAATAGATTCTCAACCATCTTTGCAGCATTTGTGCCACACTTTTATTTGTGCTGCACTCACTGGATTGTCCCCAAAGGTCTCCTGAATCATCCAATCATCCAAATAGTTTCCATAGAGGAATGTTCAAGCTTAATGAAAAATTTGATATGCAGATTCGTTGCTCTCCTGGCTCAGTCATTTTGAATGTGACGGCCACGCAGTACACACGCTCACTCAGCAGCATCTGCCACTCCCACTAACTAGTACAGTGAAGTCACCACTGTTCATGCATGTGTGTACCACTCCACTGTCCTTGGCTGCCAATTAACATGATGTTGCACAAACTGTTCTGGTTATATTAACAATGGCTGGACTTATTCCGGAGAGGCTCCATACTAAAAGCCACTGAATCATATTTTTAAAAGGGTTAATTTTACCTCAATAAAGCTGCTATTAAAAAATTGAGGGAGAAACCGAAGGGAACATTCAGAGGAAGAGGAGTTGAGGATAGGACAAGAGGTAGAGGGAATAAAGCTAAAGAGATAAGTTGAGTAAAAAGCAGAGTTTGGGCTTAAATGCCACAGTCACTAGGGAGCAAGTACAGATTTCTAAAAAAGTGACAGGCTAAGAACTGTTGCTTGAAGATAACTAACTTGTGGCAGGGTAGAGAATGCATACTTTATGTCCCTTCCAATCTTTACATGGTTAAGAGTCTCAACTATATGCCACACATTACCTAGGAGTTCACAAGTAGAATATTAAGTAAAATTTATTTCCCTAACATCTTCTGTATGGCCAAGAGTAAAGAAAGCAATGCTTAAATATGCACTTAAAATTAGTGCATATTTAAGCACCACACAGAACTATTTCCTTGCGTTTTTAGGGAAATATTTTTAAAAAAAAGAGAGAAAAAAGGGACCAAAGTTAACAAAACACAGATGTCAAAATGTTACAAATATTCAGTATCATCACTGCAGCAAGCTGCTCAATATATGCTAGCTGACTTTAAACTACTAGTAAGAACAACAAACAAGTAACTTGGTGTAATCTTGTTTGTTATTATACAAAATCCAATCAATCACTGTTTACAGAAAATATCTTGTAAGGTTCAAAGTATAAATTCCATAACCAGGTTTCAATCTGTTTTGAACATTCCATTAGAACAGAAAAGTCAGCTGAGTCATTGTCATATAACATACTACTGCTGCAAATTCAAAATGCTGTTCCCTATTTACAAAAGTAGAAATGCTAGAATTCTGCTTTATAACCGACTCACGTAGCACGGCGTATGGAAATCACTTAAAAAAATAAGACTACCTTAATAAGAAATTTAAACTATATTTATTTTCATGTTTGCTTGAAAAGAGATACTATGCCTTAGTAAGATATTACTTTCTTTTTTGAATCTTAAAAATTTCCCTTTTACTGACACTATTCAGTTCCTCTAACATCCTTCCTATTACACAATGTTTCTTAATCTCTGGGGAGCCCATGACCCTTTGCCATCTGGTCTCTCTGTGGCACTCAGGACAAGAAACCCTGTTCTGGTGGCACAATGCCACTAGCTTCAACAGGGTATCCTTTTTAAGAATGCATATCACAAGCCCAGGTCCTATGTGTCTTGTTGTTCTCTTACCAGGGTTATAAGTTTATCACTAGTGAAAGCTGAAAACAGGTAACTCTTCTGTTCAATAGCCCACTTCCCAATAACCCTTCAACAAGACTGCAATCATTAAAACTTATCAACTTAAACCTGAAGACCTGTAATTACTATAACCTCAACAATTTAAATTATAGCTCAATTTAAACTAATTGACACACTATAAAATAATAGAAACAGTGAGTTAAGTGTAAAGGTAAACATACTGGGTAAACTTTGTTAATTTGCTTTAAAATGGTTCGGGCAGGACGGGGGTAAGCGGTGATGCACTGAGAACAGGCACATCGCCTATGTGATATTCCTGCCAAAAAGGTCTACCTGAATCTAAACACACAGAAACAGACAGACAAATCTTAACTGAAACCTGCAAACATAAGTAGTCTTAACTATTCCAAAATGTCAGCATCATAAAAGGGGAAGAAGAGGACAAGGAACTGCTCCTGATGTAAGGAACTACAGACAAGGCAACTAAATGCAGCCCTAGATTAAAGAATTGAGGGAAAGCAAATACATTTAAAAAGATGCTGTTGTGACAACTGGGGAAATCTGAATGAGGACCCAATAGTCAGTAACAAAGTTAACTGACTTTCCTGTGCATGGTAATTATTTGTTGTTATGTAGAATGCCCTTGTTCCTGGGAGGTACACGTTGTTTAGGAGTAACATGGCACAACAAAACTAATGTGGCAAATAGTAATAATTAGTAAATCCAGGTAGAGATACAGGTGTCCACTGCAACGTTCTTGCTTCTTTGCTGAAGGTTAGAATGATTTTTTTGTAAATTGTAAATAGGAGGACATTTTTTTTAATTTTGTGTGAGAGACATCTCTTAAGTCCATCTGAGCAGAGTTCATACAGCACTCACCTACTTTATAGTCTTTGCAATCACGGGCCAGACTTTTGAGGTTGCCATAAAACATATCATACTTGCAGACTGATGTCAGATGCCAAAGGTTACAGAACAGCACTCAGATTTTTTTCATGACGTTTATATTTAAATTTTCTAGAGGGTTGTTACACATTTTAAAGTTAAACTCAGAGTTTGTGATTCATTTATTCTATCCACTGACTTACTGCATACCTGCCAAAGTAAGCTAGAAAGAAACCTATCAATATGAATTTGGTGGCCTACAAAACGTATCACAAGAAAGCAATGGAAAAGCTCAACCAAATCTGATGATTTTTTTGTCCAGACAGAGGTTGACGAATTGCAGGAGCAGGGTCCATCCTACCTAAGGGAGACATAATGCCCTGGTTTATGTCTTTTGTTCCTCATCATTTCTCATTCAGCATTTGTCCCAGGCAAAAGTGTCACATATAAAAATGTCCTAGTTTAGATGCTATATTACATGGTAGTACAACATCACTAACAATTTTTCTTATATGATGGTATTTAATGGTTGGTTTAGGAAAAAAACAGCTTAACATGAAGCACCTAGCTTCTACTTAAACAATATACCCTACATTATGGTAAATTCATTACTATGATGGGGACAAAATATAGGAAAAATTGTTCTTAAATTTTTAAAAAGAAAGGAGAAACCAAAGTTATCTTATTTTCTACCGTACAAAAGTAAAATAAAACACTGCATAGCTGGAAGAACCCCAGAGTGAGAATCAAAAAGCTTGTCACTTGTTAAGAGAATGCAACCCTAAGTTACTGGCTCTTTCTCATTTGTAAAATGAAGGGATCAGAATGCTGGCTGGTCTCTACCTAATGTCATGGTCCAGCTCTAAATACTGAGTTAATTCCATGGTTTAGATTTTTTTACAACTAGAAAATGTAACTTCTTATCTTCTCTCCCCAAACTCCTATTTGTGTTCTGGCCTCTATTCTGTTCAGAGACTGGGTCAATTTCCCATTCACTCAAAATGGAAAGCCATGTGTACTTAAGACTCCTCTCATAACTCATCCCAAATTCCACTTCCTCAGTACGTGACACTCCCACCTTTTCTATCACCACTTCAAGTCTTCACCCTCTTTCTTGGATCACTAGTTATCATTATTCTATCATCTCACTACTTTGCTGAAAAGCATATAATAGCTCCCCACTATCTAAAGTTTTATGCAAAAAGTCCTCGATCTGACAGTCAAGAACCTCTCCATCTGCCCCCATCCTTATATACCAATCTAGCTGAACTACTTACTGCTATTTCAAAATTCCATGTACTCTCTGGATTGTATGATTTTACTCCTGCTACCCTTACCCTGTCCTTTTCTCTGCCTTTCAAAATCGATTCCACTCTTTAAAATTCAGTTCCAATGATGCTTATCCCACCTAGACATTACAGTTTCCTCTTCTGAATGTCCATGATACTGACGTAAAGAGGACAATTTTAATGGAGAACAGTAAAGATAGTTTACCTAGGGTGGTAAACTAAATTTATCTGCGTGCCAATTTTGTTGATATGGCACTGGCTACCTGGCACACTGTCTTGAAGACTTGCAACTTAGCAGAGGAAAAGGAGAATGGTAATACAACTTTGACATTCACTGACTACAGCTGCCAAACCAGGGGGCCACACAACAGGATTTGCACTCCCATGGTATTAAAAGATGTTTAAGTTAATTGAAATTAATTTAATATTTAAAGATTTAACATTAATGTGGTTATCTTCAGGAAATACAAAGGCCTAGATAGAATAGCAGGTATCAATTGTGGGTAATTGGGGGATGAGCCCCCAGGAGGCATCTGGTAGTAAATGAAGACGTTCTGATTGTCACAATTGGGTGGAGAGTGTTACCGGCAGATGTGCGTAGGGCAGACATTACAATAAAAAATAATCTGGTCCAATGTCAACAGTGCCGAGGTTCAAATTTCTCAAGGTGAAGAAGCATGTTTCTAATCAGAGACGACATAGTCTGAGGCTTGACAGCTCCCCAAATTACCAGTGGTGTGGCCTCCTGAAAGTTACTTAACCTTTTTATGCCTCTAAGTTTTCATCTGTAAAACCTGATGATAATAAGAGCATCTACCTCACAGAGTGTTCCAAGAATCAGATGAATCCATTTAAAGTCTTTGGAAAAGTATACCAGGCAAATATATATATATATGTGTGTATATATATACATTCAATAAATTTAGCAACTTTTATTCCTCTCCTCTCTGGGTCCTAGTCTTGCATTTGGAACATAGAAGATGCTCAAGAAATGTTTACTAAATGAATAATGCCTGAACTTCCTGGGGAGAGCACAAATGGGTAAAGACAGATTATGTGCTCCTTATTTGGGAAAAAGCATAAAGCTAGAGATGAAGTTGAAAGGAAGCATTTGCCCACCTTATCACATCTCTCCCTCCGTGGAACACTTTCAATCTTTAGGAAATGTCCCTTGTCTCAGTCCTTAGGACACACTCTCCTGTAATCGCCTTGATGCTTGGTTTTCCTTTTTGTCCCTCTGACCAACTTAAGTCCTCAAGTATATAAATGAGATGGTATCTTCTTTGGACCCCCCTACCATCAACTACCCTATGTTAGTTATTTATGTACTTATAAGAGTCTTCCTACTATATTGTACAGGCTTTCCACGGCCAGAAACAACACTTGACTCCTTTTTATATAATCTACGGGGCCTAGAGACCTTAGTAATTATCTGGCCCATGCCCATCGTTTTATAGATTAGGCACAGACAGGCTAAGTGAATTGCCAAGAGTCAAGGTCATATTGTAACAGGCACAGCTAGGATTCAAACTCTGATTCATAGTGGATACAGAGACTCCAAGTTCTATCTCAGTGTAATCACATGTGAAAATTATACCAGTGGTAGAGGCCATTTTTTAAATTAAATCCCAGAAAAACTCTGCAGGAATTATCCTGATATAGTTATTTGACAAAGCAAAAATGGAGGGAGAAATAAGCCCAAACTCCAAGCTTTTTTTCCTGCTGAAATTACACCTTAAAAACTCCATCTGCTTTGTATCTTAATATTTCTTAATACCTTTTGACAACAAAACTTATTGAAATGATCAACTAACTGTTAAGTCAGTGATGTCAGGCTTAATTTCCTTTAAATGGTCCCATAATTGTTTTGAGTAACAGAAAATCTCTTATTTGGTAAGCTAAATAGGCCCACCATTCACCAACTGAACAGAATCTTTGACGATCGATCACCTTAACAAATTCATAGCTTAAAAACTCAAAAACCAGCAATTTCAAATGATTCTATGAGGCAAAAAAAAAAAAAAAGGGGGGGGGCCCAATTTGGATTGTGTGTAAACAACTTACCGCAAACCAAAAGCTTAAAATTATCAAGCACAAACTACATTAAGACCTGAGATAGGAGAAATTTTATTTTATTCTGTTCAAGTGAGAGAAAGCTACTCACTGATTAGGTTAATCTAGAAGTTTCTCTGAATGTTCCAAATTGATGCAAAAGAAAGCAACGAATAAGAGAGGAAAAGAGTGTAACGCAAGCAATGTGAAAAAGTGTTAAGTACAGTGCAATGCCTTGATGCTTAAGCAATTACAGGTCAATAAACCTAAACACGTCCATAAAGTATTGTTTAAAGACCAAAAAACTTCCTTTGTGGTGGTGATTTAAGTTACCAGTGCAAAAGCACTCTGGCCCAGTAACAATAATAAACACTTAGTGGGAACGTATTTTTAATTATTTTACTAGCCTATAAAAGAAACGTAGACATGAATGTAGTTCCAGAAGAAAACAAGACGCAGTTTCTGCTTAGTAAAGTTCAAGGGCAAAACTGTTCCCAGTGCAACAGAATCCTCCTGACTTCAGTGTTGGAAAAAATGCGAGCACATAGTATCTTTTTATAAAGGCAACAATTTGAGTTACAAAGTAATAACGGGGAAGCCAAAACAGTTTGACAGCCCGCCATAAGGGCCGCCTCAATCATGAGTCACACAATGCCTGCACCACTTATAATAGTAATTAATGCACAAGTCCCCTAATTAAATTCTAAAAGGGTGAGAATGCTTTAACTAAGTTTACAAGAATTGCTTTCAGCTGGTTCCCCCCCCAAAAAAAACAGGCACACACGCGTAATTACGCATCTCCCCGCAATCCCTCCTTCCAAGATTCCCTGCGGCCTCATCTAGCGCGAAAGAAAATGACACCGGGGAACTTGTGAACCCAGAGAGGGCTGGCCAAAGTGGGAGCACACGATTAAAAGGACGAGAGACGGCAAACGCACCCATCTTACCTGCTAAGATTCCTCTCCACGTCTTTGGTAGCTTTAGCTTCCAATTCTCTAAAAAAGAAAAAAAGGGATGCGCGTGAAACGGAGCCGCTGCCGCAGAGACTAGCGCTGCGGCCGGTGCGGGGGTGGGGGGAGGGGAGGGGCTGGGGGCCACGAAGCTGCGGGGCTGCCGCCTGCTTGCGGTCAAGATGGGGCGGCGACCCCCGGCTCGTCCCCAGCGGCCCCTCGGCAGGCGTCGGCGTCAGCAGTGGAGCAGCCCGAGCCCAGCCCAGGCCCGAGTTCCCGGGGACGCCCAGCCCGCCGCCACCCGCGATTGCTCGCCCTGCAGCAGCGCCCGAGGCTCCTCCCGCCAGAGGGAGGCCCCAGTGTCGCTCACCTCATGTGTGTAAAGTGCACGAGGGAGCAGAGCGCGGCGAGTGAGGCCGCGAGCCTCAAGCCCTGAGCAGGGCCGCGGGGACAAGCCCAAGCCGCCGCGCCAACGCCATTTTCTACACCGACCCACCACCGCCGCCGCCGCCGCCGCCGCCGCCGCCGCAGGCCCGAGGCCGGAAGTGAATGCTTCGCTTTACAACCTTTTCCGGGGCGCAGCGGTCAGCGGCCTCAAGATGGACGCCCTGTCAACTGGGCCAGCAGACCGGGCAAACCCGTGGCAACCGCCAGGGTGCTGGCGCTGCCCCTCCTCCGGGCTTCCCCAGAGTGTAGAGGGGTGGCAGCGGTCGAGACGGCTCGCAGGGTACTGGGGGTCCGCGAAACCCTGAGTCCAGCTTGTGACGCGGCGCCGGTTCCGATCTGACTTGAATCCTTCCCTCCTCCTCCACCTCCTCCTTAGCTGCGACACCAGTTCCCTTTCCTGTCGCTCGGCCCCTCCCCCACCGAATCAATCTATCAATCTCTCTCTCTCTCTCTCTCTCTCTCTCTCTCTCTCTCTCTCTCTCTCTCTCACTCACACACACACACACACACACACACACACTCACTCACTCACTCACTCACTCACTCACTCTCCTAAACCGCAAATTCTGTCCCTGCAGTAGCCTGACGAGCCCGTGAGGCTGTGATTACGTTTGACCTTGATCCCTGAGCTGGTTATTTAATCTCTGCTCCTCTGCCCCCTCCTAGGGCAAGCAATGCATACCCGAGTAGGACTGGCAGGTTTAAAAAAGGGTATTTTCCACCAAATCTGACAGACTCTTGGACTCAGCCATTGCACTTGCACGGGTTTCTGTCTAGAAGATAATCCTAGATATCTGCAAATATTTCACCATTCAAATATGAAGTCCTGGCATTGAGGATGGTAGTGAAACACTGTAAACAGCCGCAATGTCCAACATGAGGGGGCAGTAAAAACTGAACACTGGTATTCCTTAGGACCCTGATTTTCAACCTTTTTCATCTCCCATGGCACACATAAATGAATTACTAAAATTCTGTGGCACACTTCCAAAATGTTTTTGCCCATTTGACAAAAAAAAAGTATAATTTGATTGATTCACCCGGGATGGCTGTTGTCATTTTTTGTTATTTGACAATCCAAGGGAAAATAGGTCAGTGCCCCTAAATAAACAGTCAGGTATTGCACGTTTTAAATATTCTGGCACACCAGTGTACCTGTTACAACAGGGAGTTACTGCCTGGAGAAAACAGTTACAACAAGTGAAAAGTCAGGTTCCAAGGTAGCTCACACCTAAGAAACATACAGATACTTAAGATGATACATATTTAGACATAGTAAGATACACAAGTGTAGATAAAGTGAGAAAATACACACACATGTAAAAAAACAAGGTAGCGACAAATCAACAAATAGATTGGTAGATATACAATATACACAGGTAAATACCTTTAGATATATTTGTGTGCATTCTTTCCATCCTCTGGCAATGCTTATTTTCCTAATCTGAATATGATTCCTCTGTGCTTAAA
Organism: Trachops cirrhosus; assembly: GCA_028533065.1. NCBI lineage: Eukaryota > Metazoa > Chordata > Mammalia > Chiroptera > Phyllostomidae > Trachops > Trachops cirrhosus. The sequence goes on along the minus strand of CM052540.1, from coordinate 82,011,975 downwards.
ATCCATTTTTCATTCTCAGAAAGAATGGATTTCTTTTTCATTCCATTTTCCTCATTCTGAACTAGGTCCTTCCACTGGCTTTAAAACATGCTCAGATACCTTCCATTAAAAGGAAACAAAACCACCTGACTGTGCAGATCCTATCTTCTCTCAGGGAGATGTGCAATAAAAAACTTAAAGAATAAATGAATGAATGCACAAAAAGTCCTAAAGCATGTACACCAAAACATTTTCTTCTCTTAATGCATCTGGCCTTTTCTGTTTGTTTTCTTGTACAATTAGAATGTACAAAAAAAAAAGCTATTTAAAAAAATCAGGTTTATAAAATGTAAAATGTAGGGGGCACCAAATAAATGGTAGTGAATTTCCTTTTCCTGTTATCCCTACCCTCAATTCATCCATACATATATTTGGCTTAGTATTCTTTTATGCTTTTTTCTCCTTAAATTTAAAAATTATATCACCATATTTCTTTAGGAATTAAAAAATATGAATCACAGTATGCTTACATATCAGGTTTATGAATAATTTTCCACAATAACATAAGGCAATAAAAGCAGTAATAGTTATCAACATTTGCACAGCTGTCAAGATTAGCTGACTTTTTAAGAAAAAAATAGACTTCCTTAGCTTTGAATAACTCAGTGGTTTTTAACTGGTGCAACATGTCCCCTCCTTCTCCTAAGAGACATTTAGAAATGTCCGGGGTTCTTTTGTCACAACTGGATGTTACTAGTATCTAGTGTGTAGAGGCCAGGGATTCTGCTAAACATCCTACAAGGCACAGGACAGCCCCCACAATACAAGAGTATTTGAATCGAAATGCCAATAGCACACAAGACTGAGAAACCCTGAACATAATTCCCCGCCTCAGGGAAGCCAAGGAGGTATGATCTCTTGAAGATTTTTCCAGAGTGGTTTCCCATGTCCCATATGACACTTCCAGGGTTACATAATGAAGTGTTGCTAATCAGTTTTAAATTATCTCTTACGTAAACTGGGTGCATAGGAGTAGGTCAAAGAAGTGTGACAACACAGTATAAGACCAGAAATGATCCTTAGCAGAAACCTACTAAGGGATCTTCTCTTGTTATCCTTTTTCTTTACTAAATAGTCTCTGCTATTGAATATTTTTTATCATTATACAAACATGTTCTTGTGATTTCCACTAAAGCACACACAAAACAAAATTTGTTAGTGTCCCATTCCTCTCCAGCTCCGTTTTTCTGCTTTCCTTCCCAGCAAATTGAAAAAAAGTGTTATACACAGCTGCTTGCAGTTGCTCACCTCCCTTTCCAATCTACTCTAACCTGACATCCCCGCTCCTGCTCCAAAATTCCTTTTATCAAGATCAAAAATGACCTTGAAGCTGCCAAACTTGGTGGTAACACTTCTGTCCTGATCTTGATTTCCTTTTTAGCGGTATTTGCCGCAACTGACATTCCACCTTCTTAAGAGAGACTCTTTCCCTGGCCTTCTTGACAGCACATTCTCCTGAATTTCTTTCCCCCTTTCTAACCACACCTTTTTTTTTTTCTGTATCTTCTACCTAATAAATGTTGGAGATCCCTCAGCCTCTATTCCAGACTCTTCCTTTTTTCTACAGTCTCTTTGGGATGGGTGACCTCATCCATTCTTTCATATTTAAATACTATTTAAATGCAGATGACTCTCAAATTCATATCTTTAGTCCACATTCACCTGTGTACTCCAGAATGCCAAAATGACAATTCACCCATGCAACAAATATTTACTGAGCACCTACTACGTGCCAGATGATGTGTAGGGCCTTGTTCTCTGGCACCTGTGAGGAACTATTTGGATGAATTAAGTCTAAGGAGGCAAACAGGTTGTTTTTCTTTTGTGTTTTTTTTTACTTTATTAAAATACTGAATTTATTTAACATGTATATTTCTGTCTCCCCACCGTTTCCATCTGTCTGACCACCACTACTACTATGTCCTATCATAACATTCCACACATACTTAAAACCAAGCACAGGGTGGAGTTCCATCTTTAAAAACTAAACAGGCATTTTGGACAACACATTCTTGGCAATGGAACCTGGACAACATTTATCAGACATGGTAGGGAAAGTTCTCACTCTGCATTATAAAAAGGACAGCCAGATATCAACTGTTACAGAAATGAAATAAGATGGAAAATTTTAACAAACTGTTAAACTATTTTCTTAAAGAGACTTCCTCCACTGCCAGAGATCTTGAATAGCCTCCTGGTCAGTCATCCGGAAGCAATTCTTCACATAATTGATGAACTTGGCTTCCACTTTGGGAAGTGAGCCGCCTTTTTCTATACTTGCTTGCATTTTTGCTTTAATGTCTTCTACAGAACTAGGTCCTTTAGGTGTTTTAGGAGTTTTTTTCTGTTTTTTGAAGGATTCTTGACCTTTTAATCTTGGTGTTGATGGTTTTGAGTCTTTCCCATTCTGGTTTGATTTCTGTGCATTTTTGGCTGGCGTATTTCATATAGATTTCTTTATTGGAGCTTTTTCTTCAGCCTCTTCATCCTCAAAATCATCTCCTCCTCCCCCTCCTCCTCCTCCTCCTCCTCCTCCTCCTCCTCCTCCATCATCGTCCTCATTGTCATCTTCATCCGCAGCAAGTTTTACTTTTTTCTGTGGGATCTTGCTGCCGCTTCCGGAGGAGGAGCGCTTCCCAGACGAACTGAGGAGCTTCACGTCTTCCTCCTCCTCGTCTTCCGACTCTGCGTCTTCCTCCACAGCTACTAAGTGCTGTCCACTCAAATGCACGGGCCCTGAACCACACTTCAACCGTAAGACCACAGGTGGTGTTATTTCAAAGCCACCAAGGGAAACCGTTGGCTGTACGGACATTTTCAAAGTTGCCAGTGTTACTTTAATCTGACTGCCTTCGTAATTCATTGCCTCTGCTTCCACAATGTGCAACTCATCCTTCGCACCAGCCCCTAAACTGACCATTCATAAAGATACCTGGTGCTCGGTTTCATCATTATCCACCTTAAAGTGATCATCTTTGTCGCCTTTAAGTTCACAGCCGAAAAGGTAAGTTCTGGGGCCTCAGAGAGCTCATACCCATGTCCATCGAATCTTCCATGGGAGAGTAGCACAGACTTAGGTGGGAGAGAAGGCGGACGGAGGTACATGATTTCTGTTCCGCAGAACATACACGCAATCGCACCAGGGACGGAATCTCACCAGGGCTGGGTTTTGTTTTTTTTTTAAGCAAACTGTAAAATGTATAATTAAAAACTAAAGTGCACAGAAGGAAATGAATGATGTTTTAAGAAAGTATAGAACAAAGGAACAGATTACATAGATTGTGTGGTCAAAAAAGGTTTCTTTGAAAATGTAAAGCATTAGGTTGAGGGGCAGCCAACCTAAGACACTGCAGCAGAGGAGAGGTCTCAGGCTGGAGGTTTGAATTGGTGGGTCCTCTTTTTGACAAAACAGACTTAATACTTTAGATCAACTGGAGCCACCATTTTTATTTTACTTGCATAAATTTGGGGAAAAGAACAGAAACAGAGTTCTCTATAGAGTAATGGGTTTCACTAACACACTTCATTTAAGTGAGCAAATACCATGTTCTACAAAAAAGCATATACCCTAGATTAAATAAAGATTAGAATTTTTGCAGCCTTCATGGTTGAAGTCTACAGTTAGAGAATTTAATGTACTTGACATTAAATGCTTTTTCAACAACTTTTTATGGAATAGTTCAGGAAGAACCTATAACCATCTCAATATTAATGTCTTACTTCTTCATGGTAAGCATAATAAGAAATATAGGTTGTACAAATTTAAATCTAAATAATACTTTTTCTCCATTTGTCTTCCCTTCTTGGGTTCTTTGTTCCTTTGCTTTCTGGAGTCACCAGAAAATACATGTTCTCCAACCCTCTCCTTATTTTACTGAGAAGAGCAAATGACTAACCTAATACCTAGGAAATTATGTACTTGAAAGAAGATGATTTCTTCTCCTCCCAAGATACCATCATGAGATATGTATGTAACTTTTAGGTAAAGCTCACTAAAAATATTTTTAAATTTAGAAGAATTTCCACAATAATGTAAAAATGGAAATTGAGACATGAACATAAACAAAATTTCCTGGCAAATGTTTGTTTTAACTAAAATTTATTTGGTACTTAACATGTGCCGGTTATGCACATATTAAGTACTTTACAAATATTAACTAATCATCATTATTGTCCTCACATAGCTCTATGAGGTAGGAATTCTATCCCCATTTTGAAGATGAGGATAATTAACTTTCCCAAAGTTAGATAAATAGTACAGTAAAGCTAGGCATTTGGTTCCCAAGCCCAGGTCACTAACTACTACATTGTAAACCTCTTTTTCACAATCATATTGGACCCTGCAGCCTCTTTGATAAATGTTTTATAACACCATCCCTTACTATTCCCAAATGATATACAGATAACATAATTTACCTAACATATAATTTCAAAATATATGTATAATGACATATCTGATATAAAGGAGAAATGAAAGAAAAGAATTAAAAAATAAAGTGTCTTTCACTAGGTAAGTGCTTGGGGATGGGCTACACTGAAAGCCTCAGTCAGGTAGATGCTGGGCCCTTCGTGTAGAATCACTACTACAAACACAGATTGACACAGCAGTGTCACATTGATTATTCACATACCAAGACCTGTGGTGATGCTGGAGATGTAATTTTTCTGAAATGTAGAACAATGCCCAGTCAAGTTCTGAACAACTAGGAAACAATTCTCCCTCAATTTATGTTGAAGTTTTATTACTGGAAATTTCAGGGTATATTACAACTGCAAAACTAAGGTGTTAGGTCCTCAAATAATTGTAAGCACACACCTTTTATCTATGTAAATGTCCAGTGAGAGGGGGAATTCTCCATTTTGTGGAAATATTCCTGTCCATCAACCATGGTTAGCACTGCCCCACACATACCTCTTTGTGACAACCCAAAACATTTCAATGGTTTTCCCAACCCCTCTGAAGAGTAGTGGTAAAGTACTACTTTATTGACAGCCATTGCTGTGGAGTGAGAAGAGTGGAGGAATGAGTCCTAAGAAGTCTGATACTTCAGTGAAGAATCTAGCAAGACAAGAAGAAAAACAGGGTAAAGCTAGTATAATTGGGCCAAATTATGCCTCCCAGACTGACCTCCCAGACTGACACTTCAACACTTCACCTCCTTATTCCTTCTCTCCTCCCACCACACACAAATGTCCGCAAAGGGACCATTTCCCCAGGTCAGGAATAACACTACAGTCACTAAGCTGCCCCAACCAGAAGACTAAGGGTCAATTTCGATTCTACCTTCCACCTCATCCAATCCATCAATAAGTTATTTGTCTCCAGAATTCTTGTTTATTCTTTCTTTCCTCTATTTTTCTACTGTACACCCTGAAAGCTCCACAGTTTCTCTCTTTTCTTCCTCTCTTTTGTTGTTGTGGTGTAGTTTACATACAATAAAATGCACACATTTGAACTGAAAAATTCAGTGAATTTTGACAAATAAATACCCATGCGACGACTGCTGCCATCAATATATAGGACACCCCCATCATCTCGGAAAAATGCCTTTATGTCCCTTTCAATCACTCACTTGCTCTACCCAATGCACACACCTGATACCCGGAAACCACTTTTCTGATTGATATTCCTATAAATTACTAGTCTGTTTAGAACCTTATACAGGGTGGGGCAAAAGTAGGTTTACAGTTGTGAGCATGCAACACAGAGTTTATTCTTATATTATTTATTATATTATTTTCCATGTGAACAACTGTAAACCTACTTTTGCCCCACCCTGTCTAAATGGAGTCATACAGTATCTATCCTTTTGTGCCTGGCTTCTCTTGCTGAACATAAGTGTCTGTGAGAGTCATTCATGTATCAAAAGTTCATTCCTTTTTAATACTGAAAAGTATTCCATTGAATGAATGTACAATAATTTGATTCCCATCCTCTGGTTGATTGACATTTGAATTATTTCCAGTTTTTGTGTATAAATAAAGATGCTATAAACATTCTTATACAAGTCTTTTCTGTGAATAGCAAACATATGTTTCTATTTCTCTTGGATAAATAGCTAGGAATAGAATTACTTAATAACATTGTAAGTGTACTTTTTAAAAACTCTATGAGAAACTATAAAATGTTTCTATAATGGTTATACCAGGTTACATGTCCAATCCCAGGAAGAATTCTGTTTGCTCCATGTCCTCACCAGTGTTGCACATGCCCACTCTTAGCCTCTTAAAATCACTCCCCAAATAAAAGCCTGAGACATTCTTCTTAAAATAAAAATTTGATCATCTTACTCTTCAGCTTAAAACAATTCAAAGACTTTCCAGGGCTCTTGATTCAAGGCCTATTATCTTTAACATGGTCTGCAGTGTCTTTCCAATGTTATCACCAGTCACTCCCCCCAAGCTCCAAACAATCCAAGGTTTTCCTTTCATTTTTCTAAAAGGTGCCCCACTTCTTCACCCAACCTGTTTGTAACCATTCTTCAGCTCTTAATCCTCCTCATCTTCTTTGACTTTATTAGGTCTCCCATTGACATATTCTAAATGTATCTTCTACTTCTTCATAGCATGATCACATCTGTACAAAGTACCTGCCATTATTTGTTTAATCTTTGATTATCCAGATTCTTTGTAAGCTCCAGAACAGCATGCACCATGTCTACCTTGTCCTTACTGCATTTTTATCACCTAGCACAATACACAGCACATCTAGGCCCTTAGTAATATTTATGAAATGGAAGAATAATGCTTCCATGTTCTGCTTAGCTTCCTCTATTCGAATATTCACATTGACACAAAATGGTCTTAATCTATTCAGGTTCTGTTGATGCTTAAAATATGCCCTGGTTGCTGTGGCTCAGTGGGTTGAGTGCTGGCCTGCAAACCAAAGAGTTACTGGTTTAATTCCCAGTCAGGGCACATGCCTGGGTTGTGTGCCAGTTCCCCAGCTGGCAACCACACATTGGTGTTTCTCTTCCTCTCCTTCTCTAAAAATAAATAAATTAAATCTTTTAAAATATCTTGAATGATTCTTGATATTCTATAGAATATTATCTAAACCCTTACTACCTATCTGCCGTATTTCCCAGAATTCCTATTTTGCGCTCCAGTGATACTGAATTATTAATACTTTCTTGTGTTTTCAATGCCTCTATGACTCAAACATGTTATTTCCACTTATTATGTCTACCTTATTATGTCTACCTAACAAACTCTGACTTGAAAGATAATTTTAAATGTTTCCTCCTTTGACAAATTTTCCCTGAGATTCTCTAGACCTCATAATAATATAGATGGGTAAAAAGATCATACACCACAATCAGGTGGGATTCATCCCAGGAATGCAAGGATGATACAATATTTGAAAATCAATAAATGTAACACATCACGTAAACAAAAGCAAAGACAAAAATCACATGATCATAGCAATAGATGCAGAAAAAGCATTTGATAAGGTACAGCACCGGTTTATGATAAAAACACTTAGCAAAGTGGGAATAGAGAGAGAGTATTCCTCAATATAATAAAGGCCATATATGACAGACCTACAGCCAACATCATACTCAATGGACAAAAAATTAGAGCTTTCCCACTAAGATCAGGAACAAGACAGGATGTCTGCTTTCACCACTCCTATTCAACATAGTATTGGAAGTCCTAGCCACAGCAATCAGATAAGAAAAAGAAATAAAAGGCATCCAAATTGGAAAGGAGGAAGCAAAACTGTCGTTTGCAGAAGACATGATAGTGTACATAGAAAATCCTATAGAATCCACCAAAAAACTACTCGACCTAATAGGTGAATTTGGAAAAACACCATGATACAAAGTCAATATTCAGAAATCAAAGGTATTTTTGTACACCAACAATGAAATATCAGAAACAGAAATCAGGGAAAAAATCCCTTTTGATATAGAACAAGAAAAATAAAGTGCCTAGGAATAAACCTAACCAAGGAGGTAAAATACCTGTACTCAGAAAACTACACAACACTGAAGAAAGAAATTAAGGAAGACACAAACAATGGAAACATTTACAGTGTTCATGGATTGTAGGAATTAACATCATCGAAATGTCCATACAACCCAAAGCAATTTACAGATTCAATGCAATACCTATTAAAGTGCCAATGACATACTTCACAGATATAGAATAAACATTTCAGAAATTTATATGGAAACATAAACAATCCAAATAGCTGCAGCAATTTTCAGAAAGAAAAACAAAATAGGAGGCATCACAATACCTGATATCAAAGTGTATTACAAGTCCACTGTAATCAGAACAGCCTGGTACTGGCATAAGAACAGACACATAGACCAATAAAACAGAAAAGAGAGGCCAGAAATAAACCCAAGTTTCTATGGTAAATTAATATTTGACAAAGGGGGCAGAAGCATAAAATGGAGTAAAAATATCCTCTTCAAAAAATGGTGTTGGGAGAGCTGGACAGCTACATGTGAAACAATGAAACTCAATCACCAACTTACACCATACACAAAAATAAATTCAAGGTGAATAAAAAACTTGAACATAAGCCATAACACCATAAAAGTCCTAGAGGAAAAAATAGGCAGGAAAATCTCAGACTTTCCATGTGGCAACTTTTTCACCGATATGTCCCCTAGAGCGAGGGACATAAAGGAAAGAATAAACAAATGGAACCTCATCAAATTAAAAAGCTTCTGCATGGCTAAAGAAAACAGTATTAAAATCAAAAGAGAACCAACTATATGGGAAAACATATTTGCCAATGATACCTTGGACAAAGGTTTGATCTCCAAAATATATAAAGAACTCACATGACTCCACTCCAGGAAGACAGCAAACCCAATTAAAAATGGGCAAAAGACTTGAACAGACACTTCTCCAAGGAGGACATACAGAGGGCCCAGAGGCATATGAAAAGATGCTCAGCTTCACTAGCCATCAGAGAGATGCAAATTAAAACCACAATGAGCTACCACTTTACACCGGTGAGAATGGTCATCATAAACGAATCAACAAACAACAAGTGTTGGAGAGGATGTGGAGAAAAGGGGACCCTAGTGCACTGTTGGTGGGAATGCAGACTGGTACAACCATTGTGGAAAACAGTATGGAATTTCCTCAGAAAACTAAAAATGGCACTGCCTTTTGACCCAGCAATTCCACTTCTGGGATTATATCCTAAGAACTGTGAAACACCAGTCCAAAAGAACCTATGCACCCCAATGTTCATAGCAGCACAATTCACAATAGCCAAGTGCTGGAAGCAACCCAGGTGCCCATCAGTAAATGAATGGATAAAGAACTGTGGTACATTTACACAATGGAATACTGCACAGCAGAAAGAAGGAGCTCCTACACTTTGTGATAGCATGGATGGAACTGGAGAGCATTATGCTAAGTGAAATAAGCCATGTGGTTAGGGACAAATACCATATGATCTTACCTTTAACTGGAACCTACCTAATCCACAAAACAAAGAAGCAAGTAAAATATAACCCAAGAAATTGAAATGAAGAACAATCTGACAGTAACCAGATAGAATAGGGGAGGTGGAAGGGGATAATGAGGGGAAAGGTTTTCAGGAACCCATAGGATACATAGACAAAACCAAGGCGGGTGCGGGGAGGTGAAAGCAAGGGATGGAGGTGTGTTTGGCTGGGGTGGGGGGGAGTGGTGGGAGTAAATGCAGACAACTGTAATTAAACAACAATAAAACAAATAATATAGATGGGATTCAAGTACCGATACTAAAACTTTATTGACTGTTGTTCCCTCCTATTAAGGTAGAAACTCAGCCATCTCACTAGACACCTTGAGTATTTAGGGCTGGATCTCTCATGTTGTCATGAGACAACTCACTTTCACCCAGGCACTCCTGGCATGTAAGTCCCTTGAGAGCAGGGACTTGTTGTGTTCAGTATTACATTTTCCAGTACTTAGAGCAGTGCCTAGGAGGTATTAAACATTGAATTAATATTTGTTGAATGATAAAAATGAATGTTGTTTTTTTTTCAAGTAGCTTTATAATGTGTGTCAAGGAGCATCATAGTTCTCCCAGGTACTTGCTTGTCACCATCTTGACTTCTACCAAGACCTGTCTAGATTCTCCTAGACATCTGCTTGGTTTCTTAAAACTGCTGGGTTTTGCTTTATCTTATTGAGGCAAATAATTTTCTTTCAGTAATGCTTTTGTTGGCCATCAGATCTACCAGGCAGCTTTATTGTTTTGTTGAGGGTAAAGTGGGCATTTCTACCTCTTACTAGGTCCCTCAACATTCATTGCTAAAGTAATCAGTTACTGTTTCCTTATTTTTTCCCTGAATGGAACAAGTAATAATCACACCCTGCTTTTTCTTAAGGGCCAACCTCCTTCACTCTCGGTCCATTAATTTTGGTGGAGAAATGTGACAGTGAGCATTTTTATATTAAAATTTTTTATCCCCACTTACCAAATTTATGATAATTTGAACATTAAAATAAATAATTATAGTAAGGGATTATAACTCATTCAAAAAAGTAGAAAACTATATTTCTGTATAACATACACATTCATCATTCACTCATTCATTAAACATTAAATGAAGAACAAGGACTTCGAGAGGCGTGAAGTAGGTGGCCGTGGCCTCTGGAGTGGGATGAACCTTGCTCTCGGGGGAGACAGTGGAAAGGTGCTGGAGCCATGGCCAGTACAGTGGTAGCAGTTGGACTGACCATTGCTGCTGCAGGATTTGTAGGCCGTTATGTTTTGCAAGCCTTCAAGCATATGGAACCTCAAGTCAAACAAGTTTTTCAAAGTCTACCAAAATCTGCCTTCAGTGGTGGCTATTACAGAGGTGGGTTTGAACCCAAAATGACAAAATGGGAAGCAGCATTAACACTAGGTGTAAGCCCTACTGCCAATAAAGGAAAGATAAGAGATGCTCATCAACAAATTATGCTTTTAAATCACCCAGACAAGGGAGGATCTCCTTATATAGCAGCCAAAATCAATGAAGCTAAAGATTTACTGGAAGGTCAAGCTAAAAAGTGACATAAATGTATGATGAATTTTAAAGTTCTTATCAGTTATGTGTACAAGTACCAGCTTTTTATAAAATGTCCTAAAGCCACAACTTTTAGAAATGATTTAGCACAAACTAAGTCAAACCCTTGTATCAGTTTGTTTAAATTTGAGGATTTTGTCAAACAGTTATAGATTACTGCTCAGTAATTATGTGTAAATACATACCATTTGAATAGAAATATTTTTCATTACTCATTTAACAAATAATTTAGTACTTATTCAAGGCAAAGTGAACATGAAGGTCCCTGCTCTCAAGGAACCCCAATCTAATGGGAGACTGATAATCTAGTAATTAAAATTAAATGTGATAAATACTATGATGAAATTAGCAGAGGTTATAGGAGATTCATCTCATTGGGAAGAAAGGTTGTCAAGGTACAGAGAGCTGGCTCAGTGGCTTGGAGCTGTGAAAAGTTTAGCCACAATTTGATCTAAAAAAATTCATGTAGGTATGCATATGTCACTGACAAGATTCAGATTTCATACATTAAAAACTTGATTAAAAAAAAAAAAGAACAAGGACTTCTACTTCCAACCAAAATGCAGCAACAAAAACTCTATTACCTTCCCTCCAAAACAACAGCAATAAAGACAAAATTTATGAAACAACAGTTTTCAAGTCATTGAACATCAAATCATAAAAGATAGTGATCTCAGAGAGATGGGAAACAAAGTAGGTGAACCATATGATTTCTCTAGATTACTGCTTGAGGAGAGTTTCCAGGCAATGGGGCAGTGGTGTGGAAGGGGAAACCCAAGCAGAGTAGACTTCCTAAGTAGAGGCAATATAGTTGAGAGTCTGGAGAGAGCAAGGCAGCTAGAGCTCACAAATAAGAGTCCCAAAGATGAGAGAACCACACAGATGGAAAGCTCCAGAAATATGTTGAGGGTCATGCTTGGATCTTTAGCTGAGAACTCAGTAGCTCATGCATATCATAAAACTACATATCCAGATTGAGACTTCCAGCTAAGATGGAGGTATAGATAAACACTCTTTGCTCACAACTACAGCAAAAATTACAACAAGACTGCAAAACAAAGTTCACCCAGATTCATCAGAAAATTGAGCTGTATGGAAGTCTGACAACCAAGGATTTTTAAAAGCTACATTCATCCAGACTGGAAGGGGATGGAGATGCAGAGGTGTGGAGAGGTCCAGAAGTGCAAAGAGGCAGCAGAACAGGTGGTCCCACATTCATGCATGATGTATAAAAATGGAGAGGGATACCTCAGGAGCAAATGATCCTAGCCCCAGACCAGATCACCCAGCCCAGAGTTCCAGCACCAGGAAGATAAGTCCCCATAACTTCTGGCTGCAAAAACCAGTTGGGGGTGGAACAGCAAAAGAAACTGTAGGATTTTCAAGAGATTGCTCTTAAAGGGCCTGCAATGAACTTAGAACTCAAGCAGACCCAACTTCTTTGGGATTCAGCACCTGGGCAACAGCTGGAATTGTACAAGTGGCATATGGGGAGAAAGTGAAGTGACTGGCAAGGGTGCTAGTGCTGGGCAAACAACTTCCTCTCCGGCAATCTCCAGAGGCCAGGTGGTGGCATTGTTCCCTCTCTGAGCCCTCCCTGACACAGAGCCACAAAGCAGTGAATTGGGTTGTCCCCCTCCCACTATGACTACCTAAGACTCTGGCCCACACAATTTACAGGTGCCTTTTCTACAATAGGCCACACTACTAAGACAGGAAGTCAAAGCTGCTCTACCTGATACACAAAAACAAACACAAGGAGACTGCCAAATTGAGGAGGCCAAGAAATATGGCCCAAATGAAAGAACAGAGAAACTCCAGGAAAAGAACTAAATGAAATGAGATAAACAATCTCTCAGCTGCAGAGTTCAAAACACTGCTTATTAGGATGCTTAAAGAAATAATTGGGTACTGTAACAGCATAAAAGACTCAGGCAGAAATCATGGTTACATTAAATGAAATAAAGAAAAATCCACAAGGAACCAATAGTGGAGGGGATGAAGCCAAGATTCAAATCAACGATTTGAAACATAAGGAAGGAAAAAGTATTTAATCAGAACAGCAAGAAAAAAAATTTAAAAAAAAACAAGAATAGAATAAGGAGCTGCTGGAACATCTCCAAACATACCAACATCCAAATTATAGGGGTGCCAGGAGGAGAAAAGGAAGAGCAAGAAATCAAAAACTTCTTTGAAAAACATAATGAACAAAAACTTCCCTAATTTGGCGAAGGAAATAGACATACAAGTCTGGGAAGCTCAGAGAGTCCCAAACAAGGGACCCAAAGAGGACTGACCACACCAATCCACATCATAATTAATGCCAAGAGTTAAAGATAAAGAGAGAGTCTTAAAAGCAGCAAGAGAAAAGGAGACAGCAACCTACAAAGGAGTGCCCATAAGGCTATCAGCTGATTTCTCAAAAGAAACATTGCAGGCAAGAAGGGGCTGGAAAGAAGTATTCCAAGTCATGAACTGCAAGGACCTATATCCAAGATTACTCTATCCAGCAAAGCTTTCATTTAGAATGGAAGGACAGATAAAGTGCTTCCCAGATAAGGTCAAGTTAAAGGAGTTCATCATCACCAAGCTATTATTATATGAAATGTTAAAGGGACTTATCTAAGAAAAAGAAGATAAAAATATGAACAATAAAATGACAACAAACTCACAACTATCAACAAATGAACCTAAAAGAAAAGAAAAACAACAAAAACAAAAACTAAGCAAACAACCAGAACAGGAACAGAATCAGAGAAATGGACATCATATGGATGAAGGGGAGGGTGAAGGGAGGAATAGCGGGGAAAATGTACAGGAAAGAAGAAGCATAATTAGTAGGCATAAAATAGATGGGGAGAGATAAAAGTGGTACAGGAGACAGAGGACTGAAAGAATATATATGTTCAACCCATGGACATGAACTAAGGGGGGCGGGAATGCTGGAAGGTTGAAGGGCCACGGCAGAGGGAGGATAAAGGGGGAAAACTGGGAAAACTGTAATAGCACAATCAATAAAAATACTTTTTTTAAAAAAAGGTTCAAATTAGTTTCAGGTTACTTAACTACATCCCAGTACAAAACCTAAGAACATTTATATGCATACAAAAAGATTCAACACCAAAAAAGATAAAATTCACAATTGTAGAAGAAAAGACTAGTGAACTTGAATACATAACAACAGAAACTATTTAAAATGAAACAGATAAGAAAAAAGCCTAAAAAATAAATCAGTTATCAGTGAGCTGTAAAACAACTTAAAAGCCTAATATATAGCAATGGCCAGTGTGTCTCAGTTGGTTGGATATCATCCCACTAAGCAAAAAATCACAGGTTTGATTCCAGATCAGAGCACACGCCTGGGCTGCCAGTTTGTCCCAGTTGGGGTGCATATGAGAGACAACTGATCTATGTTTCTCTTCCTTTTTATCTCATACCCTTTGCCTTTTTCAAAAAGATGAAAGAAAAAGGAAGGAAGAAAGGAAGGAAGGAAGGAAGGAAGGAAGGAAGGAAGGAAGGAAGGCAGGCAGGCTAATATATATTTTATTGGAGTCCCTGAAGGAGATAACTGGGGAATAAAACAATTTCTTGTAGAAATAATACTAAAAATGTGTTCCAAATTTAATGAAAACTATAAACCACAGACCCAAGAATATCAACATGCCCCAAACACACACATACACACCCCATGGAAAAAATGACAACAAATATAATTAAATTATTTAAATACAATGATTAAGAGAAACATGTTAAAAGCAGCCAGAGAGGAAAACATGTTTTAGACCACAGAATAAAGAGTCAGATGACAACAGACTTCTTGTTAGAAAGGGCAAGCAACAAGACTTAGGAACAATATACTTTAAGGATTTAAGGGGGGAAAAAGTACATAGAATTCTATTACTTGCAAAAATACTTTCAAAATTAAAGATGAAATAAAGAGTTTTCAGAATTAGATAATTCAAAAGAACTGTCACCAGCAGACCTGTACTACAAAAATAAATGATAAAATGAAGTCCTTCAGACAGGACAATAAGATGAAAATCTAGTTGTATAAAAGAATGAGGAACACTACAAAAATGGTACCTAAATAAGTAAATTATAGATAAATATAAAAAAACATTTTCCTATTAATTAAATGTTATTAAAATATAATTGTTTAAAATGAAAATGAGAAAAATGTGTACTGTGGCATTTACAACATATGTAGATATAAAATATAAGGCAACAATAGCTCAAAATCTGGGAGGGGAAAAATGGATGTATTGTTGTAACATCTATTTACCAAGCTGTATATACTATTACTTAAAGGTGGGCTATGAGTTAAGGTAGATGTTAACTATAATTTTAAAATGTGTATGTAAGCCTTGCAGCAAAAACTAAAATAACACAATAAAGAGTTAAGTATATCTTATAAGCCAACAAAGGAGTAAAATGGTATAAGGTAAGGGTCCACCTTTGTTTTTTTGCAGGTGGATATTTAATTTTCTTATTACCATTTGTCAAGACTGTCCTCCAACAATAGAATGTCCATTCAATAGAATGGTTCTGACACCCTAAAAAGCAATAAAATAGAATCATAAAAATTACTCAATTAAATGCCTTTGGGGAAGAAAAATGAAAAAAGGAACAAATAGAAATAGAAGAATAAAAAGAATAGAAATAAATAAAAATATAAATAAAAGAATAGAAATAGAAAATATAAATTAAAAATCTACTAAGTCACATCTAATGTGAGCAGTCTAAGCTTCCCACTTTACAGTCAGAGACAGACTGGATAAAAAGAAAGGTCTAACTGCATGCTGCCTGTAAGAAACTCCTTTTAAATACTAAGACACAAATAGGTTAAAAGCAAAAGGATGGAAAAAATAAACTAAGCCAACACTAATAAAAAGAAAGCTAAAGTGGTTCTATTAATATCAGACAAAATTGATTTTTGAACAAAGACTATCTCCAGGGGAAAAAGATTCAATTCAACAAGGCATAACAATCCTAAGTTTATGCAGCTACTAGAAGAGATTTAAAATACAGCAAAAGTGGTGTAAGTGCAAGAAGAAATGGACAAATCCACATTTGTAGCAAAAAAGATATCAACACCCTTCTCTCAATATTTGCTAGAACAAGTAGACAGTAAATCAGTAAGAACATAGAATATATGAACAACATTGTCAACCAACTTGAGTTCATTGACACTCCATACATTAACTGCAGAATACACATTTTTTTCATTCACGTGCATGTGTACCAAGATAAACAATATTCTGAGTCATAAAACACATTTCAATAAGTTAAAAAGAAATCTCATCGTACACAATATATTCTCATACCTCAGTGGAATAAAATTAGAACTTAAGATCAGAAAGAGATCTGTGAAATCCTTAACAATTTGGAAACAAAATAGCACACTTTTAAATAACTTGAAGGTCAAAAGAGAAATCAAAAGGGTAATTAAGGTGTATGAATAAATGAAAATGAAATCATGACATACCAAAATGTGTAGAATGTAGCTAATGCAGTACTTAAGGAGATATTAACAGCACTCCAAATATCTATATTAGAAAAGATCTCAAATCAATGATCTCAGTTTCTATCTTAAGACACTAGGAAAAGCAAATGAAACCCTAAATAAAGGGAAGAAAGGAAATAATAAAGACCAGAGTGAAAGTAAGTGAAACAGAAAATAAAGAAAAATCAGTGAAACCAAAATTTGAGACTAATAAAATTTATACATTTTTAACCAGGAAAAGAAAATGGAAAACACAAAGCAGTAATATCAGATATGAATCAGGTGATATCACTACAAATTTTGTAGATACTCAAGAGGCAATAAAGGAATATCATAAACCAATCTATGTCAAAAAAATTTAGTAACTTATGTAAAGTGGAAAAATTCTTTGAAAGACACAAATTACAAAAACTCACTCAAGAAGAAATAGATGACCTGAATAAGCCTATATCTATGTAAAATTTTAACTTTGAAGTTATAAACTTTTCCCTGAAGAAAATTCCAGGTCCAGTGGCTTCATTTATTCTACCAAATATTTAAGAAATAAATAATACAAATTCTACCAACTCTTCCATAAAATTAAAGAGAAGGCATTTTTTCCCAATTACTTCTATGAGATTAACATTACTCCAGTACCAAAGACTACGACATTGTTTTTTTTTTTAAAGGAAAACCACACATCAACATCTCTAATAAACACAAATGCACAAATTTAAAAATTTTGCAAAAAAACCCCAATCATATATAAATATGGTGATATTTCACAATCAGGTGGTGTAATCCCAGAAATGGAATCAATGTAATTTATCATATAAAACTAAAAAGGAAAAACTGTATGATCATCTCAATACATGCAAAGAAAGCTTTTGACAAAATATTCATTTCTGATTTAAAAAACAAAAAGTCATAGCAAACTAGGAAAAGAAGGAAACTTCCTCAACATGATGAAGGCATCTACAAAAGTTCTAAAACTAACATCATACTCAATGATGGAATGCTGGATATTTTCCCTCTATTATCAGGAACAAGACAAACATGTCTGCTCAGACCTTTTCTATCCACCATTGTTCTGGAGGTTGTAGCCAGTGCAAAAGCATGGAAAGAAAGAAGTACAACTGTCTTTATTCAAACATAGCATTTCATCAATGCAGAAAATTCTATGGCATCTACAAATCAACACTATTAGATTTAATAAGTGAGTTTTGCAAAGTTGTAGGACATAAAAGAAATATGCAAAAATCATTTGCCTTTCCATTCAATAGCAATGATCAATT
This sequence comes from Trachops cirrhosus, assembly GCA_028533065.1. Classification (NCBI taxonomy): domain Eukaryota; kingdom Metazoa; phylum Chordata; class Mammalia; order Chiroptera; family Phyllostomidae; genus Trachops; species Trachops cirrhosus. Next base: position 81,994,126 of record CM052540.1, on the reverse strand, counting down.
GAATAAAAGCATTAAAAATCATAACCATTGTCAATGGCATAAAATTGAAATACTTATAAAGATAAATTTGTCAAAATGTGCAAAACCTAAATATACACTGAGAATTACAAAATACTGCTGAGAAATTTAAAGAATAACTAAATCAACTGAGCAACATATAATGTTTATGGATTGGAAGACTCGGTATTGTTAAGATGTCAGCTCTTTCCAAATTTACGTATAGAGTAAGTGCAATAATAATCAAAATCCCAGAGGGATTTTTTTTGTTTGGTAAAAATTGATTCTAAATGTCATATAGGACTGCAGAGGACATAAAACAGCCAAAACAAATTTGAAAAAGACCCATATTGGAGGATGTAGACAATTTGACTTCAGGACATTTATAAAGCTGTAGTAGTCAAGACAGCATGGCACTGGCATGAAGATAGACAAATTAGGTCAATGTAGCAGAACAAAGTCCAGAAATAATCCTATATACATATGGTCAATTTTATTTTCAGGAAAGAGTGCAGAGGCTAGTCAGTGAATCAGAGATAGTCTTTTCAATAAAGTTAGCTGAATATCCATATGTAAAAAATAGTACCTCAAACCATACCTCACATCATGTACAAAAACTAACTCCAACCGAATCAGAAACCTAAATATGAAAACCCAAACTATAAAACTTCTAGAAGAAAATATAGGAGAAACTTTTGTAACCTTGGATTAGGCAATGATTTCATAGTAACCAAAAGCATAATACATAAAATATCAAATTTAAGAGCTCTAGCTTTTCAAAAGACTGTTCAGAGAATAAAAGGACAAGCCACAGACTGGGAGAAAATATTCACAAAACACATATTCGATAAAGAATTTGCATCCAGTATACATAAAGGAACCACAAAATTCAATAATAAGAAAACCTATTCTTTAAATGGGCCAAAGACTTGAACAGACACATCAGTAAATAAGATATATACATGCTTAACATCTCTAGTAATTAGGAAAGTGCAAACTTAAACCACAGTAAGCTACTACTACACACCTATAAGCATGTCGTTCATTGATGAGGATGTGAAACAACTGTAGCTGTCATACACTGGTGGTGGGAATGTAAAAATTATTCAATTACTTTGGAAAGCCATTTTGATAGTTTCTTAAAAAGGTAATCACACACCTGCCATATGATCCAGTCATTACATGCCTAGATACTTACCCAAGAGATATGAAAGCATTTGTCCATACAAAGACTTATGTATGAATATTCCGAGATGCTTCATTTGTAATACCCCAAAACTAGCAAATTATCCATCAAGAGAAAAATAAATAGACAAATTGGCCTATATCCAAATCATGGAATATTCTTCAGCACATAAAAGAAAGGACCTATACAGAACATGGGATGAATTGCAAAATAATTATGCTGATAAAAAGAACTCAGACCAAGAAAATGTACAAAGTGTATGATACAATTTATATAAAATTCTAGAAAATGCAACTTATTCTCTAGCAATACAAAGTAGATTGGTGCTTGCTTAGGGTTGGGGAAGATTCAGGGAAATGCAGGAGGAAAAGATTACAAAAAAGCAGGAGAAAACTTTTGGGGATGATGGCTAGATTTATTATCTTGATGTGGTGATGGTTTCACAGTTGCATATTTATGTCAAAACTTACCAAACTATATACTTTAAATATGTGAGTTAATAAAACTGTTTCAAAAAAAAACAGTTTGATGAGGAATAAAATATTTACATAATTCAAAATACTTCCTACAAGTACTTATAAATTAAAAAGGCAAAAAAGTAACTTTCCATCAGAAAAGCCTGACAGGGACCCCCTTAATGGAGTGGTCAAAGTGATCATCAGGACTGAGACACTTGAAACCTCAAACCAACTGGCTGGTCATTTTTTTAAAGTGTTAAGATTCTGAAAGTCAAGGAAAGACTGAGTAACTGTGCCTGGTTAAAGGAGACTAAAGAGACATGGCAACTAAAAGCAATACTTGATTCTGAACTGGATCCCTTTGCTCAAAAGACATTATTATGATAATTATGAAGCTCAAAGGGGTCTGAAGAGTAGATGATATCAATGTTAATTTCCTGATTTCAATCATATTGAGAGTTACCTGGCTTGTAGGAGATATTTACTAATATATTCTAGTGTGATGTGGCATGTATTTGGGTCTGTTTCCAGAACAGGTTTGTAATTTACTCTCAATCGGCTCAGGAAAAAAGTTATTTTTCTGTATTTCCAACTTTTCTGTTAGCTTATGATTGTTAAAAAAATGTTCTATTTACCCATTTGTTCCTGTGTTTGAGAGATCTGTGACATAGATTCCTAGAAGCAGACTAGCTGGGTCAAAAGACATAAACATTTAAAAAGGTGATAAATATCACCAAATTGCTTTTCAAAGAGATTATGCCAATTTATACCCTTGTCAGGAATTTCCAAAATCATCTATTTTCTCTTGTTCATTTTGGGCACTATTATACACTTTCTCTTTTCCAACCTGTTATCTCATTTTAATTTGTATTTCTTCAGATACTAGTGAAGTTGAGAAACTTTTAATAATTGTTTATAAGCAATTTATATTTCTTTTTCTGAACTACATCTTTATATTTTTTTGTCAAGTTTTAAAGCTATTCATATTCTCTTTTTATTTTTTTTCAGATTTTATTTATTTATCTCCAGACAGAGGAGAAGGCAGGGAGAAAGAGAGGAAGGGAAACATCAATGTGTGGTTGCCTCTCATACAACCCCTCTACTGAGGACCTGGCCTGCAACCCAGGCATGTGCCACAACCAGGAACTGAACCAGTGACCCTTTGGTTCACAGGCCAGAGCTCAATCCACTCAGCCACACCAGCTGGGGCATTCTTTTTTTTTTTATAAGTACTCTTTGTATGTATAGAAATAGTGTTGGGTTTGTTTATTTGTTTGTTTTTGTCTGTAGTCTGGATTGTTAAACACTTTTTTTCTAACTTTCTACCTTTTAACTTATAGTATGTGATGTTTTTATTCTGTGAAGCTACTTTAAATTTTATGTAGCCAATTTTTCCTTTTTAATTTCTGAGTTTTGTGTCTTGCTTAGAAATATTTTCTCCTATTCAAAATTAAGTGTGTGTATACATTTTCATGTTTCCTTTTTTCTTGTTTCGTTTATTTACATTTATATTGTTTATCCATCTGGAATTTACTTGGTGTAAGGAATCAGACAGGCATCCAGCTATAACTTATGATTTTCAAAATGGTTAGCTAATTACCCAACACTGCACTGTATAATTTTACTCTATTTATCTTATTTGAAATGTGGTTTTTACCATATACAGACATACCTCAGAGACATTGCAAGTTTGGTTCTAGGTGACTGCAATAAAGCAAGTATCACACTAATGTGAGTCACATAGATTTTTTGTTTCCCAGTGCATATAAATGTTATGTCTACATGACACTGTCATATATTAAGTGGACAATAGCATTATGTCTAAAAAACAATGTATATATCTTAATTAAAAATATTTTATTTCTAAAAAATGCTAACCATCATCTGAGCCGTCTGCGAGGCATAACCTCTTCTCTGGTGGAGGGTATTGCCTCAATATTGGTAGCTGCTGGCTGATTAGAGTGGTAGCTGCTGAATGCTGGGGTGGCTATGGCAATTTCTTAAAATAAGTTCACCACATTGATAGACTCTTCCTTTCATAAACTTTGTAGCTTACAATGCTGTTTGAGAGTATTTTACCCGCAGTAGAACTTCTTTCAAAATTGGAGTCAATCCTCTCAAACTCTGCTGCTGTTTTATCAAATAAGTTTATGTCATACTCTAAATCCTTTGTTGTCATTTCAATAATCTTCACAGCATCTTTACCGGCAGTAAATTCCATCTCAAAACACCACTTTGCTCATCCATAGGAAACAACTTCTCATCCATTCAGTTTTGATCATGAGTACGCAATTCAATCATGTCTTCAGGCTCCACTTCTAATTGTAGTTCTCTTTCTATTTTTACCACATCTGTAGTTACTTCCTCCAGTGAAGCTTTAAACCTCTGAAAGTCATCCATGAGGGCTGGAATCAATTTCTTTCCGACTTCTGTTAACGTTGACATTTTGACCTCTTCCCATGAATCACAAATGTTCTTAATGGCATCTAGAATAGTGAATTCTTTCCAGAAGGTTTTCAATTTACTTTGGCCAGATCCAACAGAGGAATTACTGTCTGTAGCAGTTATAGTCCTACAAAATGTATTTCTTAAATAATAAGACTTGAGAGTTGAAACTACTGTTTGATCTATGGGCTTCAGAATAAATGTTGTCTTAGCAGTAATGGAAAAAACATTAATTTCATTGTGCATCTCCATTAAGTTTTTAGGTGGCTGGGTGTTTTGCTAATGAGTGGTAATATTTTGAAAGGGATTTTTTTCCTGAGCAGTAAGTCTCAAAAGTGGGCTTAAGATATTCAGCAAACCAGGGTGTAAACAGATATGCTATTATCCAGGCTTTGTTTTTCCATTTGCAGAGGACAGGCAGAGTAGACTTAACATAATTCCTTAGGACCTAGGATTTCTGGAATGGTAAATGGGCATTGGCTTGAATTTAAGTCACCAGCTGCATTAGCTCCTAATGAGATAATCAGCCTATCATCTGAAGTGCTGAAGACAAGCACTGACTTCTCTCTAACTATCAAAGTCCTAGATAGAATCTTCTTCCAATGTAAGGCTGTTCCATCTACATTGAAATTCTGTTACTTAGTGTAACCACCTTCATTAATTATCTCAGCTAGATCTTCTGGATAACTTGCTACAGCTTCTACATCAGCATTTGCTGCTTCATCTTGCATTTTATGTTATGAAGATGGCTTCTTTCCTCATGAACCAGCCTTGGCTAGCTTCAAACTTTTCTTCTGCAGCTTCCTCACCTCTCTCAGCCTTTCTAGAATTGAAGAGTTAGGACCTTGCTGTGGATTAGGCTTTGGCTTAAAGCAATATTGTGGTTGGTTTGATCTTCTATCCAGACCACTAAAACTTTCTCCGTATCAGCAGTAAGGCCATTTGCCTTCTTACCATTTGTGTGTTCATTTCAGTAGCACTTTTATTTTCCTTCAAGAACTTTTCCTTTGCATTCATAACTTAGCTCTTTGATACAATAGGCCTGGCTGTCAGCCTATCATGACTTTCGACATACTTTCTTCACTAAGCTTAATCACTTCTTGCTTTTAATTTAAAGTGAGAGATGTAGTCACATGTACTCACTTGGACACTTAGGGGCCATTGTAGGCTTATTAATTAGCTTACTTTCAATATTCTCAAGGAATAAGGACATCTTAGGAGAGGGAGAGAACAGGGGGAAAGCCAGTTGGTGGAGCAAACACACACATTTTTTAAATTGTTATAATTGTATATTGCATATTGAAGAAGTAGGCATTTCAAAGAAACTTGGAGCAACATGTTTTGAGATTTCAATGGAAACAAATCTCAAAGCAGAATGAAGTGCACTCACAAAGAAGAAGAGGTGCTACCCTTTCACAGAGAGCCTGAGGTTAAAACTTACCTTCCTAGGTAACAAGACAGTTATGTGGAATACAAAAGGGAACAACTTTCTGTTTATCTAATTTTTTTTCTCTTTTTTAAAAAATTGTTGTTCAGCCCTGGCTGATGTAGCTCAGTGGATTGAGCGCGCGCCTGTGAACCAAAGGATTGAGGTTCAATTCCCAGTCAGGGCACATGCCTGGGTTGCAGGCCAGTTCCCAGCAGGGGTCGCATGAGAAGCAACCACACATTGATATTTCTCTCCCTCTCTCCTTCCCTTCACCTATAAAGATAAATAAATTAAATTAAAAAAATAAACTATTAAAAAAATTGTTCAAGTATAGTTGTCTCCATTTTCCCCTTACCACTCTCCCCCATGCCAGCCATCCCCACCTCCCACCCTTGAACCTACCCCCCCTTTGGTTTTGTCCATGGGTCCTTTATACACATTCCTTGATGACCCTTCCCCCTTTTCCTCCGTTATCCCCGCCCACCTCCCCTCTGGTTACTGTGAGTTTGTTCTTAATTTCAATGTCTCTGATTATATTTTGCTCACTCATTTGTTTTGTTAATTAGGTTCCACTTATAGGTGAGATCATATGGTATTTGTCTTTCACTGCCTGGCTTATTTCACTTAGCATAATGCTATCCAGATCCATCCATGTTGTTGCAAAGGGTAGGAGCTCCTTCTTTCTTTCTGCTGCATAGTATTCCATTGAGAACACACTCATTTATTGAATAGGCTCACCATTTTATATGACTATAGTTTGTGGCCCCCTAAAACAATTGCAATAGTAACATCAAAAATAATTGAGCACAAGTCATCATAACAAATATAATACTAATGGAAAAAGTTTGAGGTATTGTGAGAATTACTAAAATATGACACAGAAGCATGAAGTGAGCAGATGCTGTTGGAAAGAAGGTGATAATAGACTTGCTCAAAGCAGGGTTACTGCAAACCTTTAATTTGTTAAAAACAGGGTATCTGCGAAGCACAATAAAACAAAGTACAGTAAAACAAGGATTACTTGTGCTAGCTTCTCAAGTGTATTTGGGTTTATTTCTAGATCCTAATGTGTTTCGTTGGTGTGCCTTTCACTTCATGTACCAGGACAAAACTTTTTTCATCAGTGTAGCTTTATAAGATGCTTCAGTACGTTTTAGGGTTAATCCCTCTTTATTACTTTCTTTTTTCAGAATTTCCTGGCTAGCCCTACTTGTTTATTTTTCCACGTGAACTTTAGGCTCAGTGAGTCTACTTCCAAAAAAACCTCATCATGTATTTTTATTGATGGAAAATTAAATGTAAAGGTTAATTTAGGGACAATGTACACCTTTACACCTTTACACTTTACTTTAAATCTTCTTATCGATGAGCAAGGTATATATTTTCATTTGTTCTTTTGTTCTTTCACGATCCTTCACTTTTGTTGTTGCTGATTTTGTCCAGTGGGTGTTGGCGCTTTTTAAAATCATTTTTTTTCTATTTTGTTTTCAAGAATTTAAAAAAAGATGCTATTGATTTTGGATATTAGTTTTTTTTCTAATCATATTCTTAGATTGTCTAGATATGCAATGATATTACCTGCAAATAATCGTTATATTGCCTCCACTTTACAATTTTTTTCTTTTTTTAAATATATTGTATTGGTTATGTTATTACAGGTGTCCCATTCCCCCCCTTTATTCTCCTCCGTGTGCACAACCCCTCCCACCCACATTTCCCCCAACTTTAGTTCATGTCCATGAACTACATATAAGTTCTTTCGCTTCTACAATTCCTATACTATTCTTAACCTCCTCTTGTCTATTTTGTACCTACCATTTATGCTACTTATTCTCTGTACCTTTTCCCCTTTCTCTTCCTCCCCCTTCCCACTAATAAACCTCCATGTGATCTCCATTTCTGTGATTCTGTTCCCATTCTAGTTGTTTGCTTAGTTTTTTTTTTTAGGTTCAGTTGTTGATAGTTGTGAGTTTGTTGTCATTTTATTGTTCATAATTTTTATCTTCTTTTTCTTAGATAAGTCCCTGTAACATTTCATATAATAAGGGTGTGGTGATGATAAACTCCTTTAACTTGACCTTATCTGGGAAGCACTTTATCTGCCCTTCCATTCTAAATGAAGTCTTTGCTGGATAGAGAAATCTGGAATGTAGGTCCTTGCCTTCCATAGTTTTGAATCCTTCTTTGCAGCCCCTTTTAGCCTCTATGGTTTCTTTTGAGAAATCATCTGATAGTCTTATGGGGACTCCTTTGTAGGTAACTCTCTCCTTTTCTCTTACTGCTTTTAAGATTCTTTCCTTATCTTTAATCTTGGGTAATTAATTATGATGTGCCTTGGTGTGTGCTTCCTTGGGTCCAAACTCTTTGGGACTCTCTGACTTCCTGGAAGTCTCTTTCCTTTGCCATACTAGGGAAGCTCTCCATTATTTTTGCAAGTAAGTTTTCAGTTTCTTACTCTTCCTCTTCACCTTGTGGCAGCCCTATGATTTGGGTGTTGGAGCATTTAAAATTGTCCTGGAGGTTCCTAAGCCTCTCTTCATTTTTTTGAATTCTTGTTTCTTCATTCTGTTCTGGTTGAATGTTTATTTCTTCCTTCTGCTCCAAACCATTGATTTGAGTCCCATCACTGTTGGTTCCCTGTATATTTTCCTTCATTTCACTTTTTATAGCCTTCACTTTTTCCTCTATTTTGCAACCATGCTCAACCAATTCTGTGAGCATGCTGATCACCAGTGTTTTGAACTGTGCATCTGATAGATTGGCTATCTATTTGTTGCTTAGTTGTATTTTTTCTGGGACTTTGATCTGTTCTTTCATTTGGGCCTTTTTTTTTTTTTTTTGTCTTGGTGCACCTGTTATGTAGTGAGGGGTGGAACCTTAGGTATTCACCAGGGCAGGGAAACTCACTTAGCTGTGTTGTGGCACTGTACGTGGGGGAGGGATCCGAGAGGGAACAATGCCACTTGTTCAGCTCTCTTTTGGCTTTTAGTCACTTCCTTCACTACCCACAAGCAAATTGGGCCCTTCTGGTGCTGATTCGTGGGTGGGTGGATTTGTGCACATTCTAGGACCTTGTGGATCTCTCCAATGAAATCTCCTGTGAGGCTGGGATTTTTCTCACAGGTTTTTTTCAGAGGTTTTGAGGCTTTATTTCCCTGCACTGGAACTCTGGGTTGCACAGTCTGTCTCACACCTCAGTTTATTTGCACGTAAATGTGTTACCACCCAGTTTGCCAGCCACCACCTTGCCACACGAGTCCTCTCTGCCCACCTGACCATCTCTGCCTTTTCTACTAGTCTGGATGAATATTTCTTCTTTAACTCTTTAGTTGTTGGACTTCCATACAGTTCAGTTTTCTGTCACTTCTGGTTGTTTGTGGTTTTTAAATTTGTTGTTGTTTTTCTTTTGGTTGTGCAAGGAGGCACAGTGTGTCTACCTATGCCTCCACCTTGGCCAGAAGTCTCCACTTCACAATTCTTAAACTTATATTTTAACCTTATATATCTGGAATAATGTTAAGTAATAGTGGCAATGTTATTTTGCTTATCTTGTCTCTGACTTTAATGGAAAATGCTTCTAGTGTTTCAACCTTAAACATAATGCATTTTTAAACTTAAACATTTTTTATCATGTCAATATTGGATATTGAAGTTTATTAAATACCCCGTTAGTTTCTTAAAAGGGCCAGGTAGATATTCTCCTTTAACCAGCATTGAGTTCCTCTAATATCAGCACAGAGGTTGTATAACACAGAGTTTGAACAGCCAGATTGGATGGCTCAAATTGCAGATCACTGCACTTAGTATCGTGTGGCCTTGGCAAGTTTCTTAGCCTCTCTGTGCTCTAGTTGCTTCTTTTATAAAACAAACAGAGTCAACAATAGCACATAGCTCAAAGAATTCTTGTAGGATATGAGTGAATAAATATGTATTAGGTCCTCAAACAGAACCCTGTTCATAGTAAATGCCTATAAGTATTAGTCATTATAATTGCATTCTTGGAATAACCCCAACTATAGTGCTGAGCTTTTATATTTGTTTAAATAAACTTAATTATTTATTTAAGGAAGTATAATATGCATTTAAAAAGCTCAAAGCTGGATGAACTACTAAAAGAACAATTACAAATACAACTAACTTCACCCCAGAAAAGCACTATCCCCACAGCCCTGCCCACTAAAACCTACCACCCTCATTGCTAACAGGTTGTGATCTATTATGATTTTAAGGTGCTACTGGTTTCTAGTTTGTGTATCAATATCATGCTGTAGAAATTGCACTAGAGAAGATTTAAATAAATGGAAGGATATCTGGAAGACTTTGTATTGTGAAGATGGCAATACTCCTCAAGTTGATCAAAAGATTTAACACAATTAGTACTGAATTCCAGGTTTATTCTTTGTAGAAATTGGCAAGCCAACTCTAACATTTACATGGAAATATAAAGAATCCAGAACAGCCAAAACCATTTAGAAAAAGAACAAAATTAGAGGACTTCTCTGGATTTCAAAAGTTACTACAAAATGTAGTATTTAAATAGTTTGATACAGACATAAGAATAAATGCATAGATTAATAGAATAGAATTGAGAATCCAGAAATAAAGCCTCACATTTATGATGAACTGATTTTTAACAAGGATGTTAAAATAATTCAATAACAGAAAGAGTAGTTTTTTCAACAGATGGTGGTGGGACAACAGAATACCAAAATGATTGAATTTTGACCCCTATCTCATGCCATGTACAAATGTTACCTCGAGGTGGACCAAAGGCCTACATGTAAGAATTAAAACTGTAAAACTCTTAGAAGAAAACAAACATAGGAGTAAGTCTTTGTGTGTGTGTGTTTTATTTTTTCTTTCTTTCTTTCGTAATATTTTATTGATTATGCTATTACAGATGTCCCATTATCCCCCTCCATCCCCCTCCACCCTGTACACCCTCCCCCACACACATTGCCCCCCTCTAGTTCATGTCCATGTGTCATAAGTTCTTTAGCTTCTACATTTCCCATACTATTCTTGCCCTCCCCGTCTATTTTCTACCTACCATCTATGCTACTTATTCTCCATAACTTTTACCGCTCTCTCCTCCTCCCACTCCCCTGTTGCTAACCCTCCATGTGATCTCCAT
>CM052540.1:81948975-81982977 GCA_028533065.1 Trachops cirrhosus | reverse complement strand
GGAAGTCTCTGGACCATATTTTTTGGTGATGCGATAAATGTTCTTCCTCAAACTAAGCAAGCTTACCCCAGGCTTCAGTGATGTGCCACTGAAACACCTAACATAGGCACACATCATTATTTGGGGTAATTATAAGCATGGGTTCCAGCATCAGACAAACTGAAAGTTGAACTCCCTTCCCACACTTGCCAACTGCTTGACCTCACTTCCAAGAGCTTCCATTTCTTCAGCTGCAAAGGGGAAACAGAAACTCAGCCATGGGTTAAAATGAGAGAGGTCTTGTGAAGTGCTGAGCAGAGGGCCTGGCACACTCAGGTATAAGGGATGTCATTGTACTTGCTGCTTTTTTCCTAAATCAAATTGGGTGGGGCCAGGGGTGGGGAAGTGGTGGTGGGAAAATGGAGACAACTATATTCAAACATTAATTAAAAATGATAAAAAATAAAATAAATTACAAAAAAAGTCTTTGGGGCTCTAATAGCTCACTGGACCTACTGGAAGTTTCAGCTCAGTCATTAGAGGGAGCTGGTCCTAGGAGCTGCTCTCAGGTCTTGCCCAGGGGTGACTCACTGAAATTAGCACCATTGTCTGAGTCTATGTTTTGGGTTTTTCAAGACAAGTGACTTGCCTGCTGTTGTGCAGAGCTTGGACACGGGGGCCTTGGCTAAACTGGGAGCTCCAGGCCATAGTCCAAATGGACATGTGAGACCATTTTTTTCCCTCTGAGATATTGACACCTTCTCCAATGTTGAAGGAGGTGAGACATGGAGTGAACATGCCAGTCTCTTGCTCATTGAGTCCTGAGGGACAATTCTGCTTTCCTTGACTTTCATTGTTCTGTCTCCACTTCAACTAAGATACTTGCCTTCTCCCTCCTCCTCAGAGATGACCCAACATATTTCTCACTACAAATAGATTTTGAAGAACAAAGCCAGAGATGGGGTTGTTTCCAGGTTATATCTGCTTTGTTCCATAACAACCAAGATCCTTCAGGTGAGAGAACATAGTTTGGTTTCCTTCTTGGAACAAGGCAGGGAAAAATCCACTGGAAAAAATTTATAAATAGCTCACCAAATTATCTTGCCACAGTATGAGTATATTTATTATGATTATTTTTCTTAGTTCTACTGTCCTTACTATTGAGCAACTATTTAGAGGATACTGCAGTCAGGGATATATTTACCAATTTTCCCTGGGGGAAATACAGCTTTGGCTCAAATCTGAGACCTCTATGATTTGTAGTAAATGTTTTAATGTCTGGTACCTACTGGGGCCATGATAAATATTAGCTTTCTTCCCCAGGATTTCACTGAGAACCATTCCTGATGAGGCATTAACTACCTTTTAAAGATTGAAAATTTCAGAATTACATACACAGTATGGTATCATTTGTATAAAAAAGTTAAAAACCACATCATGGACAGCAATAGTATGAGTATTCTACAGAAAAAGAAAACATTTAGGAAAACATTGGGAAGGATATACTCCAAATACACTGAACAGAAGCAGAACAGGGAAGCCCAGGATTGGCCAGGGCAGCCAAAGGGGTCTTTAACCTTATCTGTTACACTTCATTTTTTAAAGAAGAATATATTCATGTATTATATGTGCAATTAAAATAATTTGCTATTGAGTTAATTTACAATTTTAAAAATGTGGCTCTGGTTGGTGTGGCTTAGTGCACTGAGTGCCAGCCTGTGAACTGAAGGGTCACTGGTTCGTTTCCCAGTCAGGGCACATGCCTGAGTTGTGGGCCAGGTCCCCAGCTGGGGGCATGCGAGAGGCAGCCAATTGACGTTTCTCTCATACATCGATGTTTCTCTTCCTCTTTCTCCTTCCCTTCCCCTCTCTCTGAAAATAAATGAATAACATATTTTTTTTAAAAAAGATGGTCAACATATATGTGAAAAGATGCTTAACATCACTAGTTATATGGGAATTGCAAATCAAAACTACAATGAGATACCACCTCACAACTGTTAGAATTGCTATTGCCAACAAGACAAGAAATAATAAGTGTCAGAGAGAAGGTGGAGAAAAGGAAACGCTTGAACACTGCTGGTAGGAATGTAAGTTGGCACAGCCTCTATGGAAAACAGTACAGAGGTTTCTCAAAAAGTAAGAATAGAGCTATCTTATGACCTAGCAAGCTCTCCTCTGGGTATCTACCTGAAAAATTTGAGAATACTTCTTTGTAAGGATATATGTACTCCTATGTTCACTGAAGCATTATTCACAGTAGCCAAGATATGTAAACATAAGTGTCCTTTGACAGGCGGCTGGATAAAGAAGATGTGGCACACATATGCTATGGAATACTACTCAGCCTTGAAAAATGAAATGCTTCCATTTGTGACAACATGGATGGATCTTGAGAGTATCATGTTAAGTGAAATAAGTTAGATGAAAAAAGACAAGAACTATATGGTTTCACTCATATGTAAAATAGTTTAAAAATGGCAACAAATAAACAAAAGCCCAAACTTATAGCTATAGAAAACAAAATGGTGGTTACTAGAGGGGAGGGGGTTGGGGGAGGACAAAGAGGATAAAGAAAGTCAAATATATGATGACCGAAGGAGACTAGGTTTTGGGTGGTGAGCACACATTAGAGTATACAGATATTGTATTATAAAGTCATACACCTGAAATTTATGTAATGTTATTAATCAGTGTTACCCAATACATGTAATTTTTTAAAAAGTGGAGAGCAGAGGAGCACATAATCCCAAATAAAGATATCTATTGAGGATCCTTTCTTTGTTTTCTGTTTTTTGGGTCTCTATCATGGGGTTTCCATAACTACATGGTTTTTCTGTTTGCTTTTGTTTTGTTTATGAGAAAGGGACAAGGAATCTTTTCCCTGCAACCTGATTGATTCATTGCTTCAAGTATCAAAGGCCTTCATTTTTCTGGAACAGTTCAGACCTCCAATAAACTGCAGGCAGGCCTTGCAGATTATAAGTTTCTAAGCAAAAAGGGGAGACGTGTGGACAATGGAGTGAGATAATCAATAATATTGGTGTAAAAGCTAGCCACATTGAGGTCAAGCTTAACTATCTACACCCTCCAAAGACTTTTCTACTTCCTCTCATGGAACACATTTGAAACATCTCACTTATCTAATCAAATATAGCCTTTATAAGGAGTTCCGTTTACTCTTTAGTTGTTTTATCTAATACTATTAATTGTATCTACCAGGAAACACAAATTTGGAATACAGAAGAGTTACCCTACTAAGTTAGCCTCATACAGTCAAAAAGCAAAACAAAGTGCTTGGTGTTATGTACACCCAGGTTTAGAACTAATGCCACCTTCCCGTCTTGGGTGGTTTAATTTACACCACTGATTTTTGGTTCCCTTATCTCCAAAAAAGGGAGAGTGGTCCTCTCTTATTCTTGTCTTTACTTTCCACAGTTTCCATTACCCATAGTCAACTCTGGTGCAAAAATATTAAATGAAAAATTCAATTCATAAAAAACAATTCATAAGTTTTAAATTGTGTACCATTCACAGTAGTGTGACGAAACCTCATGCTGTGCAGTTTTGTCCTGTTGGGGAGTAAATCATCACTCTGTCTATTGTTTCCACACTGCAGACACTCCCTGTTTGTTATAGTAGCCATCTCTATTACCAGATTGACTGTTGAGGTATCTCAGTGCTTATGTTCAAGTCCCCCTTATTTTAGTTAGTAATGGTCACAAAGAGTAGTAGTAGTGAAGCTGGCAATTTTGATATGTCAAAGAGAAGTCGTAAGATGCTTCCTTTAAGCAAACAGGTAAATATGTGTGTAGGAAAAAGATAGTACATATTGGGTTTAGCACTCTCTGAGGTTTCAGGAATCCACTGGGGCCTTGGAACATATCCCCTATAGACAAAGAGGGAATTACTGTATTTAAGTAAAATAATATTTGTGGAAAGATTAGACCAATGCTTTTGGTTTTCACATCATAGGCACTCAATAAATATTAGGGTAATTTTATGATAATAACAATGATTTTTGTGTACTTAGCCACAGAATAGAGAAAGGTACCTTCCTTGAAAATTTTTGTTGAGAAAAACCTCCACTCTTGAAGACTATGGGGTGGGAACTTTTGACTAAATAATTTCCCTTCCCTGACACTTCTTATTCTTTCCCCCTTTAAAAAATTTTCTTCTTAATGTGCATCACCATATGACTGACTTACATGTGACCTTGCCCATCTCGCTTATTGTCTGTCCCTGCACTGAGATGTAAGCTCTGCAAGTGCAGCAATTGGTCTCTGTCCTGGTCATTGCTGTGTTTCCAGCAGCCAGCACAGTGCTGAAACAGAATTGCTCCAAAAATTGTGTTGGATAAATGAATGAATATTCCTACATTATCTTCAGGTCTGTTGTGTAGGCCCATAGTCTCAGAACATTAAGAGTCTGAGGAAGAAGAGTTGTCAATGTGTGTGCTTTAGCATCCAGTTTTAGGTGTCCCCTTCATTTGTTCCTGAGCCATGTCCACATCAGACATCTTCTTACAGTATGTTTCAGCCTCAAGTCTTAAATCATAGTCACCTTCTTCATTGTCACCAGAGGGCTCTTTTTAAAGCATTGGATCTGGTCATGTCACTCTCTCTGGAGGAACCTATGTTGCCCTTGATGTCAAAATCCCTATATTACATGCTTATACCGGTTAAGATGCTGATTTTTTTAAAACCAGAAAATGTACCTCCAACTGGTTTAAACAATGTGGAAATGATTCCAATAGAGACTTAGAGATGGAGTAGACCTCAAGTCTGAGTTGATCCGGTGGCTCCTTCTCTGTTGGCTTTAGTTCAGTCCTATGTAGGTTTCCTTCATAGGCTTGAAAACAGAAAGCAGCTTCAGTGCTGGCTGTCCTCACTCCTTTATTCAACAATGTTCAGAGGAGGAGAGACTAGTTATCTTGAGGCTCTCTCTTAAGTGTCATGAGCCCTAGTCTAACTTCCCTCTGATCTCATTGGACTGAGTTGGGTCATTGCCCATTTTTAAACCAATCTTTGTCTCTAGGAGATTGCTATAAGCTGAAAGACCTAGGTCTGGATTTCTAAATCAGCCACTGACATGTGGATGAAATATCATAATGAGTTTTTTCAACCAGGCTGCCCACTTTTCTTCTTTCCTTGGAAGCCAAGAGACAATGTCCCAAGTAGCTTCAGTATGGCAGAGAGAGGATGGAAAATGTAACAAAGAAGGTGTAACACAATCTCCTTCACAATTTATCTTATAGCATCCTGTACACTGTTCCTTCAATGATCACAATTGTTATTTTGAATAAGTGTGAGTAAATGAATAAATGAATGAGTAGGGTTTCACCTGCTAGGGAAGAAAAGAAGGAAGTCCAAAAAGGTTGGAACAGCCTATAACACCATTGCTTAAGATTTGTTACAACTAGAGCCTCAGGCAGAGGAGCTAGAAAGAATTTCCAGAAATTAGACTGAGCATATTAGTCAGGATTTTCCAGAGAAACAGAATTAATAGGATGTATACATGAAGAGATTTATTATAAGAAGTTGGTTTATATGATCATAGAGTCTGAGAAGTCCAGACTCATAAGAACCAATGGAGTATTACTCCAGTCTGAGTCCAAGTCTGAAGGACTGAGAACCAGGAAAGCCGATGGTGCAAATTCTAGTCTGAGTCTGAGTCTGACAGCAGCAGACTGATATTCCAGCTTAAATGCAGTCAGGCAGAGAGAGAGAATTCTTTTTGACCCAGCCTTTTATTCTATTCAGGCCTTCAGCAGGTTAGATGAGACCCACCCACATTCAAGAAGGCAATATGCATCATCTCATCTAAAAACACCATCACAGTTACACCCAGGATAATGTTTAACCAAATATCTAGGCACCCTGTGACCCAGTCAGGATGACAAATGAAATTTACCATCACAGTGAGTCTTAGTCAGATTGTGAAAGACCCCAAATGCCATGGTAAAGAGGTTAAACTGCTCTTTAGTCATTCAGTTGTCCCACATTCATTGATGTCCTACTGCATGGGCTGTGCTGGGAGGTGGGGAGAAGATGGTGAAATGAGGCAGATGTGATCCCTAACCTCAAGGAAGTAGGAGGAGATATAGATATTGAATAGCTAATTATCCAGATGTTGCCTCCTCTGGTAGAGTCTCTCATTGCTCATCTCCTAATTCACCAGGAAGACTGAGCATCACCCTTCTCTCACCCTCCTCTTAGCTCCCTGGGTTTCTTGAAGGTGTTGGTAATAATACAATGGGCCTAAGAGCACTGTATTAAGTGAATGTATTCACTTATTTAAACCTCTGACATACAGCTCCAGGCAATGGGCAATAGGATAGTTCCCACAGAGGCATTAAGTAACTTGCCCAAGGACACAGAGCTAGGAAGTAGTAGAGCTGAGATCTGACCCAGTCAGTCCTACTCCAGAAGACAGACTCCTAACCACCATGCTATATATGCTCCAAGGTGGGTACCACTGTTACCTCCATTTTATAGATGGGAAGACTGAGTCTCAGGCTAGGATTTGCCTAAGGCCACAGAGTTTAAGAGCTAAATCTAAATGCAGGCAGGTAACAGAGATTGAACTTCCCATCACAATTACATACCACCCTTGAAGAGGCCTCTATCAAGGCACCAATCATATTGTAGTGTTCAGTTATTTGCACGCCTGTCTTCATTCTCCAGGGGAGAAGTTACTTGAGTAAAGACTCAATATATTTCCCCTTTGTTTCTTCAACTCCAGCATAGTTTGGGCATTTAATCCAGTATACAAATGTTTGTGAGTGAATAAAATGATGAATGAATAAATAAATGAATGTCGGTGGAGTTCCCAGAACCAGGGTATGTTCTGTGATGAGTGAGGTTTCGAAATATTCTTAGCAAATGAGGGGTGTATGTGAGCTTCTGTTTCTTCAGCTTCAGAAAGAAACAAAACCTTTAAAAAGAAAGAAAATGGGGCATAACAAGGATTCTGGGCTGGATTCCATGACATCACCCTCAAGCTGGATGTCTGGACTGGTAAACAAATGCTCTTGTGTCGTGGGCCTTGGCTGGGCCAGTCACTTGGCTGGTGCAGAAGAGGCAGTTAAAGTGGCCTCAGAGCTGGCCTCCACCCCAGGCTTCAGCCTGGGTGTCTCTGCATTCAGCAGGTATCTCATCCAAGGGAAAACCAGGACAGGAAATCACGTTGCCATGGAGACCAGAGAGGCCCTTCTAGACACAGGGGAAAATAAACACATTCTTGTTGGACTTAACCCCCACAAAGCCAGATTGGCCTCACCTCCTAGTCTGAGAGGGCCCAGTTTTCACCAGAAATGTTCAGTGGTCTTTCCTCCGAGGGTCCTAGGTACAAGCGCTGAGTGTCAACTTCAGCTCACTCAGAGTCCCTGGAGGCAGTGTGACCCCAGAGCTGAAGGAGGAAGCCATTTTTGGCTCAGATCTAATACCTTGCATTGTCCTTCATGGCTGACAAGAAATGATATTTATTTCGTGCTTGTTGGGTGCCAGGAACATTCCTACACATTTTATGTGTACTAACTCATTCAATCCTTATGACAAGGTAATGAGGAGGGCATTGTTGTGATTATCATACTCATTTTACTGATGAGGAAACTGAGGCACAGGAAAATTAAGTGACTCATTCAAGGTCACCAGATAGTTGATAGTGTCACTGGAATTTGAGGCACTTGGAGAGTTCTAGGGCAACAGAAAATAGCACTTAGGAACATAGGGTTTTAGAGCCTCCAAAACTAACTGTGTGACCTTGAACAAGTTAATTACTCTCTCTGTGCCTCAGTCTCCCCATTGGTATATAAGTACAGACCTTGAAGGAAATTTGTTGACTACTTACTGTATGCTAGGCACTATGTTGGGCTTTGAAAATACAATGGGAGAGGAGCCAAATGTAGTCCCAGGACCAGGCCAGCTTGAGGACAGGCAGGTGCATTTGGGATAGAGAGAAGTAACCTCTAGAAGCTCCAAGGTGGGAAGAATTTGGTCCTTCAGGGAAACTGGAGGAAGACCAGAGGGGTTGGAGTTTCCCTTAGCATGGAGGCACAGGCAAGTAACTGGATCCTAGAGGGCTTGTAGTACACTTCTCCTAATTGGAAGAGGTGGGGTTCATTCCCAGACCTGACTCTGAGAGAAGGAAGTTAGGTTGTATGTGGACTGTTGGTGGTGGTGGGGGCGGGGTCCATCTGGTCTGACGGCTAAATCTAACCTGCTTCTTGTTTTTGTATGACCCATAACTATGAATGGTTTTTAAAATTTTAAATCACTACAAATAAATCAAAATAGTATTATTTTGTGACATGTGAAATCGTATGACATTCGAATTGCAGTGCCCACCAGTAAAGCTGTATTGGAACACAGCCACACCCATGTTTAGAGAATGCCTCTGGCTGCTTGAGTGCTGCAATGGCTGAATTCAGTCGTCACCACAGAGATGTATGGTCCACAAAACCAAAAATATGGAGTGTCTGGCCCTTTTTGGAAGAAAATTGTCAAGCCTTGAATAAGACATGTCTCGCTAATGAAGGAGGGATGATCCATCAGGACTTTTGAAGAGAAGCAAGGCCAGGAAGCATCAGTTCCTTATGCGTTTATATTGATAATTATGTGCCAGGCACTCTTGTTTTCACTCCTCAAGTCCTTAGGGCAGTCTTTCTAACGTAAGTACTGTGGTCACACATGACGAAACAATGGAGATAAGGCTGAGGAGCTTGTCCAAGGTGACACAGCTGGTTGGTGACAGAGACAGAACTTGAAGTCCAGCACTTTTTTCCCACTGCTGCACTCTGCCACCTCTCCCAGGTGCCCATCTGCAGCAGGGTTGGAATGTGACTCCTCCATTGGACCTTACCTGAGCTACCACCTCAGGTATCACAGAAATTGCAGGGAATTCTGTTCCTGCCACCACAGTAAATCGGAGCCCACCTGGTGCTGGAGAATTTTAATATTTGGTAAAGTATTTGCTGGCTATCACCTACTGACCTCAGATCCAAGCTCCACAGCACTTAAGCACACAGGGCTGGGGAGCCCTCCAGAACTAGCTGTAACCTTGGGTAAGTTAGTTGATCTCTCTGAGCCTCAGTTTCCTCAGTGGAATATAAATGCCCACTTTGAAGAATTGTTGTAAGGGTTAAATCCAATGATGCATTTATTGAGCAATTACTGTATGCCATATGCTCTGTGCCTCGGGAGGCTAAGCACAAGAACTATTCAAAGAGGTCCCTTGCCCTCTAGTTTCCCAATGGTTTTGATTCCTAGGGAGCCCCAGAGGTGCCTAAGGGGGAAGGAGAAAAGGGAGGTTGGGTATTTATTCTCCATCTTCCTCCCTGTAGGGTCTCTTGGGTCTGGTGCCTCAGAGTTATAGCTCCTGCCAAGTGGCTTTCTCCACATAAACTTCTCAGCCTCCAGGTGACAGTAGGGGTGATAACAAAACCCACTGTAATTAGTCCCTGAAGGTGCTTGTGGTTTTCTGACACTCTGCCCTCCTTTGGAAAGAGTCCCTTTATTAAATGCTCTTCAAATTACCTAATTAGAGTATGCCTTCTTTTTCCTGCTGGGACTCTGACTGATGCACTCTTCATTAAATTAATTTGCCAGGCATGCCTGGTAGGCTCAATGCCTTCTGCCCAGTCTCACCAAAGACCTGGCCTCCAGTTTTCCAGCACAATATTTATAGTGTTATCTCCCATCACAGCTTTATGTCAGGGATGAATTATATCTCACACTGGTGAGGGTGCAGGAATGTAGGTGCTTTTACATACAGATAGGTAGGGACATAATAAAGTAGAAGCTAAACAGAGAGGACTTTGACAACATGTTTCAAATTTTTAATATATTCCTTTCGACCTAGCAATTTCATCTTTGGCAATTTATCTCCAGGACACATTTGTAGTATTGTGAAAAGATATACTATTGTGAAATCAAACCAACTGTCACAGTAGTTGACTAGGTAAATTAATTTCACTCAATGAATATTTTTGAGTACCTACTAAGCTTCAAGCACTGTCCTAGCCCCTGAGATACAGCAGTATCACATATATAATATATATTCACTATATATACATATATATAATGGCATGCAACTATGCAGAGAAAAATTAGTAGCTCCATATGGATGAGCATAGAAAGATGACCACAATATATCATTAATAGAAAAAAATCTGGCTATAGAATAGCCAGTAAAATAGGATCCCATTTTCATTTACTGGATTTAGAAGAAAGTATGGAAGAATAGAAGACAAACTGTTATTAATTATTAATTGGGAGAATAGCTTAATCATGGAATTTTATGTTCTATTTTACAGTTTTACAGTTTGAGTTTTATTGGAATAAACCTAATTAAGTAAAATACTTCCATCTTGAATTTTAAACATCTACTTCCTTCCTTTAAAAGTAATATTTGTTTTTTTAATTACAAAATTATACATAAATATATTCTTTGTGTAAAAATTTCAGAAATTGTAGACAAAGTTTAAGTCTTTCTTAACCAGTATGTTTACCTGCAGAATTACTTCCATATATTTGTATATATTCGCATTTTACAGACAATATATTGTATGTTGAGTTCTTTTCACATGAGTGCACCCTACAATAACTATTGTTTTGAACCTTGCTTTTTAAATGTCTATGTCTTGAAAGCCTGTTCATATTGGTACCATATCAACTTAGTTGCTCTTAACCATTCCAAAGTATTCACAGTGTGGCTATACCACTGTTTACCTAGGCTATTAAAGGACTGAGAGATGGCAGTTTGAAATTGAACCTTAGGTCATGTATTAGTTATCTATATGTATGTAACAAATTACCCTGGAATTTAGCAGCTTAACACCATAAACATTTAGTATCTCTTGGTTTCTGTGGACCAATGTCTCTCACAAGACTGGAGTTAACATTTTGGCCAGGACTATGGTCTCATCTAAAGGGTCAAGTGGGGGGCATCCACTTCCAATATTACTCACATGGCTGTTGGCAGGTCTCCTTGCTGGCTGTTGGCTGGAGGTGCTTCCTCAATTCCTTGCCATGTGGGTCTTTCCATAGGACAGCTAACAACATAGTAGTGTCTTCCCTCAGAAACAGCAAGCAGATGAAGACTCATGCCAGAGTCTTTTCATCCCCTAATCTTAGAAGTGATATCTGATCAGTTCTGTTGCCATATTCTATTCATGACAAGGGATTGAATAGGTCCATCCCACATATAAAGGGAGGAAATTATACAAAGGCATGACTTTCAGAAGACAAGAATCATTGCCACCATCTTGGAAGTTATCTACCATCGGAAAGATAGTCCGGCAACGACATGAACAATGGATATAAAGAGAGATAGTGGAGGAAGCACAGGCAGTTCAAGGCAAGTGTTCAAAGTATTATTTATTAATTCAGTAAATAAGTACTGGGCACCTACTTTGTATCCAGGTACTGTTCTAGGTACTGGGGATAAAATGATGATGAACAAGATAGATGAAGCTCAAGGCCTCATGGAGTTTACAGTATAGCAGAGGCAAGACAAAGAAACTAGAGATTATGAGCCTAAGAGACAAGACAGTAGTCATGAAATTTACAATTTCACAGGTAGACTCATCACATCTGCGACTGACTGGACTTGGTGAGTGAGGCATTTAGGATGGCTTCTGTGTTTCAAGGTTGGGGCAACTGTTGGAGTCTTGTACCTTTTCCTTTGGGGAAGAAAACTGGAGGATGAATAGACTTAGAGAAGGATAACAAGCCCAGTGTTGGATATGTTGAGTTGAAGGAATCTGTGAGATAAGCAGGTGATATTCAGGAGGCCATAATACACTAAACTATGAGCTCAGAAGTGATGCCTGACCTGAAGACAGAAAATAAGATGTCAGTGGCACGTGGTGATATTTAAAGACATATCAATAATATTTAGAGAAAAGAAGGCTAGTGGAGCCCCAAGGATTAGGAATATCTAAGGGGTGGGGCAAAGAAAAGATGAGAAAGAAAAGAGAAGATAAAGGAGCAGAGAGACAAGATGGGATGTCATGGATTCTGAGGAGAAAAAATCCGAAGGAAAAGAAGTGACCAGCCATGTCAAACACTCTCAAGAAGTCAAGATGTCTTCTGTAGTGCCAAAAGGAGGTCTGGTGACCAGGATGAGAACAGTTTTGGAAATGAAGTATGGGAAGGGCAGAGGCTAAGCAGTGATTGAGAGGTGAGGACATACAAATATTGCATGTGAATTGCATGTGAATCATCCTTGACTTTTTTTTAATCCTTCTGGCATGTACATGAGTTCTGAGACATTATCTGAATTAAATGTCCACCCTTGAACTTATTTGAGGGTTTGAGAGGCTGTCAGCTTGTTCCTTTCATTCAGTCATGGTGCTTTGGTTGGGAATAGTCCTATCAGGCAAAAAGAATAGGATTGATTCTGACAAGGGGTGAAAGAGTAGGAAGAAAAGCCAGGGTGGCACATCCTTCTGAGCTATAATTGTGAAGTCGTGTTCAGGGGTGCAAGGGCTGATGAGAGGTGAACAACTCCATATCCCATATCTACAATGAATCCTCTTCCAAAGCTAAAATGACTCCGACTCAGGCATCTACTATTTAAGTAAGAAGAATCACTGCTTTTCTAGTGCCAAATTATCTTTTTTGTGTTTCTCCTGTAGTTTCAGTTTGTTCTCTCCATGCATTAGAGGCCTTGCTTCTTCGATGATGTCCCCCATTGGGATCAGAAAACTGCTCAAAATGGGTGGTGTTGGTGGGAGAATTTGAGTGTATTAACTGAGATGGTTCCTATGGCAACCACTCCATAATCTTCCTTGCGATTCTTTCTAAAGAAAACTTTATTTCACATTATTGTTCAGATTTAGCACAATCTGTGTATGTATGTTTGGGGGTAGTGTTTTAAGAGAATAAATAAAGAATATCAGCTTCTATCACAATACATTGAAAAATTTACCTGCTTTTTTCACCATGTTACAATGGAAAGGAAACCCAGGCTCCATTACTTGCAAATATGATATATTGTTGATAACCCAATGATAAACCACCTAGGTTCAACAATTAACATCTTGCTATTACTCATTTGCTATATACATGTGTGTGAGTGTAATATAATAAAAACAGATAAATATTTGATTTTTGTTGCAAGTTCTTGGATCATGGCTCCTAAAACTCTTGAGTGATGAGTGTTTTTTGTATGCTAATGAGATGACTGATGGCTCAGGACCTCTCCATGGCTTCAGGATTAGGCAGTTCACCAGAAAGTCCAAAGCATGATTAAAGGGCTGGAAATTTCAGCCCCGCTGACCTCCAGGGAGAGGAGAGGGGCTAGAGATTGAGTTAGTTACTAAAGGCCAATGATCCAATCAGTCCTGCCTATGCAATGAAGCCTCCATAAAAACCTCTAAATAATGGTGCTCAGAGAGCTCCTAGTTGGTAAACACATTGAGATGCTAGGAGAGTAGTGTATCCAGTGTGAGCACAGAAGCTCTGCACCCATTCTCTAACCCCTTGCCCCTTTCACCTCTTCCATTTGGTTATTCTGAGTTGTATCTCTTCTAATAAACTGCTAAATGTAAGTAAAGCACTTACCTGAGTTCTATGAGTTGTTTGAGTGTGAATGATCAGACTTGAACTGAGGGTTGTGGGAATCCCTGAATATACAGCTGGACAGTCAGACATACAGGTAACAACCTGGGGCTTGTGACTGGCATCTGAAATGGTGCAGTCTTGTGGGACTGAGCTCTGAATCTGTGGGGTCTGTGCTAACTCTGGGTAGTTGGTGTCTGAATTAGATTGAATTGTAGGACTCCCTTTTGGTGTCCAGAAGCCAGAGAATTGATTGTTGGAAAACATCATGGAGTAAATACATGTGTAAGTAAATTATAGGCATCATGACAGTTTTTCCCAAAATGTTTTGACCTGTCTCACATATAAATAAGAACATTCTCCTACACAAGCACAATATCAGTATCATACTTCACAAAAACTGACAGTGATTTCCTGATGTCATCTACTATGCAGTCAATATTCAAGTTTCATCTGTGTTCCTCAAATGTCTTTTATGGCTGTTTTTATTTTCAATATCAGGATTCAATGCAGAATCACAAATTGTATTGCACTTGGTTTTTGTCTGTTTCCTCTGTTTTTTTCCTTAGAAAAGATATTTACCCTTTCATAAATGACTTTGGTATTTTTGAGGCATCTAAGCCAACTTTCCTGTAGAATGTCCCACACTTTGGATTTGCATGGTTGTTTTTCTTCAGGATGTGATACCTTTTCTAGGCCTTATATCTCCATCTGCAAAATGAGTATAGCAACAGTAGCTGCCACCTGGCTACTATGTACTAGTACATAGTCAACATGAACATTAAATGCAATATTGCTTATAAAGTATAAGGACAGTGTCACAAGGAATACTCAAAAAAAAAATAAATGGTGCTGTTGTCATCATTATGATCAACATCCTCATCATCCTCATTGTTATGACCATCATCTACAGTACTTCAGGCTCCAAACTGCATTGACACAAAAACTTTTCTGATTCTTCCCTCACCCTTTTGGGATCTCTTATGCTGGTCCTTGTCCTGGAGAACTTAATTGAGTAATCCCAAGTCAAATGAATCTCCTAGCCTCTTAGAGAACTGGAGTTCAGCCTTACTCATCCTCCTAAAGACAACCTTCTTTTTTCAGAATCACAATTTTATTACCCAAATGCCTCAGACAATTGTAGGGCATTGAGTAGTATATAATGCTCACTTAGGGAGGGCACCATTGGTGATCTTGGTGCTGAGGCTGTTGGTGCCACACTGCTGCAGTGCTGGGGTAGGGGGTGGCGAGGTATATTGGCTGACGAGGAAGTGAGGAGTATGCTGCCAGAAGACTGGGCTCAAAGACAGATGCTAATTATGATGGCCTAGGAGTGCCAGTTCCTGTCAGCCATCATCTAAGGAAGTGTGGGGGCTGGTGGGAGTGGGAGAGGTAAGAGAAATGGGAAAGGTGACAGGGACAGACAGGTTGGAGAAATCTGTTTGCTCCCTTAGGGTCCACCCTCCCTTCAGACCCAAGCTGTCTGGGAGAAATTGTGGCTGTTACCATAGCAGCAGCAGCAGCTGATGCATGAGGCACAGTGTCTTTATTAGGAACCTCGGTCAAGCGTGTGCCAGTATTTTTCCATTTGAATCTCATTTCTTCAGTGAAAGGAGAGACCAGAGGTTGGGGATGGCATGGGTTGGGCTGGGGGTGTCTGGAGGTAGAGACAGGAGATTTCTCAGCTATCTTACTGAATTATAGGGGATTGCAGATAGACAAGAAGCACATATATTATATTGCTTTGATAGGACATAATTTAAATATTCAAACAACTTCAGAATTCTCTTTAATTAACATGAGTAGCTGAAACAGCATCCTCACTGTCTTTTGGAAGGTGCAAAGTACTACTTTCTGGAAACCTTTGCAGGAGGGTCGTCTCTAGCTGTGAAGAGCACCAGCCTGGGAGTCAGACTGACTTTAGGCTCCCTGCTCTGCTACTTTCCAGCAGACCAGCTCTGGGCCAATGGCTCTACCTTTTTATGTCTCAATTCCCTGATCTGTAAAATGGAGGTAATAAGAGTAGCTGCCTCATGGGGTTGTGGTGAGAACTAAATAAGCACAAGCACAGAGTTAACCCCAATACTTGATCCACATTAGATACACAAAAAATGGTTGCTACTGTTACTACTACAAATATTTTCACTACTACTATGGCAGCTACTCTTGCTACTACTGTGAGTATCACTGGTACTATTACTGTTACTGCTCTTATCATTACTACAATTACTACTATTACTCCTTCTCCTGCTCTCCCTCCTCCTGTCACCATGGAGATAATACCTTCGGGCTGAGCATAGGATTATGAATCACTCTTCTCCTGGAATGGTACATCAGTGCCTGAATTAGCCCTCATCTTTTTTTTCTTAAATATTTTATTTATTTTACTTTTAGAGAGAGGGGGAGGGAAGGAGAAAGAGAAAGAGAGAAACATCAGGGTGCAGTTGCCTCTCTTGTGGCCCCTACTGGGGACCTGGCCCCTACTGCAGGCCTGTGCCCTGACTGGGAATGGAACTGGCAGCCCTTTGGTTCACAGCCCATGCTCATTCCACTGAGCCACATGAGCCAGGGCAGCCCTCATCTTTTTGAGGAGCTGGGGTGAGAGATTGGGATGATGTGGTTGCTGCCCTCACAGACTGCAAATCTCATGGTAGATGAAGGCAGGACACCAGAGATACCCAAGGACCCTGTGAAAGCAGCAGGGGCTTTGCCAGAAGAGACTGCACAACTGACATAGTTTAGTATTTTCCAGCTCTGTCACTAAAGTAACCCCTCTTTATTTTTGTCCTAAGTACCATACACATTGTTCCTTATATTGGGTTTTTCCTTTAAATTGCTACCTTTTTTATTGGCCAAATAAATGTGATTGAAGGAAACTTTATGGCACTATGAAAAATATAAAACTACTATCACTTGACATAAAAAAAGTAGCTGTAAAAATGAAAATGATGGAAACAATCAGTGCCATAAAATTCTAGCTAATACTTGTTTACTGTAGAAAGGTGGAGGCTTGGGCTCACTCAGATAAAGGAAAGAATAAACAAATGGGATCTCATCAAAATAAAAATTTCTTCATGGCTAAAGAAAACAGCATTAAAATGAAAAAAGAACCAACTATATGGGAAAACATATTTGCCAATAATACCTCAGACAAGGGTTTGATCTCCAAAATATATAAAGAACTCACATGACTCCACTCCAGGAAGACAAAAAACCCAATTAAAAATAGGCAAAGGACTTGAACAGACACTTCTCCAAGGACATACAGAGGGCCCAGATGTATGAAAAGATGCTCAGCATCACTAGCCATCAGAGAAATGCAAATTAAAACCACAATGAGATACCATTTCACACAAGTCAGAATGGCCATCATAAACAAATCAGCAAACAAGTGTTGGAGAGTTTGTGGAGAAAAGGGGATCCTAGTGCACTGTTGGTGGGAATGCAGACTGGTGCAGCCACTGAGCAAAACAGTATAGAGTTTCCTCAGAAAACTAAAAATGGCACTGCCTTTTGACCCAGCAATTCCACTGCTGGGATTATATTCTAAGAACCCTGAAATACCAATCCAAAAGAACCTATGCACCCCAATGTTCATAGCAGCACAATTTACAATAGCCAAGTGCTGGAAGCAACCTAGGTGCCCATCAGTAAATGAATGGATCAAAAACGGTGGTACATTTACATAACAGAATACTACACAGCAGAGAGAAAGAAGAAGTTCCTACCCTTTGTGACAGCATGGATGGAACTGGAGAGCATTATGCTAAGTGAAATAAGCCAGGTGGTGTGGGACAAATACCATATGATCTCACTTTTAATTGGAACATAATCAACAATGACAAAAAAAGCAAACAAAATATAACCAGAGACACTGAAATTAAGAACAATCTAACAATAGCCAGAGGGGAGTGGGGAGGAGACAGTGGAGAGAAGGGTTTTCAGGAACTACTATAAAGGACACATAGACAAAACCAAGGGGGAGGGTGGAAGCAAAAGATGGAGGTGGGTTTGGCTGGGGTGGGGGGTGGAGAAAATGCAGACAACTGTAATTGAACAACAATAAAATAATTTTTTAAAAAAGATGGAGGTATCAGTAAATGCAGTACTTGTATCCTCCCACAGCCACATCAAAAATACAACTAAATTACAAAAACAAAACAAGAAAAAAAAAGAAAAAGGGGATCAGCAAGTGTTCAGGAGGTGTTGAAGATGTGCTAGCACCAAAATGAAACTTGCTTGTGACCAGAAGTATTGAAAACAACTGAAGGGGATGATTTTCTCACTCTGTGGTCCAGTGGTGTCTAATGCTCCATGTGTGTCCTACCTAAAGCCAGTGCTGACCTTCACAAGAATGAACAATGACCTCATCTCAGAGAACGGGGGGTGGGGCCAGCCTCCAGGGACAAGTGGACATCCAGGTGGAAGGAACAGTATTAGAGACAATATGGTGCATGTAACATGAAGTTACTCACCTTCAGGCAACTTCAAGTATTAATATTTTGGAGTCACTGAAGGGCAGGGGGACAGAGAGACGAAGGTCCACATTGTGAAGGCTTTATGAGGGACACTAAGAAATTCAGATTTCATTCACTGAGTGAAGTGCAAACATTGAAATATATTAAAGAGTAGAATGACAAGATAGTAATAATAGGTGTTGGTTAGAAGTGCTTATGATGCACTAGGTATTGAATCTTCACAAGAACTCTTGTGATTGGCAATACCATCCCAGTTCTACATACTAGAAAACTGAGGTTTAATGAGGTTAAGTAGCTTATCCAAATGTGGTAGACTGTAAAAATGACCCCAATTCTCCATCCCACCCCCCATCTCTATGTCTGTTATTTTGTAAAGTGACTTTTCACCTTCTTCCATCAAAAGAGGTATCTGTTTTTCTACCACTGGCCTTGTGATCTACATGGACCAAAAGAGAGCAGGAGAAGGGACAATGGGTGAGTTCCAAGCTTAGGCCTCTGCAGGTTCCCTACACATGCAGATCAGCATGTGTACAGATCTGACTGACCTTCCACAGAATGAGAGACCATGTGGAGCAGGGCCCAGTTATTCCATTTGAGGCCCAGATATGTGATAGCCCAGCCAAGACTAGCAAAGCCACTTCTCTAACCTGCAGTTGACCATAGACCCATGAGTGAGCCCAGACAAGACCAGAACAACCACCCAGCTGACCCATGGTCTCATGAGCAATAAGGAGTCATGTTATTTTAAGCCACAGCATTTTAGAGCAGCTTCAACCAGTAAAAGCTACTGAAAAACCAAGATAACCTAGCAAGTAACTTGTTAGAGTTCCTATTTCTTCCCAGGCTGAGCTCTTTTTCCACATCCTCTGTGCTTCTAAAGACTATTTCTCTGGAATGTTCACATTTCCAGTTTAAGCTGGCATGTATCATTTCCTTAGTGCAATGCTCATAGCTTTTCACTGGATGTGGACCACACCACATTAGCTGCCTGCACTAACCATCACCTCATTAAGATTTGACCAACACACTAGTAGATCATAGATTTAGGAGGGGCAGAGGAAGGCATGCCTCCCCCTACCAAGAAAATTTTCCACAAGTGGCAACTTCAATAATTCTTTTAAGACAGTGGTTCTCAAACAAAAGTGATTTTGATCACCTAGGAGTATTGGGAGTATCTGGAGACATTTTTTATTGTCACATTTGGGGAGTGAGTGCTGCTAAGTAGGCATTTTACACTGTATGAGACAACTCCCCCACAATGAATTATCCTACATATCAGTAGCAGGGAAGTGGAAAAACCCTGTATTAATGTAGCATGTAAGCAAGGCCATTGTGACTATGATGGAAACACATTTGAGCAGTGGACCTCAACCCTGGCTATGCATCCAGGGAACTTTAAAAAAAATATATCAACACCAACCCCAATCCCCAGAGGCTCTGATACAAATGGGGTAGGCTAAAAACCACTATTTTAGAAAAAAATACTATGACGATGAGTCATATAGAAGATAGTGAAGTGAGGTTTTACAGAAATATGTTTGCCCTTTTCCCTGTCTGACTAGCCTTTCTGCCTTGTCTTGCTCCCCTGATGTTCGAATTTGACTGCAACCCTCCCCATGATTACTTTTCATCCTATGGTTTACCTCTCCTGTTTTTGTATCTGTCCGCGCTGCCCTTTCTCATCACCCTTACTTCAAATAAACCCTTGATTTCTGATGCAAAACTATTTGCTCACAGATTTTTGTGAGGCTGTCATTTACAGAAAACATTTCAGGATTTATTGTAGGCTTTTCTTGGAGATTTGGGATTATTGCCAGGTCACACTGGTGGGCAGAGTCTTCTGATCTTCATACTTTTATTCATCCTTCTCTTCTGGGCACTAGAGGACTAACTCAGCAAGCTCAAATGGTCAAATCCTGCACATTTCCCGCCAAAGGACTGGCTTGTGATCTGCTCCTGGGCCTAGAAGCCCTTGGAATATACTAACTGATGAGTGTTTTTACATACCTGAGGCTTTGGGCCATGCCAGATCAGTTTGAGTGCTGGAGGGACTTGGGGCACAGTAACTAAGTTAGTCAGGTAGTCACTCCATGCCCAGATGACTGGCCCCCAGTCATAACCATGGACACTAAGGCTTAGGTGAGCTTCCCAGGTTGACAATATTCTGTGTATTGTCAACACATCATTGCTGAAGAATTAAGCATTGTGATTCCACTGGGAGGTAGAGCTGGAGGCTAGCACCTGGACTCTGCCCTATGCACCCTTCTCCTTTGCTGACTTTAATCTGTACCCTTTCACTGTAATAAACTTTGTGAATATAACAGCTTTTCTGAGTTCTGTGAGTCCTTCTAGCAAATCATCAACCTGAGGGTGATTTGGGGGACCCTGACACATCTTTTCTGCTCCCTATAGGGAATCTATTCGCGTGGCATGGTGAATGTAGCCTATCCACTGACTCGGAAGACCAGTGGGGAGTGAGTTGGCACACAGGACCTGAGCCCACGGATTTGTTTCCCTGTGGGGAATCAGGCCTGCATTGTACCTAGGCTGCTTTGAGGCTTGCTTTTTGCTAAAACTCCCTCACCCTGAATTGAGGCAGCAAATGTTTACTGCATATCTTTAAAGTAACTTCCTAAAATCTATGCTAAACCTCCCAAGAATGAGTGTAACCAGTTCAACCACTTTTTCCTTTGCATTTGCAAATGTCCTTTTTTCTTTGTAGTAATTAGCAACTTCTTCTCCTTTGTTATCTGTAAAAGGTAACCACCTAAAGCAAACCTGTGCATAGTAAATGAGGACCATCCTCGATGTAATGTGCCCAGAAAATCAATAAAAGCCTGTCCAGGCAAGGGTCGGGGCCCTCTCTCACTCAGGGAGTGGCCATGCTGTCCCTTTTCCTAGACAGGACTTCTACAGTCCGTGGGAATTTGTTCATCTCATCCACAACACACAGACCTCTTGGGCCAAAGTCTGCATCAGCTCCCTCCTCTCTTTTTCCTTCTGGAATTAACTAAGAGATTTTTCTACATGTCTCCTGCAAGGCAGTTTTGACATGTTCAGATCATTTATGGTCTCATACTCTTGTCTAAGTGGTTTATCAAGCAATCTCTTTCAAATAAATTCAGTGCTTTCCATGGAAATGATGTTGTTAAAAACAAACTATGTTCTCCAGCTCCTTACATTCTTTTGCAAACATTACTGGGTAAGTTACACATGCACACACACACACACACACACTCAGAGCTGCCCAATCCTGACCAGAACCAGGACTAGGTGTTGCTTCGCTGCAAAAATTTAGGAATCATTTTTGCTTACTATAAGGCAAGTGAACATAGAATGAAAAACACAATTGGCAGCATACCTAGAATTGGCCTCTGCAGATACGACAACGTTCTTTTTTCTACTTCTCACAAGTGCTTTCAGCTGAGATTCCTTCATATGAATGTACCATAATTTTCTCAAACAGTACTCTGTGGTTGGATTCTTGACTCTTTTCTAACAGTTTTGCTTATCTAAATAAAGCAAATATATATTCTTGTATAGTAAATAAATATTCTTGCATAATAATTATTAGATTCTTCTATAATTATTATCTTAAGATAAATTTCTACAAATGGAATTTCTGAATTAAAGAGTACAGATATTTATAAGATCTTTGAAAGATTATATCTTTTGGGGACTATATCAAATGAAAATTTCACCAGTTCTTTGTAAACATGATTGTTTCCCTCTTCCCTTACCATATTGGGCATTAATTACTTATTCCATTAATTAATTAATTGCTCTATAAGTACAAGAACAATAGCTAAATTATGGTACATTTATTTGACAGAATATTATGCTGTAGAGAATAAAGGGAGCTTTTGAAATATAAAGGTGGAGAGAAGCAAAATGATAGACTTTTTCTATCCCAATACAATAAAATGAATGAAACATTGACTAAATCTAGATCTGAAAAAACACTAGGAACATTTAGAGGCAAAAAGGAAGGTTTATGCCCCCATGTTATGGCTTTAAAATGTCAATGGGAGAAATACAGAAGTATCCTACAATTGGTAGGCAGCTTCTGCCCTGTACCCCAGGGAGTGAAAAGAGTGGTAAGAAGTAAGTAGAAGGTAAGGGCAAAAATCCTGAAAAATCTTACTACTGTGCCCCAGTTTGGAGAAAGACAGTATAGGGGATGAGCCAGCAGCCTGGGGAAAGGCCTCGTCCCCCTTGGAGGAGAAGCCCCTTGCTTCTATCTGAGTGTCCTGCCAGAGAGCTGAAAACCAGCTAGTGCCTGGCACAATTGTTTCCAGATGGCAGGAGAGCATGAAGGAGCAGTAGACTGGTTACAAGCAACTTGCTCTAATCATCTCCTGCCATAAAAGATTATACTGATAAAGAAAATAAATTGGATAAATCTCCTGAGGGTATGTGTGGCAGGTAGAGGTCCACCCTGCTGGTCCCCTTTTCTCCTTCCACTTCTGGCTAAGAGGGGAGTTTGAGGATCTCTAGTGAACCCTGTGATGGGATGGTCAACACTGCGATGGGAAGCAGAAGCCAGCTGCCAGCAGTCACTACTACTTACAGGCGCAGTTTAGCTCTGTTTTGCTTTACTGCCTTTCCCAACCCACCCGCAATGTAAAAACTGACAAAACAGAAACCCAGCAAGTGTACCTATATTTTTAAATAACTTTGTAAGCCTTGTGATTTTTTTAAAAGGTGTTTTTATTTATTTTTAGAGAGAGGGGAAGGGAGGGAGAAAGAGAGAGAGAGAAACATCAATGTGAGAAAGAAATATCTATAGTTGCCTCTCCCATATGCCCCAATCGGAGCCAAACCCACAACCCAAGCATGTGCCCTGAACAGGAATCAAACTGGTGACTTTTTGCTTTGTAGGACAATGACCAACCTACTGAGCCATGCTGGTCAGGGCTGTACCTATTTTCTTTTATTTTAGACATTAAACAGATATTTTCTAATATTGACAAGTCAGAAAATAGAGACTTAAGATATTACCAGAAAGTATAAAGGCAACCTAAAATTATAAAGCTAAAAAATACCAGAAACACATAGATATGAAGTAAGGTAGAACAAAGCAAGCATAGCACTTGTATCACATTACTAAAAACAAAGGAAATAAAGACAGAAACATAAGATGAAAGAATTAGAACAAATCATATTTGTTATTTCAGTAAATGCATGTGGAGTTTTAAAAAAGGAATTTAAAGAGAAAGACTTTCAGACTGGATCAAAAATCAAAACCCAGCTTTTGGTTGAAAACAAAAGAATATGTCAAAGTTTCCTGGAAAAGTTGAAAGGTATGAACAAAGACATACTGGGTGAAGTTAAGAAAATGAAGAAAGTAAGTTGGGTTCATGCTATTAATAACAGAAAAAGATGAATCCAAGGTTAAATGAGGTAATCAAGACCAACTGGGGCATTTTATGATGACAAAGGCTGTGTGTGTTCCACAATATGAGGCAAAAGTGAAAAAGTAGAAATAGTACAAACCATTTTAAAATCACAATACAAGGAAACTAGTAACCAAATTGGAAGGTAAAACCTACCACCCATCTGGGTTGAGGAGAACTGTAAGGGGAGAGAAAGAGACAGAGAGGGAAAGGGAGGGAGGAAAAGAGGAGAGGGGAGAGAGAGAGAGCAAAGCAAATTATTAAGCCAAACTTTCTCAATATCTTAAATGATAAAATACAGTTAATACATATTCAAACTTATGTTATGTGGCCAAAGCTGGGTTAAGAGAACAAGTACATAGCCTTAAACAAATACATTCATAAAGAAGGCAAAAGAAATAAATGAATTTAGTATCAAACAGAAAAGTTAAAAAAAGAACAACAAACTATCCTAAGAAGTCAGAGGGAAAAAATAGTAAAGAAATTAGTGAATTAGAATTCAAAAATCAAATAAGTAGAATTGGTTAATCCAAGAGCTGGCTCTTTGGGATAGGGTCAGTCAGACCCTAAAATAAACTACTGAGTAGATTGGGAAGCCCCCCAAACAGAGGAACTTAAAAGATTTAGTACCTAGCAAAACTCTGTGCCATTAATTTTGAAAATCTGAATGCAATACATAGTTTTCTAGGAACATAAATAATTGTACCAAAAATAAACACAATGTTAGAAATCTTAAAACAATAAGCAGGAGCAAAGCCGCAAATGTTATCAACCAGCTCCCCATGAAGAGTCCACCAAAACCATTGGGCTTCTTAGAGGAATTCTTCTAAATAGCCAAGAAATAAACAATTCTGCTTCTGTATACCATAAATTCTGTATATTTCAGAGAAGTAAAAAATGCTCATATTTTCTGTGAAAGCTACATCAAAACTGGAAAATCATTTTATAAAAACTATATACCAAGCTCATTTAAAATATCATATATTAAATAAAATATTACTAAGAAAAACTAACATATTTCAGGAATGTAGGACATGCTCAGTACTCAAAATCTAGTAATAAGTACTTTTCATGATGCATCTTAATTCCAAAAAAAGCATTATAAAGTAATCTAAAAATTTTAATGGTATTAGCATAAAATTGACAAAATACTCTCTGAGATCCTTCTGAATTTCAACTGTATCCCTGCCTAACTCCACCCCCCCAACTTTTTGGAAAAAATATTTCCAAATTTTGAAACATGCACTCTATTTTTCTGATGAGTCTCTCTGATTTTATTAATCTTATCAAAGATCCAGATCAAGATTTATTCAATATTTGTTTTTCTCTATTGTTTAGTTTAGTAATGTTTACTTTTATCATGAGTGATTCCATCTATCTGCTTATTTATTTTATTTAGTTCTTTTTATGGCCTCTTTTTTCAACCAAAAACTTATTTCATTTCTTTTATTTTTTCTTAATAAAAGAATTTATAATTATGGTTTTGCCTTTGATTGCTGGGTTGCCTCCATCTTGTCAGTTTTGTATATTCTGTACATAACAAAAAGTGAAGTTTTAATTTCCTCTTTTCCCCAAAGTAACTTATATGGGTAATTTTTAAAATTCTAAGTATTTTGATTTTTTCATTAGCCTGATGTTATTTACCTATAGTTTGTTTTTATCAGATAATTTGACTTTTAAGATTTCTGCCATTGGAATTTACTTTTCACTTGGCCTGATACGTTATTATGCATTCTCTATATGTTTGAAAAGTACCTATATTTTTATATGTATCTATTTATCTAACATTTATTAATATCATTATTCAAATCCTGATTTTCTTATATTTTTTTCTGTTAGGATGAGAATAGTTTGTTAATCTCTTTCTCAATGTTAGTTTTATCAATATTTCTTATAGTTTTATAGAAATAATTACTTTTAATCCTCAAATTACTTGCCTGAGCCTTGTTTTAAATTTAAGACAATACATGCAATGGCATTTCACAAAAAGCTCTCAGTTAAAAAACTGCTGACTCCAGCTCTTGTGGGAAAGCACTGGATGTTCACTGAAGAGCTTTCTCTTTGAAAACATGTTAAAAAGATAATGCATGCTAGTCATAAAATTAAGTTAAAGACACACTTTTATGAATTTTTGCCACCATAAAATTAAGTTTTATCTAAGTTTGATAACAAAGAAAGGCAAGAAACTTTCTTAAATTCAGAGATTGGCTTTAATAGTTCCAAGGACTGTTAAAACCTTAAAAAAATGTTTCATATAGAAAACAGCATTTGCTAGAGTGTTTCTTGTAGAGAATTTTGCTGGTTTCCTAAAGTTTTGAGCTACATTTATCATGGGAGGTTAATTTTTCATCCTGACCCAGTTATAATGAATTCAGCCAGCATGTCAACTGTATATTTTCTGGGAGTCAGGAAAAGCTCTTGTAAGACTTTTCTCCTTACCTAAGTCATGTCACAGAAATACAGGATGGTTACAGTGGAAACAGTTTAAGCAAAACCTGTCTTTGGCAGTTGCTATCATACTTTTTCTCTGTCAATGCTTTGCTTTTCATCTTATAGATGTTCATTAATGTTGCTATCTGTTAAAGGGGTTGTACCTTCTATTGTAAAATAATGCTCTGTCCAAAGTGCTTGTGGTTATAGTTCCTTCTTCCTTTAAAATTAATATTACTATTCTGTTTTCTTTACTTTAGTATTTCTGATGTTGTTTTGACCATCCACTCTTTTTTCTCTTAACACTTTTGATTCACTTTGCATTACGTTTTTCTCTTTAAAACATAGCTAGCTATATTTCTAAAATCTAGTCTAAAGGGCCTTTTTTTAATGGGGTTGGTTGAAGTCTTTTATTTCTGTTATATTAGGTCTTATTATCTTCAACAACTTTTCTAACTTATGAAGTTAATTCTGCTGTGTTTATTTTTCCCTCATGTCACTTGCCCTGTGAATCATGCCATCTTCTTTGGGTTATTGTTCTGCTTTTTATAGATTTGTTCATCTTAGTTTATTCATGGACACACATCCTCAGCTCAGACAGTTCAGAGTTTCCATAATCCTGCCTTGGTAAAAGGCAGTGATCTCAGGGAAGTGGAATCCAAGTTTAATTTGGGAAATGACTTAAAGCCAGTGCTCTCAAGAAGCTCCAATTTCAGGTATTTTACACAGAGTTCAAGGCGATTCTCAGGCCGATCTGTGATTCAATTGTTTTCCTTGACTAATCTACTTACTCAATGTCAAGTCCGCCAAAGGAATTTGGGATCAGGATTACACTTAACATTCTGAGCTCTATGGGCCCCGAGGGTGAACTTGACCTATGGGGACACAGAAAGTTAGCACTGGGGTCTCGACAATCCAAACCTGAGACTCTTTAACGTAAAGAAGGGCAAATTGAGGATCCCAAACATTTTAATTTTTGCCTCCCTTCCCTGAGGAAGCTTACAGTTTTTGTTCCTGTCTCCACCTGTTTGAATCCGAATTACCACTAATCAACATCTATATTTAAGAAAGAAAACAAAAGACAAGAACAGTTAATATGGAAATAGGAACTTCGAGAACAACTGGTAGGTTAGAAAATGGTGAGTTTGGTGGGTTGGATGCCAATTGGGACTGTGGTCTGGACGTTTTAAATGCAACTGTAGCTTGTGGTAGATCACCTTCATGTTAGCCAAAATAGTGGTAGAAGCAAGCCTCAGAAATCAGTTTTGATCACTGTTTGGCATTTCCCATTTTGGGTTTATAGAAAGGTCACTATCTAGTTTGTATATCTTATTTTCAAATAATTACTTTTGACATGTGCATTAAAAATTATAACCAGTGATAACACTTATTTAGATACCATGTAATCTGTATTGCAGTTAATTACATTTAATTGGTGTCTTTGTTTATCTTCTCAATTCTGTCAAGACTTCCCCTTTCTTAATTTTTTTCCCCAAAGTAATTTTAATTATATGAATAATACATGAATGCACTGCTCCTATTAAATCCAAGTTAGACTAAGTTTCCTCTCTCCCTCCACAGAGGCACAAAAGTAACCACTCTTGTGTGCATCTATCTATCCTATCTATCTACCCATCCATCTAATCAATTTTAAAGTGCAATATTTTAAAAAATGACATCACATTGTACAACTTGCTTTTCCCTCCTCCGTACCTAGAACTATATCTTAGAGATTTAACCACATCTAGTTGATCTTTGAACAATGAGGGCAGTCAAAAATCCACATAGAACTTTTGACTCCCCAAAAACCTAACTACTAATAGCCTACCGATGACTGGAAGCCATACCAACAAAATAGTTGATTCACACATATTTTGTATGTTATACATATTATATACTGTATTCTTACAATAAAGTAAGCTAGAGAAAAGAGAGTGTTATTAAGAAAGCCATAAGGAAAATACATTTACAGTATTTACTTTAAAAAATCTGTATATAAGTGAACCCATGCAGTTCAAATCTATGTTGTTTCAGGGACAGTTATATCTATTTTAAACTATGGCATAAAATTCCTTAGAATAAATGCACTACAAATTTGGGGCCATAACCCAATTGATGGCTATGAGACCTGTTTCAGTTGTTGGCCATTGTAAACAATGTTGCAAGGAACATCCAACTACATGCCTTCTCGTGCACTTATGCAGAGATTTTTTTAAGGGAAGAAACTAAGCAGTAAATTGCTCAATTTATTGTTGTTGTTTTATATTTCTAGCACTATACTAGCAAGTACAGTAGCCACTGGGCACGTGTAACCACTGAGCACTTGAAATATGGCTAATGTGAATGAAGAATTAAATTTTTAGCTGTAGTTAATTTTTAAAATTTCAAAGTGGAATGAGTAGAAGACTTTTTTCTGATAAATTTAATCTTAGTAGGATGAACAAATAATTGCATTTTAATAATTGCACTGCATAAAATATTATCATTATATTTTAGGGCACATGCTGGGCACATATAGCATATGCCTTGTCTTAAGTTGGCCATATATGCATGTTTCTAGGGTTACATGTGAACACATCACCAATATGAGTGGTCTCAATGGACTGATTCAATTTGAATGATCTTTTTCTGTGCACTGATCTAACATTTAATGTATTTACTTGAATGTTTTATGCAAATATTATGAGTTGCATGATACCTTTGTAAATCACAACTGATAATTAAATCAAAATACATATTCAATTATAATATAATTCTATTCATTTTCTAAGGGGAACACAACTTTAAATTCAAAATGAAAACATAAAATTGATACAGAATCACACAGAGATGCAGAAGCTAGTGTGATGACCAGAATAGTAAAGAGAAAAAAGAGACTGGAAGAAAATATATTAGATTTCATGGAGAATGTCCACAGGAATTAGCTGTGGCAAAGCAAAACAAAAATGCTGAGTTTGTTGTGACACAAACATTTAAAAAAAATAAATTGGAAATATTGAGACATTTTCAGCAAATACATAGTGAATTCGATAAGTTTTTTCTCAACATTCAAAAAGAATTGGTGTAACTCATGAAAAGGTGCCCAATATCACTAGTCACTTAGGAAATGCAAATCAAAATCACAATGAGATACTGCTTTATATCCATTAGGATGTCTATTGTCCTCCCCACTCCACCGCAAGAACAACAACAACAAAACCCCAGAAAATAACAAGTTTTGGTGAGAAAAAGTTGAAACTTTTGTACATTGCTAGTGGGAATATAAAATGGTTTAGTCACTGTGAAAAACAGTATGGCAATTCCTCAAAAAACTACACATAGAAATACCATATGATCCAGTAATGCCACTTCTGGGTATATACCCCAAAGAAGTAAGGGCGGGGATTTGAACAATTTTGGCATACTCATATTCACAGCAGCATTATTCACAATAGTCAAATGCTATAGGCAACTCAAATGTCCATTGTTGAATGACTGAATAAACAAAATGTGGTCTATACATACAATGGAATACTATCTAGCTTTAAAAAGGAAGGGAATTCTGACAAAGTCTACAACATGGATGAAGTTTAAAGACATTATTGTAAGTGAAATAAGCCAGTCACAAAAGAATGAATATTATATGATTCCACTTATATGAGATTCTTAGAATAGCCAGATTCATGGAAACAGAAAGGAAAGTGGTGATTGCCAGGGGTTGGGGGGCAGGAATGGGAAAGATTGTTTAATGGGGACAGAGTTTCAGCTGCAGAAGATAAATAAAAAAGTTCTGGAGATGGGTGGGTAGTTGTAAGGGTTGCACAACAATGTGAATGTGCTTAACACCACAGAATTGTACACTTAAAAATGGTTAAAATGGTACATTTTATGTTGTTTATATTTTACAATTAAAAAAACTATGGAGACCTCCGATCAAGATGGAGGCATAGGTAGACACACTTTGCGTCCTCATGCAAACACAAAAAGGAATTACAACTAAATCTCAAAATAAATAACACTCAGAACTGTCAGAAAATTGAACTGTATGGAAGTCCAACAACTAAGGATTTAAAGAAGCCACATTCATCCAGGCAGGTAGAGGGGTGGAGATGAGGTAGAGAGGTGAGGAAATGTAAATATGGGACAGATATGGAGGACAAGCATGGGTGGTCCCACATTCGTGTGTGGTGGATAAAAGTTAGGAGGGATACCTGGGAACAAGTGATCACAGCCCCAGGTCAGACTGCACAGCCCAAGATTCCAGCACCACACTGGGAAGATAAATTCCCATAACTTTTGGCTGTAAAAATCGGTGGGGGTTGGTGCAGCAGAGGAAATTGCTGGAATTTCAGAAACTTCACTTACATGGCCTGCATTGTCTTAAAACTTACACAAACCCACCTCACTCTGGGATTCATTACTAGGGCAACAGCTGGAAAGGTGCCAGTTGCATATGGGGAGTGGGTAAAGTGACTGAAAACAGGGCTAGTGCCAGGCAAAATTCCAGAAGCCAGGCAGTGGCACAGTCCCCTCTCTGAGCCCTCCCCATATATAGAGCCTCAAAGCAGTGAAGTGAGTTGCCTCACCCTGGTGATTACCTAAGGCTCTACCCCACACAATTTACAGGTACCTTTTACAGAAAGTCAAAGCAGCTCTACCTAATATACAGAAACAAAGGGAGGCTGCCAAATTAAGGAGACAAAGAAATATGGCCCACATGAAAAAAAAAACAAACCCAGAAAAACAACTAAATGAAATGGAGATAGCCAACTTATCAGATGCAGAGTTCAAAATACTGGTGATCAGGATAATCAAAAAACTCGCTGAGTATGGCAAAAACATAAAGGAAGAAATGAAGATTTCACTAAGTGAAACATAGAAAAATCTACAGGGAACCAACAGTGAAGGGAAGGAAGCTGGAATTCAAATCAATGGTTTGGAACATAAGGAAGAAATAAACATTTAACCGGAAGAGAAAGAAGAAACAAGAATTCAAAAAAAATGAGGAGAGTTTAAGAAGACTCTGGAACATCTTTAAATATGCCAACATCCAAATCATAGGAATGCCATAAGAAGAGGAACAGTAAGAAATGGAAACTTATTTGAAAAAAGAATGAAATAAAACTTCCCTAATTTGGTGAAAGAAATGAACATACAAATTCAGGAAGCACAGAGAGTCCAAAACAAGTCGGACCAAAAGAGGACCGCACCAAGACACATCATATTCAAAATGCCAAAGGTTAAAGATAAAGAGAGAATCTTAAAAGCAGCAAGATCCCTGCCTGGTGTGGCTCGGTGTATTGAGTGCCAGCCTGCAAACCAAACAATCACTGGTTTGATTCCCAGTCATGGAACATGCCTAGGTTGTGGGCCAGGTTCCCAGTTGGAAGTGCATGATAGGTAACCACACATTAATGTTTCTCCCCCTCATTTTCTCCAAAAATAAATAAATAAAATCTTTTTTTTTTAAGCAGCAAGAGAAAAGCAGAGAGTTACCTACAAAGGAATTCCCATAAGACTGTCAGCTGATTTCTCAAAAGAAACCCTACAGGCAAGAAGGGACTGGCAAGAAGTATTCAAAGTGATGAAAAGCAAGGACTTATGACCTAGATTGCTCTATCCAGTAAAGCCATCTTTTAGAATAGGAGGATAGATAAAGTGCTTCCAAAATAAGATAAAACTAAAGGAGTTCATCATCACCAAGCCTTTATTATATGCAATGTAATTTTTCTTATATATTTGTGTGCTCCTGTGTTGAGTGCATATATATTTACAATGTTTATTTCTTCTTGATGGATTCTTCCCTTGAGTATTATGAAGTGACCTTCTGGGTCTTTTTATGGCCCTTGTTTTAAAGTCTATTTTGTCTGATATGAGTATTGCTACCCCAGCTGTTTTTTCCTGCCCATTTGCTTGGAATATTTTTTTCCAGCCCTTCACTTTCAGTCTGTGTAGGTCTTTTGTTCTGAGGCAGGTCTCTTGTAGACAGCATATGTGTGGGTCATGCTTTCTTATCAATTCAGCTATTCTATGACTTTTGATTGGAGCATTTAACCCTTTTACATTTAAGGTTATTATTGATAGGTACTTATTCATTGCCATTTTATTTCCTTTGTACCTGTGTTCCTTTCTCTCTCTCTCTCTCTTTCTTTTTCCTTTTCTCAAAGCAGACCCTGTAGCATCTCTTGCAGGGCTGGTTTGGAGGAGATGTATTCTTTGAGGCTTCTTTTGTCTGGGAAGCTCCTTATTTTGCCTATATTTTAATTGAGAACCTTCCTGGATAAAGTAGCCTTGGTTTCAGGCCTTTGTTTTTCATTACCTGGAATACTCCTTGCCATTCCTTTCTGGCTTACAGCGTTTCCATTGAGAAATCAGCTGTTAGTTTTATCGGGGCTTCCTTATATATGACTTCCTGTTTCCCCCTTGCTGCCTTTAAGATTCTCTCTTTGTCCTTGAATTTTGCCATTTTAATTATGATGTGTCTGGAAGTGGGCCTCTTTGGGTTCCTCTTGATTGGGACTTTCTGTGTTTCCTGGATTTGTGTGACTTTTTCTCTCAAATTAGGGAAGTTTTCCATCATTATTTTTTCAAATAGGTTTTCTATCCCTTGCTCTTCTTTTTCTCCTCCTGGTAGTATCCCTATTATTCAGATATTATTACATTTCATGTTGTCCTGCAGTTCCTTTAACACCTCTTGATTCTTTCTGAGTCTTTTTTCCTTTTCTTGCTCTCTCTGGGTGTTTATTTCTACCTTGTCCTCCAGCTCGCTGATTCGATCCTCTGCTTCATGGAGCCTTCTTTTTTTTATAACTTTTTTTTAATGAAATCTTATGTATCTTTTTTAAAAGATTGTACTTATTTATTTTTAGAGAGGGGAAGGGAGGGAGAAGGAGAGAGAGAGAGAGAAACATCAATGCATGGTTGCCTCTCATGTGGTCCCCACTGGGGACCTGGCCTGCAACCCAGGCATGTACCCTGACTGGGAATCGAACCTGCGATGCTTTGGTTCACAGCCCACGCTCAATCCAATGAGCTACCCCAGCCAGGGCTCATGAAGCCTACTTTTGATTCCTTCTATTGTATTCTTCAATTCAGAAATTGTATTCTTCATTTCCTTTTGGCCCTTGTTGATAGTTTCTATTTCCTTTTTCATGTTGATACAGTTTGCAGTGAGTTCACCATAGTTTCCCTATAGTTTTTGGCAATTCTCTGTGAATTCATTGAGCTTCCTGATAACTACTGCTTTGAATTCAATATCTGATAGTTGAGTTGCCTCCTCTATTTCATTTAGCATTCTTTCTGAGGCTTCCTCCTTTCCTTTCGATTGGGGTTTGTTTCTTTGTCTTCCCATTGGCTGTCTGACTCTTCTTGTTAGCCTCTGCTTCTTAAATTGATCTGTTCTGACTCCCTGGGTTTGTGGTGGGAGCTTCTATGGTAGGAGACCTGTGAGATTCAGTGGTGCAGTCTCCTTGATCGCCTGAACTTGCTGCTCTTGAACTGTTGTTTATGTTGGCTCTCTGGATGTATCTGGGTTTTTATTGTTGTTGGGTCTTTCTTTGGTGGGCCGTTCCCTCCAGCTGGTTAACTGAGGGTCACTCTGCCCACCATGCCTTGTATGCTGTTGTGCAGGTTCGGACAGGTTGTGTCAAAGCTGGTTCTTCTGTCTGTCCAAGGTTTTGAGGCTTCTCTCTCACTATTGTCCAGTTGTTTGTTCTGGGTAATTTGTCCACTGTTTAGTTGTAATTCCAGATTGGTCCTGTGTTGCAGTCCACTGTCCCGCGGTGGACCGAAGACGTTGTAGATGGCTCTCGAGTGGCGAGAGAAACATACACATGGACTACCAAGTCCTGTGGAGGAATAGTGACGGCATGGCTACCCTCTCAAGGGGAGGGTGCCTGCGTGTGGCCTGGCCACTCTCTCAAAGGAGAGCGACCCGGGCCGCCGCCTCAATAGGCTTTTATTAGGTAGTATTGGGTAGATGAACAGATACAGAATGTGGATTCATTGTCTAGCAGAGAAGATGAAAACAGGTAGATAATTTACATAGGGTTCAAAAGACTCACGCTGGGTTTTGGG
The DNA here is from genome assembly GCA_028533065.1 of Trachops cirrhosus. NCBI lineage: Eukaryota > Metazoa > Chordata > Mammalia > Chiroptera > Phyllostomidae > Trachops > Trachops cirrhosus. The sequence continues at coordinate 81,949,074 of CM052540.1, read as the reverse complement.
GCTGGTATTACCTGACAGGAACATGATTAGTCTAGTTTCCTGCCAGAGCCTACACATCAAGAGCATCCTAGCAAGCAGGTCTCACAGGATTTTACATAT
>CM052540.1:81929095-81948475 GCA_028533065.1 Trachops cirrhosus | reverse complement strand
GAAGGGAATAGCAGAGCAGGCAGTGCCCATGTTCAGGGAAATAAGTTTTGTCTCCTTAGGCCTTCCAGTTCTGGGAGGTTTCTCACTCAGCTTTAGCCACGGGGGGTTACGGCTCCTGAAACCAGGCAGGGCAGACACCACAGTTCTGAGTGGAGGTTAGCGTGGCTTCCACTCACTCCTTCACCATGTTCCTTTATTATCTGTTGGTGGTTCCTTTGTTGATGGGTTCTTTCTTCCAGCAGGTATACTGGTGTTCACAGCTCCTACTTGGTCTGGAGTCCTGGGCCCACATTTGACAGTCCCCGGGGTCCTCCAGTATCTGTGAGCATTTTCTCTTCTTGGTTGGTGGCTGTGTGGCTCCAAGATTTAGGCACAGAGGCTGCTGATGGTAAGAACAACTTGTCCCCAATTGAGAAGGCATGGACTGGTCCAGGGCAGCCACAGGACAACTGATGTCTGGGTAGCGGTTGTGAGAGCTGGTGTGGATAAGACTGGAGTCACTCACATTGGGACACTGCAGGGTGTGCCCAGTCAGTGTTGTGGGTGTGGCAGCCCAGTGATGGACAGGAACAGGAGTCCCTGGAGTCCAGCAACATGCACCTTTAACCCATGGAAGACAACAGGAGTCTGATGTAGATTAGAGTGGGGTTACTGGGCGCTGGCGTGTCCACTGGGAACTTGGGATAGGAAAGATCCCTGGCAGAAGTGCCATCAGTGGATAAGGTAGCACAAGATGATCATTTCATGACAGGACAGTGAGAGGCGAGAAACGCATGATGCCTCTTCTCCCTTCTCTGAGAATTTTCATAATATAATTTAATAAGAATGATTTTATATATTTTCTTATATGAATCAATATGCAAAATATTTTTATTGTAATACCAGCATTATGTAAACTATCTGCAAAATGTACAAGAAAAATTTGAACATTTTATTGATATTGATAAACTTAGAGTTACTTTTTGTTTTATTCAATACCTTTTTACAATCCATGTTAATAATACTGAGCTGACACAAGTAGTAAACTGATAAAACATGGATAGGCACAGTTTTGAAACTGATATGCTTTGGCTTCAAACAATTCTTCTAAAAAAGATGAATTAGCTTTGTCTATGTGGAAGTGATGCAGGGAAAGTGATTTTTTTGGTACTTGATTCAGTAATTGAAAAACTTTTAAGTATGCTTGGGTATGTGATTCCACTTTTTCAGCTGTAAATATACATACAGATCAAACACATTTAAAAATTTAGTGTCTGGATTGAGCTGTGCTGTGAGTATAAAATACTCCCTGGATTTCAAACTCTTACATAAATAACAACAAAAAGGAATTGATCTCATTAATAATTTTTATACTAACTACATATTGACATGAGGAAATTTTAGAATTATTGGTTTAAATAGAATACAATATTAAAATTATTTTACCTGTGTCTACGTTTTAGAATGTGATTATTAGAAGATTTTTAAATTGCATATATAGCTTACATTATTATTATATTGAATCCCTCCCTTCTTCTTAGTCCAGATCTCCATCTAGGAGAATTACCGACTAGGATTAGGTCTGAGAAAGAGTGTAATTTAGGTGCTTGCCTCCTCTCTACACTTCCTCTTGGAAACTGAAGGAGCCAAATCCAAGAAGGTAGCCCTGAACCTAGACAATCAGAGGCTTACTCATGGGACTTTGATTCAGGAGTAAGTTGTACAGAGACAGAAGGTTTGATTGGAAGTCAAACTCAATGTAGTACCAATGGCAATGTGTGCCCCAGACTTTTTAATTTCCCAAACAGCATTATTGTTACTAATAGGTACAATGGATGGATATTGCAGAACCAAACAGAATGTCTACCAGAAGTGTAGCCAGAGGAAGATGTTGAATCAGGCAAAGATGGAGCCAAGCATCAAGTCTGAAGGATTAGGTAAGCCTCCAAATAGGGAATAAGAAAAAAGGGTGGGAGCCAGGAAGAAAGGAATGGGGTGGAGAGTGTAATGGAACATGAACTGTAACCAAGAATGAGTGGTGGATATGGTGGTAGCTGATAAGAATCACATAAAGATTAAGAGGCAGGTAAGGACTCCATGCCTGTCCTAATCAGCTGTTGTGCTAAGAAAACCATCCTCTGGGTCATGGAGAGAACACCTGGTGTAATTTGAGAAACAGAACTCTCTGGAACCATCAATGTCATGGCAACCATGATTCCTGTGGACAAAAGGAGTGACAGACATGACCTCCTCCTGCATGAAACTGGTAGGTGGCTCTGTGGATGAGGAATGGATCCATTTCCTGTCCCCTCATTCTACTTTCTCTGTAGACCAGGCTATGTGTTTCTTATCAATGGGATGGATTTTGCTCTTAATTCAGAAAGATTTAAAGGTTAGGGAGCTCAGTCCCTCTGTCTGTTATTTCAGTTTTGATTAAGGGTTCAGTTTATAACTGGGCTTCTGCATGGAGTTGTTACCTTATGCCCTGGTTGTGATGGTATTTCCCTTCTTCACTCTGTGCTTGAGTCCTTGTCTTAAGCCATTGTTTGCAATGTAACATATTCTTGCTAGAGGCTGAAAATGTTCCTTTGACTCTCAACTCAGTAACCATGGCCGTGCTTCCTGTCCACCCCTGCCTGACTTATCTGCTAAAACATTGGGATAAAATTACTTCGGCTTTTACAGGATGACTACCCACTGAAACTGACAGTTCCTTTTTTCTGGCTACATGTCTGAACTCACATGGCCTTTGCTTCGAGTCCTTCCCCCTGGCACCTCCTATGCTGCGGTTTACCCCCAGGAGTCTGGTCCTTTCAGGAGCCACCAGATCACAGTCAGTGATTTGGGTAGATCCTTGGCCATGGACACTCCATCAGCTCAGTTCTCTCTGCCTAGGAAAATTTTTCTGCAAGGGGCCCAGTGGAACTCAGCCTATTAATATACCTCTTTCTGGCTTTCATTTTAATTAATACTGTTTCAATTTAGCAATTTACCCTTGCCCCAGCTTTCTTTTCTGTTGCTTTTCCCAAGAGACTAGGTTCTCTGGATACCTTCCCCGATGGAGTTCTAGGATATTTGCTTGTCTGGTTCACTTGATGTATTCCAAGTGCTCACAATAGTGCCTGGCACATTGTAGGTGTTCAATAAATAATCAATGACTACATGAAAAAGAAACTATGGATCAGACTCCTCAGAAGGATCAATACTCCTTAGTAGAGACCCACGTAAATGTAAAACACAGGATAACTCCTACAGTAGCAAAATAATTTTTGTTTTATCAATACCTGTCTTAAGGATGTGGTTTAATATAAACACCAAGTTGGTATGTATGGAAACAGGAGCTCTCTTTTCCTTCCCATTTGGAGGTAGATGCCATTTTATTCTACCTTTTCCACTGTACTTCTGATCAACTTTACCCGCCACTAACCTAGGTGATGTCACCCAGATCTATCTGCCAGTCTTTTCTCATTATTTTTCTCTTGGATCTCCACAAATGCTGCTAACTGATATTCCTGACCCCTGTCTCCCCAAACTCTATTTGGCAAGTGAACACTGATTTTCCTAACAGTGTGAATTGTACTGGAGACAGCATGGGTGTGAGAATGGATAGAAGGCGACTCACCACTGAGCTGTTTGAAGAGGGATGTGACACAGCCGGAGATGGAACCATCTTGAGAAGATGAAAGCTGCTGTGGGACATGGTTCATTGGCCTCTGTCTTGGGCTCATGAGGGTTAAATTTCAAACCACACCTTCTTTTCTCTTACCCAGCTTTGATTCATCTCTAAGTCCTTCAATTGTCAGAATTGTGAGCTGCTCTGGCTTCCTTAGTTGGAATCCCAGGCAGCTGTGGGCTGAACAGACTGACCCATGGCCCCCAGGTGAATTATACTACCTGTTCCATTCCTTAGGCTGCAGAAAGTGTTGAGAGCCAGGACACCTGACTTCTAGGCCTGGCTCTGCTACTAGTTGCATGACTTTAGCCAAATCACATCACCTCTATGGGCCTCAGTTATCACACCTGAGAAATGAAGGGGTTGCATTATATTAGTTATTCTCTACTTTTAATCCGCCCCTCCCAAACATAGCCAGTGATGGATATGCACCTATGAGACTCATACCCATATGCAACTCCTGGGTGCTAACTTCATCCCTTTCTTCTCCCCTCAAGAAAGCCTATCAGGATCCAAGGAAATGACAGAGAACATTTAAATATGTTTTTATTAACTTTATAAAGAATTAATAATCCACAAGCTTGGTATTTTGACTGCAATAGTTAAACTTATCAAGGACTAAATTACCAACTTTCAGAATGAAAAGAGAGAGTGAGGGAGAGAGGTGGCATAAGGAAGAAAAACTCATCACTTGAATAGTGAGGAATGAGTGTGAGCTGGGAATATGGACCTGCTAGTTTTTCCATTGGCTTCAGTCATTGCTAACCTCCCATCCCATTAGATTCTCATCAAGCTGAGACTTATACAAATAATTTTTATACAAAGTCCCAAAATATAAACTAATAACTTTAGCTCAGGTTCACCTAAACAAACAAAGACCTGTACCTATGCTGAAAGAAAACTCAACAGAAAGCATATTATTTCCAGTATGACCTCTTCCTTAGGTTTTCATGGGCAACTCTGACTCTGTGTGGTTTTTGCCTTCAACAGTGGCTTTCTGATCCTTATGTCAGATGTGACTCTGCAGAATTCTAGTCTTATTGACAGGTGCCTTGAGTCTCCCTTCGCAACTGCTTGTTTCATGAACTGAGGTTGATAGCTGCTAAACTAGGTAATCTCCAAGGTCTCACTGAATAGGGCTTCCCATCTTCCACCTACCTTCACTCTGCTTAGGCTACTTTCCACAGGCTTGCTGAAGAAGAGGCCTCCACTCTGCTATATTAATAAATATTCTATCAATGTTTGTACCTATATTTTAGTTATTATCCCTTTGTAAGAAAGGGATATCACTGTTATCTCATTATAAGAAAAGATCCCTTTTGTCCTCGCTAATTCTTCCCCTTGTCCTTTCATTAGACAACCCCTACCCAACAATCATTTCTTCTGTCACCTGTCTTCAACTTCTTTCTTCCCTGATAGACTGTAAACTGCATGAGGGCAGATAGTGCGCCTAGTTGATACACTGCTCTGTTACCTCTGTCAAGAATAGTCACTGGTACAACAGATTCTTAGGAAGTAATTGTTGAATACACAAATGACCAAACGATTGAATGCAGAAATAAATGAATGAAACTATCCTTGTCTATTGATTTACCTCCTTTAAGCCTGAAAATATGCTCTAATTTTTCTCATCTTTTATGATAAACAATCACACACACACTAAAAAACATTGTCAATGCTATGTAATTATGTCTTAATTTCCAAAGTACTTGAGTATTTGTCAGCATATACTGATTCCAGTTCCTCTCAGTCTGCTTCTCATTAACTCCTTGCAATCTGTCATCTGTTGCCTCCATGTGAGTGAAGCTGGTCCCACCAACATCATCAAGGACCTACACATTACCAAATTCATTGGACCACTGTTTTGTCCTCACTGTATTTGATGTCCTGAATCTAAATCCTGAAAGTGTCTGAATGTCTGTTGAGTGAGTTCATTGTTCTTGAGTCAGCAGAGAGGAGACAGAGATGATTAAAAAAACAAACAAACATGGGAATGACAGTAACAATAGCTGTAGCTTTAGTTTTCCCAGGTAATCAGCTTCAGGGGGACTAAGTAGAAAACCATGCTTAGAGTGTAGAGATGTGTTTGTTTAACCACTCACTTACTCACTCAAACACACTTGCATATGACAAATCCCTTCAATGTATCAGATTTGGGGGAAACAAGGCAAGGTGGCAATTTTCAGGAGTATCCCTCTGACGGTTATGTCATCTACCAGTGAGACAGCTAATTTTTTAATAAAAAACATAATGAAACTATTGACATGTATATTAACATGGAAAATGCACACATTATAAATGTTCAGTTAGATGAATTTTCACAAAAGGATGTTAACACCTGGATGTTAACAGCCCCTGGATTAAGGAACAGAGCACGACCAGCCTTCCCACTGTGTCAGACTGGCTGTTATGGCATGGATCAGTGTTGTCTGTTTTTGTGCCCTGCACACATGGAATCATCCAGAAGGCACTCTCCTATGCCTCACTTACTCTGTTCAACATGTTTGCCAGATCCACTGACCCTGTATAAGTAGTTGTAGATCATTCATTTTCACTTCTGTTTGAATTCTCTTTCAGTAATGTCCTCTTCCTCCCGATTTGGAACTTTCCTTCCCACAATAACTATGGTTCCCTCTCCCCACATAACATTTCCCATGCCCTTCCTTGCTTTTTATCCCTAGCTTTCATCACCATCTAACACCATATATCTGATTTATTTTATTACTTGCCTCCTTGCCTAGAATGTAAGTTCCATGGTCATATAAGTGCTTACTAAATGTTTTTGGAACAAATGAACCTCAGCTACTTCTGCATGGTGCCCAGCATGCCTGAAGCTGGAAGGAATGTCATTTTGCCCAGACAGAACAGATGGGTCAGAAACTGCAATCAAGTGTCATTTAGCAGGAGAGGCCAACCTGATGTGGAGCCAGGTGTGGCTTTCCTACTGTGACATCTGTACCACCACCATAAATATTGATGTGAAAATCCTACAAAAAATGCTTGCAAATGAATTTTAGAAGTTTATTAAAATTGAAAAAGAAAAAGGTCCAGAAATATCTATCAATAGGGACTATCCCTTGGGATATTGGGAAATTGTGAACTTTCTGACTTTATATGCTTTTGTATCTTTTGAATTTTTAATAATAAGAACCATTGATTTAGTTATAAAAAAATAAAGAATAACATGCCACAATTGAGTGGAATTTATTCTAGTACAGTAAAACCTATTTAATACTTATAAATTGATATTTAAAAATCACAAAGCCCTACAATATTTTATAAAAATCACAAAATTAATTTGACAATAATAGAAGAATGCCTGGCTTATAGTAAGCACTCAAATATTTCTTAAATGAATGAATGAAAGTATAGTAATATGTTAAATCATCCCATGTCAAATAAAAACAACTATATCATTTAACTAATAAATGCTAAAAAAGCATTTAAAAACAATTCAGCACATACTTTTTATGAAAACCCTTGGCACATTTCCATCAATGTTCAAGAAGGTTTTTATTGTTTGTATGCATCTCTGCAAATCACTGCAATCTGGCTTTTGCTGGCACCATGCCATGGAAACTGCTTTCCCTGAGGCAATCAGTGCCCTACATTATTGCCAAACCCAATGCATTTGGATGGGGACCAATAAATATGTAATGAATTAAGGAATAGATGATAAGAGAATCTCAGATCAACAGTCGACATCACGCTTAACAATAAAACACCAGAGAAGTCCCTTTAAAATCAGGAACTAAGCCTGGATGTTAGATGCCACTATCATATGACTTTTTTTTCCTGGAACCTGAAGCACAAACAAATACACACAATGAAGACAAAATAAGGTATAGCAGTTGGAAATAAGGAGACAAAAATTATCTTTCCTTACATGTAACCTAGGAGAATCATCGAAAAAACTATCAGAAATAATGAGAGTTCCAGGAGTTTATAAAATAAATGTACAAAGAGCAATGGTTTACCCCAAAGCAATGTTTATGGAGTGATGTATGATGGGACAATTCAAATATGGAGGGGGCACAGGGTTCCATGAATAAGAAGGAACACAATCCAGGTGAAAAGTACAGAATTCTAGACATATAAATTTTTTTGAAAAGTTGTATGAAGAATAAGATTTTTGAAAAATGGCTAAATATGAAAAATTTAGAGCAGTGTAGGAGGATGCAAAAGGATGCAACCTGGCTCCTACAGCTGTCCTGTCTCTTTCAAATTCATATGTGGGGAGTCACAGTGATCCAATGGTTCATTTGATTTTATTGGCTGTCAGACACCACTCAGGTCACACTTGGAAACTGCCACCAATGACACTGAGGCCTGACCTTAGTTGAAATAGGGGTGCTGTCCCAACTTTTCATTTGAGATAAGAAGAGCACCCCCAATACTCCATAATCCAACCTGGGATCCAAGATGGTGGCAGAGTAGGTGAAAGCTACAGTCACCTTCATGAAGGACCAAACTGGAACTACAACTAAATTATAGAACAATCATCCTGAATAACCAACTGAAGACTAGCTGAAGAGAAGTCTAATAACCAAGGATTTAAGGAACAAGCCAAATCAAGACTGGCAGGAAGGGCAGAGATGCAGAAAGGTCTGGTCCCATTCACACAGGCAGTGACTGAGATCCTAGAGGGATATCTCAGCTACAGGGGGTTCCCTCTGGCAAATGTGGGGTCTAAGCCCCAAGCCAGGCTCCCCAGCCCAGAGCACCAGAGCTGGGAAGAAGTACTTACATAACATCTTGTAGTGAAATGCAGCAGGGTTTCCATTTGCCAGAAAGAGACAGAATCCACTGGAGACAAGGCACCCTCTTAAAGGGCCAATGTACAAAATTTCACTCACAGCCACTCACCCTGGGCTCTGGCAGAGGGAGGGTAGATTGAATTAAAGTCATGTGAAGTGAGTATGATGTTGGGACTCTGGGGAGAGAGTTGAAGGAATAGTCCCTAGGATCCCTGCACTGAGTCATTCTCTGATACCATCATCTGCTGGCACCATCTTTCTTGGGTGGAGCACTCCTCTTCATGTGGCATTACCCTGGAGGAAAGCAATAGCCACTTACTCAGGACTCCCTGCTGTCCAGCCCTGTTGAGCTTATGACTTGCTGAGGAATACATTCAGAGGCTCTTTAAATGACTGAGTATAACAGGCAGCCAGCAGGCAGAGGCAGGTGGAAGCATATCTTGAGATAACTTGGGACTTTTGTTAAGAAACATTAAAGGCCTCCTTGAAGAAGGGGAAGAAGAAGGAGGAAGAGGAGAAGAAGAAGAGAAAGAAGGAGGAGGAGAGAAAGAAGAAGAAGAAAGAGAGGAATATAGTTAAAAGAATAAAATGGCCATAAATATGTACTATTGATAATCACTTTAAATGTAAATGGCTTAAATGCTTCAATCAAAAGACAAAGGGTAGCTGAATGGATAAGAAATCAAGACCAATATATTTACTGTCTTCAAAATACTCACCTCAAAACAAAAGGTACAGATAGACTAAAAGTGTAGAGATGGGAAAAGATATTTCATGCAAATGGAAAGAAAGATAAAAGCTAGGGTTGTAATATTTAGAGTTGACAGAATAGACTTTAAAGCAAAGGTTTTGATAAGAGACAAAGGACACTACATAATGATAAAGCAAACAATACAACAAGAGAATATAACCCTCATGAACATTTATGTACCCAACATATAAGCACCTAAATATGTAAAGTAAATCTTGATAAACATGGAGAGATTGACATTAACAGTCATAGTATGGAATTTTAATACCCTATTGATGTCAATGGATAGATCTTCCAGAAAGAAAAACAACAAGGAAAGTTTGGTCTTAAATGAGACACTATATCAGATGGATTTAATTGATGACTACAGCATTTCACCCTAAAGTAGAAGAATATACATTCTTTTAAAGGAATATAGAATATATTCTAGGATAGACCACATGTTGGGACATAAAACAAGTCTCAATGAATTTAAGATGATTGAAATCTTACCAAGCATCTTCTCTGACCATAATGTTATGAAACTGGAAAAGTGTCACAAGAAAGAAACTGAAAAATACACAAAGACATGGAGGCTAAATAATATGTTGCTAAACAATGAATGCATTAACAATGAGATCAAGGAAGAAATCAAAAGTTACCTTAAAACAAATGAAAATGAGGACACAGCAACCAAAAATCTTGGGACATAGAGAAAGCAATCCTAAGAGGAAAATGCATAGCATTACAGGTCTACCTTAGGAAACAAGAAAAATCTGATTTCCAGTCAAGATAGAAGTATAGGTAAACATACCTTGCCTCTGTGCACAACTACAACAAAAAATACAACTAGACAACAAAACAAATATCATCCAGAATTGTCAAAAAATTGAGCTATGTGGAACTCCAACAACCAAGAATCTAGAGAAGCCACATTTATCCAGATGGGTAGAAGGGGTGGACATGTGGAAAGGCACGGAGAGGTGTGGAAAGGCATGGAGAGGCACAGAGTGGTGGAGAGGTGTGCAGGCACAGAGTGGTAGAGAGCCATGGAGATGGGAATGGGCAGTCCCACATCCATGTGTGGTGGATAAAAAATGGAAGGGGTACCTTGGTAGTGAGGGACTCCTGCCCCAGTCCAGACAACTGAGCCCAGAGTTTCAGCACCAGGAAGATAAGTCCCCATAATTTCTGGCTGTGAAAACCAGAGTGAGGGTTGGAATGGTTGAAGAGACTGTAAAATTTTCAAAACACTCCTCTTAAAGTGTCTGCAATAAACAGGACTCACACAGATTAACACCCTCTGGGATTCAGCACCAGGGCAACAGCTGGAAGAGCACCAGTGGCATATGGGGAGAAAGTGAAGTGCAGGTGTCAAGAGACAGCTTACTCCTGGGAAAAACTTGAGGCCAGGCAGTGGCATTGTCTCTCTGTGAGCCCTCCTTCACACAGAGCAACAGAGTGGAGACATGGATTGCCCTGCCTGGTGATTACCTGAGGCTCCCATACAACTTTACAAGTGTGTTTTTCTACAATAGGACACACTAGTAAGACAGGGTGTTAAAGCAGCTCCACCTAAGACATAGAAACAACACAGGGAGGCTGCCAAAATGAGGAGACGATGAAATATGGCCCAAATGAAAGAACAGAAACAAAAATTCCAAAAAAAGAACTAAGTGAAACGGAGATGAGCAATCTATTAGATGCAGAGTTCAAAACACTGGTTATCAGGATGCTCCAGGAACTCACTGGGCACTTCTGTGGCATAAAAAATACCCAGGCAGAAAAGGGGGTTGCATTAAGTGAAATAAAGAAAAATCTACAGGGAACCGATAGTGGAGAAGAGCAAGCCAAGAATCAAATCAATGATTTGGAACCCAAGGAAGAAAAAAGCATTCAATCAGAACAGCAGAAGAAAAAAAGAATTCAAAAAAATGAGGATAAGCTTAGGAACTTCTGGGACATCTTTAAATGTACCAACATCCAAATCATATGGGTGCCAGAAGGAGAAGAGAAAGAGCAAGAAATTGAAAAATTTATTTGAAAAAGTAATGTAAGAAAACTGCCCTGATTTGGTGATGGAAATAAACATACAAGTCCAGGAATCACAGAGTCACAAACAAAATGGATGCAAAAAGGGTCACACCAAGACACATCATAATTAAAATATCAAAGGTTAAAGATAAAATCTTAAAAGCAGCAAGAAATGTAGTTACTTACAAAGGCATTTCCATAAAACTGTCAGCTGATTTCTCAAAAGATACTTTGCAGGCAAGAAGGGACTGGCAAGAAGTATTCAAAGTGATGAAAAGCAAGGACCTACAACCAAGATTACTCTATAGAAAAGCTATCATTTAGAACTGAAGTGTAGATAAAGTGCTTCCCAGACAAGATAAGACTAAAGGAGTTCATTATCACCAAGTCATTATTATATGAAGTACCAAAGGGAATTATATAAGAAAAAGAAGATCAAAATAGTGAACATTAAAATGGCAATAAATTCACAACTGTCAATAATTGAATCCAAATAACTAAGCAAACAAGCAGAACAGAAACAATCATAGATATGGAGATCACTTGGAGGGATATCACTTGGGAGGGGGCAGGGGGAAAATGAGGGGAAAGATGCAGAGATTAGGAAGCACAAAGTGGTAGGTACAAAATAGACAAGGGAGTGTTAAGAATTGTTTAGGTAATGGAGTAGCCAAACAACTTATATGCATGACCCATGGACGTGAACTAAGGGGTGGGGGGATTGTGAAGAGAATGGGGGTATTGGTGGAGGGAGGCAAAGGTAAAAAAAGATTGGGACAACTGTAATAGCATAATTAATAAAGTATATTTTAAAAAAGAAACAAGAAAAATTTCAAATAAACAATCTGACTTTACACATAAAAGAACTTAAAAAGGAACAACAAAGCCCAAATTTAGTAGAAGGATGTAAATAATAGACATCAGAGCTGAGATAAACAAAATAGAGTCTAAAAAATACAAAAAAAGAGGTGGTTCTTTGAAAAGATAAACAAGATTGACAAATCTTTAACCAGACTCATCAAGAAAAAAAGAGAGGACCAAAATGAATAAAATCAGAAATGAAAAAGAAGTAACAACTGACACCAAAGAAATACAAAGGGTTGTAAGAAAATATTACTAAAATCTATATGCCAACAAATTGGGCAATCTGGAAGAAATGGATAAATTCTTAGAGACATAAAATCATCCAAAACTGGATCAGGAAGAATCAGAGTATCTGAATAGACAGATTAAAACTAGTGAAATTGAAGCAGTAATCATAAGACTCCCAACAAAAAAAGGCCTGGACTAGATGGTTTCACAGGTGAATTTTACCAAATGTTAAAGGAGAACTAACACTTATCCTTTTCAAACTATTTCAAAAAATTCAAGAGGATAGAAGATTCCCCAGCTCATTTTATAAGGCCAGCATTATCCTAACTCCAAAACCAGATAAAGACACTACAAAGAAAGAAAATTATAGACCAATACCCTTAATAAGCATAAATGCTAAAATGATCAATAAAATATTAGCAAACCAAGTACAGAAATACATCATAAAGATCTTATACCATGATCAAGCGGGAGTTATTCTAGGGATGCAAGGTTGGTACAACATTTGCAAATCATTAAATGTGATACACCACATAAACAAAATGAAGGATAAAACCCACATAATCATATCATATAGATGCAGAAAAAGCATTTGGTAAAATCTAGCATCCATTTATGATAAAAACTCTCAGGAAAGTGGGAAGAGAGGGAACATACCTCAACATAATAAATGCCATATAGGACAAACCCACAGCCAACATCATACTAAGTGGGCAAAAACTAAAAGTGTTTCTCTTGAGATGAGGAACAAGACAGGAATGTCTGCTTTCACCTCTCTTATATAACATAGTACTGGCAGTCTTAGCCACAGCCTCAGATAAGAACTTAAAAGCATCCAAATTGGAAAGGAAGGTGTTAAACTGTCATTATTTGTGATATTATACTGTATGTTGAGAACCCTAAAGATCCCCAAAAAACCCTACTACACATGATAAATGAATTCAGTAAAGTAGCAAGATATAAAATAAATATCCAGAAATCAGTTGCATTTTTATAAACCAATCATGGGCTATCAGAAAAGGAAATAAGAAAACAATCTCATTTACAATTATGTCAAAAAAATAAAGGAATAAATTTAATCACAGGTATAAATTAAGACCTGTGTCTGGAAAATGATAAGACACTGCAGAAAAAAATTGAAGAAAATACAAATAAATGGAAGCATATACCATATTTATGGGTAGGAGAATTAACATCATTAAATGTCCATACTACCCTAAACAATCTATAGATTCAAAGCAATTCCTATCAAGATAGCAATAGCATATTTACAGAACTAGAGCAAATACTCCAAAAATTTATGTGGAACCACAAGAGACCCTGAGTAGTCACAGCAATCTGGAGAGAGAAGAACAAAGTGTGAGGAATCATGCTATCTGTTATCTAATTGTATTCCAAGGCCAAGATAATCAAAACAGAATGGTACTGGCATAAAAACAGACATATGGATGAATGGAACAGAATAGAGAGTCCAAAAATAAACTCACACCTTTATGGTCAATTAATACTTAATAAAGGAGGCAAGAACATAACAATGGGGTACAGACAGTCTATTCAATAAATAGTTTTCAGAAAATTGGGTAGATACATGCAAAAAATGAAACTACACTACCTTTTTTATATCATTCAGAAGAATAAACTCAAAATCAATTAAAGATTTAAATGTTAGATTCAAGACCATAAAAATCCTAGAAGAAAACACAGGCAGTAAAATCTTGGACATCTCTTGTAGCAATGTTTTTTCTGATATATCTCCTCAGGCAAGGGAAACAAAAGATAAATGAACACATGGGACTACATCAAACTAAAAAGTTCTTGCATATCAATGAAAACCATCAAAAAAAAAGAAAGGACAACTCACTGAATGGGAGAACATATTTGCCAATGATACATTTGATAAAGGGTCAATATCTAAAATTTAGTCAGAGCTTATAAAATTCAACACCAAAAAACCCCCCACATGATCCTATTTATAAGTAAAGTACCTGAAGATACAGATGGCCAACAGACATATAAAAAGATGCTCAGTGTCACTAATCATCAGAGAGATGCAAATTAAAAACACAATGAGATATCACCTGACATCTGTTAAAGTGGTTATCAATAAATAAAACAAGAAGTGTTGGTGAGGATGTGGAGAAAAGGGAACACTTAATGACCATTGGTGGGAATGCAGACTGGTGCAGCCACTATGGAAAGCAGTATGGAGTTACCTCAAAAAATGAAAAATGGAACTGCCTTATGACCCAATGATTCCACTTCTTGGAATTTATCTGAAGAAACCCAAAACACTAATTCGAAAGAATATATGCACCCATATGCTCATGGCAGCATTCTTTATAATAGTCAAGATTTGGAAGCAGCCCAAGTGTCCATCAGTAGATGAGTGGATAAAAAAGCTGTGGTATATTTACACAATGGAATATTATTCAGCTGTAAAAATAAGGAAAGCTGATCTTTTGTGATAGTATGGATGATGGACCTGGAGAGCATTATGCTAAGTGAAATAATCCAGTCAGAGAAAGACAAGTACTATATGATTTCATTCATATGCAGAATCTAATGAACAAAATGAACTAACAAGTAAAATAGAGACAGACTCCTAGATAGAGAGGAAGCTGACAGCTGTAGCGGGGAGGTGGGGAGCTGGGAGGTGGGGTGGAGAGTTTGAGCAAAAAATAAGAAAAAGAGAAGAAAATTCATGGACACAAACAACAGTGTGGTGATTGCCAGGGGTGGGGGAAGTTGAAGGTGGAGAAGGGTGTAGGGGTGATAAATTGTGACGGACAGAGTCTTAACTTGGGGTAGTGAGCACACCATACAGTGTAAAGATGATGTGTTGTAGAATTGTGCTCCTGAAACCTGTATAATTATGTTAACCAGGGTCACCCCAGTAAATTCAATGAAAAGGAAAAAAAGAAAGAAAAATAAATGATGCTTAGGTTGTGAATTTTATATTAAATTCAGTGAAAGACAGAGGCTTGATGTCTGCAATGGACAGATCAGGTCCAGCTTAACCATGAGAATAGGTGAAGTGTGTTGACATGGTAATAACTATGTATGGTACCAGGTGGCTACTGGAAATATCAGGGACCACTTTGGAAAGTATATGATTGTGTAACACTATGCTGTACACCTGAAACTAATATGAAATAATATTGAATGTAAACTGTAATTGAAAAAAAAAGGCTGGTGAAGTGGGACTGACATTGCCCTCCTTGAAGAGCATATATTCAGCTCTCTTGTTTAAGTCTCTGATCTATGACTGAAGTTTCCGAGTTTGTAATCTCAGGTGATGTGAGATGATGATTTTGCTCTCTTAGTGGGAAAGTGACTTGACAAATATGGGAAAGTGTAAAAACAAGTGTAGGGACAATGAACAGATAAGTGAAACCTGTGGTATTAATACCCTTGTGTTAGGTTCAGTAGTAAATGTTTATAGTCCTTGTGATCATTTGTGGTTTTCACATATTATTTGAGCTGTGAAACCCTTAAAAGAATTTTACATACGTAATGCACATTTATTTTGAAATGTATTGATCAAATTATTGCACTATTCTAGGCACTGGGCATAGAATAAAAAGGGCAGGTAAAGTCCTGTCTTAGCAGATCGTAAGTTCTCATCAGAGACAGACACAGAAAACAAACAAAGAGATACAGAACTAATATGTTTTTAAAAGAGAAAATATACCTGGTTAAGATGATAGATATGAAAGGGGGTGTACACTGATGACGTCTTAGAGGAGGTGTTTGATCAGAGGTCTAAAATGTATGAAGGAGAGAACCATGGAGAAGCAAAGCAGTCTGTACACAGAGGGTAGAGTGTATACAGTCTTGGAGGCAAAGGTGAGCTTAGTATGTTCCTGAGTGTGCAAGGCAGCACTACTTCTGGGATGCAGTGAGTGATGGGGGAAGAAGTCAAGAGAAAGCAGGATCAGGTCATAGAGCACCTTGTAGGTAGACCATGTGGAAGAGTCTGGATTTTATTATTAGTGTGAAGGGACAGTCATTGAAAGATTTTGAGCAGGGGTGTCATGTGATCTGAGTTATGATTTTGAAAGCCCACAAAGGCTGCGTGAGGTTAATAGTCTGTAGTGAGGAAAGCAATGAGTGGAAGCAGGCAGGCCACAGAGAGGCCCCTTGTATAGTCCAGATAGAAGATGATTTGACTTGGAAGAAGATGACAGTGGATAAGTAGAGAGAAATGGGGAGTCAGGAGATATGTTTTAAAGGGGGTGCCAAAGAACTTAACTCCAGATGGATGGGATGTGGGATGTGAGGCAATCAGAAATTAGAGAATTTCTGGGGTTTTGGACTAAACACTGAGATGGTGGGAAGGGCAGTTTGTTGAGAAGGAATCAAGCACTCTAGGTTGGACTTGTAAAATTTGGGGTGCCCATCAGGTACCCAAATGGAGATGACAAGTAGACAGCTGGAAATAAAAAACTAAAAGTGGTAATTACAGGCATGAGACCTGAGCTAACAAAGGAGAAGACTAATTGGAGAGATGTTGGAGACCTGAACCTTGGGGCATTCCAATGTTTAGGTGAAGTAGGAAGAGGACTGAGAGGGAGCAAGAGGCAGACCAAGAGTGGGGTGTCCCATAACACAAGAGAAAAGTGTGATTGTGTTGAATGCTGATGGTAGGTTGAGAAAGATGCTAATGGAGACTTGGTCATTCGATGGAGGTTGCATGGTAGTCATAAAAATCAGATTGGAGTGGGAAGTTGTAGGGCTAAAAGTACGAGTAGAGGTCTATACACTATGTTTAAATGTTATCCATCAAACAAGCAAACTGCTAAGTAAAATATTATCTTCCTTTCTTGACAAATACATAGTCATCATCTCTGAAAAGCTGAGGTTTAAATTCAAAATTTTCCAATTCCTTGTGTTCCTCACCAGAGTGAACTGACATAGAGAGAGCTGGTCCCCTGACTTGCTTATCTCCTTCCAGAATAAACATCTAACTCCACTTACACACCCTTCCCAAGCCCTCCATGCTAGTAAACAGGCATTTCTTAAGGAAGAGATACATACACCATACCCTTTGTTTCTAAGGAACAGCCCCTCATAGGCCACAGGAGATGGTTTGGGACCACTTAGAGAAGGAAACCTAGGGATCTAGGCACTCTGGATGAGGTCTGGGAAGGGGACAAACTCCAGATGGCCATGCTTGGGTCAGGGAAGGCAGAACTGGAGGGTGGAGTGGAGCTGTCTAAGCCAGGAGGCCTTTGCAGAAAGTATTGAGATGGGTTAAAGAGAGAATGGGAAATAGGAAGGAAGGTGGTAAAAAAGCAGGTCTAGACAGCTCTTTGAGAGACTTTTTCCTATAATGGGGTGGTAGCTGGAAGGAGAGGGAAAGCCAAAGAAAACTGTCTTTTCTGCATTTTTAAAGATAAGTGCTTTTGTATGCTGGTGGGAGTAGAGGGAAAAGTCAGTGAGGAGGAGAGGGTGAGGATAATATGGGGAACACAGTCCTAGAGCAGGTAAGAGTGCTGGGGTCCATGGGGACATGGACAGTTCTTTCACTGTAAGAGGAGGGAAGCAGATGAAATTGGCACAGAGACAGGAAGGTTGGTAAATCTGGCAGTGGAAAGGAAAAAGTCATTCCCTTCTAATTGCTTCTAATATTCATAATTACTTAGTAAGTGAGATCATCCATTGAGAGTATGGAGAGACAAGCTGTGAAGAGTTATCTGGGACACTTAAAATGATTAAGATGATCAATTTTACATGATGTTTATTTTACCACAACTGAAAATAATTTAAAAAGAAAAATAATTTTAAGAGTAAAAGGCTAATAAATTAAAGACCATTCTGCTCCTCCAAAAAAGAAAAGGTGATGTGGGAAAACAGGAGAGTAAATATATTAGGGAAATGTAATATTGGAGGGCAGTACTAGCGGAGTGCTAGAGATCTGTGGACATAAATTTAAAACAAAACCAATAAGCATAATTGTGCATGTTTTTCCTACTGCTGCATTCATTTGCCAGGATACAAACAGGTGAAACAGGCTGAAAGTTGGGGTAAGAGAGTTTGATTGATTTAAGATTTGTAATTAAAAATATTTAAGAGAGAGTTCTGACCAAGATGAAGGCGTAGGTAGAAACCCTTTGCTTCCTCACACAACCAACTGGAGGATAACAACCAATCTAAAATCAATAAACAACCAAAAGCACCAGAAAAATCAAACTGCATAGAACTCCAACAACCAAGGAATTAAAGAAAAAATTAACCAGAACAACCAGACTGGTAAGGCGGTGGACCACGCAAGCTGACTCAGAAAAACAGCAGTGAGGTGGTAGACCTTGTGGGCAGGGCTGACTAAAAGCAAAACTAAGACTCATTGCTGACTGTGGACTATGGCGGTTGCCGGGTTGGGAGAAACCCCCAGTCTCACAGGAGAGTCTGTTGGAAGGTACAATAGAGAGGAGCAGGCAAGCTGCACTCTTCCCTCTCTTGCCCCTCCCCCACAGGCAATGTCACAGTGCAACAAAGAGGGTTGCCCTGCCCAGGTGAATACCTAAGTCCCCGCCCCCTTAAACTTATCAGGTGTGCCAAGGCAAAGAAGTATGGCCAAAATGAAAGAACAGAGCAAAACCTCAGAAAGAGAACTAAGTGATGAAGAGATAGCCAACCTATCTGATGGGGAATTTAAAGCCCTAGTAATCAAAATGTTCACAGAACTGATTGAGCTTGGTCAAAAAGTGAAAAAAACAAATGAAGGATACGCAAAGTGAAATAAAGCAAAATATTCAGGGAACCAAAAGTAACAGGAAGGAACCAGGAATCAAAGCAACAATTTGGAACATAAGGAAAAAATAAACATCCAACTGGAACAAAATGAAGAAATAAGAATTCAAAAAAGTGAAGAGAGTTTTAGGAACCTCTTGGACAACCTGAAACTTTCCAATATCTGAGTTAGAGGGGTGCCAGAAGGAGAAGAACAAGAGCAAGAAATTGAAAACTTATTTGAACAAATAATGAAGGAAAACTTCTCCAATCTGGCAAAGGAAATAGATTTCCAGGAAGTCCAGGAAGCCCAGAGAGTCCCAAAGAAGTTGGACCCAAAGAGGAACACACCAAGGCACATCATCATTAAATTACCCAAGATT
>CM052540.1:81910515-81928595 GCA_028533065.1 Trachops cirrhosus | reverse complement strand
TGCTGAGTTTAATAAGCCAGGCAGTGAAAGACAAATACCATATGATCTCGCTTTTAACAGGAACCTAAACAACAAAACCAAGAAACAAGTAAAATATAACAAAAGACACTGAAATAGAGGACAGGTAGTCAGGGACCAGAGGAGAGAGGGGAGGGAATTTCAGGGGAGAAGGGAAGGGTTTACAGGAACAAACATAGAGGACACATGGACAAAACGAAGGGGTTTGGAAAGGGGAGGGAAGAGGGGAGGAATGGGTGGGTGGGCTGGAATGGGAATAAAGGATAGAAACTGTACTGAATAAACTAAAATAAAAAAATTAAAAATAAAAAAATAAAATAAAATGCATTTGGACCATTTTCACAGATAGATCACATAATAGGACACAAAAGAAGCCTCAATAAATACAAGAAAATTAAAATCACATCAAGCATCTTGATCACAAAGGCTTGAAACTAGAAACCAACCTCAAAGAAGAAACTTAAAACATTCAAATACATGGAGTGAATAACATGTTATTAAATAATGAATGGGTTAAAAATGATATCAAGGAAGAAGTCAAAAGGTACCTGGAAACAAATGAAAATGACCACACAACAACCCCAAACCTGTGGGACATGGTGAAGGCAGTCCTGATAGGGAAGGGCATAGCAATACAGGCCTCCCTAAGGGAGATAGAAAAACCTCAAATAAACAGCCTAACCATACATCTGAAAGAACTAGAGGAACAACAACAAACAAAACCCTGAGCAAGTAGAATGAAGAAAATACTCAAGATCAGGGCAGAATTAAATGACATAGAGACTAAAAAAAAAAAAAAAAATTCAAAGGATCAATGAATGCAGGAGCTGCATCTTTGAAAGGATAAACAAAACTGACAAAACTTTAACCAGACTTCATCAAGAAAAAAGAGAGAGAGCCTGAATAAAATCAGAAATAAAAGAGGAGAAGTAACAACTGATAACACAGAAATAGAAAAGAATGTAAGAAATTATTATAAACAACTTTATGCTAAGAAATTGGATAACCTGGGCAAAATGGATAAATTTGTAGAAGGCTACAATCTTCCAAAACTGAATCAAGAAGAAACAGAAAGCCTGAATAGACTGATAAAAACTAGTGAAATTGAAGAAATAATCAAAACTCCCAGCCCACAAAACCCTGGACAGGGCTTCACAGGTGAATTTTATCAAACATTCAAAGAAGAAGTATCTTCTATCCATCTCAAAATTTTCCCCCCAAAATTTAAGAATAGGGTAGCCTCCCCAACTCTCTTTAGGAGGCCAGTATTATCCTAATTCCAAAACCAGGTAAAGACACATCAAAGAAAGAAAATTACAGGCAATGTATCTGATGAACATAGATGCTAAAATTCTCAACAAAATATTGGCAATTTGGATCCAGCAATACATTAAAAAGATCATACACCATGATCAAGTGGGATTTATCCCATGGATGCAAGGATGGTATGATATTCACAAATCAATAAATATAATACACCACATAAACAAAATGAAGGACAAAAACCACATGATCATATCAACAGATGCTCAAAAGGCATTTGATAAAATCCAGTACCCATTTATGATAAAAATACTCAGAAAAGTGGGAATAGAGGACACATACCTTGACATAATAAAGGCTACATATGAAAAATCTACTGCCAATATCATACTCAATGGGCAAAAACTAAAAGCTTTCCCTTAAGGTCAGGAATAAGACAAGGATTTCTGCTTTCTAGCCACCACTCTTGTGGCTAGTACTGGGAGTTCTAGACACAGTGATCAAACAAGAAAAAGAAATAAAAGACACTGAAATTGAAAAGGAGGAAGTAAAACTGTCATTGCTTGCAGACGACATGATAACGTACATAGAAGACCCTACACTCTCCACCAAAAAACTACTTGCCAAATAAGTGAATTTGTCAAAATAGTGGGATACAAAGTCAATATTCAGAAATCAATGGCATTTTTGTATACCAACAATGAACTATCAGAAAGAGATACCACGAAAAATCCTATTTATGATAGCAATAAGAAAAGTCAAGGACCTAGGTATAAATTTAACTAAGGAAGTAAAAGACCTGTACTCAAAAAACTATAGAACACTGAAGAAAGAAATTAAGGATGATACAAATAAATGGGAGTATCCCTGTACATGGATTAGAAGAATTAACATCATTAAAATGTCCATGTTACCCAAAGCAATGTATAGATTCAACCCAACTCCTTAAATGCCAATGGCATATTTTACTGACCTAGAACATATACTCCAAAAGTTTATATGGAACCAAAAAGACCCTGAATAGCTTCAGCAATCTTGAGATAGAAAAATAAAGTTGGAGGGATCACATTATCTTTTATAAAACTATACTACAAGGCCACTTTAGTCAAAACAGTCTGGTCCTGGCATTAGAATAGACACATAGATCAATAGAACAGAATAGAGAGCCCAAATATAAACCCATGTCACTCTGGTCAATTAATATTTGACAAAAAGGACACAAGCATATAATGGAGTAAAAATAGTCTCTTCAATAAATGGTGGTGGGAGAACTGGACTGGTACATGAAAATAATGAAACTAGACCACCAAATTATACCATACACCAGAATAAACTCAAAATGAATAAAAGACTTAAACATAAGGTGTGACACAATAAAAGTCCTAGAGGAAAACATAGGCAGGAAAATTTCAGATATCCTACGTAGCAATATTTTTGCCACTATATCTCCAAGGACAAGGGAAGCAAAGGAAAGAATAAACAAATGGGACTATATCAAATTAAAAAGCTTCTGTCTGTACAGCTAAAGAAACCATTATCAAAATGAAAAAGAACCGACTGTATGAAAAAACATATTTGCCAGTGATAAATTGGACAAGGGTTTAATCTCCAAAATATATAAAGAACTCATATGACTCAATACCAGGAAGAGAAAGAACCCAATTAAAAAGTAGGCAAAGGACCTGAATAGACACTTCTCCAAGGAGGACATACAGATGGTCCATAGACATATGAAAAGATGCACAGCATCACTAGCCATCAGAGAGATACAAATTAAAACCATAATGAGCTATCTCTTCACACCTGTCAGAATGGCTATCATTAATATATCAACAAACAGCAAATGCTGGCGAGGATGTGGAGAAAAGGCAACCCTAGTCCACTGTTGATGGGAATGCAGACTGGTGCAGCTACTGTAGAAAACAGTATGGAATTTCCTCAGAAAATTAAAAATGGAACTGCCTTTTGATCCAGTGGTTTCACTGCTTGGAATATATCCTAAGAATCCTGAAATGCCAATTAAAAAGAACGTATGCACCCCTATTGTAAATAGCAGCACTATTTACAATAGCTAAGTTCTGGAAATAGCCTAAGTGCCCATCAGTAGATGAGTGGATCAAAAAACTGGTACCTTTACATGATGGAATATTAAGCAGCAGAAAGAAGAAATTCCTACCTTTTGCCACAGCATGGATGGAACTGGAGAATATTATGCTAAGTGAAATAAGCCAGTCAGTGAAAGACAAATACTATATGATCTTCCTTATAAGAGGAATCTAATGAACAAAATAAATGAATGAGCAAAATAGAACCAGAAACCTGGAAACATGGAACAGACTCACAGTAGCCAGAGGGGAGGGGGAAAGAGGATAATGGTGGAAAGAAGGGGAAGAGATTAGTCAAAGAACAAATATGAATGACCCATGGACATGTACAACGGTGTGGGGATGGACTGTGGGGGCAGGGGTAGGCTGGGCAGAGGAGGGGCAAATGGGGGAAAATTGGAACAACTGTAATAGAATAACAATAAAAAAACTGCCATACACACAAGTCAAATGGTCCACAAAACATTCTCCTTTTCTTCTGAAGATTTTATGACGCAGTTTAATCATTAACCAGTCTTCTACTATTCAGCTTAAATGCCCAATTGAAAAAAAATGCTAAAAGAAGTTCTTTAAATAGAAATGAAAGGACACCAATTAGTAACATGAAAATATAAAACATACTGGTAATGGTAATATTATAGTCAAATTCAGAATACTCTGATACTGTAATATGGTGGAACATTAACTGCTTAACTATGGTATGAAGACTTAAAGGACAAAAGTATTAAAAATAAGGATAGCTAGGCAGCTCTCTCAATGGAGCACATCCATGTCTTTCCCCACTCTCTTCCCCCAGGTGCATTTTCCTTGCTTTTGTAGCGTGTTTCTTGATCTCACTTCTTCTACAGCTCAGTTCTACCTCTGTGACTGTCTAAATAAACTTTGTTTTATAAAAAATAAGTACATTTACAATAATTAGTAGATATACAATATAAAGAGATAAATTGAGACATCAAAAACATAAAACATAGGAGGGAGTAAAAGGATACAGTTTTTGTATGCAAAGTTATCAACTTAAAATACTGTTATGTCTGTAAGATGTTTTATGTAATCTTTGTGATAACCACAAAGCAAAAACCTACAGTAGATACACAAAACTGTGATAAAGAGAAAGGAATCAAAGCATACCACTATCAAAAATCATCAAGTCACAAAGAAAGACAGCAAAAGAGGAGGAAAAAGCCAAGGAAGCTGCAAAAACAGTTATAAAGCAGTAAGATGGCATTAGTAAGTCCTTACTTATCAATAATTACTTTAAATATAAATAGATTAAATTCTCTAATCAACAGTCAAAGAGTGGCTAATGGATTAAAAAACAATACCCAACTATATGCTTCCTACAAGAGATTCACTTCAGGTTTATGAATACACATAGGTTCAAAGTGAAGGGATTGAAAAAAATATATACCATGCAATTGGCAACCAAAAGAGAACAGGGTATTATAAATATATCAGACAAAATAGGCTTTAAGTCAAAAGCAGTAATAAGAGACAAGGTCATTATATAATCATAAAGTGTTAATTCATCAAGAGGATATAACAGTTATAAATATATATGAACCCAATATTAGAACACTTATATTAAGCAAATGTTAACAGATCTGAAGGGAGAAAGAGACAGCAATACAATAATAAGTGACTCTAATAGCTCATATCAATAATGGATAGATTATTCAACATTAGACTTGAACTATACCTAAGACTAAATGAACCTAACAGACATATACAGAAAATTCCATCAAACAGCAGCAGAATACACATTCTTCTCAAAGACACATGGAATATTCTCCAAAATAGAGCATATATTAGGTTGCAAAACAAGCCTTGGTCAATGTATTCAATAAGATGATTGAAGTCATAACAAGTGTCTTTTCTTACCACAGTGAGTGGAATGAAACTAGAAATCAGTTACAAGATGAAAACTGGAAAACTCACAAATGTGTGGAAATTAAATGACACACTCTTGAAAAAGTAATGGGTCAAAGAAGAAATCAAAAGTGAAATATAAAAATATCTTGACACAAACGAAAATGGAAATACAACACACCAAAACTCATGGGATGCAGTAAAGCGTACATGATTCTTCTAACAATGACATTTAAAACCATAAATGCCTTCATTAAGAAAGAAGAGAGTGAGCTTCTTAAAATAAACAGACCCAGCCAGTGCTTCTTGCAATGGAGATGGTCAGTGAGAGGGCTTCAAGTTCTGGGAAAATGAGCACCCTTAAGAAACCCCAGAATCCAAAATAGCATGTCTATGTCATGAAGTCTTGTCACTGCTATGACCTGATTGTCACATGCTCTGAATTGGTCATATTTAATACTTTCCTGCAGGTGGAGAAAGCTTTCTTTGTTTTGGTTATTAGTGGTATATGAGCTGCCCCATTTTGGCATAGTAAGAAGCAGAGTTTTGTGGGTGCACTGACCATCATTGATTTGATCATATCCTGAACTGCTACAAAAATTATTCTTGATATATATCTATGAGCTGGAAAAACACAAGATAGAAACTCGGGAAGAGGTGTACATACAGGAATCCTTTAAACCACCTGTCTGCTTTTTTCCTAGTGACAGCTTATTTGATGCAGTCTCTTTATTAATTCAAAACAAGATCCACAGGCTGACAGTTCTGAACCCAGAATCAGACAACACCTTCTACATTCTTACCCATAAACTTTTTTACAAAGCTAGAGTAATCAAAATATTATGGTACCAGCATAAAAACAGACACATAGGCCAATGGGCAAGAATTGAGAGCCCTGAAATAAACCAATGCCTCTACAGCCAACTAATATTTGGCAAGGGAGCCAAGAATACTCAAAGGGAAAAGGAAAGTCTCTTCAACAAATGGAGTTAGGAAAATTGTATATTCACACGCAAAAGAATGAAATTGGACCCCTATCTTACACCACTCACAAAAACTATCTGGAAATGAATTAAGGATTTAAATGCAAGACCTGAAATTGTAAAACTACTAGAAGAAAGCATAGAGGAAAAGCTCCTTGACACTGGTCTTAGAAACAATTTTTAGGATATGACAACAAAAGCACAAGCAACAAAAGAGAAAGTCAGTAAGTGAGACTACATCAAACTAAAAAGCTTCTGCACAGCAAAAGCAAAAATCAGCAAAATAAAAAGACAACCTATAGAGTGGAAAAAAATATTTGTAAACCATCTTATCTGATAAGGGGTTATTGTCCCAAGTATACAGGGGACTCTTACAACTCAATAGAAAAAAAAGAAAACAATCCAATTAAAAACAAGCAAAGGAGTTAAATAGATATTTTTCCAAAGAAGGCATACAAATAGCCAACAGATACATAAAAATGTACTCAACATCACTAATCAGGAAAATGCAAATCAAAATTACAATGAACTATCACCTTACAACTGATAAAATGTCTATTATCCAAAAGACAAGACACAAGTGTTGGTGAGGATGTAGAGAACAGAGAACCCTGGTACATTGTTGGTGAGAATGTAAATTGGTGGAGACACTATGGAAAAACAGTAGGGAGATTCCTCAAAAAATTAAAATAAACTGCCATATGATCCAGCAATTTCATTTCTGGGTAAGTATCTGAAGAAAATAAAATCACTGCCTCAGGGAGGTATCTGTACCCCCATGTTCAGTGCAGCATTATTCACAATAGCCAAGACAGAAACAACTTAAGTGTCTATTGGTGAGTGAATGCATAAAGAAACTGTGGCACATATGTATAGTAAATATTATTCATCCATAAAATGAAGATGGGAATCCTGCCTTTTGTGACAACATGAATAGGCATTATGCTAGGTGAAATAAGTCAGACAGAAAAAGACAAACATTGTATGTTCTCACTTACATGTGGGATTTAAAAATTTGAACTCATAGAAATAGAGAGTAGAAAGTTGGTTATCAGGGGATGGAAGGTGGGGAAAATATGGAGATGTTGATTAAAGGGTATAAACTTCCAGCTATAAGATGAATAAATACTGGGGATCTAATGTACTGCATCATGACTTTAATTAACAGTACTGTATTATATTCTTGAAAGTTGTTAAGAGTAGATCTTAAATGTTATTACCACACGCACAAAAATGCTAATAACATAATGTGATGGAGATGTTAGCTAATGCTATGGTGGTAATCATGCCATAATAGATATGTACATCAAATCACCATGTATATACCTTAAATTTACATATTATATGTTAATAACATGTCCACAAAGCTTGAAAAATTAATATAATTCACTACACTAAAATAAAGTAGGAAAATCATTTCATAATCTCAAAAGACACAAAAAAAGTATGATAAAATTTTTTAAATGTTCATGATTTAAAAATAAAAACTCTGAGCAAAGAGAAGGAATGTTCTTAATCTGACAAAAAAATTTTAAAAACCCTATAAAAACCCTTTCAGCAAACAAGTTACCTAATTGTATAACATTGAATGCTTTCCCTTTGAGATCAAAATGAGACAAGAATAATTGCTTTTGCCTTTTCTATTATACTGTTTTAGAATCTTTAGTTGGTAGGATGAGGCAACAAAAAGAAATTAAAAGGTGTAAGGATTGGAAAGAAACAAAATCAACTTGCAGAAAACAGTTTGATATTTTTTATTTTTTGTATACTCTGTGATCTAGCACTTTTACTTCTAGATAAATACCTAGAGAAATTCTTGCACAAGTACACATAACATGCACAAGATTGTCCACAGCAGCATTATTCATAATATTCCCAAACTGGGGGGTGGGGACAAATGCCCATCAAGAGTAAAATGGATGAATAAACTATGTACATTCATATGGTCGATTACTATACATCAGTGAAAATGAATGAACAATAGCTACAAATATAAATGTGGATGAATTTCAAAAGTAAAATATTGAGCAAAATAAATATTACAGAAAAATATCTGTGATATGATTGCATTTACATACAACTTGAAAATTGTATTTTTATCACATATAGGTGATAAAACTAGCAAGAAAATTATTATTACAAAAGTCAAAAAGGTTTACCTCTAAGAAAGATGAACAGGGATTCTAGTAGAGGGCTTCTAAGACACTAGGTGGTTTTTACACGGTATTTTTATTCTTTAGGCTGTACATATATATTTTATACATGTTTTATGTAATATACTTCACCATAAAAGTTTTTCTCAAAAGCAACTCTTTTGAGGTCTAATGACCAGTTTACAGAGAATACAAAGAGCAGTGAAACATATTTACATCAAAAGGCACCATGAGCAAGCAAGCAATCACCAAAGTCTAGATTGGGGGGAAATCTAGAATAAAGATTATCTTGATTCTTCAATACAAAATTTCAAGGGAAAAGAAGGAGATATAGAAAGAACATGGAAATTGCAAGACTTAAGGGACATTTTAACAAATTGCCATGCATGGACCTTGTTTGGATCCCAAACAAATTACATATCATGACAATTGCAGATATGTAGACATTAACCGGATATTTGATGATAATAAGGATTGATTCTTGATTCTATTGGGATATGGTAATAGTATAGAAATGGAGGTGTCCTTGTCTTTGAGAGCTAGTTAGTGAATATTTACAGATGAAATTAAATCATCTTTTAAAATAATCCTGGGTGGGAGGAATAGTATAAGGTGTACAAGATTCTCCATGAGCTGAAAATTATTGAAGCTAAAAGATGGTATACTTGGTTTCACAAAATTTTAATGTTTGAAAATATGCATACTAAAAATTAAGCTAAAATAAATACCAGGCAAAAAAGAAACTTTTGCTAAATCAAGGCTGTTTTGAAAGGAACATTTTGGGATTAATTCCCCTTCTCACCTTGCTCAGAATAGTACCCTTCCCCTACAAAACAATCTCCCTCATTGCTACTCAGTCTTTAATGGGCATATGAATCACCTGGGTATGTGGTTAAAATGCAGATTTTGATTCAGAAGATCTGCTGTGGGGTGTGAAATTCTGCATTTCTAACAAGCTCCCACATGATGCTAGAGATAGACTACCTCCAGGAATGCAGCTTGTAACTTCCTAATAACCTCCATTCCACTGAGCCTAACATTTAGCCATTCTCCATCATTCCTACCAGATTCCATTCTCATTCTGACCAAGCTAGATTCTGTGGCTCATCTTGACAGTCACACCCTTGTCAACCTCTTCAACATCCCCACCTTTTTCTCTTCTGTGAAGCTTGTCCAGCAGAACTCTAATCTAAAGAAACTCTAGCATCACCAGGTGCTTGAACTGAAGCTCTTGAATGATGCTGGAGAAGCCTTCCCATTACATACTCTCTGTTCTTAAAGGGCACTCTGCTTTGCCCAGCAACACTATTTCTCTTTTACAGTGCTTGTTACTATTCTCTCTTTACAGTGCTTATTCCTACCTCTCTGAGATGGCCATTGTATGTGTTCTCCTTTTCCCTCTTCCTACCTCTTTTTCTCCCTGCTAATGACCTTGCCTTATACTATATGGTAAAAATAAAAGTTGTCAGGTAGGAAATTGTTCATTCTTTCAACATGAAATATACAAGCTTTCACATATCTGCTCTATCCTTTTTCTCATTATTCTTTCCTATAAAAAATAAGAATATATCATAACCTGTTCATTCACATACATTTTGAATCCCATTCCCTCTCTATCTTTCAACTGAATGGCTTCAATAGGTTACATGATCTACAGGATCCTGATACTTTTGATTTTTAAAGTAAACATAAAATCAAGACAGTTCCCCTGACCTATATCTAAACACTGACTGATTTCTATTATCCCTTTCACAGTTTATTTACCTTCATTCACTTCTTAACCCACTCCAGCGTGATTTTCATTCTCATCAATTCACCAAAATTACTCTTGTCAAAGTCTTCAGCAATTTCTATGTTGCCAAATCAAATAGACATTTCCTGTCTTCAGTTGCCTCAGTGTCTCAGCAACATTTGACCTGTTGATAGAATGCCCAATTTTTTTCCTGCTCTCTTCCTCCTACCATCCCCCAAATATTCTAATCCTCTCCTAGTATTACCAATCTGGGGGGCTTCATTCATATGTCTCTTTTCTTCAACTACTACCAAATCCATCAGCATGGCTTGTTCTTTCTACCTCTTAAAGTATTTTCCTTATCTGTCTACTCCCATTTCATCTCCACTATAATTTCTACCATTAAAGTAAATACCTCCTATTTCCCAAGCAAGCTGTCTACTTCCTTCCCTCAGAACTTTGTACATGCTGTTGTCTTGCCTAGACCCCTTAAAATACATTCTGAATTCGATATGGCTTGAGTTTTATTCTTGGGTAACAACCTCACAAGTCTTCCTGGACTCCGAGTCATTCCCAAATATCCCATGAAAAGAGGAGACATTTCTACATCACATTCTAGATACCCTCCTGAGCCATGTCCAAAACTGATGTTCACGTCCCTGCTTGTTCTCAGCAGAAAGCAAAGGCTGATATATGACCAAGTCTAAGATTATCTCCCATCATAGTAACATTCATACCAGATTTCTTCTTGGATTTCAGTTCCTCCTATAATAGAGGAAGACAGTATCAAGCTTATCAATTTGAATTCATGTAGGAAAATGGAAAGGTATAGACACAATATTTTGTAGCTCCTCTTGTCAAGAGGTATGACTCTCCAGGTAAGTCTCTACATTCCTTGACCACATAACATCTAGACCAGTGGTACAATAGCAAACATGACATAAGCATATGTTTGAAAAATTCTTGGGCATTGCGCTCCCCACTCTTGCTGCTTTTGGAACCCACCACCATATGAAGAAGACTGGGCTAGCTCCCTTGATATGGAGACACATGGCCTGCCCAATTTTAATTGCTCCTGCCAATCTGCAGACATATAGTGATCCCATCTAAGATCAACCACCTGCAGCCAGCTTGTCAGCTGACTAGCTGCATAAGTGATACCAGGCAGGGACAGAAGTACTGTCCAGATGATTCCTGCTACAATTGACAACACCCAGCATAATGAGCTATAAATGATTGTTGTTTTGAGCCACTAAGTCTTGGGATGGTTTGTAATGCAGCAAAAACTAACAGATATACCTCTTGAAGAAGTCTTTTTAGATTGCAGATCCAATTGTGTTACTTCTCTACTTAAAATGCTTTAATCATTATTCATTGGCCCTAGGATAAAACAGTCACTTAGTAATGCCCCCATAATCTGATGGCTTCATCATGGTCCCACTCACATACTTTGCTCAGCCCATCAGCACTGTTGCTGATCTTCAAGTGGTCCCAGCTCTTTCTGACCTGAAGGCCTTCACACATGCTATTCCCTCCATCTGGAATGTTCTTCTTGGCTTTGTACCTTGTTGACTCTTGCTCCTCTCCCAGGTCACAACTTAAATATGACATCAGCAGAGGGTTCTCCTTTGACCAACTCTTCCCCTTCACCCTCCAAAAGAAGTATGTCTCCAGTTACATAGTTTCATGGTGCCCTGCTATTCTCCTTCTTAGCAAATACCCTCATTTGAAATAAGATATTGTCTTGTGTGACAATATGTTTAATAGCTGTCTCCTCCACTGCACTGTAAACTCCATGAGAATAGGATGTTCTATTCACAAAGCTAGTCCTGAACTTTGTACAATAACCTGTTACATAGTAATGCAGGTAGATCTTTCTGGAGGCAGGTTATCATAGTAATTCACTGTACAGGCTCTGGAGAAGAACTGCCTGGGCTCAAACCACTTACTGGCTGAGTAAACCAACTGCTTTGTGTCTTCATTTCCCATCTCTAAATGGGGATAAAAATAACACCTACTCATTGAGTTGTTGGGTGGGTTGTGCTCAATAATTGTCAATTATTTCTTGTCAACACACCTGGGTAACAGTGAACTAGAAACTTGTGGCAGAGCCAACATCTCCTTCTTATATGGCTATGGACACGGCTATGAGTAAATTTGCATTTCTCTTCTCCATGGCTAGTTCCTCAGCCAATGCTCTGCCTTATTCAGCAGAGGCATGGCCTCAAACCCTGAGCCAGCTCTAGGAGATGCCTAATGACACCTGAGCAAGCCCCTAAGCATTGAGCACTGGATTTTGTCTCCTGATTTAAGGTCTGAGTTCTCCATGGAGAGTCAGATATATGAGGTCAGAGAGCATTGTCTCCCAACTGCTCTTTCTATCACTCAATGACCCCATAGCTGAGCTAGGATCTGGTGCCAACAATCATCCACCTAGGAAATTGTTATGATGATCCCAAGAAATACATCAATCCCCCTTAAGGCATATGCGCATGCACACACATCCATAACTGGAACGGGGCCATCTACATTGTCTTAGTGGGAGAAACATTTTACAAGGGGCTACTCAGTATATTTCCAACCACCAGTATTCAGGAGCTGTTCTTTAAGGTTCTGAGCAGAAAAATATAAAATCTAAGTGTTCGAAAAATTAACCTTAAAAGGTTAAGGGGAAAGCAGTGTGGGAGAGAGAAAAAGAAAGACAGAAAGTAGGGATGAATCAGAAGAAATAAGAGGATGGAGAAGGAGAAGGTGAGAGGTAAGAGAGACTGAGGAGACAGAGACTCAGAGGAGCAAGACTGAGAGGGGAGACAGAAGATGGGAGGGAGGCAGGCTAGCAGGAGACAGGGAAGAGAGAGGGAAAAGCCCCTTCCACCGGAGGCCAGCAGAGGCAGCCAGCATTACTCCCCAGGAAGCCTGCATAGGTTTGGGACCGAGGGCTACAACACCCCCAGGCCGGCAGGCACTTTCCTTCCAATGAGGCCATCTAGGGCAGGCTCACAGATAATTGCTCAAAGTGCTCATAACTTACCAGCCTGGAAGTCAGTGGGCTTCAGAGTGATGGGGCACAGCTCCTGGGAACCCGAGCTGAGAGGCCTGGTCTCCAGGTCCCGGGCACTCACAGGTTAGTGGCTGGAAGACGACGGGTTTTCCATTCAGTCAGGCTCCCACCCAAAGGTAGGGAGAGCCGGACCAAAGGCAAAGGAGAGGAGGGGAACCTGCTTGTGTTTTTGTATTTAAATTGTTTTTGAGCCCACGTAGTCCTAAGAGTCACATGCTGCCTCCAACATCACCGGAGTCATCACATGATACAGGTCCCCCATCATGTGATGAGACAAATCTGCCTAACTTCAGCCCCCCTCACCCGCACCTCCAGCTCCCAGGCTGACAGATAAAGTGTTTCTGGAGGAGTCCTCCTTCCCCCCAAAATCAGTGATAGAGGGAGGGATGCAGAGGGAGAGCCCATGCAATGCTCAGATCCTGATGAATAGTTAATTTGCATTTCTCCCTCCTCCCAAGACACTGCGACTTGGAGCAGTGCCAGCCTCATTTGAATTCCAGCCTTTGTGAATAACTGAAGTGTCGCCAGCAATTGCAGGACGTTTGAGCTCACACCATCCTGCCTCATTCTGGAAAGCCCAACTCGGCTGCCTCCCCTCCCCACTGCTTCCAAGCCTCCTCACAGAGCAGTGTGAATAGGGTGGAGTGGGGCGACTGTGGAGCGGCAGAGGGGACACTGCTCCTACTGAACCTTCTAGTCCTTTTTTTTCCAGCTGCAGTAAGAGTCAGGTGGGGCCCTGTCTGGCTCTCCAATTAGGTTGTCTGCTCTTCACCCAGTGATCGTTGCTCTGCTCCATCTGCAGTTCTCTCTCTCTCTCTCTCTCTCTCTCTCTCTCTCTCTCTCTCTCTCTCTCTCAATACAGTTAAATAGATTTGGTTTAAAAATGTTATGCTTGTTTCTTCCCAATGTAGTCACCTCCCCTCCATTTCTCATTTATTCATTTACTAAAAAAAATCTTTAACTAAACAAATGTTTTGGTACAGCACCTACTGTGTTGCATGTCTTGTGCTAGGCAGAGAGGAAGGAGAAAGGGGGGGATTAGATGTTAATGAAACACACACAAGATGTCTGACCTTGAGGTGCACATTGTCTTTTAGAAGCACAGAAACATAAACAGATGTAGCAGATGCAAATTTGAGAAACTGAGGTAGGCAGACATGGAAATCCTCTATTCGTCTATACCCAGAGTTCCTACTTCCAGTCCTCCTGCCCCCATTCTGTCCAATGTAATCCAGTCACTTCCAAATAAACTAATCTGGATAATTTTTCTCACTTCAGATTTAAAGACAAAGTAAAAATTATTCTCATCACTCTATAGCCTAGGTAGGGTTGATACTAAACTCTGATACTCAAACTAGTAAACAAATTGCATGACCCACTTTCCTTAGGAGACAGTATGATCATTACTTTACAACCCGCAGGTCTGTTTGAGCAAAGGTTGATTATGTTTTAAGACATCTGAGCAGCATTGTAAAATGCTTCTGTTCCAAAACAGAAATCTTGTTCTATACTGTCCTCTACAACAAGAGCAGAGAAGATGCCTACAGAGACGTAGACATAGCTTGCCTACTCCTGGGTCCACCTATCTCAGAAAACTGAAGCACCTTTATGGTTTAGGCCATGTTTAGTCAGGTATTTTATCACTTGTGTTGCCTCCTTGTCATTGACAGCCTTTGGAACAGCATCAGTGAAGCTATAGAGGTGGAGAGGTCTTGTGATGGTGGGTTGAGAAGTAAATTGGAAAGTTCTGATCCTGACAATATAGAGGAACCAAGTAATCATGGAGAAACTCTGAGTAAAATATGTCAGACATTCTTCAAATGCATAGCTGAGTCCTCTAAAAGAAAGAGGAAACAGAAAACCAGAGAGCTGAGCACTTGAGTGAAGACAGTGTCAACCTGGAAGAATTGGTGCTAGTTGGGGACACAGGAGCTATAGAACTATAACTTCAAGCAGGTATAGGAAACAAAGTCTTGTGCCTGGGGAGCTGAAACCGAAGTGTCTATATAAACTTAGGGCCCTTAAAGTATATCCCCAGTGCAAAGGTGGAACAAAAAAAAAGTTTACCTTTACATCCAAGAAAACATAGTAGCTTGTGTGGTTTGACTTAAATTCTGGGCCAAGGGAAAAATGACTTTCCTAATAATTAATAACCAAGGCCTGCCCTCATGGGCCTTTGATATTTGAATATATACTACTTTAATCATTTAGGAATACCCCAAATAAGAAATAACACGTTAAGAGAACAGTGGAAAGGCAAACATAAAGCTGATCTACAGGCAAGTTCCCTAAATCCAGGCCTGATTGGATCCCCACAGATTAAGTTCCTGACTTTGAATACTTCTTGCCAGTCCCTTCTAGCCTGCAAAGTTTCTTTGGAGAAATCAGGTTAAAGTCTTATAGGAACTCCTTTGTAGGTAATTATCTGCTTTTCTATTGCTGCTTTTAAGATTCCCTCTTTATCTTTAACCTTTGGCATTCTAATTATGATGTGTCTTGGAGTGGGCCTCTTTGCATCCATCTTGTTTGGGACTCTATGTGCTTCCTGGACTTGATGCCAATTTCCTTCACCAAGTTAGGCAAGTTTTCTGTCATTATCTTTTCAAATAGATTTCCAATTTCTTGCTATTTCTCTTTTCCTTCTGGCACCCCTATGATGTGGATGTTGGACTTCTTGAAATTGTCCCAGAGTCTGCTTACCCTATCCTCATTTTTTGGATTCTTTTTTCTTCTTGTTGTTCTCATTGGTTGTTTGTCACTTCTTATGTTCCAAATCCTTGATTTGGTTCTCAGTTTTATTCACTCTACTGTTGGTTCCCTGTAAACTGTTATTTATTTCAATTACTGTATCCTTTGTTTCTGACTGGATCTTTTTTATGCTGCTGAGATCCTCACTAAGGTTCTTGAGCATCCTTATAAACACTGTTTTGAACTCTAGCTCTGATAAATTGCTTATCTCTATTTTATTTAGTTCTTTTTCTGGAAGTTTGATCTGTTCTTTCATTTGGGACATGTTTCTTTGTCTCTTTATTTTGGCAGCCTCCCTGTGTTTGTCTCTATGTATTAGGTAGGGGTGCTTTGACTCCCTGTCTTGATAGTGTGGCCTAATGTAGTAGGTGTCCTGTAGGGTCCAGTGGTACAGCCTCCCCTATCACCGAAGATTGGTACTTCAGGTGTGTCCTTCATGTGAGCTGAGTACACCCTCCTTTTGTAGTTTGTAGTTTGTAGTGAGCCTTTATTGATGTTGGTAGGTCAATGGGAGAGATTTACCTAGGCCAGTCAGCTGCAAGGATTGGCTATGACCACTGACCACCAATATCCACCCTCCATGGAGGATCGGCTGTGCAGGGGCAGGGTGGGTGTGCACTAACATGGTCTGTAGCTGTCCACTGGAAGCACAGGTCATGGAGTTTCCCAGGTGGTACAGGCCAAGGTCAGCCACCACCTATGCTTTGCCTGGGGACACCCTATCTGAGTTATAGAGCAATCTGAGATGGCTGCTGCTTGTGCTGGGCATGGAGATTCCCAGGTGAACTGAAGCTGTAAATCTAGTCTAGCTGCTGCTAGTCCCAGGCCTGGGGCCACTTAACAAGAGGTATGGGGGCCGAGGGCTCACTGAGGCCAGCTGTTGCTTGTTTGAAAGGATTAGGAAGTTGTGAAGCTTGAGCCAAGACAAGCCATTCATGTGGAAAAGCTACTGTTAACAGGTGTAAGTTGGGTAGGATAGAACCTCAGGGGATCTCCAGGGTGGAACAGAGTTAGATAGGTTGATGGAGTCTCAGATATAGCATCTGCCTGCTGGTCTGTGGCTCTGCCTGCCTTTCTATTTGGGAGAAAGCTGTCCCCCAGATCACACCTTGATGCCAGCCACTTCAGTTCTTCCCTATATGCCACTGGTGCCTTTCAGGCTGCTACCCCAGGGCTGGAGCTCAGAGGGAGTCTGAGTAAGTTTGTGTGGGGCTTCTTTAAGAAGATTTGCTTGGTACTCCAGAAGTTGCTTCCACCAACTCAATCCTTGCTGATTTTTGCAGCCAGAAATTATGGGGACTTACCTTTCTGGCACTGAAACCCTGGACTGGGGAGCCTCATATGGGGCTGGGACTCCTCACTCATAAGATATCCCTACAGAATTTTTATCTACCACACATGTATGTGGGACCAGCCCATTCCATGTCTCTACCCCTCCTACCAGTGTGGAAGGATGTGGTTTCTTTAATTCTGTAGTTGTCAGACTCCCATTCAACTCGATTTTTGCGAGTTCTGAGTGATAGTTGTTCTATAATTCAGTTGTAATTTTGATGTGGTTGTGTGAGGATGTGAGCTGTATTTAACTATGCCACCATCTTTTAAAAATATTTTTTGTTGATTATGCTATTATAGTTTTTTCAATTTTCCTCCCCTTTATTCCCCCTCCACCCTGCCCCACCAACCCTGCAGCATTCCCTGACCCTTAGTTCATGCCCATGGTTTGTACATATAAGTTATTTCAGTCCTCTGTTTCCTATAACATTTTTATCCCTCCCCATATGTTTTATGTCTACTAATTATGCTTTTTCTTCCCTGTACCTTTTGCCCCCTATTCCTCCCTTCCCCCTGCCCACTGAACTCCCTCCATGTGATGTCCATTTTTCTGATTCTGTTCCTGTTCTGGTTGTTTGCTTAGTTTTTGTTTTCATTGTTTTTCTTTTCTTTAAGGTTCACTTGTTGATAGTTGTCATTTTAGTGTTTGTTGTTATTTTATTGTTCATATTTTTTATCTTCTTTTTCTTAGATAAGTCCCTGTAACATTTCATATATTAAGGGCTTGGTGATGATGAACTCCTTTAACTCGACCTTATCTGGGAAGCACTTTATCTGCCCTTCCATTGTAAATGATAGCTTTGCTGGATAGAGTAATCT
>CM052540.1:81858929-81910015 GCA_028533065.1 Trachops cirrhosus | reverse complement strand
ACTTTATCTGCCCTTCCATTGTAAATGATAGCTTTGCTGGATAGAGTAATCTTGGATGTGGGTCCTTACTTTTCATGACTTTGAATACTTCTTTCCAGCCCCTTCTTGCCTGCAATGTTTCCTTTGAGAAATCAGCTGATAGCCTTATGGGCACTCCTTTGTAGGTAACTGTCTCCTTTCCCCTTGCTTCTTTTAGGATTCTCTCTTTATATTTAATCTTGGGTAATTTAATGATGATGTGCCTTGGTGTGTTCCTCTTTGGGTCCAACTTCTTTGGGACTCTCTGGGCTTCCTGGATTTCCTGGAAATCTATTTCCTTTGCCAGATTGGGGAAGTTTTCTTTCATTATTTGTTCAAATAAGTTTTCAATTTCTTGCTCTTGTTCTTCTCCTTCTGTCACCCCTATAATTCAGATATTGGAATGTTTAAAGATGCCCTGGAGGTTCTTAAGTCTCTCCTCATTTTTTTGAATTCTTGTTTCTTCATTCTGTTCTGGTTGAATGTTTCTTTCTTCCTTCTGGTTCACTCCATTGATTGAGTCCCGGTTTTCTTCCCATCACTATTGGTTTCCTGTACATTTTCCTTTATTTTACTTAGCATAGCCTTCATTTTTTTCATCTAATTTGCAACCAAATTCAACCAGTTCTGTGAGCATCCTGATTACTAGTGTTTTGAACTGTGTATCTAATAGGTTAGCTATCACTTGGTAGCTTAGTTGTACTTTTTCTGGAGCTTTGATCTGTTCTTTTGTTTGGTCCATTTACTTTGTCCTGCTGCTCCTGTTACACATAGTGAGGGGCAGATCCTTAGGTGTTCACCCAGGTGGAGTAACCCAGTTGCTGGGTTGTGATGCTGTATGTGGGGGAGGGGTCCGAGAGGGAACAATGTCACTTGCTCCACTCTCTCCCAGATTTCAGTCACTTTCCCCGCTTCCCACAAGCAAATTGGGCCCTTCTGGTGCTGATTCCCATGTGGATGGGTTTGTGTACATTCTAGGACCCTGTGGGTCTCTCCAATGAATCTCCTGTGAGGCTGGGAGTTTCTCCCGGCACCTCAACCCCCACAGGTGTTTTCAGTTGGTGTTTTGAGGCTTTATTTCCCAGCGCTGGGACCCTGGGTTGCGTGGTCTGTCTCACTCCCCAGTTTCCCCGGTCTATCTGTGCACGAATGTGGGACAGCCCAGTCTACCAGCTGCCTTGCACGCCATGTCCCTCCACAATCCACCACCTTGCTGGGTCTGCTAGCCTCCACTTTGCTGCAACCCCTCTCCCTCCCGGCTGCCCACCTCCGCCCCTCCCACTAGTCTGGATGAACGTGTCTGCTTTAACTCCTTGGTTGTCGGACTTCCATACCGTTCAATTTTTGTCAGCACTGGTTGTTTTTTTGTTTTTAAGTTGTTGTTGTCATCCTTATTTTGGTTTTGTGCAAAGGCACAGTATGTCTACCTACACCTCCATCTTGGCTGGAAGTCCAAGGCTAGCCCCTTTAGAGAGGTTCACCCACAGTAGTTCCCAGCCTTGGCTGTATACTTGAGTTACCTGGGCAGAGCCTAATGTTACAGCCTGGTGTTCAGGCCACAACTAGATGTAGTAAATCAGAAACTTGGGGTGGCATCTACCCAGGTATCAGCACTTTAAAAAGCTTCCCAAGCAATTCAGAGAGAACCTCTGAAGAGAAAGCCATGGATATGAGGACATCTGGCATAGCTATAAGCTAGTGCTGTGCTGAAGATGGGGTGGTGATGTAATCTATATACTGAATAAAGCCTACTTGGTTCCCAAAAAGTATTTGGTAGCTGGGTTTGTTATACTGCATCTTCTGTATCCCATTCTAAAGAGTGGAGGGCTCCTCTCTGGGGACACTAACCCAAGGAAAATGCCTAGCAGGTATCAGCAGCTAGGGATCCCCAATGAAATGAACCAATCAGATCACCCTACAAGGGAACCCACTTGACAACAGTTAAGAAAGTTGGAAGATCAGCCCAGAAAATCTAACATTTAAATAATAAGTTGCAGGGAAACAAAATGAAATGGAAAATATTATCCAACAATAAAAGAAAGTTTTCTAGAACTGAAAGACATGAATTTCCAGACTGAAGGGGCTCATAGAGCACTTAGCAAAATAAATTTGAAAAGACTCATATCAATGCACATCATTGGCTTTTTAAATACTCTCAAGATAAAGGAAGTTCCCAAAAGTTTCCTGGGAGAGGAAAATAAAATCACATGCTAATGAATTAGGAGTCAGAATGGTTTTGAACTCCTCATCAGCAATGCCAGAAGCTATATCACGAGAAATGTCTCTGGTAATTTCCAACCTAGAATTCCATGCCTAGCCACAACATAAGTCAAGTGTGGGTGGGGGTGGACGTAAGAACACTTTTGATATTAGAGGCTCTCAAAAAATTTTTCTTTTATGCAACTTTCTCAAGAATTTCGTAGAGCATGCATCCTCCACCCAAAATGAGGAAACAAAACTAGAAAGAGAAATAAAGACATAGGATGTAAGTCACAAAGATCCAGTGCAGCAGAGGGGATGAGGAAAATCCCTAGGTGAAAGAAAAAGCAGTTTGTAAGATCGTACCTGTTCAGCAGGCTGAAGAAGACAAAAACTTTTTATAGAAATAGGTAGAAAGGAAGTCCTAGGAGGATTATGGCAACAAAAATAAATAAATAAATAAAACTGAAGAAACACTGATTTATTTTAATATATTGAGAGGAGGTTTGCATTTTCAGTAATCTATAGGAAATAAAACACTTTTTAAAAATAAGCCACTTATTAATTCCAGGAAAAACAAAGTTTTAAAAGAAAGAAATCCTAATATGTAAAGTGACTTGATTCTGAACAATATATATTGACATAACAATGTGCACACCATTTTAATTTAGCCCAAATGGTAAAACTTATTTGGAGGATGGGAAAGAATACATATGTATGTGGGGGCAGGGAGAAGGAGGTGCTAAAGTCAGTAATAACTAATACTTGAAGCTGAAACATCAACAAATAAGAGTATACTCTTTATATATAATAAGTTTTTTTAAAGAAAGAACTAGCAGAGTTGAAATTGATTATCTCCGAAGAATTGATGTCAAGATTAAATGGGTAGAGCAGGAGACTGAAGTTTTTTGTTGTCTTAAAGAAACTTATGAGTTTTTAAACTATGTACAGCTTTGTTAGAAATAAAAATAAAAAAATTTAAAGCTTGAAATTGAGACTGGGAATTATGATCTGGGCAAACTTAATGAAGAAACTGTC
Organism: Trachops cirrhosus; assembly: GCA_028533065.1. NCBI lineage: Eukaryota > Metazoa > Chordata > Mammalia > Chiroptera > Phyllostomidae > Trachops > Trachops cirrhosus. The sequence continues at coordinate 81,906,760 of CM052540.1, read as the reverse complement.
ATAGACAAAACCTGCTGGAGATGTCAAGGTTGTGGAAGGATGGAGAATTAGATTGGTGTTGGACTTACAGGTGATTTTAAATGCCTGAATGCAATGGAACTTTGTTTTATTGGCATTTTCATTATCAGTGGCATTTAACTTTCTCAAATGTTAGTTGGACATTTGTATTTCTGTATAATAGTTGAGTTTGAAATTTTAAAAAACAAGGGGAAAAAGTTGCTTTTTAAAAGAACTAACTGCAGTTTCTTCTGCCCTCTAATGGCATAATTCATCAAAGAGGAATTGTCTCTTGGTTCAGAAAAACAACCTAATGATGAATTTCACTTTAAATATAAAGAAGCTATGAGATAAGACAGGAATGAAGGGGTAATGTTGTACACAGAAAATGAGTAGATTATGTGATGTGCTCTGGGGAAAATGTCATAAAACTAAAAAAGATTAAGACTCTACCATAGTGAGATCTAAAGAGAAAAATCAGCACCAGAAGGAAACATTAGGAAACCAAAAAGGAACAAACCAAGATAAACCAGGTCTCCAGGTCTCACAGTATCATCAGAAATATTAGGGAAGATCTTGGCTTCAAGTTTATTGGCCAATTTGAAAACTAAAGACCTAAACTATTAAAGAGAAAGGGATCCTAGAACTTCAGCAAACTGATCAATACTTGGGCTATACAATAAAATAAAATTTTGAATTTGGGGACTATGACACCTAAAATACAAGCAACAAAAGAAAAAAATAAACAATGAGACTACATCAAACTAAAAGGCTTCCCTGCACAGCAAAAGAAACTATCAACAAAATGAAAAAGACAACCTACAAGTGGGAAAAATATTTGCACCATCAATTGGAGAAGGTGTTAAAATCCAAAATATACCAAGAATTCATATGGTTCAATGGCAAAAAAATAACTCAAAAATAGGCAAAAATTTAGAAATTTCTTTAAGTGATTATCCAGTTCTCTCAAAGCTGCTAAAAAATTGTTTTCACATTTATTTCTGCTGAAACTGTTGTTGAATACTTTTATATTTGGGTCAATTTTGAGGGTGTTATTCAAGTCTACTGATTTGTCTGTCTAGTCCAGTACCAATACCATAATGATTAAAAATTGTGCACTGGAGATTTGATGATATAATGAGAACTCTGGACTCAAAACTCTATCTTTGAGTTTCTCCCCATCTGTGACACCCAGGGGGCTGAGGCCAGTGTGGACCCTGGCCTCCTTCCTAGCAATGAGACCAGGTGTATTGAATCTATTTTTGAATAGAGTCTTCCCCTATCCCCAACAATGTTGTAGCCCATGCCTTAGGTTTCCTTCAGGCGATTTCCATAATATGAAAAGTGACCTCCAAGGGAATGATCTTATGTTCCATAACATCCTTTGTCTTTCTAGGTTGTGAGGTGCTCACAATGTTCAAGGCCTTCTTTTTATACTTTCCAGGAGGTATCTTCCTTCTCAAAAAAGACAATTCTGTGTGTCTCTTTTAAAAACAAACTTTAAAGTGTGGTATTGTGGCAAAATTTCACATTTCTAGCTATGCCTGTCCTGCCGTTCATCCCTTCCCTGGCTTTTAGCAGTGATATAGTTTCCCTCATACTTATTTTTCATCATATTTGTTATTATTCTTGTTTTAGGAAATGAAAAAATCATTCTATCAGCTTTATTTATACATCATTGAACCTAGCTTAAAATATACTTATGAATAATGATTAAAATTGTATTAAGGGGAGCTTCCAGTCAGGATGGCAGAGTAGCTAAATGAGGTACTCATATCCTCCCATGATCACATCAAAATTACAGCTAAACTGCAGAACAACCATCATGAGAACCACTTGAAATCTCACTGACCAGAAGTCCTATAACTAAGGATATAAAGAAGAAGCCACATTGAGACTGGTAGGAGGGATGGAGACATGGAGGACTGGTCTCATACCCACCTGTGGTGGTAAAGAATCAGGAAGAATATCTCAGCTGCAAAGGTTCCTGCTGAGGAGTGAGGGTTCCCAGCCCACACGAGGCCCCCCAACCCAGGGTTCCACTGCCAGGAAGAGAAATCCCCATAATTTCTGGCTTTGAAATCAACAGGGTTTGTGGCTGAGCAAGACAAAGTTTCTGGAGTCTCAGGCATTCCTCTTGCCTGTGCATGGACTTATTCAGACTCACTTTTTCTGAGATCCAGTGCTGGGGTAGCAGCTAGAAAGTAACCAGGAACATACAAGGAGGAACTGAATTGTCTGAAATGCTGACAGAGACAAATGTTCCTTTACTGAGCCCTCCCCCATGGGTACAGAAAGGTGCCATATCTAGGTATCCATCAACCTGGTTGACACTGTTCTGGTGATTTCCTGAGGTCTCTCCCCACCCAATTTGTGCACCCCCCTCCAACTGCTTCCAGTGACTTTTCCATACAAATGGCCTGTATTGGTTCATGTTGCAAACTTTCCTAAAATCTCTCAGAGACTTACAAATCCCAAACAAGCAGCATCTGAGCTAAGGGTGCCTCATACCTCTTGCTAAGTGGTCCCAGGCCAAGCATAGTGGCAGCCAGCCTTGGTTTGCAGCTTGGTCTCACCTGGGTACCTCCAAGCCCAGCACAGGTAGCAGCCATCTGCAAATTGCTTTGTAGCCCATACTGGGTGGCCTAGGCAGGGCTCCAGCAGCAGCTGACCTTGGTCTGTGCCTTCCAGGGGGCCCCAGAGCCAATGGACAGCTTCAGACTATGCCAGAGTATTGCACCACCCAACCACCTTCACAAGCAACACACTCAAGGGCAAACTCATCAGGCAACAGAACTCACTGAAGCAAGTCCTGCTCTGTGGGGTTGGCCCCTGCACAGCTGATCCTTCTCTGTAGTTGTGGCCAGTCCTCACAGATGATCGGTCTGAGGGTCAATCTCTCCCACTGATGTGCCAATAGCAATCAAGTCTCAACTATAACAGGAGGTTGCACACAGCCCACATGGGAGGCACACCTGGAGCACCCAGCTCAAGTTAATGGGGAGGTTGTGCCACTGGGCCCTACAGGACACCTACTATATAAGGCCACTCTACCAAGTCTGGGAGACATAGCAGATCTATCTAATACATAGAAACTAATACAGAAAGGCAACCAAAACGGGCAGACAAATGACTAAATGAAATGGAGGCATGCAAACTCACAGATACAGAGTTAAAAACAATGATTACAAGGAAGTTCAAGGAACTTAAAGAGGTCTTCAGTGACATAAAAATGACAAAAAAAAACATAAAAAGAACAGAAATGAAGAATACAATAAAGGACAAAAAGGACTACACTAGAAGGAATCAATAGCAGATTAGATGAGGCAGAGAATCAAGTCAGTGATTTGGAAGATAAAGTAGAAGAAAATATCCAATTAGAGCAGCAAAAAGAAAAAAGAAAAGATAGTTTAAGGGAGCCCTGGAACAATGTTAAGCATAACACCATGTGCATCATGGGGTACCAGAAGAAGTGATTGAGAAACTATTTGAAGAAAGACACAGGGTTTAGGAAGCATACAGAGTCCAAAACAAGATAAACCCAAAAAGGATGAAACACATCATAATTAAAAGGCAAAAGGTAAAAGACAGAGAGAGAGACAGAGAGAGAGAGAGAGAGAGAGAGAGAGAGAGAGAGAATCTTAAAAACAGCAAGAGAAAAGCAGTTAGTTACCTACAAAGGCCTCCCATAACACTGTCAGATGATTTCTGAACAGAAACTTTGCAGGTCAAAAGGGACTGGCACAAAATATTTAAGGTAATGTAAAGCAAGGACCTACAACCAAAATTACTCTACCCAGCAAAGCTATTGTATAGACTCAAAGGGCAGATAAAGAGCTTCCCAGACAACAAAAAGCTAAAGGAGTTCATTCACCAAATCACTATTACAAGAAATATTAAAGGGTCTTAAGAAAAGATTAAAATATGAATAAAATGACAATACTTTATTCATCAATAATTACTTTAAATGCAAGTGGATTAAATGCTCCAATAAAAAGATATAGGACAGCTGAATGAATAAGAAAACAAGACCCTTACATATGCTGTCTACAGGACACACACTTCAGTTAGAAAGACACACACAGATTGAAAGTAAAGGAATGGAAAAGATATTTCATGGAAACAAACAAACAAAAAGCTGGGATAGCAACATCAGACAAAATAGACTTTAAAACACAGGATATAAAAGGAGACAAAGAAAGACCCAGCAATTCCACTTCTGGGTATTTATTTGAAGAAACCCTACACACTAACTTGAAAAGACATTTGCATCTATATATTCATTGCAGCATTATTTACATAGTCAAAATACAGAAGCAACTTAAGTACCCATCAATAGAAGAATGGATAAAGAAGTGGTACATATATACAATGGAATATGACTCCACCATAAAAAAAGAATGAAGTTCTGCCATTTGTCAACAACACAGATGGACTTAGAGGGCATTGTGCTAAGTGAAATAAGTTAAACAGAGAAAGACATCCCAGATAATTTCACTTATATGTGGAATCTAAAAAGAAATAAACAATCAAGCAGAATGGAAACAGAATAGAGACCACTTGGATGGTTGCCAGATGGGAGGGGATTTAGGAGTGGGTGAAAAAGAGGAGGGATTAAGAAGTACAAGTAGATAGTTACAAAATAGTCATGGGGATGTGAAGTATAGAATGAGGAATAGAGTCAATGTTGTAATAATGTATGGTCAGATGTGTACTACTAGATTTATTGAGGTGATCATAAGTTGTTTAAGTGTCTAATCATTGGGTTGTATAGCTGAAATATAATCTTGTTCACCAACTGTAATTGAAAAATTAAAAAAATGTAAATTGTGCTAAGGTGCCAATGTTTCAACAACAAAAAAGTTTTATTTTGAATCCTAAGTTCATGCCCATTCTTTTTTAGTATCTTTACTACTAAAAAGGGAAGACTAAATAGAAAAATATTTAGTCTGGCCAAAATACTGGCCAAGCCAACTTCACACCAAATTACCAATAGCCACATTTCCAAGTGGAAAAGCAAGATTCATGCTGGTGTTGGCTTTACTGTGAAATCACAGTTCACCTTCCACTAGGTTTTATTTTTTAAGTGCATAAGGAAATAAGCAATAACTTTTTAAGTCATTTTAACATGATCATTATAATAACCCAAGACTTATAAGAGAAGCCTCAATAAGCTGTTTAGATGACATTACTGATTCACACAAAATCTGAATATTTCCCTAACTCCATCTCTTTTCCACATGGGTGTGCTAAACTGTTATCCACATACAGTAGCCCCACAGTACCCTTTATCAAGGATTGAAGTGGCTTAGGTTATTCAATTCTCTACTTTTATGACCATTTGCAATTCTTAAAATTCAGTGTTTATATGAAAAGAAAAAGTAGGGTGCACTATATACATTAACCATTTACTAGTGAGACTTCTTGTTAAATTGAGACCCACTCAAGCCAGATTGGGTGAATGGCAGATATACAAAAGGACTGAGGAAAGAGCATGTTCCCAATCAGGGCTCTTGTTCCACATAGTTTTGTACAATAACAGCATTCATTAGGGTTAAAGCCCTGGCTGGTGTAGCTCAGTGGATTGAGTGCCTGCCTGCAAACAAAAGGGTCACTGGTTGGATTCCCAGTCAGGGCACATGCCTTAGTTGCTGGCCAGGTGCCCAATAGGGGGTGTATGAGAGGCAAGCACACATTGATGTTTCTCTCCTTCTCTCTCTCCCTTTCCCTCTCTAAAAATAAATAAAACCTTTAAAAAATGATTAATTTAAATGATAGGGCCACTTACATATATTGGGATGAATAAACCATTAACTAGCTTTCTACTTCTCTGAAATTCTGGCTTAATCATTTTGGAGGGGACTTACCTCCCTTCATTTGACATGCAGAGACTAGCAAAGGAGTTTTTAGGCCTGATTGCAAGGCTTTCCAATTCCCTTGGCACACTGATGCAGCTGGGTATTGGGAGGATACTATGTTCCTAATTTACAGTAGCACACAAATTTTCCAGGATGTTTGCAAAATGTAACTTCAAAGTTAAAAACTGTTTTCATTTTTATCAACTCAAACATAATGTGCAAGGTATGTTTTGGCTTCTGGAATTAGATCAGACACATTCACTTTGAGGAGCTCACACTTAAGTCAGGGAGATGACCAGGCAGAGCCCACAGAGAACAACTTGGAGTGTTACTACAGCATCCACAGTAAGGCTATTGTGTATGGGTGTAGGCAGGCAGGCACTGTTAAGGGAGTAATTTAAAAAAAAAAAAAAAGGCTGACTCGTGAACAGTGAATAGGAAACCATGAAGCAGGTGAAGGATGAAGGAAATTCCAGTCAGATGAAACAGCTAAGATTAGAAGATATGGAGATAAAACGTGGCCTTTTAGTGGATCAGTAAAATTAGGTTGGTGTTACATGTTGTCAAGTCCCTCCACATGGCAGGAATGAGTGGGACTGGTTATGCACCAGGCTTAAGTACCCAAGGCTGGACTACACCTTCACAGACAGTGTCCTGCTCCAAGTAGCATTAGACATCACAAACCACTACAATTTCTAAGGACCAAGTACAAGCACCTAGCACAGTGCCTGGCAAAGTTACTTCTTAAATTTTCTTTCAAGTCTCTAATCTCATTTGGCAGTGCTCAGCACCCTTACCTAAACTAGGGTGTTGTTAAGCTGTTTAGGTATAGCAAGCTAAAGGGAAGCAGGATTGGGGGAGTGCTATGTGACTGAAATGATATGGTACAGGCAAACATAGATTGTAGAAAGAAGAGTAAGATGAATTGACACCTCAGGACTGAACAAGGACAAGAGAAGACAGCTGAAACACCAGGTTGTAGATGAAATGCTGAGTTTAAATTTAGGGGGAATGATCACAGGCAATAACTAACCCCAGAAAACTGTTATAGGAGTAGACTGCAGTTAAAGTGAAGGAGGTCAAGGTGAGCTTAAAAATTAGAGGACAGTGAGACTAGGTAATGAAACTGACCCCACACAATGGAATTGAGTGAGCTCTGGGTGCCAAAATTCTCAGTGAGCGTGGGGTATATAATATGGATTTGGGTCCAGATTACTAAGAATTAAGAGTGCAGTCTGGCTGGAGTATTTAAAGCAGAAAGCTTGTGTTTTGTGTGGGGGGTGGGGAGGCTGGGAGTGGGCAGGAGAGACATCCCATCCCTAGTGACAGATGTCTGGGAGTAAACAAATGTGATTTGAGAAATCATAACAAAAGCAGAGTCCTTTAAAGGAAAGTGGGTTTCATTGAAAGGCATTTCCTAAACTTAACTCAGTCCTGAACAGCTTTCACGTTAACAGCATTCATGTATTGTCAATTTCTTTAGATTACGTTTTCTTTAAATATTAAATGTTGCATTAAAAACCACTTAACAAAATGTTTGTATATCACAGAAATCAGCTACCAACACCTGTATACAGCACTGTACTCATGCATACTCTGCAGAGCCTGAATCAAAGGAAGGAGGTTAAGCCAACTGCTGCCTTCCTCTCCCACCACCAGGCTAGAATCAGTCTCTTTACTGTCTTTTTTTTCTCCCTTAAAAATTGATTCTAGAGAGGGAACCATTGATCTAAGAAACATCGACCTATTGCCTCTAGCACATGCTGACTGGAGACCAAATTGGCAATCCAGGCATGTGCCCTGACCAGGAGTCAAACCTGTAAACTTTGTTGGATGCTCAACTGAGCCACATGGGCCAGGGCCTAGCCACTGTTTTCTTCATCCCTCTTTGTATGTCCATGTTTCCAAAATGGGCTGACTCCCAAATCCTAGTATCTTCTCACTGCCTACCCTACACTTCCTGAACTGCAGCCATTAAGGAAATTCACCAGTTGTACCTAGTGCTTCTGGACCTACTGCTGCTTGCTTTTGTCAACTGGGCAGATGTTCACTGGTTTGTCCTCTTTGGCTGAAATTTTATCAAGGAATTTAATACCCATTCATCCAGGTTTGAAGAAAAACACACGACCATAAACAACTCACAATTCCTCATCTTTGAAATTCAAGTTCAAATTTTTGACTATTCAAGGCTCTTCTAGATTTATTTACCCAAATCTCCAATTAATCCTGGTTTATTATTTCAGGCCACCTACTACCAGTCACAATAAGGAGTACCTTTTAAATTTACCTTAGAATTTTGCATATTCAGCCCGCCTTAGCTCTTTGAACTTTATAGGAAAGCTCAAAGGATATTTTAAGTGGGAAAATGGAAGGACAAAGAGACATGATTCTACTTTCTTTGAATAATATTCCACATTTGAAAAGTTTACTGAAAACTTTTATTGTAATCAAAGTGACATAACAGGGTTGTAATGAATTCAGCAAATCATTCTGCTGATATTTTAGAACTGATACCAGCTTTTGCCAGGCAATTAAAAAATTCAAATGTGAAAATTTCACAGTACAGTAAACTCCACCCCAACTAATTAATGGTGGTTAAAAATAATAGATCCTAGCAAAACCTCTCATGTTACATGGTCACAACTCACAATTCTGTACAAAAGTTCGTGTTATAAAGCTCTGATGTAAAAATCAAATAATCAAGCAGCAATATTTTAAGTGCAGCACAGGGTCTTCCATATCATTATTTACAAGGCTTGAATCTCTTTACATTATAACAAAATTTAATACAGATGACTTAGTAATTAAGTCAATTTTTTAAATCTGTCCTACACAGTGACAGATTTCACTTTTTGGTCATCTTTCTCCTTCTCCTTTTCTTTATCCTTGCTCTTCTTTGATTTCTTTTTCTTGTGTTTGTGTTTCTGGCTTTTTTCCAATTCTGCTTCAGGACCTGCATGTTTCTTATGCTTCTTGTGTTTTTTATGTTTCTTGTGCTTTTTCTTTTCCTTCTTTTTCTTCTTTTTCTTGCTGTCCTGACTTTCTGCAGAGCTGGCACTGCTACTGTGGCTTCGAGTTTGGCTTCCAGAAGGGCTGTGACTTCTACTTGGACTAACACTAGGACTGCTCTGACTCTGGCTCCTATTGATGCCTACCTGGCTGGCTGCGGCTATGTCTGGGCTCTCTTTTACTTTCTCCATGACTTTATCTTTCAGTTCCTTAGAAACTTTTCCTGATGATTCTTCCTCTTTTACTGATGCATTGCTTTCACTGTCACTTTCATTATAGTCTGGTTCAAAAGCAGCTTCATCAGTTTCTCTAGTTAAGTCAGAGGACAGGCGAGAGGAGTGACTTAACTGGGTTTTTGGCTTGGTAGCATTCTTGTCAATTTGCCCAGTAACCTGCTCTTTTTCAACTGTTGGGTCTGGTGGGTTAAGTATATAAAGTAATTTATTGCCACTTGACTCTTTATTGTTCCTCATTTCTAATACATGCTTCTCACGATCTTTACAAGGATTTTTATCTATGCATTTTGTCTCTTCGCTTAAGCGTTTAGCATCATAAGGGGGTTTATGGTCATGAGATTTTTTGTCTTTTGAGGGACTAGAATTACTTTTTTTGGAATCTCCTGTTCCTTTTTTAGGCAAATCTCTCTCCTCCCTTGGCTTAGTTTTCTGTCCAGATACAGAATCTTTACTTCGAGAAGGCGAGTCTTTTCTTCTTGTTAATTCATTCCTTTCATCTCTACGTTTGGAACCTGAGTGTTCTCTGCTCTCATAGTCCATTTTTTTGTCTCTATTAGGAGTGAAGTCTTTATTTGAGGAACCTCTAGTGGAATCATGCTTATCTGAAGTTCTAGTCTCTTTGGAAGATTGAGACAAACTTTTAAAATTTCCTTGTTCATTAAGACGGTCCAAATTACTATCTTTCTCTGGCTGAGTACTGCTCTTCCTCTTATCAGGGTTTTCCTTTTCCAATACTAAATGATCTCTATCTTTGGTTTTCCCCTTTTCACTAGATGCAGTGTTTTTTGAACTTTTGACTTCATGCTGCATAATTTCATGGCTCACTTCCTTGGCGACTTTCTGAACTTTCTCTGATGTCTCACTTTCTTTTTCAGTATATTTGACTGTATTTGATGGTTTAGTGCTAACATTTTTTATAACACTGGCAGGTTTTCCTACAGTTGATATAGGCTGTGTGGCTTTAACATCTTCTTCTTCAGATTCAAAGTCATCTTTATCCCATTTGGACTGAGGAACCTGAATCATAATAATGACATCTTCAGCAGGAGCAGTATTGTCATTATTATATTCTTCCATAGTTTTGATGACAGTTCTCTTTGTATCTGTTTTTTCTTCGGATTTTCTCACAGGACTGCCTCCAGTTGAACTTGTACTAAAAAGAAATTAAATTAATAAATATTATTAAACACTAACATAAAAAGGCTTACACATGATGTTTAACTTTCAAAAGCAATTATTTTGCTCTAGTAAGAGATATAAATGATTTAAATAAATGACTCCGCAAAAACTATGTGACTCACCCTCAAAATCTACTTACAACATTAACAATCCCTTTCTTAAAGGTAAGAGTACACCAGCCTAATTCCCAACATCAATGCACATTATTAATGAACATATTCCACTTTAACAAAATGTACCAGCATGGATAAAATTAAAGAAAATTCTCACCCAAAACCACCACCCATGCCCTCCTACCACCCATATCAGATACCTGGTATAGTCCACAAGAGTGGAGCTGGATCCTTCAGTTCCAGTTACTTTTCGTCTGACCTTTCCTTTGACTTTTTCTTGTTTGACTTTGCCAGATGCTGACTCCAATTTTTCAGAGGGTTCTTTTGTATTAGATACACTTTCTGTACTTCCGATTTTTTTACCAGTTTCTCTGTTGAGCTTGATTTTTTTGGTTGGGGCTGTTGATGATGAAGCTTTGTCTTTTTCTGGGGTCCTGTCCAACTTTTCAATATCAAGTTCCATTTTGCGTTTTGGCGATGGTTTCAGTATTTCAGTAACTTCTAGTTTAGAGATTTTCATTGAAGATGACTCAAAATCTTTATCTACACCCCTTTCTTCAGTTTTTCTCTTTCTTTTTTCTCCCTTGCTGTCAAGTGACTTACTTTTCTCATTAGGCTTCTTGGTCTTGTCTTCCTTACTAGTTAGCTTTTCTGACTTGACATCTTTGGGGTAGTCCTTCTTCACTTTTTCCTCTTTGATGGGTTTTGTTTCTTGGTGTTCTTTTGCTGACTTAGAGTGAGCTTTCCTGGGGGTGCCAATGGTCTTTTCTTCTTTCTGAGAGGAAGATGATGATTTAGCACTGTCAGCCTTTGGAGTCTCCTCTTTGGCTTTTTTAAGGGGAGGCTCAGATCGAGGAGACTTTTCACGCTCCCCCTCCAGTTTTTCTTGGGGTCCCCTAGCAGGTCTTACAACAGTTTCTTTTTTGGATGCAGCAGAGCCATCATTTTTTCGTTTGGTCTTGTCACCTTTTGCTTTTGGTTTATCTTTTTCTCTTTTGTCTTTTTCAGACACTGACTTGAAAGTGATGGATTCTGCATCCATTGGTTCATCTCTAACTGGTGTAGCATCATCTCTACTTGGGAGAACAAATAATGAGTCTGTTTTATTCTCTTCACCACTTGTAGGTTCTCTTGATTTCCTAGAAGTTTCTAATACCTCTGGGTTTAGAAAGCCTTCACTCTCTTCCCCCTTTCTTCTCCTCCTATGTTTCTTATGTTTACTTCCTTTAGCATCTCCTGGAGCATTGTCACTGTCCTTCTCTTTTGACTTTGTACTGTCCTTCTGATTATGACTGTCTCTTGTTGAAAGCTTTTCTGGGTAGTTGCCACCTATAGTCCGACTTCTATGACTCTGTCCACCAGAATAATCTTCTCTGCGGCCTCTTGTAAAGGGAGAATTCCTGATATTAAGTGGTAAAAATCTCTCTGGAGAAAAGTTCTCTCTATTTGCTGATGGTCGAGGCTGTGCTCCAGCAGCATAACCTTTGTAATATTTTTCATACCATTCTCTGTATTTTCTCTCCCATTCTCGGTAACGTTCTTTTTCAAATGGGTCTCTAAAGTCAACACTCCTTCCATAATAAGCTTTTATGTCATAAGGTGGTGGAACTTCTCTGTATCGATTAAAATATTCACGTTCTGTTTCCCCTGGAGGTACAGTACGTTTATTAGGAGACTGTCCCCTAAATGCTTGAGGAGATCTTGATCGTGAATGATATCGCCTATATGGGGGTGACCTCGACCTAGATCGATGATATCCATGAGATCTAGACCGTGAACGGTAATTTCGACTCTTGCCTCTGCCTCTTCTGGGGTATGGAGGTGATCGTGAATAGGAACGTGAGTGTGAGCGGCTAAATGATCGAGAATAAGAACGGGACCGCGTTGACCCAGATCTTGATTTAGAGTAAGTATAAGAACTTCTTGAATATGAGGAACCACTATAAGGAGATTTAGACCTAAAAACAAAAACAAAACAATAGTTGATAGTTGAGAAATACATATAAAAGAAAATACAGACTTCAAATTCTAGCATGCTTCTCCTCACAGTTCCATCTTTCTTTATATTAAGTTTTATCTTGGATGATTGAAGAGGCACAGGGGCCTCTACTGAAATGCAATAAAGTACACAACAGTCATATCACTCACTTATTACAAAACAAAATTGAAATCTTAACAATTAGAGTGAAGTGCATTAATGTGTCGTGAGTTATATGAGCTAATTAACTTTTTAAAAAATGCCAATTAAAATTTTACTTCCTATCTGCTTGAGTAATTTTTATTGTCTTATCTTGGCTAATAGTCTAGCTTTGAAAGAAATCACATTTCAACTGTAAGCTTAAAAGAAAGTATTTTAAACAAACTTCCAGGGAATTTTTATCATTTACTTTTTCTATCAATGAAGCAACTTATATTCTACCACACATCATAATTACACAGGTTAATGTTCCAGCAAGAAGCTGTAGCCTTATGTAACAGGTTCCTCAGAAATGTACTTTGGCTGTACCCCTATTTCTTTCCTTCCACAAACATTTCCCAATTATTTCACACTATAAATAATTTTGAGGGACAAGGGTACTTTAATCCCCATAACTGCTAGTTCTACACAATAGAATTGACACTGAGACATTATTTAAAAAAATACGGATATTGGGAAATAAGCTTCATCTCCATCTCTATATATCTAGACCGAATCAGAAAAACTCCATTAAGTGCAGTATTATTTATATCCATAGCTAATCCCTGGATATGCAAAGTCCCACTTGTAATTCTGTTGTGAAGGCTTGCAAAACACTAACCTGGAAAATGAGCGCCTACGCTCCTTTTGAATCTTTTTGTATTCCATCAATTCCTTAGCAAAATCATTTGTAAACTCATCTAGCTTGGACTTTTTCTTTTCCCTAGTAAAATAAAGTTAAAGAGTGAAAGTTAACAAAAACCATTTAAGAAAACTAACAAGACAAATGTAATTAGATCATGAATGAAATGAATGAAATTGCCATTAGTTTTCCACTTTAAAACTATAAGTAACTAGGAATCCCTGAGGAAGTTGCTTTTATGGCTTTGGTTCAATTTCTAGGTGATTTTTCTTGTACTAATTGGAAACACTGGAAAATGCTTCCAAAGATACCTGCATCGGAAAATGAAAGTATATAATAATTTCAAATTAAAACACTTACTCTTCTTTTAGCCGTCGTTGTTCTCTATAGAATTCTTCCCTGGACAGAGGTGGTGCTTGTGTTGTTGGGATGGTATTTGAATGAGCAGTTTGCACTCCTGACGATACCCAAGGTGTTGATAAATTGGCTGGCGCTGGAGGGAACCCTGGGGGAGGGACACTATATCCAGCAGGTGGTGGCTGGCCAGGAGGAAACTGAGGAGAAAACTGTGGTGGAGGAACACCTGGAGGGAGAGGCAGTGTATGTGGAGGAGGTGGGTACAAAGGAGGGGGTGGCACAGGCACAAAAACTGGAGTTGCTGGTAATGATGGGCCTTGAGTTCTCTGTGATCTTTCGCTGTGGTGTCGTCCACGGTTTATACTTCTGGAGAAATAAATTCCAATATATTATTCCTTCAAACCAAAATCATCTGAGATAAGTAAGCTTTTCTTTTCTATCCATACTTACTTACAAACTTACAAACAATGGGATAGAATAAGAACAATTAAGTATAAGAACACTGATGTTATTTATATGTACCATAATTTATATGTAAAAATAATTATAAAGGCCACTTAGGGACTGAGATGATAGGCTACAAGTTTTAGGCCTTTTCTATTTGGCAAGGCTATATTTAAAAGTTATCTTTTGTGAAGTTCAGATTATCACTCCATAATAATCTCATTACTTCCTTATCTGTCGTTTAAAGGAACTAACTAGCTGATAGGTTATTGTCTCTGTAAACTAGTTCTTCCCAAAATGCCTTCCAAGACCAAAAGTTTCAAAGGAGAAAAAACTTCCTATAATCTTTTTGAGGGAAGAAATGGGTAAAGACCCTTCAAAGTAGAATAAATATTAGTTTTTTAAATGAACATTTAAATGAACAATTTTAATGAAAATTGTTAATGAACAATTAAAAACTTCATTGTTTTCTTTCAAAAAGTGTTAGGTAAAAATAACGGCATGGGCCAAAGTTTCTGATTTGTGCCTCGTCAAAGAAATAGTGGTTTCCAACTCTTTTAAAGTGGGCTTTCTTCCTGTTAAACTGAAGATTTTTTAAATGATAGGTAACTGGTATATAGCAACAGCAGAAAGGTTAAGATTTTCAGCCTCTTTTCAGAGTCTGATTTAGTAAACATTATCTTCCATTAACATGATCTATAATGAAGTCTTAGTTAACTTTCAGAAGGTTAGCAATTCTCAATGGAACACTAGAAAATACCTGTACTAATCTTGTTATAAAGTTAATTTGGAAGATTGTTTACCCTGGGGATGAGTATGACCAAAAGACTAAGATTTATAGCTTACTCTTTACATTAACATTGCCTGTGGAGCCCCTAACAATCTCCTTATCTTTTCTTTTAGAAAGGAAAGAAAAAAAAGGAGAAGACTGGGACAATTGAGTCTGGATGGAAAAGAAATAAATGCAATTCTTTCTTCACACTTGGGAGCTGAGCTGATTAACTTAAATATTACCTGGGCCTTAGTGACTTCTCCTAACCTCAAAAAGAGTAAATGTAAGTCAATATTCTGCCAGTGCTGACAAAGAGAAAGTAGTCATTGTGAAGGAGCCTTAAAAACCATTATTAAATTAATAAGTATAATCTATTTCTTTTCTAGGCCTCTTAAGGGCAACCATTGAGGACTTAAGTGAAATACAAGGGGAGACCCCCCCAAAACCGGAATTTATTTATAAAAAATTGTGTATTTATTCTTACATGTTTAAACTTAAATCACCTTCCAAGTATTCTATTGAGGTGTTTTTCTCCACTGCTCAAAACAGTTTCTGAACTCGTCAATTTAGATGCCCTTTAGTGCTTGTCGTTTTTTGTTTCACCTCTTCCACATCAATAAGATGTTTCCCTATGACGACTTTCTTCTTCCAGGGACAAAAAAAAAGTCACCTGGGTTGCGATCAGATGAATAGGAAGGGTAGGGTATGGTGGTCATACTGTTTCTGGTCAAAAGCTACTGAACACTCAGTGTGGTGTGAGCAGGTACACTTATATTTCATCCACCAAGAAATGGGCAAATGTGTGTAAAGAGTCTTCAAAAAAAAAAAAATCACTGAAGCCGAACTCAGCCTCTCATAACACCACCAGCTAGTATACTGATACAGATGGGTCCCTGGAACACTCACCTAGTAGAGGAGGCCTGTACTACAAGAGGCCGAACGTCCAGAAGGTAATTCTGGTTTTTTATGGGTCCCCCCTTTATAAGTACAAACCATTATTTTTGCTTTAATTTCTGCATGTTATATTTTTCATTGTGTCATCAGATTAGTGTTTTTCAAGATTTTTAGCAAGCTTACCTGTAGCAGCTCCTCTCCCCCCTTCTAATTTGCTGTGGTGGCGAAACCAGATATCCAAGCTTGTTGGAACTGTGTGGAAAGAAAGATTTAATAGGTTTGATTATAACACATTACTTTTTAGTGTGTATGTACTTACTTATTTTAACTACTCTGAAAACTTTTTCTTATACTCTGATCCCAACTTTTAAAATGGTTTCAGATATCAGCAAATATTACATTTACTTAAAATTAACTATTTTTTCTGATTAACAATAATCATACCTCAATATATTATTTCCTGCAATATTATATAATAATTAGCATTCTATAAGTTACACTGTGGACTTTTTGTTACAGAAAAGGAAGAAAGCCCTTTAACTGTTGTGCACTGTGTAGGCACATTTTCCATGTTGAAGTGGGCAGTACTAGTCCAATTCTATAAATGAGGAAATAGGCTGAGAGGTCAAACCAAATGCCCACTCTCATGCTGTTAATAAATGGAGGAGGTTGGATTAAAACCCAGGTTTACCTGTCTTCAAATCTCATACTCTTCCTACTGGTATATTCTGCTAGTCTCTCATTTAACAAACATTTTCTATAAGAAATTTGGTTTATCTTTCAAACCCAAAACCCAAAGTTTTAGAATATATACAAATATATAAGCCAGTTTATATGGATAACATAAGCAGAAATTATGGTATAAATAGATTTATTAATCTACTGATTTTTTTAAAGCATGAAGAGACTTTTTAAATTTTCTTTTTATTTTTATAGAGAGGGGAAGGAAAGGAGAGAGGGAGAGAAACATCAATGTGTGGTTGTGTCTCTCACATCCCCTACTGGGGACTAAGCCCACAACCTGGGCATGTGCCCTAACTGGGAATCAAACCAGCAACCCTTTGGTTTGCAGGCCTGAGCTCAATCCACTGAGCTACACCAGCCAGGGTGAATCTACTGATTTTTAATGCCACAGAGAATCTTATAGGAAGATCAAAGTTCTTCGCAGTTCAGGGCAGAAAACTGTATCACACAGATTTTAATGCAACAAAATTCCATTAACACATATTTAAAATGAGAAATTTTGTGTTTGGTAGGCTTTAATCTTAATCTGTATTTATTAATTCAAATCTTGAACATCCAAATTAATAACAGGAAAAATTTAATCCATTAGGATGAGTCAGTATTTAAACTAGTCTTTCAAGTAATTCTCATCTATCCAATAACCCAGGCTGTCAAAAATCACCATTTGTTAAGACATAAAAGTAAAAAGAATTTATAAGATATTATATTTTAGAAAATTACTCATTTTAAGAAAGTAATTCTTCATATAATTTTGAATCTGTGATATTTTACATAAAAACTATGTTAACAGGACATATATAAAGAGTTTACAACAAAAGCCATTCAGAAATACACTATTCCTAGACTATAGCTTTTACTTTATTATCTAAGTCAAGGCAATCAGCTGAAGATTATTTTAAACATATACTTACTGTTCCCAACCTGGTCGACCACCACCTGGACGAGCAGTATTTATTCTTACTGGACCTTGGATGCAAAAAAAAAAACAGTAAGTAAATATGAAATTGTGTTTAAATAAAGTTAAAGGAAAAAAGACCAACCCAGAATGATTTCACTCACCAGTTGTAGGAATCAGCTGTCCATGCAATAATGACTGTCCAAGCAAAGATGGGGTTCCAAGTACAGGCACCTGGTAGCCCTACAGAGGAAAAAATAAAAAGAAATAGTTAAAAAGAAAGCTGAAAAACGCTATTTAAAAAAAGTCTCCAAGTTTCAAAGCCAGTAAAACTTACTTTCTCTTCCATTAGAGCAGTAATTGCAATTGAAGAGGTTCCCTTTGAATGCTCTGATGCAAGGGCTGCAGCTGGCAATAATTTATTATCAGAATCCCTAGAAAATACAATTTACAATACGTTAAAGTCATCACAAACGGAGGACTAAAAATCACAATTGTTTATTCATCACCTGCATTAAGATGAGTTAAATCAAAGATGATGGAAACTTTTGAGGAAAGTGAGAGACTGGACTGTTCAAAACCCCTCCATATACAAGTGAACAGTAGAAAGATGCACCATCTATGATTTGTGATAGATTATGTTAGAAATCAGTTCAGGTATAATAATAAAGCTTGAAAAAAAGAAGCTCAATGTGTGGGACAAAAAAAATACAGGATTAAGATAAAATTCTACTTCCAGCTCTGTCATTTAATCAAAAGAGCAATATCATAAGCCAATGAACTCTGGGCCTTATTCCCACAGTTAAATCAAAGGCTAAACTACCTAGGTCAGTGGGATTTCTTAAGTATACATGTAAAGGTCTCAATGCCTGAAGATTTTGCTTCAGCATGCCTGGAACTGGCCCCTGGCATCTATTTTTAAAAAACTGGTTGATTTTTTAAGAATTTATGAGGCAGTGGACTACATGGTTAAAGGTCCCTTTCATTTCTCAAGTGGAAGGATTTAAGATTTCAATACTTTTCTACATAATTATGCTACAAAGCAATGATTATTTCTGACCTTTCTACCTATACCAATGTTTTATGCCTCCCTTCTCCACCTATTCAAAATTGCTCTTAGTTCTGCTCACAACTGTTCTTTTCTAACACCATCAATAAGACCACAAGTAAATTCTCTCCACCACGAACTGCAGAGTTATTATGGGGTATGATTCAACATTTACTAGGGGGTGTTGGCAACCTGTATAGATTTTTGACCTTGGGATGCTTAATGATTTGCCAATCATCTCCTTCATCTGCTTCTTCCTCCAATAAGACTAAACCATTTCTTACAAGTCACCCACCTTACTGAGCACAGTGATCCACAAAGACGTATATACTGCTGTCACTAAAAACAAGCATTAATACAATATATAACCATGAAAACTACACTACTGTTCTCACTTGTTTCCTAACACTGAGAAACCCACAGACCTACCGAAAAGGTCCATCTGATTTTTCTGAGTGGACTGATATGGAGACTGTTGCAGTTATATCAGGTACAGGCGCTGGGGTAGAAGATGAATTTCCAGGCACAGCAGGGGCCAAGGAAGACTGATTAGCAGTTAATGAAGATATAGAGGGAGCCGGATGAGCTGATGAAGATGTCACTGGAATCATCAGAGGGTCTTGTTGTCTTGATATTGGAGATCTCATCAGAGGCTGTAGGTTCCGCTGAATGAGTGGTCTCGGAGGTGGTATTGGTGGTGGTGGTGGGGGTAACTGTTTTCGTAGTCTTTTTGTATAACCAGTTTCATTTTTGAAGTTATTAACAGCCTATAGACATCAAATATAAAAATGCACAAAATGCAGTGTTTACTCAAATATAATTAAGTCAAGTTTAAAAACATTTTTTCATAAAAGGGTTATTATAAAAGGAATAGAAAGATAGCTACCTGTCGTAAGAATTTATTGGCAATCAAAGCATCAGGGGAGACATCATTTTGATGACACGTTGGACATGTATGGTCATCTGATTCCAAGAGTGCTGTTCTTATACCTATGTATCAGATTTTAAATATTAATAATTTAAAAGCACAGTACTGTTAAGTTACATTACTGTTTTCCAAGCACACATCACTAATCATTTCTATTCTAAGAAACTTAAAAGTAAAACCCCTCACCTCATAGCACTCTGCTCTAACTTCTACCGTAAAAATAGAAATCATGCCAATAATTTAAACAAACATTTAAACTGAGAAAAAAAAAGCACTCTTTCCCACTTTTCTCTTTGTTGAGCTAGTCATCGGGATATTACAGAAAAAAAGTAGCCTAGAAAAAGGAAAACTTTACATGGCTTATAGGGTTAAAAAAAAACATCACCAAGAAAGAGCATTATAAGAAACAGAAGCATTATTCAGTCAATGAAATCAGAGACATCTATACCATGCAATAAGTAGAAATAACACTAAATTACAGATTCACTGATTATGTTC
Organism: Trachops cirrhosus; assembly: GCA_028533065.1. Taxonomy (NCBI): domain Eukaryota; kingdom Metazoa; phylum Chordata; class Mammalia; order Chiroptera; family Phyllostomidae; genus Trachops; species Trachops cirrhosus. The sequence continues at coordinate 81,886,969 of CM052540.1, read as the reverse complement.
CAGTGCAGTAAAAAAAATTCAGTAGTAAGTGGTTTGTTAAATCCAAGAAATACTCTGAAAGAAGTCTTAAGTGACTTCTTCTCTTGACTTTGGTATTCAATAAAGAAACTCTCAAAAAACAGATTTATATTTCAAAACTATGTTTAGAACAGTAATATTTTCAGATGATACCATCTTCATGTTGGTAAGAAGGAATGAACTTGGGATTAAGTGGCAGAACAAAATGTGCTAACATAAGTGATCATAAAAAAAGTCACACGTAACCACATGGCAATTTTTTTGGTCTTTGTTTACAGACAGCAGTTCTAAATTACACTTAGAAATGTTACAATATGATAGTCATTCCTCATCCATGGTAGGGCGGGAAGGAATACATTCTAAGACTCCAAGTGGATACCTGAAACCTCACACAGTACTGAACCCTATATATATTATTTTTTATCCTATACGTATGTACCTTTTCACTTAAGGGAAGTACTTTCTGGCTTCCCTTTGGCAAATATGAATTGCCAACATCACTACTTTTGTGCTATATGAACATTACTAAGTAAGATACGAACACTTGAATACCAACACTGTGACTCCATGACAGTAGATGTAATAACCAAGATGACTATTAAGTGATTAATGGGTAGGGAGTGTATGCGGGGTAGAGACACTGAACAAAGGGATGATTCATTTCCTAGGTGGGGAAAAATTGCTCGGTGTGAGACTTCATCATGCTACACAGAATGGTGCACAATTTAAAGCTTAGGAATTGTTTATTTCTATAATTTTCCATTTCATATTTTCAGACTGTGGTTGACAGGGGTCAGCTGAAACCACAGAAAGCAAAATCTTAGAGAAGAGCGGAGCTACAGTAAGATATTTTTCACAATCCAGGAAAAGGAATTAGTTACCATTTAAAAATATTTCCAGATTACCTAAGGTGCAAAGGCCTTCAAAGTTCTGGATACCTTCTGAAATGTATAGGAAACAAAAAAATCTTACATTGTATTAAACCTAAAGTACAGTCAGTCACCATAATGAAGGTATAAGGGGTGGTTAATTCTATTATTAACAACCGAGAGGCTGTTGTTTAAAAAAAGAGTGCCCAGCTGGTGTAGCTCAGTGGATTGAGCACAGGCCTGCAAACCAAAGGGTCACTGGTTTGATTCCCAGTCGAGGCACATGTATGGGTTGTGGACCACATCCCCCAGTTAGGGGTGTGTGAGAGGCAACCACACATTAATGTTTCTCTCCCCCTTCTCTCTCCCTTACCCTGTCTCTAAAAAAAATAAATAAAACCTTAAAATAAATAAAAATAAAAAAGTAGCAGCAAAAATAGAATTCTCACTATTAAATGTTCTATCAATTATCAACATTTCATGTTATTAAAATACACAGTGTTGCTAGGTGCCTTTCCAAGTAGAACAGCTGTCACTTGAATATGAGTTTGAACTGCATGGATCCACTTATACAAGGATTTTTTCCCCAGTATGATTTTCTTAATAACATTTTCTTGAGTCAAAAGTTATATTCTGATTTTTGTCTGTGCAGGGGGTCAGTCAGTGCCCCTAGCCCCTGTGTTATTCAAGGGTCAACTGTATACATATTCTAAAGGACACATCTTCAAAGGCTCAGCATGTCTTACATTCATCACAGTAACTGTTTCCACAACAGGGAATGACAACAGCATCAGTCATAATATCTTTGCAGATGAGACACAGCAATTCATCTGGGATAGGATCATCTTCCTCAGAAGAAGAAGATGGTTCCTCTGGTAAGAAAGGTGGTTTTTCCTTCTTTCCAATTGCATATGCTTCTCTGTAAAAGAAGGTTTTAGCATTTAAACAACATTAAGATGGCAAAAAATTTCAAGATATTTATATGTTCTACTATACTTTAATAGAAGCTTATCTTTCAGTACAATGCCTGATGAGTTGACACAAGTGTAACACCTTCCAAAATAAGGGAGCAATTATGAACATTCTCCCTCTAAACAACAAAAAGACATGAAACAAAAATCCTCAACAAGTAGAAAAAGAAACAAAGAAATGCTATAAAATTGGCTAAACGGATCTTAGAATCCGTAACTGAGGGCCAGAGAGGTAAAGTGACACATTCAGTGCCACAAATGGCACAGACAGGATTCGAACTTCGACATGACAATACCCTGTCTACGGCCATACCACCCTGAACGTGCTGTGCCCAATCTCATTTGACAATACCCTGATCACATTTTCCCCCTACCCTATCATGTTTCCTAGAAGAAAAAAAGTTCCCCTCCAAAGTCTAACAGTCAATACCTGTGAAGGTAGTTAAGAGTGAATGTCATAATATGGGAAACTAAAATTGGTACAATTAAGGGGAAATACTACGTCACCATACACAAATGATTAACAGCCAGTGGTTTACTTATAATCGGTATTTTAAAAGAGATGTATCTATTTATAGTCAATCTTTACTTAAATGATTAGAGTATGTGTCACAAAAATTTAAAGTAACACCTCATTAGAAATTTTGGGTCCACATTTTTGGTAGAAATGCGTTATGCAGAAATGCTAGATATTAAATATATTAAACATAAATAAAATAAAATACACTATGACTCATCACAACTGCTTCCAACACCCCCATCTTCTCTGTAATCAGGCAAATTTGTAAAACAGGAATTCTTAGAGAAATCCCTTCTATCTCACTTAGGAACAGAGTGTGTTTATCTCAGCTGGACAGAGAAGGTACCTTATGTGTGCTATTTGTGTTGCAGTTGCTCCATAGACATCACCACGATTCCAGAAATAAGTGTCAATTTGCTTATGCCCCATTGTTCCCAATTTTTGAAAGAGGAGTCTCCCACTGCCCAAGAGAGAAAAGAAAAGAAAAAAAAAAAGAAGAGAGGACAGAAAAAGAAACAGAAGAGTCTGAGTTGCTTATTAGTGGTGTTAGTGGAGAGGGTGAAAGTTTCAATTAAAATATTTGGGCTCCCATTTTCCCCAGCATTTGCTGTGTGTTTGGCACAAATGGGCTTTCTGTATTTCAGCATTCAAAAGCAATGAAGTTAATTATTAGTTAGGGTTCACAGGTGATGCTAATTTTTCCAACACAAACTTCTATTTAAATACTTTTACTTCTATATATTATTAAGATGAAGCGGTCTGCTCTTAAACTGTGTCTATAAAAATCATCGATTTCAACCTAAAATTCTTTGGAAGCATGTATGAAATGTATGACTTAGAGCTGACAACAGAGTGCACTAAGATGAACTGCAAAAACACAAGATGGTAACTGATAAAAACAGATGGGAGTGAAGTTAAGAAAGTGAGCAGAGTTGGGAGTTTAGGAAAACACATCTGTGAACTAAAACAATGCATTTACTGAAGTACCTACTAAAAAACACTACCTTTTCAATACTGTCCCATGGCACAGCCACTTGCACTGTCCTCTCCTGCTAACTATACTACATTTCAATATAGCAAACAGCTGAGTAAAAACTGTGTTCTTATATACAATTTCTTTTACACTGAGAAAAGGGACATCTATTGTCTAATGTGATGTCTGCCAAGGTAATTTCAGTATCTCCTGGAGGACTTATTAAGAGTGCAACCAGAGCCCTAGCACACAGCCTCTGAATCAGTTGGGGGTGGGGCGGCACACGGGTGCCCAGATCACTTAACCCCCTTTTTAAGAGATTCATATGCACTATCATTAGAGAACAGTCCAAAATAACACTTAATATTGTGTTGTGTGAGTACACAACTTTTGAGGATAACAAAAAAGGTAATTAAAAGTATTAGAGTACATAACATAGTTGAATTATTTCCCTAGGTTTTTACACCTACCCATTTCATTAAAAATTGGTTAATAAAATAAAATATGCAAACATTAAATATAAACATTAAGGTATAGCTTACAGTGCTAGAGATGACCTGAACTAACGGTTTACAAAATAAAACCATACTTTCGCATCTTCAAACTCACACAGATACTCCAGTATTTCATCCCTTCTTGGCACTTACATTTGCCTTGGCATATTGTAGAACTTTTATTCTTAAGCCTACTGTTTCTCAAAATGATTAAGATATTCGTCTTGTTCACTTAAAGAGTGCAAATAGCATGTAAAGTTATGTGGGAGTATGTATGTGAATGAGGAAGAAAGCAGGGAATGACAGAAAAAGAAAAAAATTAGAAGACTACAAGGGAAGTGGCACTCACTGATAACAAAACCCCCCAAATCCATTTTAAATTTGCTTTAAATGGAGCAGACTGCAGCCTCTCACTCATAACACAGAAGTTGCCAAGTCCCAAGCCCAAGATTAAACAGAACACTACTATAACCTGGACTGACTACAGTCCCCACAGGCCACATCTAATCTGAATACTCACGCATCTATAGTTGGTATTGCGTATTTTCCAGTGTTGGTGAGCATTGCACCTTTCATGTTAGGATCTTTCACTTCCATCATGAAACTTCTGGGAATTCCAGTGCTTTTTTTAATCCTAGGACCAGATTCAAAGTTCTTATCCTTTTCAGAGGGGAAAGGAGAGAGGAAGAGAAAAAGCAGTTACCTTTATTTAATAATAGCTAACATGCAGTGTTTACCAACCACCTATATTATTTGTAGTGCTTCACACATGATTTCATTTAATCCTTGTAATAGCCATGTGAGGTACTATTATTATCTTCATATCACAGGTAAAAAATAACATGCTTGGAGAAATCAAGTCACCTGACCAAGCTCACTCAGCTATTAACTGGCAGAGCCAGGATTTGAAACTGGCAATGTGGCTCCAGAGGCTGTTGTCATCTGCCATTGTACTACAGAAGGCAGTATTTACCAAGAAAAATAAAATGACTAGTAATTGTAAGAAAGTAAGCTGTACCATATTTTGTACTCTGGACTTACCCCATTTGTTGGGCAATTCTTAATATAATGGCCAGGTTTACCACAACGGAAACAGGTATAAGATGGAGGTGGTGGACCTAGAGGTTTCTTCATGTAACTGAAAGGGAGAAAAAAATTACATGTACACAAAGACTCAAAAAAAATAATGCTTCTCATTGGGGGTGAAACCCACCCCAAAGTCTCTATTAGCATAAAGTACTTATGAACTTACTTGATTGGGTCGTATTCATGGCCAGATTGCGACATCATTGCTTTAATTTTATCTTCTTCAGAAGCATTGGCTTCAGCCAGATTGGCAGTCTGTTTAACAGGTAATTATTTGACACACACATTAGAAACACATTTAAGACCACACAGCCAAAGACAACACCACTCATCCTGTAAAGAGCAGTATCTAATCTTGCATAAAAACAGCTATTTACAAGTATAACCCAGAAGAGGCACTGGGAGTTCCTCAGGTGTCTCAGTGTGTGCAGGACTGAACTCAGTCTTTTTGGGGGTACTCAAACCTTAGACCCTGTTTGTACCTTGTGTTGAGATTTGCACACTCCTCTAAGAATTAAAAACTGCGATTAAGTTAGAAAGAAACACTTGATGTTTTTCCAACCTTAAAAATAACTCAAGTGTCACAGCATTAAGACTATAGTTTATATACTTACAACTGAGAGGTAGGGTTGGGGGTAGAATAACTGAATACATTATGCAGCTGACATTAAAAATCAGAAGCTCTTTGGAGAGTGGTGTCAGTTTTAAATTAAGTGCAGAACACATGCAATGAGCATTCAGTTTTAAATCCAACTCTAAAGTTTTATAAACATCACCTTTAAGATATATACAAATCTAGATATAAGCAGGGTCTAAGGGAGTCCTAATAACTTCAATCTTCAAGCATCTAGCACTCATATCAGCCACTCAGTGGGTTTTAATCTTTACATTCATCCACAAAACAAGCAACCAGTTTTAACGTTTTATTGTGATTTTATATACAAAGAATGCTTAACATTAACAGAGCTTAGAACAGCAACATTTACAGAAAAATGGATTACAGAAGTTGAACAACTAATTTGTTTGAACCCAAACATTTACAAATAGTTAAAAAAAAATCCCCCAAACCTCCAAAACTCCCCAACTGCTTCCCACAGAGAAACAATGGTAGGAATAAACCCAAACTCAAATGTGGTCCTTAAAGTACATAAGAATTAAAACAGTAAACTAGAAGCTGGTAATGATATCAACTCTATGCTAAACCACTTTGTATTAGAAAATTGTTAGAGAATGGTTTTAGCTCATTTTAATGTTTAGTTATCCTAGAACAGGAACTTAAAAGCTGTATTTGTAACTAGGACATTTTGGGAGATACATTCTAGGGGGAAAGGATACAACCTATAACAAAGCCAAGGAAAAGATAGGACAGCACCCATGGAAAGCCCATCAACTCATTAATCTTGGTTGCTAAATTTAGTTTTACATTTCTGATAGTAGGAAAAAAAAAGATTTTTGGAAAACTTTCTTGGCCCTCAAAAATCTGCCTAGCCATAATATTTGCCTTTTACCTTAAGGCATGATTTACAAGCTAAATCTATTGCTTAAAAAAGTAATCCATCACTAGTTCTTTCCCAAACAAAAGCACACATTGTTGAGCAGAAAATGTAAGCAATTTTATAGCAAAACATGGCATATACAACGATTTCAGGAGGACACAATTTGCCCCCCTGCCAAACAAACACATTGGTGTATGACTGCAAACAGCTTTACACATTTACATAATTCATGTAGTCTGTGTTCAAACAAATTAGGTTGTTTAAAATTTTTTCTAATGCAGACAGACTGCAAGTCTATTGCATAAAGAAGCAATTGTATCACATTTAAAATGCTGACCTTCATAGGTTCAAGTCAAATATTCAAGAAAGAACCACGCAATCGTCCATGTAAAGGGAAGCTTCTATTTAGCTGCTTAAAGGAAGTCCACATAATTTGCAGCCAAAACCAGGGAATTCCTCCAGAACTTTGTTAGTTTCCAATGTATAATTAAACAAAATGTATGAGGGAAAAAAAGTGTAGCTTCATGTGCTTCTTCTGTCTTGAAGATGAAAATACTCCAACATTATGATAAGGCTGGCAAAATATTCCCCCTATCTTCTCAAAAACCGCAACTACTCTTTACAGGATAGTAATAGCAGGTACAGTGTTTTTACAAAGTATTGCCTCCCCCAACCCCTCCAAAACAATTGCTCCACATAAAAATATGATGTTTTATATTTTCAAGAATATATGTATATATACCTTTGTAAGCTGGGCCAGAGAAATAGACGCAGAAGAGTCATCAATCTGTTCACAAAAAATTAAACACACATTCAAGTTCCACACTGAAAACATCTGAAAGTGATCAATTTAGTCCCTACTGCCACTTAATGTTTAAATATTGGGCATTTTATTAGAAGTTCTCCAAAGAATGTTATTGTCTAAAAAATGTTTTAAAGGTGGAAGTGTAACTTATCCCCATTTAACTCTCCCTACATATTTCACACACAGTAATAAGGGCTAACAGTTGAAGGATGTTCAATCACAATGAGAAAATGGGGTAAAGTAAAGTATATCACATAGGCACTCTGTTCAGACTGGTGACCAAATGTTAAATAACAGTCCAGTGTCTCCCAATGGTCTCTAAATGTGATGATGCTCAAGACAATGAATACTAGAAGAGAGAATATGAAATCTATCTTACTGGAATGCCATTACACAAATTGTAAAACAAGCAGCTCTTTTAAAGGCTCAGATAATCTTTAATAAAACAACTCCCACATAATTAATACTTTCCCCCCAGCATACACTGCTCAGTCTGGGTAAATTTATTCTCCCATAGTGAGAGTAACAATAACTTCTTGACAAACCACAGCTTATCAAAGCAAAGATGTTAGGCCAAACAAAAAGGGTGCCCAAACAGTAAAGGTGCCCTGGGGCAAGGGCGAGTAGCTGGTACATATGGGGATAATTTGAATATGTGGAGAAAATAAAGTTAATCAAAGGGAGTAAGTATTATATATGATTGACATAAAAGGAGCTTTAAAAAAACATGTTTTTGAATGTGACATTCTTAAATTTTTCATTATTTGGTCCCCTGACATGATTTTAGTTTTTAAAAGTGTACATGTATGTGCATATACTTTCACACACATACATGCACGTATCTTTAGCATGTAACTGTGAAGATGTGACTGCCATACACGTGTATCCAAGTAAAAATATTAGCTTCCTATGCACTAAGGAGCATGTTATATATAATTCTCTCATTTTTGGTTATAACTCTAGTTTAAAATAGAGAGAATGTAACAAGATGTCTGAATCAAAGGAAAAACAAACAAAAGTGAGTCTTCATCAGGTATTTTTCAAGTATTCCCAAAGTATTAAAAGCAGCATGATTTTAAGACTCCCAAACGGAAATAAAACAAGTTTCAATATGAAGTTCTTACCACAATGACCACCAAAGAAAGAATTCAATAAATGCAAATAAAAAAAAGTTGGCTAAATTTAAAATACATTTTATAAATATCTTAGAATTTTAAAAGTTAGTTTGATGTGTATTATTACTGGGATGCTTACACAAAAGGTTCTTAAGCTCTATATTGAGGAACTCTACAGAATTCATAATGTACTTTTTGAAAGAAATCTTTTTAGCTAGAATAAAATGACCTCGTCAGTCTATTCCAGAGGGTTACATTTTACATCAACCAGGAATTACTTGAATTTAAATAACAAGAACTGAATAAACTGCTGTCATCCATCATCTATACTTTATGTCTAACCAATGAAAGAAATGGCCTTTAAAAACAGTCCATTACTACTACCTACAATATGATGCTGACCATTTCCTTAGAAAGTAATCAGTTACATTAACTTTCCTACTGTTGGAACTAAAAAAATCAGTTCTTCCCACTCATAACACTTAAAATACAGCTGACTTTTTGTTCTTATGCCAAGCTTTCTTGTCCTTTCTACTTTCTGCCAACCTGTTATTAGTCTTGTATATTTACTGGGTTGAAAATGGTTTCAGATATTCAAAGGCATCTAAATCACTTTTTTCCCCACCAAATAATCGCGATAGCACCTAAATACCTTATAATCCACAAGAAGTCAAATGTACCACAAATTTAGAAGGGCATCCAATTGTTTTCTACATACAGCCAGGTATGAATAAGTGGAAACTGCTGACAAGGAATGGTTTAAAAATGACTAGAAATTTACATGTACTAAACCAAATAAATACAGTAACTCTCAGGCACTACTGATAAAAATCTGCAGTCTTCAAAACAACTGATCAATGCTCACTGTAGATACCATTAAAATTTAAGACACCTCCCCACATCCAATTTGTGGTCTTGCTTCCAGGAACAAGAATCTTAAAATCTTCTACGTCAAACATACTTGCTTGAAATTAAAGGACCCTACACAATGTAATTCTGATAGCACCCGGCTTTGCAGTCTCACAGTGGAAGGATGACTAAGTAAACAAAGCTGAGGAGTAGAGACAGAAAGACATAGCCATCCTTGATTAGAGATGGCTAAGCTACCAAAATGTACATACATTCACTTTTACTAATCAGAATTTAAAACCTAAGAGTGACTTTATAGTACTTGGATTTTGTGAATGTGTACAATACACGGGATTCTTAAGTCTCCTAAGATGGGCACAAATCACGCTTGATGAATCCAATCTCTTTTCCCATCCTAAATGTCAGCAAATGTACCTCAAGCAAATAAATGATGATGTTTATCAACTTATCTAATGCCTCCGTTTCAGATCATTCTACCTAAAGATTAAAGCCACTTTTAAAGTACTTAAAAAAAAGAAAAAAGAAAAAAAAAAGAAAGAAAGGAGAAACCTAAATAAGTATAAAATAAACTGCTTCTTGTAAGTGTAATACAGACATGCCAGGGAACACACAAGGCTAAAAGAATGTTAACTTTATTTATGAACATGTGATTTGTGTTTATACACATGCTAATAAACAAAAAGGAAGTAACTGTTTTCAAGAAATAAAACTTTATCTGAATTAGTTTAAATACTCTATAAAATGTACTTTATACAAAATGTGTTACATTAACTACTACAGTCACCAAGATGTCTTCTACTTTGTGCTAGCATTTGGATACATAAAAATCAGTTTTAAACCAATCACCAGCAAAACAGAAACTTGGACAGTTTTTACAGCATTATGCTTAAAAAAAAAAACCAAAAACCAAAAAACAAAAACCCACATACCCCAAAAGAGGGGGGAAAAAACCAAAGCACTATGAGTTTGGAATCATTGTATTTAGTTCCATGGGAACTAAGGTCATATATACTTTAGAGAACAAGTCCAACGTTCAGATTTACTATGTTATCATGTTTAAGATCCAATGATCCAAGGTTAGTGAAATGCCTGATACACAATTCAAGATCAGTATTTAAAAAGAATAAAGTGAAACAGCAAGCAATACCCTTGAATTCTAAATGAAGATTTCAGACATCTTGTATCGTGTACAAATCAGCCTGAGCAGTCAAATGTTTAGAGAACCATCCAGTTTACAGAACCCAATTACTGCAGACCTGTGTTCAGAAACAGATGCTTCACCCCACAACTGAGGAATGCTGCCAACTGTTAGCTCAAAGTAAAAACAGTGTCATACTTCAGATTAATCTGTGATAAAATCAAGATGTTACCCTGGTTAAGGGCAGTTACCTTTGATAAACTACAGCTCTCTATTAGCTTACAATTAATGCAGCATTTTATCTTATAAGAAAGGGAAATGTTTTAATTTGGACAACTGAGCAGACTAGAACTGAAAGACCCTGAATTAAAATTTGAAAATAATGTACTCAATTGTACAAAATCATCAAAAAGACACTGATAATACTCGTGGGGGGCCCAATTTCAGATTTTACTTTATAGTATGGATAGAAACAAAGAATAGGAGCTCAAACTTGCCAAATAAAGCAAAACTACATAATAAAGCTCCATTAACGGTCTCTGGAAAGCTTTATTCTATGAGGTGTCTGAACTTGGTGAAAACATCAAACTTTAATTTGAGCTTCGCATGTTGCTAATGCACTTTTCAAAGCCATCCATCAGGCAGGGGGAAAAAATCTAACAAAAACTAAGTGATACAACGTGAAAATGGCAAAATATACACTCCAAACATTTTTTATTGCAAGAAACAAAAAGCACACAACAGCCTGTACATACATACAAAATACTAACTATAGACAGACAGATGTAGAACATGTTGTCATGTTCATTAGTATAAAAACTACATGATCTAAAAAGGATCATACATTAACTGTACAACACAGTGTCATAGAGGGTTGCTGTCATAGTTAATATGAAACTGTTTGGGGGGCACAAAATACCCATTTCTACATAATAAGTGTGCAAATTATGCCATATATATCCAGATTCAACTGAGCTATAATCAAAATACATTTTATTTACAATATATACTATGATCAGTTGGATATTAGGTTCTAAAATGATTTACTTCACTGCTACATTATAAAGGTAAAAGCAATGTGTAGAAAAAGTGTGAGATTGTGTTTTTACATACTGCTTTTGAAGTTCCCATCACTGGTTCAGTTCGACTTCTACAAAACAAAAACAAAAGTAATATTAGCTCTGGGAGCAGCTATTTAGGATTTTTTGTTCTAAAAAATCTTAATACGTATCTCTAATCACACATTTACAGGACAATTTTCCTTTGGGACAAAGATTTAAAACTAGTCAATTTCCAAAATAATGAATACACTACTTTGATTAATGGTCACCACCTTTGAATATGAACAGTTTAAGGTATATTTGTGGTTAAAAAAACATTAATACTGGGGAATTCTAAAGTATTAAACAAAGTGACAAGATACACCTATCTTGTCACTTACAATGTTTTCTGAAAAGCAGTATGAGGACTTTGTTAAGAAACTTTGTGGTTATTTCTTCATAGACTGCAAATTAAATTATCCCCTAGTTTTTAATAGGTACAAATAAAAATTTTCATACATCAGATATTCTTAAAACAAGCCCACTGTTAACATTTGTATTTGGATTCCTAAGAAATTGTGCTCCAAACACCGATTTCAAATCCAGGAAGACAGGCTGATACTACTTTATTTCAAATTTGAAAAACATTTTATGTGTATTAATATTGAGTTGCTTTTAAATTTATGTACCATTGGATTTAAAAAGACTTAAAATAATGGCCAAAGATTAAACAAGAATTCTAACTTTCAGAAAATACAACATAGTTTGACATAGACTATTCTAGTAAAAAAGAGTAAGTTAAGCAGTTATGGAGAATTAGGTAAATTGATCTTTGAAAGAGCATAAAAATAAGCCCCAAAAGAAACAGGCCAGAGGTTGAATTGCTATATATAGCTTTAAATGCTTAGTTTTAGCTTTAAGTTTATGCTATCCTGAGTATAGAGAAATGTTAGAAACTGAAAGGAGTTTCTCATTTTTTAATATTTGCTCAACAAACTCAGAGGCATTTTGAGGCAGATATATTAAAGGAAATCACACCCATAGTGAATTAACATGCAGTTCTGTAAAAGTCAGCTTATATCCCCAAGTACTTCAAATAATTCTCCAACAATTTCTGAATATCAAAAAACAAACAAGTAAACAAAAAAACCTCTGAAACTCAATATTTTTATTTTTTTATTTGCTGTCTCTTTATTCTATTAGGCAAAGTGCCCAAGAGAATGAAACTCGGTGTTTTTAAAAGGCACCTGGTAAATTAAAGTGTAATTTCACACTAGATTTTAGAATTAATTCCTTCCTTGTAATTTCTTAAAATTACGTTGTTAAAAGCACATAATTCACTTGGTATTTACAGCAAAAAAAGTATTCAGCTTTTAAAACTGTTACTATAAAGAAGTTATTATACAAAATATTAACCTGCAAATGTTATATGGAATATACTTTTACAGCAACCAATAAAAATAATCCCCCTTTAGTGAATTTCTTAACCTCCAGACTAGTCCTAAGATATTGCTGTTTTCTTACTCCAATCATGGTGATTTACCATGTGCCAGGCACCACTTGTTCATATCTATTCATTTGGAGGACCCTTGAGGTAGACTTTAGGAGACACCCAATTAATCACACAATTAGTGTGAAGCAGTAAGTGAAGCCAAACCTAAGTCTGATTCCACTGTCTGCTCATAAATTCTATAAATTCTCTAGTATCCCAACAAAACCTCTTATGGATGAATAGTGAATGTTAACAATACTGAATATTTTTGATGCTGTCAAAACATTTAGGACAGATCTCTTAAGAAAAGTACATACTTTTTTTAATAGTAAGGGAAAAATGAAAGCACAGAGGCAAATAAAACAAATAAGGGTACAAAAATATTTGTTCACTATTTGAACATCATTTTCTTGCCTTTCTAATTACCTATATAGGGCAAAAATTCTTCCTAATAGTGCTTACTCCGAACTACATACAGATTAAGTTAACCTAACTGAAGGGGCGAGAAGAAATCAGGAAAAAGAACAAACCCATCCTCACAGTTTTAAGGATTGAGGAAATATATTCATGAGTTTTATTCTAAAATATACCTGGTTACTTCTCAAACAAGTCTTACTATTTTGAGATTTAAATACATGAAATTTAATAAATACTTACATGACATATGTCTTGCTTGTAGATTTAACACCTCCAATAGGAATTCTTCTAACAATTACAGATGAGTTCTTAGGAATTAGGGCATTATCATCAGTATATTCTGGAAATAAAACAACAGAATTAAGTTCCTATTTGGAGATTTGGATAGTTACAGTCCTCAAGAAACAGAAAACTCTAATCAAACACGAACTTTATGGGAAATGAATAGAAAAAAGCATTAATAACTACATGTTCCTTGCATCTAGATTACCAACACTGTCAAAATATCCAAAGCCATTAAGAGACTTCCCTCCAAACACCACCAAACAGTGTCAGCTGGTTCTTGGCCCTGCCACCTCTACTTCTGTGGAACCTCAAATTTCAGTGAGACTGAATCATTCTTTAGTTTACTTAATAATGCTGATCATCTGGACTATGAAAAAAGCTGTTATTTATAATGAAGAAATTCGGTCTCTCCTAGCCCCTAAACATGAGTATTACTGAGGAAAATAGACTAAAAAATTAAATTGATGTGTTTGAATACAGAAAAAAAGATTTTATAATAAAGAATTAAGTGGGATGCAACTCTGAATAGAATGTTGATTCAAAGAACTGATATTTGAGACTTAAAAACTGAGAAGCCAGTCAGATGTGCAAAAACGCTGGACAGTTTCAGACAGAGAAAAGTGGGAAAAAAAAAAAAGTAGCTGAAGAAAATGAAAAAAAATGACATAAAATACAGGCAGAAAAGTACCATATATTGATTTATATTTTGTTTCTAAGTACAACAGAAAGTCATTGAAGGATCTTTTTTTAATGACAATTTATATTTAATCATGAACTCATAGGGGAATAAAAGCAGAAACAGGGTAACTAATATGGCAGCTACTGCATATTCCAGGTAGGAGATAAAGATGTTTTGTGCTAGGATATGAGAGAGAAATGGAGAGTCAGAAAGTTTGAGGCAAAATTGCTAAGGCTCACGCATGAACTGAATTGGGGTGAAGGAGAAACATGAACATGAATTTCTGGGTTGTGGTTTAAGCATCTGGATGAACAGTGATGTCACTTTCTGAGAAGACAAATGGAGATGAATGGATCAAATTTTTCTATTCTTTGACCTATTATTGCAGTATTTTTGTAAGAATGGAATTTAAAAAGTAACTGGACCAATGAATTTAACTATGGCAAAGAGTTGCTAAGGGAGGAACTTATAAATTACCGAAAAGAAAAATAATCCACTACAGGGAAATAGATGTTAAAATATACCCACCTCCCTTAATCACACAATCAGACAGACATTAGGGTTTACTGTTAAGGTTACTAAGTTTACTTGCTTCAGTTAAGTTACTCAGCACCAATGACTGACTTCATTTTTACACACACAGACACCAGTTCTATTATTTTTAATCATAATACTGTTGGTACTTCCTGTCATGAACCATTGTGCAGGAAAGGGCTCTTTTCAGGATATTTCAAGCAATAGGTTGTATCTCACAGGCATTGAGTTAGAGAGATGCAATTTCCTAAATTCAGGAATACCAATGTAAGCCTGTCATCTTACATAGTTCATGACAGTTCAAGATGCCAAGCAAGCTCTGAATAAGAAAAGTTGGGAACGGAGGAGATGGGGATTCTTTAAAATGGAAATTCTAGAATCAAAACTTGGTGTCAAACACCTGACAGTTTCTGAATATTTAACAACTCTCAAAAGTGTTGATGGTGGGCATGGGGAGCAAATGTGTTCATAGTAGACTTCCAAGACAATTTAATTGAGTACAGTGCTGTGTCAAATTAAAAGGTGCCCCAACATCAGATGCTGTAATTGACATTTTAATTTGTATGTTCCTGAATTACACTGATTTCCTAACCGTAAATACCTCTTTAATAACCTGTAAGCTTCAAAAGACTCTTTCTCTGCACCAGTGTAATTTTTAATTCAAAAACATCAAGACCATGGATGAAAAGAAAAACAAGATGAATGTGAGAAATGAGGAAAGACAGTGAGAATATTTTAAAAATACTTCACCCTCAGCTTTAAATCTTTCACACTAAGTTCAAAATGAAGGCTTTTTTTTGCTGAGTGGGGGAGCGGGGTACTGCACAAACATTGGAAAACAAGTTTATATAGTTAAGTTACATAGAAAAAATATAAAAAGATTATTGGAATTTCACTTTGAAATACAGTCTAGAAATAAAACAGGATCCTTAAATCTAAAACATAAAACTCCGAGTCAAGCATTTTAATCTAATGAAGAACTGAGTGCCCTAAGCATAAACAGATTAGGAAATGTAAACATTAATTCCAGTCAACTACTGATGATCCAGTTCAGCATTCCCTCCTAGGCAATCTTTCAATTATGAAGCTATAAACATTTGTTTTATTTATACTCTTTTAAGTTCACTGGATGGTGCTAAAACCAAGTGGCATCCTTAACTCAGCTGTCTTGTGACACTGGAATACTATTTTCAACAAAACTCATTAAGTGACTATCCTCTGCACTACAGTATTTCTCCCCTAATTTGAGGATTACAAACAATGCACATTTTCTCCCCCAAAGCTCCTTCTCTTAACCAATCTAGTATCATAGCCTTCTCCAATAAGGACAGTTCACACAGATATATAAAATAAATATGCTGTAGGGCAGAGCAGTTCCCTGTTTTCAGGTTTATCAAAATAATATATCACAAATTTCTTGGCTTAGAAAAAAGTAACACATCGCAAAACTCTTATATTTTGGGTAAGAATTCCATCGATTTTACTGTATCAAATTTACTCTGGTCTAACAAAAAGTTGTATTCTTTTAGTTGAAAAAGATGAACAGAGTCTAGCCCCAAATGATGAAATTATGTAATAGTCCAGTAAAATATGAAACCTGCATAGCATCTAATGATTAAAACTGCCTTAACATTCTCTAATTCCATTTATATTGACTTTCATAAGTACCATTCTGTACAGATAGCCTGAAATTCTTATAAATTCACCAGTTTTATTAAGTGTGACTATAACACTTAAAGAATACTTTTGGTGGCCTTAAAGAAAATATTTCCCATAGGTATTTTCTTAAATGATATTTTGAAAAGCTGTTTCTCAAACATTCATGACCACTAATTTTTCCTCACCTTAAGTAGAGAGATGTTATACATAATTATAATTACCACAGCCTCACATGAAGTGTCCCTTAGGTATGAAACTATTTTAAAAAGGGGAAGTGAGGAATATTCTTTCAGATATTATCAAGTGAGTAAAATTCTTCTTTAAGGAATATTTTTGAATTATGATTGCCAGTACTGCTGTTCCTTAACACTATACAATCATACTTCTGTCTGAATGTAAATAGAAAATAGCTCTTTTATATGACAAGAGTGATTCTACCTATCAAACAACAGGCTAAAAGTGGGGCATCCCCCCAAATGCAAATAAAAAAGAACCTGTGTCACCATAAACCAAAGTCAGTAATCAAGAAAACTCTAACCTAATTAGAACTTCACTTTATTTCTGTTCTTGGCATGGATAAAACTGAAAAGACTGACCCACTGAAAACTACAGATCAGCATTACAAAACTGAGAAAAGTAACCAAAACAAGTTGAGTCAGAACTTGAAAAGGTCATTTGTTACATTTTCATATGTACTGTTAAATTCTCACTATAAAATGCCTTTAAAAAGAAGAGTACAGTGAGTGCAGTACTCATGGTAGCAGGCTGTTTTTAAGTATCTTAATATCAACATAATCATGTAAAAAGTCTAGAAATCATTACTTTAAAAAGTCTCCACTTTTGGTATTCAATGAACATGAACAAAGTTCAACTGCTTAATTATTGTATTCTAATTCTGAAATTTACACATAAGACATATTAAGTTCCACAAGCCAAGTCCAACACTGAAGACTGGCTGGATTAAATACTCAAAAATACCAAAGTATTTCTCCACAACACAGGCAACTACAAAATTAAAAGACAGCGGGAGGGAGAAAAGGACATAAAATTTGCCATTAAGCTCCAAAACGTTGTTAGGTTGAAGAGAAGCGGTTCTATTGCTGCTTTTACAAATGTGAAACCTTGTATTGAATATATTTCAATATTCCATGAACTTATTCATGTTCTCCCCTCCTCCTGCACAGAAGTTAGAAAATGCCACTAGGCAAGCACCCAGAACCCATACCCTCTCCCACCAAAACCCTATTTTTTCAAACATTTAAGAGGAATAATCAGACTCCCACGTTTGTGGATTAGCATGTTACAGATGACCCACATATGAATAAATCAAATAAAGCCAGTTAAACTCCAAGGCCAAATGCTGCAACCCTTGGCTGTTGATTAAAGTTGTACCAAATCATTAGAAAGTCCCACAAGAGCCACAACGGCGGTTAGTCTTCTGCCAGGAACCTCAACTAGTTTGTCTACAACCGGCACAGATCTGGAGTCCATGTGACTCTTACCTTCCTTCGTCTGAGCGTTGGTGATCTGCAGGTCGCAGTCAGCAGCTTTCAGCTTCTCTCTCCCCATAATCTGCTTCTTTAGGTCGCAGAGGGAGATGTGGAGCCCATCAAATGTGACGGTATCATAGTTGAGTTTAGAAGAAAATTTATAGTGCACACAGGACATGGTGCCAAAGGATTCCTAAGGTTCAGCGAGGAGACGTGGACACGCTCAATATATGTATATTTATAAACTTAAGAGCAGAATATGTACACACACAAAACACTCAAAGACACTGAAGGACCCTAAGGCCTCGTATTAAATACCCCCCAACCACAAGAAGGGGTTCGTAAAAACAATACCCCCGATACTCAGAATCACTTCATGTGCAAGAAGGCGGACGAGGACGGGGAAGGGGGAATAGACAATCCGCCAACGGGCACAATGTCACCCGGCTGGATACCCCTCGCTCATGCTAAGGGCCAGCAGGAGACCGGGGTGGGGGGGGGCAGGCGGTGCAGTCAATAGCGGTCAGTCCACACGTTAAAGTCCGAGTGACCCCGCGGGGTCAGGGGTCCATAGTGCGGCCGCACCTCCCGGTGGGTCTCTCTCCGTGGTTTGGGATGACCCGGACCCCAGGAGAAGGCTGAGGGGAGAGGGCCTAGGCCCGGAGTCCACCAGCGGCCTCTCTCCTCCTCCTGGCTTCCGGACGAGCGACGTCGGCTTCCCCAGGCCCAGGCCCCCCACACACACAAGCCCTGGCGCCTGCTCCCCGGAGACCACAAGCAGTGCCGCGGCCTAGGCCCAAACGCGCGGTCGGCGGCGGAGAGGCCTTCCACAGGCCGGCGCTGACTCTACCTCCCGCCGCCGCCGCCGCCAACGCCGCCGCCGCCGCCGCCTCCACAAAGCCGGCACCAGGCCTCCACCTGGTCTCGAAGCGCTGCCTCACCACCCGGGGCCCCGCCGGCGGCCGGGGGTCTTCGGCGGACCCTGGCGCCGCCGCCGAGGCTCCCTGACGCTTCCTCCCGCCGAGTGCTCCGCGTTTCTCTCGCCTTCCGCTCCCGTCGCCTCTAGGCCCAGAACATCGAGAACACGCCCGGAAACCACCGGGCGACGACAAGGGCTTCCTTTTTGTTCTGCCCCCCTGCCGCTCACAGGCGCTCACCAGGAGCCGGCGACACCTCCGAGCCAGGCACTATGGCGGACGCGGCCTGGCTCCAAGCGAGCGCCCACTCCGGGGTCTCTTAAGCAGGGATTGCACGGGCGGCGCTTGCGGGCGGGGCCGGCGTGCGCGCGTCGGAGGCCCGAGGGGCGGGGCCGGTGGCATCACAAAGCGCCTTCTGCCCACGTGATCACGCGCTTTGTGACGTCTGAGCGCGGAACCGGAACCAGCCAGGAAAGCGGAAGAAACCATCTGCCTCCAAAAGGTGGGGGAGACTGCAAAGAGGGTCAGCTCATAGGGCTGTCTTGGGAGAGGAACTCAGGTTTTCAGCAGGTACCGCCGAGCTAGTTCACACTGCGAATCGGGGTGCCCGGTTAACTCCCCTTGCCAACAACCCTCAATTCTTCCGAGCCCCCCAATTTAAGTGAACATCGCGGTTGCTATGCAAGCAACCCTAGCTTCCCCTTTCAACAAACTCGCTACCCTAAGATCTTCCAAGAGGAAAGTATGGAGCAGCCACAGGATAGAACTGGTAACAACTACTGGAAAGATTTGCTGAGCTCTCACTATGTGCTAGGCTCAGCGCTCGGAATTTTATAGCACTGCCAGGCTCTGGAGCCACGTTGTCTGGGTTGGAATACTACCTATGGGACGCCTAGATTTAACTCTGTGCCTCTGTTTCATTGGCTGGAAAATGCTGTTAAAGTCTAGTCTCCCTGCATCGCCATATATTTTGGGTGGTGAGCACATAATGCAAGATACATATGTTGTGTTATAGATTTGTACACTTGAAACTGATACAATGTTATTAATTACTGTCACTTCAATATATTTAATTTCTAAAAAATTTCATTAAAATAGTACTTAATTAACTGAGCTGTTATGTATTAAATGAATACATTTCCATTCTTTAGGACCATGCCTTGCAGATGGTTCGGTGTGTCTCAATGTGGTTCAATCAATGTTAGTTTAACAATAGCGACAAAAACCCCCCTCGATGGTCAGCACTACCATTATCTCCAAGTTATAGGTGAGGGAAGTAAAGCTAGCAATTACGAACTTTCTGAATTCACACAATCAGGGCAATACCTATTCAGTGGCGGTCGGAAACCTCATTCCTAATTATAAAAGCAGAGAACTGTGCCAAGAATCCCCTCAGTGGACTGGAATATTTTTTCCTTGGGGCATGGGGAAGTAGTTATTGTTAAAGGTGGTTGGTGACCTGGGCTGTGAAAGGATTCACAAAGAGAAGAAAGTGTAAAGAATAAAGTATTTACTCTCCAAGAAAGGAGAAGGGCACGGTGTGGGGAGATACACCAGCATTGAGGGGTGGGGCTTCGTGCTTTCATTGGATTATAGTTGGATAAAAAAAGGGTGCCTGGGTTGCTGTTGTGTGGCCCCTGGGCTGTTGTAATGAGGCTGCAGTTTGTTCCGATGTTATCTTCTGTCTGTGGCTGTAGAGAGCAGTCAGTCAGTTCTGTTATTACTTTCCAGTAATTTCCAGTCCTGGGGACACAAACTCAGAAGAGTAAAATGGCAGTCAGGTTTAACAAGGTCATAGGCCTGCTAGGCAAATGGTGCCACAATAGCAAATAGTGCTGGCTTTGTCCTTTTGTTCCCCTAAGAAAAATGGGTTTATTCTTAATGACCTGGTCTGGTTCTGGGGAGTAGGGACAAAGTTCTCTTCTTCTGTAACTACTTCTTGTGGATTATGGACATAGAGTTGTCCCTGTCTGTGGATCCGAGTATGGGCCATTAAGAGGGAGAGGGTGGAACTGGACAACCCAGACTGAGAGCTGTAGCCAGGAGTTGTTTGCAAAAGGAATCTCCTAGAGCTTGGATGCTTTGTTGAATGAAAGACATAAGATATCTTAGGAGACGTGGGCCAATAGCGACAATAAAGAGGAGAGCTGTGATAGGACATAGGAAAGGAGTCAGCCAAGAAAACCAGGACCCGATGTTGGTTTTAAAATCCCACCAGTCAAATCCTCCTGTGGCCCCTTTGTAGAATTTGTTTGCTTTTTCAATGATATTTCTTATATTATTTTGTATTTTTCCAGATTGGTTAACAAAAAAACAACAATCCTCATTAAACATAGCACAGATCCCTCCCTGGTTAGTTGTTAGTAAGTCTAGGGCTCACTTATTCTGTAGGACTATTCCTGCTAGGGAAGTGATTTGTTCTTGTAGGGTATTAATTTGGTTGGCTATGTCAATTATCTGTCGAGTTATTTCTAAGGATAGTTGCTGGGCAGTAAAAATGGAGTTTAAAAGGTCTGTTTTGAGAAACTTGGTAACTAGGGGTTTGAGTCCCTTGAGGGCCTCTAGCTTAATTGGATATTGTGAGAGGCAAGGAAAGTGTATGGGGTCTTTCATGCAGATAGTGATGGGCTGTATGTGATGTGCCCTCCCAGGAGTGTCAGTGTTCCAGACCTCAGGTGGGACTCTATTTACAACCTTAGAGGGAATGGAGTTTGGGAGGGAGGCTGGGGTTGAGGAAGTCCCCAATAGTCCTAAGAAAGAAGCCTGAGGATGTAGAAGGATCTGAGTACCTAGTTTAGTCACTAAATCTCTTTTGAGAAGAGCAGTGGGACAATTAGGAATTACTAAGAATGAATGAGTGAAGACCTAATCTACCAGAGCATGGAGGAGGATGGGGGTCTGTAGCATGGCCTGAGGCCTTCCCTGGGCCCCCTTCCCTAGGAGAGGGAGACAAAGGGACTAAAAATTCTGGAAGAGCAGAGTAAGTGGCTGGGGTATCAACTAAGAAATCAATTAGCTTTAAGAGTTACCCGAGGCTTAGCCAATTCAGTGGGGTGAAGTGGAGCCTGGTCCGATGCCAGGCCTGTCAGTCTGATGTCTGGAAGAGGCCTAGGAGGTCCATGGATATGGAGGGAACCTCTCTAGGAGTACCTGCTGATTCCAGAAGGGGAGTTCGATCTCCTCCGTTGAAGAGAGGGCAGTCCTTCCAGTGCCCCCGAGTTTTTGCAACATGGGCATGGTCCAGCAGCTGCCACTTTTCCTTAGGGTACTCTTTACTCCAGTGACCCTTTTGTTTGCAGTTGAAGCAGGTTCAGGGCCCCAATGCCACTGATGACTGTCCTTGCTCCTGTGTCCGGGTCCTCAGCAAAGTCCCTCCCCATAGATAGAGCTCCTTCAATTGCTGAAGCCACTGTTTGGAAAACCTCTTTTTGCTCCCAGGATCATTGTTGGTTTCACTCCCTTTTCTCCCTTTTCTCACTCCCTTTTCTCCCTTTTCTCCTCTAGCCTCATCACGATTGTTAAAGACTTTGAAAGCCAGATCAACTAGCTCTGATTGTGGGGGTCTGAGGGCCCTTTCTTAGCTTTTGGAGTTTGCACCAAATGTCTGGGGCTGACTGGGAGATGATGTACATGGCTAGGATAGACTGGCCCTCCCCAGAATTGGAGTCTAGCTTAGTGTAGAGGTGAAAAGCCTCAGAAAGCCCAGAGGAAAATAGCAGGATTCTCATCTGGCCCTTGAGTGGTTTCCTTAACTTTGTTATAGTTTATAGGCTTAGTAGTGGCCCACTTCATTCCCTCTATGAGGCAAGAGAGCATGTGATCCCATTTACTGTGGTCAGGGGGTAGTATGGTACTCTCTATTGGGGTCCATGTCAGGGGTGGCCGTGGCACTGGAGCTGTAAGTATTAAGCTGCCTCCAATTTAGGTCATCCCTATACTCCTGTGCCTTAGCCCAAATATGACCTCTCTCTCCCAAATTGGGGTACACATAGAAAAGACAGTATGAATATCTCTCCAGGAGATGTCGCAGGAGAGAGATATTCAAACTCCTTTGTAAACTTAGCTGGGTTTGCCAAAAAACTGCCAAGTCTGACCTCAGTTTGGGTGAGGTCTGACATCAAAAAGGGAGCCTGGACCTAAATAATGCTCTCCGATCTAGCAACCTCTTGGAGAGGGAACTGGGTCACAGGCGTAGGAGGTTTCTGAAAGAGACAGACTGCACGAGTGTGGCTGGGAGAAACCCAGTATGAAGGTGGGGCAGGGGGAGAGGCCTGAGGAGGAGAAGTAGGGAGAGGAGATGGAAGGGGTGCTGAAGAGTCTTGTGATGGGGAATATGGAGGAAGAGGTGCAGAGAGGAGGAGATTGTAGGAATCTTGGAACAATGGAGGAGGAAGGGGAGTAGTTGTAAGTAAGAACATGCGACAGGAAGCGTGGAGCTCAGGATGGCGAGAGAGTTTGAAAAAGGGCTGAATGTAAGGAACCTCAGACCATTTCTCAGAGTGACAATAATACAGGTCAAGTTGAAAGATAGTACTATGGTTAAGAGACCCGTTCATGGGCCAGGCTTCCTGGTCACCCAGTTTGTATTGACACCTATGCTGCAATAGAAAATCAAGGGCTTGGGCTTGAGGTTGGTAAGTCCCAGAGGCTTCAATTTCTTAAGTAGACAACCCAATGGGGAGTTCTCGGGCGGGGTTAATTGAGTATTGCCCATGGTGAGAACTATGAAAAAGAAAAAGGAAGACTATCTCAGGGATGAGAACAACCAAGTGGGGGGGCAGGTTTGAGGAGGGTGTTCCCAACTCAAATGGTTTAACTAGAGGTCTGCGACCAGAGCTGAGTGTCCTTGAGCCTGAGGGCAGACAGTACACAAGGTTCTGCCTCAGAGCCAGGCATCGCTGATTCTCTTCAAACTTGTTTTAAATCAATCATCATCTTGTCAGAAAAGTCTTCCTAAGGCTACCTTATCTAAATAGGAAGGCCATCATTTTGTATCCTTTTACTCCTTTTTTTCCCCCAAGCACTCATCACTACTTGGCATGGTATGTTTGGTTTTTAATTTTTTGTCTCCCCAACACCTCAGAACAGGGATTTGTCTCCTTTGTTTATGTTGTATCCCCAGCTCTCAGAACACTGCCTAAACATAGTAGACACTCAATAAATAAGTGTTAAATTTGTGTTCTATAGACATATTATGGCAATACAATTTTGGTTAAGTCGAGGGCAGCCTCAGGATGAAAATACAATTCACTCAACCACATCATCAACATCAGTGCTTTTTATTTTACATTTAAAATAAAGATATAACTTTTACTGACAAGCTTAGGATGCAATGGACTTCACAGAACAATAGAAATAAGACATTGAAGTATAACATTGCAGCAGACAGGTTAATACTCTTCATCCTCATCCTCTCCCTCAGCACTATCTGCTCCAACTTCCTTATAATCCTTTCCAAGGGAAGCCATGCCCTCATAGGCCACAGAAAACATACCAGTAGACAAAGGCACATCTGGCAAACATCAGGTCAAACTTGTAGTTCAGGCACACCCAGACCTCAGCAACAGCTGTCATCAAAGTAAAACAGCTTGCTGTAATTTGGCCAGGTCTCCAACAAGTACCACAGTGGGAGGCTGGTAATTAATGCCAACGTTAAAGCCAGTAGGGCCCAGTCCACAAACTAGATGGTGTGCCTGGTTTTGATGGTGGCAATGGCAACAATGACATCTTTGGGAACCACATCACGATAGTACAATAGGCAGCAAGCCATGTGTCTAACGTGGTGAGAGTCAACATTTCGCTGGTTGGCTGGCTTAAAGTATGCATTGGTGATCTCTGCTACAGTAAGCTGTTAATGGTAGGCTTCCTCAGCAGAGATGACAGGCGCACATGTGGCAGAAAGAAGTAGATGCAGGGATAAGGTTCCAGGTAGGTCTGGAATTTGGTCAGATCAACACTCAGGCCTCCATCAAACCTAAGGGAAGTGGTGATGGAGGGCACAACCTGGCTAATAAGCTTAGTGTAGGTTGAGTGCTCAATATTGATGTTTTAGACGGACTTGTCATTCACAAAGGCACAATCAGAGTACTCCAGGGTGCTGTGGGCAGTAAGCATGGAGTTGTAGGGCTTAGCTACAGCTGTGGAAACCTGGGAGTGCTGGGTAAATGGAGAACTCCAGCCCAGACTTCTTGCCATTATCAATCAAGAGATGTTTCATCAGCAGGGAGATGAACACAGAATGAGTTCCCCCACCAAAGCTGTGGAAAACTAAGAAGCCTGAACACTTGGAACCCACAGTCATTAATGAAGTTTGTACTGGTACCTACCACCAGCTCTCCCACCCTGAATAGCTCATCACAGGCAGGGAAGATACTGCCAATTACAATACCTGTGGGCACTACACCATTGACAAGGAGATCATGGACCTTCTTTTGGACAGAATGCAGAAATTGGTCTACCAATACACAGGTCTTCTAATCCTGCTAAGTGCCCAGTAGCATGACATAACGAGATTCTGAGTCTGGTCTCAGCCCAGATTCACAACAAGTATGTCCTTTATGTCACCAATGCATCTTCCCCAAATGGATGATTGTCTTCAATATTTTATTTATTTAATATTTCAGACTACAGAAAGTTTTGCATTTTTATGTAATAAAATCCCTGTATTTTTTTCTTCATGGTTTTTACCTTTATTTATAAACTTAAAAAAATAACTTTCTAGCCACTGAGCACCCATCCTAGATATATATTTGCTTATGCTTCCTTCTAGTTTATGTATGAGCTTCATAGTTTTAAATTAAACTCTATTCTATTTGAGTTTTTGTGTATAAGGTATGATATAGAGTAAAGGTGATTTTTATGCCTCTTAAAATTATGAACTATATTGTTAATAAAACATAAACTGTATACTTTGATGCAAGTTATATGCATGTTTTACAGCTATTAAAGAGTATTTAAAATGTCTTAAACTATATTTTATACAGATGGGATGATTCTTTAGTTTATAGAAGATTTTTGCAACATTACATTTGACTCGTCTGTTTTGTCTTCCTAGCAGCATTTTAAGGTTTATTCAATTTGATGAAAGCTAAAGGTCATGGATTAAGTCATCATATGAGTTGAGTTTTTGAAAATTGATGTGAGCAACTTATTGCTTATCCATTTGTAACTCATTTATTCATCCAGCACACATTCAAATGGCAAAAAAGAAATGTCTAAAAATCCCATGTGTGGGAGATGGGAATCAGTGGGATCCCCTATGATCATTGGTGGGGTATATATTGAAACAGTATTTGAAGAAACAATTTGGCATTCTCTTGCAAATTTAAGTATTCCTGTACTCTATGAACCAGTAATTCCACTCCTGATTTTGACTGTTATGTACTTGCACAAGAATTTCATGGAAGCTCTTTTTAAGCAAAAACTTGAAACAATCCAAATGCCCATGTTTGGAGAAGAGATAAATGCATTATAATCTATCCAGACAGTGGAATATTACACAGCAATCAAAATAAATAAAATATAGCGACATGCAACAACATGGTGATAGGATCTTTTTTAGCTGTTCTTGAATCAAAAAAGCAAGTCTCAGAAGATGACACATTGTATGATACCATTTCTATAAATTTTAATAACAAGTAAAACTTGTGAAGTAAAACTTGTATAGAAAAAGACATTATTCAGCTTGGCATACAAATTTAACACTGCTGAAAGAAAACAATCAGAAAACACAAAATTCAGCATCCTGAATACCTCTGAGATGGAATATGAGTTATTGGTAATTATTTTCTTCTTGGGTGGATTCACAGATATTCATTATTTTACTAAAAATAAACAAATAAAAACAATTAAACTAAAGGGGAGCCATGAACAGAACAATGTTAACAAGAGGTCCTGAGATCAGAATTATGACTAATCCACTGATGGGCCACTGAGGTTGCATCTCTCCCTTCTTCCCACTTTGAGCAAATAGTGTCACAAACATTCATACAGAAAAATGAAGTCCCTTAAAGAAACAAAAATTAGGCTAGTTCCCTAAACTCTGTTGCAGCACTTAATGCCATAAGTATAAATAAAACTCATTTTTACTTGTACTTTAATAATGCAGTTCTAGTTTTTTTCAGAATTTATTTATTTATTTTAAATACATTTTATTGATTACGCTATTACAGTTGTCCCATTACCCCGCTTCACTCCCCTCCACCCTGCACACCCTCTCCCACCCACATTCCCTTCTTTAGTTCATGTCCATGTGTCATAAGTTCTTTAGCTTCTACATTTCCCATACTATTATTGCCCTCCCCCTGTCTATTTTCTATCTACCATCTATGCTACTTATTCTCTGTACCTTTTCGCCCTCTCTCCTCCTCCCACTCACCTGTTAATAACCCTCCCTGTGATCTCCATTACTGTGGTTCTGTTCCTGTTCTAGTTGTTTGCTTTGTTTGTTTTTGTTTTAGGTGTGGTTGTTAGTAATTGTGAGTTTGCTATCATTTTACTATACATGTTTTTTTTATCTTCTTTTTCTTAAATAAGTCCCTTTAACATTTCATAAAATAAGGGCTTAGTGATGATGAACTCCGTTAACTTGACCTTATCTGAGAAGCGCTTTATCTGCCCTTCCATTGTAAATGAAAGCTTTGCTGGATAGAGCAATCTTGGATGTAGGTCCTTGCCTTTCATGATTTGGAATACTTCCTTCCAGCCCCTTCTTGCCTGCGAGGCCTCTTTTGATATATCAGCTGTGTCTTATGGGCACTCCTTTGTAGGTAACTCTCTCCTTTTGTCTTACTGCTTCTAGGATTCTCTCCTTATCTTTAATCTTGGGTAGTGTAATTATGATGTGCCTTGGAGTGTTCCTCCTTGGGTCCAACTTCTTTGGGACTCTCTGGGCTTCCTGGACTTCCTGGAAATCTATTTCCTTTGCCAGATTGGGGAAGTTCTCCTTTACTATTTGTTCAAATAACTTTTCCACTTGTTGTTCTTCCTCTTCTCCTTCTGGTACCCCTATAATTCAGATGTTGGAATGTTTAAAGATGTTCCAGAGGTTCCTAAGCCTCTCTCAATTTTTTTAATTCTTATTTCTTCATTCTTTTCTGGTTGTATGTTTTTTTTCTTCCTTCTGGTCCACTCCATTGATATGAGACCCATCTTTCATTCCATCACTATTGGT
>CM052540.1:81843421-81858429 GCA_028533065.1 Trachops cirrhosus | reverse complement strand
CCCCTAGATTTTTAAGTGGTAAGGCCTCATAAAAGTGCCAGGGGATGTTTTTTAATAAAGATTTTATTTATTTTTAGGCAGAGGGGCAGGGAGGAAGAAAGAGAAGGAAATATCAATGTATGATTGCCTCTTGCGTGCCCCCTACTGGGGACCTGGCCCACAACCCAGGCATGTGCCCTGAAGGGGAATCGAAGCAGTGACCCTTTGGTTCACAGGCCAGAGCTCAATCCAATGAGCCACACCAGCCAGGGCCCAGGGGTGTTATATATAAGCAGATATATACCATTCTGGCTTCTAGGAATTCAAGGGTTCTAGGTAAATACAAAGGAGGAGCATCAATGGGAATGTTATAGTGCCAGAGCTGAGGCAAAGCAAAGAACCTCAGAGAAGGTTTTTTGAGAAGCTTCTTTTCTTTCAAGTGAATGCAACTTATTCATTCATTCCCCAGACATGCACTATGTCATGAGTGCCGATATGTGCCAGGCATGGGGCTGGGTACCTGGTGTCAGCAGTGAACAAATCAAAACCCCTGCCTGAGGGAGTTACTGTAAGGGGCATTATCTACTTTTAGAGGCTCCAAAATTTGCCACCTGACCTTGGGTAACTTAACTCCTCTGGTCCCTGGTTTCCTGTAAGGCCGGTTTCATGGGTCCTGTGTGACTTCACTTAGAAGGGCCCAGTGCTTGGTGTAATGCTCTGCTGGTGCTGTCTTGGCATTCCTCATAATTTTCATTTTGTCCTGAGCCCTGCAAATTATGTAGCTGGTTGTAGTTTCTTGATTTGTTAAAGCAGTTAAAATAGTGCCTTCCTAGAAACAGAAAATAAGGGTTGGGGGAGGGGAAATGGGAAATGATATTCAGTTGGCAAAGAGTTTCAGTTTTACCAGATGAAAAAGTTTTAGAGCTCTGTTGTACCAAAATGTGAATATATTTAAAGGCACTGAGCTGTACACTTAAAAATGATTAAGGTGGTGAATTTTACATCATGTTTTTTTAAAAAAAGGACAAAAAATAGTACCTTCCTGATAGGGTTATTAACACAATTCTATGACAGTGCCTGGAGCAGAAGCACCATTTAAGTAATGTTTGGGAAGTGAATTCAAATGGCAAATGCTAGAGATGTCTCTCTGAAATGCTTCCAACTTGGATAAACATAACAACACCTCCAAAAACTATGGCTAGCATTTACCACATGTTTCTTCTTCACCACTCCCTGTGCCAAGTAGTTTTTATGTAATCCTCTTTCAATCCTCCCAAGAACACTATGGATAGGCCCCAATATTGCCCCCGTTTTATAAATTTGGCATCAAGGTTCAGAGAGGTGAGGTCACATGCTTGAGGTCACACAAGAACCACGATTTCAAAAGCGGGTGTGCCTGGCTGGGAAGGGCAGTCTCTTCACCACTACTTTATGGGCAAGATGTCAGTCCTGTCAAGGGGCCTGAAGAAAGGGGCTGCCTCTGTATGGGTATTAGGCGCAAAGCTGGTCCACTGCCAGCAGACTGTCTTGCGGCGGCTGTCCTCTGTCTCTCTCCTACTTATCCTTGGGTATCTCTGGTCTAGTGTTTTTATCTCGTCTCTATTCCTAGATTAAGTTGCAGGAGGGCACAGACCTCATCTGCTTCATCTGCATCTTCCCTGGGGCCCCTGGCAGGTGCTGGGGAATTATCTGTGGAGCCCCATATGACTCTTGATAAGTGGTTCTGCTGGCTTCTTCAACAGTAACAAGCTTGATAGATTAAAGCAGGGCAGTAGCCCGGAAGGTCCCTGGGGGGACTGCAAATGGGGACACCTACACTTAGACAGGCCTTACTCAGGCTTCGTGTGTGCCCCTCACACACTTATGCCTGTGATTGTTGGGCCCATATTCGAGGCACTGGGCTCTGTGCTGTCCCCTGTGTCACATACTGTCTCCTTTATCCTTACCTGTGAGGTAGGTGTGGTTCTTCTCCCAGTTTTACACAGGCGGAAAACAGTCTCGGGGAGGTGAGCTCAAGGTCACAGCTAGTAGTGATGGAGCCAGGATTCAAACCCCATGGTGAGTTTACTTTCCCTGTCAGGCAGGTGTTCCTGATGGAGTCTGTCACACCTGTGCCTGTCTCAGGTCTGCACCTTGCCTTTGCTTTGCTGGCTTTTTCTACTGGAGATCACTGGTTGAGAGGAGGGGAATGAGAGAAAAACATTCATTCATCTCATAGAACTCAATGAGTGACAGCTTGTTCTTGGCACGGTTCTAGGCACTCAGAAAACAGCAGTGAACATGACAGGCAAGGCTTTTACCAACCTGGAGTCGCCATTCTAATGAGGGAGAGACACAAGAAGCAGTGAGACAAGCAAAGAGAAGACATGATTGAAGAATGTGCTAAGTGTTAAGAAGAAAATAAAACAGTGAGATGGAGCATGATGGGCGGTGGGTAAGGGTGATTGACACTGGATGGTCAGGAAAGGCCTCTGAGAGGAGGTGGCATTTGAGCTGGCATTTGAATGACAAATGAGGTGAGGTTCTAGGGGAAGAAGTCTCTAGGTGGAGTGAATGACAAGTGCGGGTGATCCAGGGACAGTCAGTAGGCCAGTGTGGCTGAAGTGTGTAGATAATGAGGGGATGACAGAGCTCATGCCAGGGAGAAAAGCAGGGGCCAGGTCATGTAGGGTTATAGAAGCCATCTGAACAACTTTTGATTTGAGAGAGGACTGTTCTAGAAAGATATGAAAACTCAGGACCACCTTATGTTAATTAATGTTCAGGACAATTTGAGTATGGAGAGGTACCATGGGTTCCGAAGACTCAAGTTACAGCTGAACTGTAATTAACTTTACCAGTGCCCTGGGAAGTTCCAGGAACTGAAAGAGGCTAGGAGAGCATGGGTTGTCAGGTGTGGTTTATTGAAAATGCAGTGGCTGGGTAGCACAAGCACCACACATGGCTCATAGCATCTTTCCCAGGGGTCACATGACCAGGACTGTGGCTTCAGACAGGTGGGGAGGGATTGATCCCAAGACAGATCCTGCAGCTCTTGCAGCTTGTTCTACCTGTCATGCAAGATGGTTGAAATAGATCTGTCAGGAATGGGTCAAAAGTAACTCTGATAAATCTAGGCCTGTGACTTGTTAGAAGGTCTGCAAGGGGTTCGAAGTAGAAGTCCTTAGTGAGACAGGAAAAGGGAGACACGTACGGGAAAGGAATGCCCATATGATTCTGTGACAAGGCCTCTAGCTTGTTCCCTGTGCAGAGGCCAGAGCATCTGACTCAGCAAGTCTGTGTGCAGGTGATTTCGAGGCACAGCCAGGATTAAAAACTGCCATGTTCTTGGTGGCTTGTGGTTTAGTGTACAGATGCAGGCACCACACACAGCCTTGCTTCAAATCCCAGTTCTGCTGCATACTACATTAGGGGCACTGAGCAAGTCAAGTATGCTCACTGTGCCCTGTTTCCTCACGGCCCAGTGGAGCTGGTAACTACAGCACCTCAATCGTAGCCTCATTTCACCTTCAGTGCCACCCAGCCACTGCCTTTTCAATAAAGCACACCTGACAACCCATGCTCTCCTGGCCTCTTCCAGTTCCTGGAACTTCCCAGGGCATTGGTAAACAGTACCCACACCAAGTGAACACTGGCCATCATTATGCTATTCTATTGACCTTCAGGACTACCCTGTAAAAAAAGCATCATTATTATTCAGGTTTACAAAGAAGAAATGAGGTGTAGTGAACTTTCCAAGGTCATACTAAAAGTATTTTATTTGCAAAACAAAAAGATACATTCCATCCCAAAATGCTCATGTGATCTGAGGTTCAATGGGCAGATCATTGCTACTGCTTGCAGATGGCAGGTAATAATAATACCTTTCTTGCAGGGTTGTCCTGAATGTGAAATGTGGCAAAATTCCAGTCACAGTCACAGATCCATTTTGCACAAAAAAACAACTAAAAACTCTGGAGAAAATGTAGCTACCTGAAAACACTGTGGAGCAATCAAACCCAGGCAAGTCTCCACTTGGAAGAAAGGGACAGCACTGGGTGAGTGTACTGTTTTCAAAGGCAGGACAAGTCTGTGCCAAGGGAGGTAGCTTAAACTCTGCTAGAATACTACCGAGTTTTACTGGTCAGAAGAAGCAGAGGACAAGGATACATAAACACAGCCTCTGGAAATTGAGGGGAGATTCTGGAAAGAAAGATCCAGAGAAGAAAGCCCCACATTCTATATGTGAACTCTGCCTAAATCTCTGGCAGAATACACGTATGCAGGGAAACTCTGGCTACAGCTCTAAACAAAGTGAACTGGTATTTCAACTGACACTCACCTCTGGGAGGCAGTCCTGCAGTGTGAGTTCAGCCAAGTTAAGTATCCGCTTCAAAAAAGGGATGAAACTACCTGCTACATAGTGATACAAAAGGCTATTCAAATATATAGTTAAATGCATGGCACCATAAAAACCATTGTATAATGTGCTTCCAAATTATAATACATATTTGTGTATGTACATATGCACATATACATACTACATGCATATGTACACACACACTTGTATCTATCTAGAATATTTCTGAAAAGCTGAAAGGATACACAAGCTGGTAAGAGTGATTGCTTTCTGGGAAGGGGAAATGGAATTGGGTGTTGGGCTGACCAATATAGGAAGCAGAACCACTTTGGTCCCACTGTTTTTTTTTAAGTCACAACCATCAAAGTATTCAATAATTTTCATGCAGAAAAATTCACCCTTTTTGGTTTACAGTTTTCTGATTTTTGGCCAACAGATACCATCACCACAGTCAGAACACAGAGTATTTTCATCACCCTCCAAAATTTGTGGTCAACTCCACCTTCTACCCCCAACCCCTGACAACTGTTTTCTATCCTTGCCATCTTGCCTTTTCCAGCTCATTGTATAAATGGAATCATGCAGTATCACCCTTTGAGGTTGACTTCTCTCACTTAACATGTTGCATTTGAATTTCACATCATATCAGTGCTTCATTCTTTTTGTTGTTGACTAATCCTCATTGTTTGGATGCACCACAGCTGGTGTAGTCTTCAGCTGAATATGTGGGTTGTTTCTTCTTCTGGCAATTACAAATAACACTGCCTTAAATTTCATGTGCAGGTTTTCATTTCTCCTTGTTGCAACCACTGGCCAGCGGTGATCGCAAACGTTGCAGATGCTCGTGAGACATGAGAAAAATACACACGGACTACTGAGTCCTGTGTGGAGGAAAAGGGACGGCATGACTACCCTCTCAAGGGGAGGGTGCCTCTGAGTGGCCTGGCCACTCTCTCAAAGGAGAGCACAGAGCTGCCACCTCAGTAGGTTTTTTATTAGGTAGTATTGGGTAGGTGAAGGGATACAGAATGTGGATTTATCGTCTAGCAGAGAAGATTAAAAACAGGTACTTTACAAAGGATTCAAAGACCTCACGCTGAGTTTTGGGGCTGTTATCACCTAAGAGATACAGGGCTAGTTTCCTTTCCTGCCCATGCCTATACATCCAAGAGTATCCTAGCAAGCAGGTCTCACAGGATTTTGCATATTTTATGCCCCCAGTCTAATTTACCCCAGGTGTCTGCCAACTCTGGTCTGGACTTCACTGCCCCTGCTATTTCTGTAGGCCCTGAGTCGGGTGGAGGAGACAAAGACAGCCAGGAGACTTGGATTTCTCACATCCAGAACAAGGACTCAGGCTACTGTCAAAGCCAAGGGGGCAGGAGTAATGTCGATCACCCCTTCACTTCCACAGCCCCCTGAGTCTCTTCCCTGATAGCTTATTGCCACGTGATCATGTCTGCCTTAGGTTCATTCTCTTTAGAGAATTGTTACCCGTCATTGACTATCCGATCAAGCCAAAGGGAGCCAAACACAGAGCAGGCAGTGCCCATGTTCAGGGAAGTAAGTTTTGTCTCCTTAGGCCTCCTGGTTCTTGGAGGTTTCTCACTCAGCCTTAGGCACGGGGGGGTTAGGGCTCCTGAAACCAGGCAGGGCGGACTCCACATCTCCTTGGTCAGTACTGAGGAACAGGTTATTGGGCCACAAGGTAGTGTCTGTTTAACTTGACAAAAAAAACCTGTCCAATTATTTTCCAAAGTGATTCCATTTTGCATTGCCACCAGTGATACATGAGGGTTCCAGTGGGTCCTCAGCCTTGGCAGTACATGATGTCGCCAGTATTTTTTCTTTGTTTCAGACATTCTAATGAATACGTAGGAGTATCTCACTGTGGTTCTCATATAAATGTCTCTAACAGTTGATAAGTTAGAGCATCTTTTCATGTGCTTATTTGCCACCATATATCTTTATAACAACATTATTGAGATGTGATTCACATACCATAACATTTACCTTTTAAGGTACAGGGAAGAAGAAGCATAATTTGTAGGCATTAAATAGACGGGGAGAGGTAAAAAATAGTATAGGAAACAGAGAACTCAAGGAACTTATATGCACAACCCGTGGATATGAACTAAGGAGGGGGAATGCTGGAGGTTTGGGGGGTGCAGGGTGGAGGGAGGATTAAGGGGGGAAATTGGGAAAACTGTAATAGCATAATCAGTAAAATATAATTAAAAAATAAATATAAGCCACCATGAAAAAAGAAAAAAATTACCTTTTAAACATACACAGTTCAGTGGCTTTAAGTATACTCACAGAGGTGTGCAGCCATTACTAATACCTAATTTTGAAACATGTTCACAACCACGTACACATTAGCAGTCATTTCCACTCCTTTCCCCATCCCACCACCCAGCACCTGGCAATCAATAATTTACTTGCCGTCTCTGTGGATTTGTCTATTCTAGACAAATAAATTTGTCATATAAATTAGGGGTCCCCAACCTCTGGACCGGTACTGGTGTAAGCCTGTTAGGAACCAAGCCGCACAGCAGGAGGTAAGCTTGAATGTAATGTGCTTGAATCATCCTGAAACCATCCCTGCCTTTGACCCCCATTCTGTGGAAAAATGGTCTTCTACAAAATCAGTCCCTGGTGCCAAAAAGGTGGGGACCACTGATATAAATGGAATCATGGAATCATAAAATACATGATCTTTTCTATATGGGAGCTTTCACTTAGCATAATATTCTCAAGTTTTATCCATGCTATAGCATGTATCAGTAATTCATTTTTTTTAATTTTTATTTATTGTATTACAGTTGTCCCAATTTTTCCCTCTTTGCCCTCCTCTGCCCAGCTCACCCTCAGCTCCCATAGTCAGTCCCCACACTGTTGTCCATGTCTGTGGATCATTCATACATGTTCTTTGACTAGTCTCTTCCCCTTCTTTCCACCACTTCCACCCTCTCCCCTCCCCTCTGGCAGCTGTCAGTCTGTCCCATGTTTCCATGTCTCTGGTTGTATTTTGCTCACTAGTTTATTTTGTTCATTAGATTCCTAAGTGAGGTCATATGGTATTTGTCTTTTCACAACTGGCTTATTTCGCTTAGCATAATGCTCTTCAATTCCATCCATGCTGTCACAAAAGGTAGGAGTTCCTTCTTTCTTTCTGTTGTGTGGCATTCAATTGTACCACAGTTTTTTAATTTACTCATCTACTGATGGTCACTTAGGCTGTTTCTAACACTTGACTATTGTATATAGCACTGCTATGAGCATAGGGGTGCGTAAGTTCTTTTGATTTGGTGTTTCAGGATTCTTAGGGTATGTTCCCAGCAGTGGAATCACTGGGTCAAATCTTTTTATGAATGTACTATTTCATTATGGACATTTGGCTTATTTTACTTTATGGCTAGGATGAATCATGCTGCTGTGAATATTCATGTACAAGTTTCTATGTGGACACCTGTTTTCTTTTCTCTTGAGTATATACCTAGGAGTGGAATCATTTAGTCAAATGGCAACTCAGAGTTTAACTTTTTGAGAAACTGCTCATGTGTCTTCTAAAGCAGCCATATTCCCACTGGAAATGGATGAGAGTTCCAGTTTTTCTCACTGCCTCACCAACACTTTTTCTTCTTGGTTATGGCCACCCTGATGGATGTGAAGTGATACCTCATTATGGTTTTGACTTGCATTTTACTAATGACTGATGATAAGCATTATTTTATGTGCTTATTTTGGCCACAAATTTTGCTTGTCTGGTGATTTAGCCTAGATCTTTATGCCTGAGGACTCTGAGCCCCTGGTTTTCATGCCTGAAGGAGGCTGGGGTTGCTGTAATTGACTCTTCATAGTTAAAATTGAGCATGGCAACACCAAAGGGCACCCCAGTAAATCCTCTGAGTTTCAGAATCCTCTCTGCCCTCATTATGTAGCAGCAATCCTATGTCCTTGTGATAATGAAAGTCAATTAGCTCTGTGAAAACAGTAACTGCTGTTTTTTGCCTGCTGGGCTCCTGGCATAAGTAGCTCCAAATGATCAGGGAGCAGGTTTAGGGTAGGGAATGGTGACTATGTCACCTGGTAGGAGCATTCCTCCTCTAGGAACCAGGGTCTTTAGTTCAGCAGAGCTTAAAATTTCCAGGAGAAGAAACACAGATTCATAAGTGGGTCACCAGGAGTGACAGTGGAGGGGCCACTGCTACACCTTGATTCTGAGATCCACTCATCACAACTTGTAAGGACACACCACCATATAATGGCTGTTGGTTCAAAGGATATATTGCATGTTAGGGGACAGCACCCTAACCCCAAGGTCTCATCACCAAGTTGTAGGTTTGAGAGGCCATTTCAGTGTTCTGGCAGACAAGCAGCTTCTGAATGATGGGGAATATCATGTCCATGGTCATCTCTCTTTCAACATAAAGTAAGTCCCTTAGCCTTAGTTTGTTGTCCAGGGCCCTATGATGGAAAATAAAACACTCTGTGGGTCGTTAGATAGCGGTGCTGACCAAGGTACTATGGACAGGAAAGGTAAAGAAGCCTACACTTGGGATTCACAGAATCACAGTAGGGACAATTCACTGCCTTCTCCAGGGTAGAAATTTTCTGATGTAATCAACTTTTCACCATGGATTGTTGGGTTCTTCTAGTGATGGCTCTATTCATAGTGTCAAGAGATGATGCTGACAGGCAAAATCTTCATCTGCAGTGTGGCCAATGTGGGAGGGAGCTCACATTGCTAGGCCTTTGCTGAGTCTCTGGCACATGGTCATTTCATTCAAGGGCTCACAGTTATAACCTAGTTATAGCTGAATACAAAGGCTCACACATCTTCACTGGACAAGTCTCCCTGTCCAGCCAGTTCAGTTGCTTTCTTTTGGAGGATGCTCTCTGGTGGGCACTGACCTGGGGCACAGGGATGCACACCCTTTGTGCCTTTCCCACAGACCCATCTATGCACTTCTGCTTCAAGATCTCTGATTTCTCATCTTGTTCCTTCAAGGCTCCTGATCAATCATTTGAGCCATACTCCACTGCTGATAAGTCACTTCTCTCTTGTTACCCAGTTGATGACCAGGTAGGTCTACTGCCTGAAGCTCTGTCCAGTCTCTTGAAGCTGCCCCTGAGTAGGGACACATTGTATTTTCAGCTCACACCAATGTATTGAGCATCTATGGACTTGGCTTTGGTTTTCTCATCCTCTGTGGCTGTATGTAGGAAATCATTCACTAGGACGTAGGTATAAATGAGGAAGAGTACAGAACCATAGAGGTAGATAACAGTGATGTGTGGGTCACATGTTTGTATAACTCAGTTGAGCCCTCTGGGCCTCCTCAGAAATGGTCCTGAATGGGCCATTTCCACTGTCCTATGGATTCCTATTATACTTGCCCAATGTTTTCACTCATTGGCTCTTAATAACAGCCAGCTCATATTGGGTGTCCCATGGTTAGGTGCTCTGTCTCTACTAGGAGTAGAGTGTACTGGCCAGAGTGAGGGGTTTGGAGTCAGAACTGGACTCCAAGACTTTTTGGATGAGTTGCTTATCTCTTTAAACCTCAGTTTCCTCTTGTATAATGATAATACCATAGAACCTGCCCTTCAGGGGCTGTGAGGGTGAACTGAGAGACACATGTGAAAAGCTTAGCACCATGCCAGGCAGGGTCTACATTAACAAGCAATAATGAATCCTAGCAGTAACAGTGTTCATGACACATAAGCCCCTCTAAACTATGTGACTGAAGGGCATCCTGAGCCCCCATATGAGTCTCCAAAGATGCAGTAAAAGGCAGTCAAACCATGGTAAACCTGTTTTTGCAGTGTTTCTAGTCCATGTGGAAAGATCTCTCCACCCGGAAACAAGTTGGCTCTCTTGGCAGCATTTCCAGTGTCACCGAGAAGAGAGCATGGGAATGAGGAGCAGGAACCTCTGCTCTGGTTCTGACATCTTACTCTCTGAGTTCCTGAGGGCAGGGATCTTGTGTGCTTTGTTTTCATTAATCACCTGAGTCTAGCATAGTGTCTAACACCGATATAATATGTGTTGAATGGAGGGCTGAGTGTGACTGGGGGGTAGGCTCTTTAGAACTGAGCTTCTAGGTACGACAAATGGGTATAAAAACCTTTGTCACAGAATGTCTGTGTTGTTCCATTGATATAGTAAAGGGCTTTATAAGCAGGATTTTTCTCTCTGAATGATGGTTTTCTCCAGCCAGGCACTGTGCCTTGTGGGTGAACAGGATTCATTTGAAATCTATCCCTGCCACTTATAAGCAGTGTGGACTTAACCATGAGTATGACTTCTCTGTGGATGAGCACAATTCAGCATTTAGTAAGCTGTCAATAAAAGCCCCTTGCTGTGTGGGGTCCATGGATATTTGAGCACGCTTCCTGCTGAGTTTTCTGTTTGGTCACTAGAGGTCAGGCTAATCCCAAAGTTCAAGGCTCCTAACTTGGAGGGAGAAACCTTGTCAAGTGTCCAAATGCAAAAGTCACCTTGTCCTGTGAAACTGTACACGTATGCCTTCCAGGGTGTGTCTCTGTCCTTCCCAACCAGCACTCATATTTTGTCACCAGGCTAAGAGAATGGGGAAGCCCATTGAGGGTAAAGATGTTGAGTTATTTCTGAGAAATATCCAGAGGACAAAAGAAAGACAAAACTGAAAGTAGTAAGAATTTCTGAATGTCAAATATGTGTTGGAAACTTTTATAAAGAATTTTACACATATTAGTCTGCTTAATACTTATAAAACTCTATGGGGTATGTATTTTTAGTTTCATTTTATAGAAAAGTTGGCATAGGGACATAGCAATTGAGATGTGCCTGGGTCTAGGCCTGGCCACCATTAAGAACCTGGGATCTATGAAACGCTGCTGGCTGTGAGCACTTCCCAGGCCCAGATTCTTCTGGTCTTTGGGCCACATCTTTCAAGTGTGTTGGATCCGTTCCTTTTATTTTCCTGTCTGTAGCTTTTTGGCGGACACGAAGACATGGGTTCAAATCCTGACACTGCCATTTGCCATCTGTGTGGCCTGGGCAAGTACATACTTCGCTGAGCCTCAGTTTTCTCTCTGTAAAAGGTAGAACCTCCCACACAGGCCACCCTCCAGCCTCTCTGAGTCCTCTTCTGTGTCCTCTGGAATGTGAGTTCCCAGTGGGAAGACCTTTTTTTATTTTAAAAATATTTTCATCATTTAATCAATTTATAATGTTTGTTTTGTTTCTTCTCTGTGTTTTAATTTTTTGAATTTACTGGGGGTGATATTGGTTAATAAAATTATATAGGTTTCAGGTGTATGATTCTATAACATATCATCTGTACATTGTATTATGTGTTCACCACCCCAATTCAAGTTTCCTTCCATCACCATTTATTCCCCATTGACACTCTTCTGCCTCCTCCCATCCCTCTTTCCCTCTGATAATCACTATGCTGTTGTTGGTGTTTATGAGTATTTTTTTCCTTTGCTTAATCCTTTCACTTTTTTCACTCAGCCCCCTGACCCCTCTCCCCTCTGACAGCTGTAAGTCTGCTCTCTGTCTCCATGAGTCTGTTTCTACTTTGTTAGTTTTATTCATTAGATTAAACAAATGAGTGAAATCATATGGTACTTGTCTCTCTGATTAGCTTATTACCCTCCAGGTCTATTCATGTAACAGGGTGCAGCCAAGAGGGGGGACCCAAATAGGGATTTGTAATGGGGTCCAGAAGAGCTTGCAGATAATTGGCTCCACACCACAGAGCCACACCTGCCTGAATGCTGGCAGGTGTGGCCAATCATGGGAGGAGTTGGAAATGAGTCTGCAGAAGATTGGTGCTGGGATTTAAACAGAGGCACGGCAGGCATTTGGTGTCTCTCTTTTTGGGACCACGTGTCTGTTTAGGACCATGTGGCTTTGGTGTCTTGGTTGGGACCACTCGGCTTGGGTGAGACTCAGGACCACGAGGCTCTGGAAGTGCTTCCTTTTGCCATGTGGAGGGTGCCAGGAGGACTCTGTGAGTTTGTGGAGAACTTTAGTTTGTGTTATTTCAAATAAATAATAAATTCTTTTCTTTTTCACTGATCTCTGGTATTAAGAGATGTCTTTCCTCAGGCGGTGGGCAAAATGAACCCAGCAGGTGGGGAGGAAACCCAGAAGAAATGGGGGGGTCTTTTATATCATTCAGCCCCACCCGCTGGTCTGTTCTGTAACATTCATGCTGGTGCAAAGGATATTTCCTTCTTTTTTACAGCCATGTAGCATTTCATTGTGTAAAGGTACCTCGGCTTTTTTATTCACTTAGCTACTGATGGCCACTTGGGCTGCTTCCAAATCTTTGCTATTGTAAATAATGCTGCAAAGAACATATGGTGCATATATTCTTTTGAATTAGTGTTTCAGGTTTCTTCGGATATATTCCCAGAAGTCAAATCACTGGGTCATAAGGCAGTTCCATTTTTAATCACACCTCCAACTGGGAACCTGATCCACAACCCAGGCAAGTGCCCTGAATGGTAATTGAACCAGCGACCTTTTGGTTTGTAGGACAATGTCCACACCAGTAAGGGCCATTTTTTAATTTTTTGAGATAACTCCATACTGCTTTCCACAGTGGCTATACCAGTCTGCATTCCCACCAACAGTGCATGAGGGTTCTCTTTTCTCCACATCTTGCCAACACATGTTTGTTGATTTATTGATAACAGACATTCTGACAAGCATAGGTTATATCTCATTGTGGTTTTAACTTGCATTTCTCTGATAATTAGCATCTTTTCATATGTTTTTTTGCCATCTGTATGTTCTCATTGGAGAAGTGGCTATTCAGTTCCTTTGCCCATTTTTTAATTGGATTTGTTGGGTTTTTTTAGTGTTAATTTTTTTTTGTTTAAAGGTTTTATTTATTTTTATAGACAGGGGAAAGGAGGGAGAAAGACAGGGAGAGAAACATCAATGTGCAAGAGAAACTTTGGTTGCCCTCACATGCCCCCAACAGGGGACCTGGCCCAGAATCCAGGCATATGTCCTGATCGAGTATCAAACCAGCAACCTTTTGGTTTGCAGAACAATGCCCAATCCACTGACCCCCACCGGTCAGAGCTGGTATTAAATTTTGTAAGTTCTTTTTTTTTAAATTTATTTTTTTAATTTTTTATTTTAGTTTATTCAGTACAGTTTCTATCTTTTATTCCCATTCCAGCCCACCCACCCATCCCTTCCCTCCAACCTCCCATTTCCAAAACCCCTAGTTTTGTCCATGTGTCCTCTATATTTGTTCCTGTAAACCCTTCCCTTCTCCCCTGAAATTCCCCTGAAATTCCCTCCCCTCTCCCCTCTGGTCACTGACAACTTATCTTCTATTTCAGTGTCTTTTGTTATATTTTACATGTTTCTTTTTGTTGTTGTTTAGGTTCCTGTTAAAGGCGAGATCATATGGTATTTGTCTTTCAATGCCTGGCTTATTTCGCTTAGCATAAGGCTTTCCAGCTCCATCCATGCTGTTGCAAAGGGTAGGAGCTCCTTCTTTCTTTTGGCTGCATAGTATTCCATTGTGTAA
Organism: Trachops cirrhosus; assembly: GCA_028533065.1. NCBI lineage: Eukaryota > Metazoa > Chordata > Mammalia > Chiroptera > Phyllostomidae > Trachops > Trachops cirrhosus. The sequence goes on along the minus strand of CM052540.1, from coordinate 81,844,560 downwards.
CAGTTTCATGGGAAGAAAAGCAAGCCACAGGGAGGTTGGTAATGTGCTCGTGGTTCCAGTTAACCAGAGCAGAAGAGAGGTTCAAGTCTGGTTCCAAGAGACTCCCCTCCCCACCACCCTGCAGCCTGTGAGTAAGGCACTGTCCTTGCCCTCATGGAGCTCATGACTTAGCATATAGGACAGCCTTTGCTATGTCCCATAGGTGTTGGGCTGTTATGTGTTCCCTTTCATTGGTTTCCAGAAACTTTTTGTTGTCGTCCTTGATCTCATTGTTAACTCATTTATTATTTAATATCATGTTATTCAGTCTTCATGTATTTGAATGTTTATGAGTTTTTTCCTTGAGGTTGGTTTCTAGTTTCAAGCCATTATGACCTAAGAAGATGCTTGATATGATTTTAATTTTTTTAAATTTGTTGAAGCTTGTTTTGTGTCCTACCATGTGGTCTATCATTAAAACTGTTCCATGTGCATCTGAAAAGAATGTGTATTTTGCTTCTTTAGGGTGAAAGCTTCTGTATCTATCAATTACCATATTTTTGCTGTGTATAATGTGCACCAACATGTTACTACTAATTCCCATGTATAATGTGCATCCTTATCTTTCCCTCAAAAATTTGGGCAAAGAATTGCACATTATACATGGCAAAAATACAATAAGCCCATTTGATCTAGTGTTATTCAATGCCACAATATCCTTGTTGATTCTTTGCTTGGAAGATTTGTCCATGTTGACAGTGGGGTGTTAAAATCCCCTATGGTTGAGTGTGTTACTGTTGATAACTTTCTTGAAGTCCTCCAAGATTCTCCTTATATATTTAGGTGCTCTTATGTTGGGTGTCTATATATTTACAAGGGTTCTGTCTTCTTGATGGATTACTCCCTTAAGTATTATGTAGTGTTCTTCTTTGGCTCTTTTTAGGGCCTTTGTTTTGAAATCTATGTCTGATGTAAGTGTTGCTACTCCAGCTTTTTTTTCATGAATGTTTGCTTGGAATATGTTTTCCCACCCCTTTACTTTCAGTCTGTGTATACTTTAGTTCTGAGGTTTTAATCCATTTACATTAAAGGTTATTATTGATACATACTTATTCATTGCCATTTTCCCCTTTGACCTGTGTTAGTCTGTCTCTTTTTCT
>CM052540.1:81806495-81842921 GCA_028533065.1 Trachops cirrhosus | reverse complement strand
AAAAAAAAAAAAAACCCAAAAATATTTAAAGGCAACAAAAAAATTTCAGCACTTAATGTAAAATTCAGTGTGTGGCATCTGAAACAAAATTACCAGGCATGCAAATGACATAGATAGATCTGATCAGATCACTGGGAATGAGTAGGGAGGGGCCATAAGAGTTGGTTGCCTGAGACAATGGTAAACAGCCTACGATGGGATTGGCTGAGAAGCTGAATGCCTCCAGAGTGCATGGAATTATGGGCCAGAAGATTTAAAATAAAAAGAGAGCAGAGACTCTCAGGCTCTCTTCCTTGAGGATACCTAGATGATAGTGCTGCAGCTGCCTGTGTTTCCCAAAGAATGGTAGAAGAAACTCTGGGTGCAGCCTAGGACCAGGACGGCCTGGCAGAGGGTGGCAGGGCTATTCTCCTTTGGGTGTTCTAGAGGGGATGGGCTCTGAGGCAGAAGCCTGCCCTTCTTCCAAAATTGGGTAGCTTTTGTATCTTATGTTGTTTTAGTTTGTAAACTAATCCTATAGAAATAAGATAATTAAAAACTAACTGGGAGAATGATAGAACTTAGGAGTTAAAGATGTTAGCCTTAATTGATAGGCTTAAAGTGATTAAAGATACAACAAAAGGGTTTAGCCCTAATTGATGGGATTAAGTGACTAACGAATGCAGAAAGTTGTTATTCCAAAATTGTGTAGCTTTCAAAGAAAGACTCCTTTCCTTTATCATCAAAACTTTGCCTCCAGAATTTCACCTAGAGGGTGGTGGTGGGCAGCAGGACCTCTCTGCTGTTCAGTAACACAAAGGAGCAGGAAAATAGGCTTTATAATGAGGAGAAAAACCAATCAATGAAACAGGCCCTGAAATGACATGGATGACAGAATAAGTAGACTTGTACTCAAGAAAGAAGAGGAAGGTACGAGAGACATGAGAGATAAATACCCAAATCAAAACTCAAGATCTGTGGATCTCAAGGAAACCCAAACATATCTTGGCTCCAACACTTGCTGTATAACCACAAATTGATACACCTGTCCGAACTGAGTGAAACCAGAAAAGTCAGCATTTGTGCTGCCTGTCACTACCAGAACCAGTAGGTAGAGACAAATATTGAATCTTTATGGGTACCTTATTCAGATGCTGGTGATCTGAGAAGATGGTGGGTTTTGTACCTTCACAATCCATCTTAACATCTCATCTCAAGTCGACCTTTTCATATGGAGAAGAAAGGGTAGATAAGGCATTCAGAAAAAAGGTTAATTGCATAAGAGTTGCAGTCCAGCACAATTTTCCTAGTATTTCTTTATTTGTTGATCAATAATTCTTTATCCGCCTCACCCTTCCTTGGAATGCAACAGCTCCAGGGAAGGGAGAGGCAGATAAATTCAATTATACAATACAGTGTCTTCCACTGTAGACCTCATGTTTTACATGAGATTCTCAGAGTTTATTCATCCTAGAGCTGAAAGTTCATAGACTTTTTTTGTGACAGTCCAACCAGATAATTCATGTGAATGTGTTCACTTAGCACAGAGTGTTTGTTCAAAGTGAAGAAAAAAGAAATTTCAAGACGATTCAGAATGGCTGGTATGAGGAGAGGTAAGGACAGTAAGACCATGAATGAGCATTAACACCACTATTCATCAACTGGGACAGAAAGTTCAGGAGGCCATAGCCCACTTGGACTGTCACATAGGACCCTTGCTTCCTTGGGAACCCACCCCTTCCCACATCCCAACCTGCTCTTTTCCTCGTAAGGAGGAAGTGAATGAAGACTTGCAGCTTCCTTCTCCTTCCCACCCTACATGGAGTATGTCAGGGAAACTGAGCTCAGAGATTGTGACTGAGAACTCTTTAGTGTGCTCTGCTTTTTTTTGAGTCACCAAAACTTTTGTTTTTTTTAAAGATATTCTCAAATCTCAGAAGTACATACAGGCATATGGAACAAATGGTCCAGTGTACTCTGGCTTCTAGAGTGTTCTTTGTTGCATTCTGAGAGGTTGACTTGGTTCTGGAAATGTCTGACAGAACTTCAGTTTGAGCTGCGGTCAACTCTGCCATTTCCTGTCTAGATTTGTCCCTGGGACTAAATGTTAGAGAAAAGCAATCTCCAGTTCACTAAAGCTGTAGATACCACTTAACAGGTTGGAACTATCTTCTTTTCTGAGCCTACTCATTTGCATAAATATTTCTATAACTTTTTTCAGTTTAGTATCAATGTTCCATTTATTTCTTAAATTTCCCTTTATTGTTTTGTATTAGAAAAATAATAAATATCCCTTGTAGAACATTTAGAAAATGTAGGTAAAAAAACTAAGAAATCAAAAATTTCTAGTAATTCTTCCAGCATACTTTAAATTTTGATGTATATTTTCCAGCATTTAAAAAATGTCTGTGATGAAAGTGGGGTTACACTTTTTAAAGTTGGTATGTCATGAATGTCTTACTCAGCCATTGTTTATTCTGTGACATAATATTTTTCTGTGGCTTATATAATAAATCTAACAGTCATTAGGTTACCTTTAATGAGAATGTGAATTGCACAGTTTGAAATATTAGGATGTAAAATATTAATTAAATCTCACTTTATGGGCAAAATTTGAAATGTGAATCTTTGCATTGATTTTTTTTTTGCAGGAAATTCAATATTGCACAATGTGAGTTTTGCATTCTGTGAGGTCTTCAACAATACAACCCCTTGTATAAGTATGACTATCCATTACTACCATTTTTTTTAAGCCAGTGTTTTATTAATGGCTGCCTGTTACAGCGGTGATCTTCTTTGAGGATAAAAGTTTGCACTTGTCAAAGATGACTTCTTTAGGAAAAGTTCTTACACATAGAGTTGCTGGGCCAAGTCTTTTGATGCACGTTGTCAAAATTCCATCCTGAAGGTGGTATTAACATGTATTTAACAATATTTCCATAGTACTTATTATGTGGCAGGCACTATCCTAAGAACTGTGCATCCTCATAATGATGATATGCAATAGGTATTATTGTTATCATCCCCATTTTACAGATGAGGAAGCTGAGTCAGCCTCAGGTGCCCAGGTCACAGGTCATCTAGTAAGTGGTAGAGCTGGCTTCCGAGTTCTAGCTCCTAAGCACCATGCTATGCTGCTTCTCCAGTGTTCATAGCAGCAGACCGTAATGTAATCATTTCCCTGTACCCTTGCCTGCATGGGTAATATCTGTCTGTTCAAAAGGATTGTGAATATACTACTAATTGAAGAAGTCAGTTCACCAAAAGGTGATTTTTGAGAGCTGGTACTATGAGAGAGAAGAAAGTTCTAGTCCTTGACTATCAATGAATTGCTAGCCTATTTGATTTCTTTAAGAAACCCCATCAAAGTATTTTCAGAAGCTTAACCCAAGAAGAAGAGACCTCTCATCTTTGGTCTTCATGTTTCTGAGGTCCACCAGTTAGTTCCCTGCAAGGCTCCACTCCTGGCACCAGGATTCTAGGAAACAATCCCAGGCTACTCGGGTCCTTTCCTCTGCTGTCTGCCACAGATTCTGGCTCCATGCTTTAAGGTCTCTGCAGCCTGTAAAATCCCTCACTCAATACTTGCTTCATCCATGTACTGTGGTGAATATTCACACTGAGACACCAACAAAGAGGCATGAAACTGCAGCTTTTCATCTGCTGTAGAGGCCTGAGTTCCTGTACTCTCCTTGAGCTCACCTGCAAGATGACTAATTCTCCAACACCTCTGGACCCTGGTCATAGTTAGGGTAGAAATGCTAAAATGCTATAACAAAAAGACAGTAGTCCCCTGTTATTCATGATTTTGCTTTCTGTGATTTAATTACCCATAGTCAACCGTGGTTCAAAAACATTAAATAGAAAATTCCAGAAATCATAAGTTTCAAATTGCATGGCATTCTGAGAAGGGTGATGAAATCTTGTACCTTCCTGCTCTGTCCCTTTCTGAACTGTCCCTTTGCCAATTGTCTTTATGCTGTGTGTGCTCCCTACCTGTTAGTCACTTAGTGGTTGTCCCAAATACACTGTTGCAGTATCACAATGCTTGGGTTCAAGAAACCCTTATTTTACCTGATAATGGACCCAAAGCCATTTATGTAACTTGTATTACAGTATATTGTTATAATTGTTCTATTTTATTAGTTATTATTGTTAAATTCTTATTGTATATTTTATAAATTAATCTTTATCATAGGTATGTATGTATAGGATAAAACATAATATATACAAGGTTTTGTACCATTCAAAGTTTCAGGGTTTCAGACATGGGGGTCCTGAAATGTATGCCTGAGGATAAGGGGGGGCAACTGTATCTGGCAATACATGGCTTAAAGAATAAAGTAGTTTATTCTCCCTCATGTAACAGTTCTGAGGTGAGCATTTGATTGCTGGGCTGTCTTCAATCCACAAGTCTTTCAGGGACCAGTTTCCTTCCAGTGTGTCGCCTTGTCATATACTAGGACACTAACCTCTTCTTCTTGGTCAAGTTTTCCATCCCAGGGAAAGGGGAAGGACTTAGAGGCACCACACCCACTACTTGACGTCTAGGTGCACATCATTTCCACTTGAATTCCATTAGCAAGAACTGAATCACATGGTAACACCTAAGTGGAGGCTGGGAAATGTAGTTTGTCCACATACCCGGAGAGGAGAGAATAGTTTTGAGGGAGTGCAACCACTGTCTAATAGACCCTCCAAGCAGGAGACAAACCTAGCTTGGCATCTGTTTGCACAAAATGAGATTATATTTGTTTCTTGCCCCTCTTCCTATCACATCAATGAGTGAACTTAAGAAAAGATATACAGGCAGCTGACATTTATTTAATCTGAGTACACCCACCTCATGGACTCTGGAAACTTACTCCTAAAAGCATGTATTAATTTTATTTGTTCTATCTGACTCAAAAATTAGCCCATAGAGCAGAGTACACCATGTTTAGACAAAAATTTCCAAATGAGAAGCCTAGCTCCACCATTACTTAACTTCTGTGTGACTTTTGCACATGTTACTTAAACTCTGAGTTTTAGTCTGTTGTGAAAATTATAGAAGCCTGCAGAGAGGGCCCAGTGCAAATCCTGGCTTCTGTGACACTAGATAATTCTATTTATTTGAGCCCTGGCTTTTCTGGAGAATGGGGTAATACTCTATCAGGGGTGTCCAACCTGCAGCCCACAGGCTGCATGCAGCCCAACACAAAGTCGTAAATTTACTTAAAACATTGAGATTTTTGTGTGTGTGTGATTACATGTCACAATGTATTTAATGCATGGCCCAAGACAACTCTTCTTCCAGTGTGGTGCAGAGACACCAAAAGGTTGGACACCCCTGTTCTACCTTCCACTAGGATGTGCAATGTTATATGTCCTGAGCACATAAGGCAGTGTTGGCTCACAGTACTAAGAAATTCAGGAAGTAATTCAACCTTCAGGCTCAAACAGTATGAACATCCTATCTCTCCATTTTTCTCTGTAGGTTGGCTTTATCCTCAGACTGCCTCTACATGGTGGCAAGGTGGCTGTGACATATCTAGAGAAAGAATAAAATCTTCTTCTCAGACACCCCTTCAAGTTTCATTGGCTCTGATATTTTATGACCCTGTCCCTGACCTGGGATTTGGGAAATGAGATTAGTTGATTGGCTTAAACCAGCTGGGGCCCACTTCTGGAGTTAGGGGTAGGGTCACTCTCAAACAACTCTATGGCAGTCAGAGTTCCTCTAAGGGAAAAATGGGTTGTAATTACCAGAAAGACAACCAAAACAACAGATGTCCTTAACAGAAAATGTGTTTGAAGGATGAGTTAATTGGGCCTAATTATGGTCCAATTTTTATTTGTTTTTTAAAATTATGAGCTGATTCCTTGTGATGATAGATCAACTAATCATGGTCTCTGTCAGTTTTCTTTCACGCCCCTCTTAGCTGACTCCTACAGTTTCCTTCTTTTGCTTTGCCCATACCCATCAATGCTTTCTTTCCTCCATGTCAGTGGCAGTGTCTTTCTGACCCACAGGTTTATCAGACACCCCCAAACCAATGGACTGAAGGGACCCCAGCAGGAATCCATCATATTTTTGAACTTGCAGTGTTTGTCTTTTTTTTTATTGTTACTATTATTTTATTTATTCATTTTTAAAGTGTGGTTGCCTCTCACATGGCCCCTACTGGGGACCTGGCTTGCAACCGAGACATGTACCCTGGCTGGGAATTGAACTGGTGACCCTTTGGTTTGCAGCCCGTGCTCAATCCACTGAGCTACACCAGCCAGGGCCACAGTGTTTGTCTTTAAAAGAACACTGAACATTTTGTCTCCAAAGCCTATAAAATACACATTAAATTTCAGTATAAAAGACTTTAGAGATAAAACACTTATACACACACACATTTAATATATGATTTCATTTAATGTATTGATATATTAATATGAGTAAGTAGTAAACTTTTGGGGTTTTGTTCCTCATTTGTAAAATTTTGCAATAGAACTACATGCTTTCTAGAGTTCTTTTCAGGATGAAGACCCTTAAAAGATGCAGCATTATAGTATAAAAACATTAATGATGGCCAAAATTAATTATTGAGTTCTCAACTCAAAACTCATATATATTTCATTCAATCTTCACAACAACCATTCAAGGTATGAACTATTAATACCCTCTTTAGATGAGAAAATTGAGGATTAAGGAAGGCATGTAACTTGTTCAAGGTCACAAATGAGGAGACTTCTTAGAACTGGAATACAGGTCAGTCAGATTCCAGGATCTCTGTTCTTAATCACATTATATAGCCACTGTAGCTTCCTCTGGGGAAGAAAGAATTTAGACTTTGGAGTCAGGAAGCCTTGGATTTGAATTCTAAATTCATCACTGTGTGGCTTTGGGGAAGTTATTAAACCTTTCTGAGCTTCAGTGGTAGGTAAGATGGAAATAATAGTTACACCTTATGAGTAAGGAATTAAAATTAAAGAAGTTGAGTTAGGGGACATCAAACTTTTGACTCATTATCAGTGCTGAATAAGGGACATCTATCAGAATGACCCACTACAATAGAATTAATTGAATGCTAATTAATAGAATGTATTGCTACCAGGCACATGAGAACTCTATGAATAAATGTCTGGTTTCTGAGTCACCACTTTGAAGCCCATCATAAATATGCTTGTGAATGTAATTGTCTCTAATAAAACTTTACCTGTTTCAAATAGAAATACATGCAATGACATAGACAACTGACAAATGATAGGGCAGGATCAACATCTTTTAAATACTCCCATCAATGAATGTTGTTTTTCAAACAAGTACTTTTTGTTTTTCAGTAATCTGGGTCATTTTTCTTGTTAAGAGGAACCATTTTCTCTATTATGGCTACATCATGAGATTCATTTTTCCAGGAATGAAGGGGGTACAAACACCTGCTAGCACAAAAAAGACATAGGATGCATGGGGGAGTTCTGCATAGATAGGGGAGTGAAACAAGCCCTTCCTTTTCAATTTGGGAGCTTGGAAATAAGAGTAGAGGAAAAGAAGGACAAGATGTGAGATAAGTGTGTCCTGTCTCCCTCTGTCTGGATCAAAAGTTCTGCTGGGAGAGGTCTAGGGTGTGGATTAGAAACCACTCTCAGAGGCATTTGGAGGAAATGCAAGAGCAGTGGGGCTTTCACCCCAATCCCCATTTGGGACTCTGGGCTATAAATGAGTCACAGGAGGCCCAGCACCAATGTGGGGGTGGGTGTGTATGTGGCTACTTCACCTCTGGTGGTGTAGTGTGCTTATGCAGAGAGGTCCTGTGCTGGGGTCTTAAATCTCCATCAATTCCTCAGTGCCTGGGAACACCCTAGCACCCCCTCCACCACCACAAATAGAGGCAAAGAAATCAACTGAATGTATTAGCTGTCCTTTCATTGTAAAGCTAAAGTGACCCTGTAGCCAAGAGCTGCAGGATGGATTGCCTGGGCCTGGGAAATTAAATTGAAGTCACCATCAAATCTCAGAGCAATCCACAGAGACAGTAAAAGCCAAGGTGGGACACACGCATCACAGGGTGCTGGCCCAGCCACCCAGGAACATAATCCAAGTAGGAGAACTGAACAGGAATTCTATAACTGTGGGTATCAGCAGAGGCCAGCAGGTACCTCAGTGATCAGGTAGGACAAAGTACATCACTGTGGAAGTAAGTGAAGATCCTGGAGGACAGTACTGTGAGGAGCATGTGGACCAGCGCCCCCCCCGCCCCCCCCGCCCCCCGCCACCAACTCCCAATCAGGAGAAGTGTAAGATTTTCTATGCACCTAGAAGGCATCTTGAGGAGAAAGATAGCGCTGGTAGCAAATTTGAGCCTTCAATTGGATTAAATATTTATCCAAAAGTAATTGAGCCAACCTGAGAAAGACTGTTCTGAATAAGCGACCAAGTAACTACCTTAATTGAGACTTAAGATTTTTCCACCTCTGCCATCAGTGGAATAGGAGCCCATGAACAAGCTACTTTACAGAGAAATGAGAAAGCCCTTGTTTTGCACACTGAGTTGTAGTCTGCAGCGATATGTTGGTCACCCTGATTTTAGGTGTCTTCTTTCTGCACAGCCATTTGTTCAGGGAAAGGGACTCTCTCTCCCACAACTCAGAAACAAATATTGATTGTTCAAACTGGTTACTATGCTCCATTGCTTGTTAGTGATTGGTTTAGGCATGGTCTTATGCAACACTCCTGCCCATATTGGGACATCTGCTGGGGGCATTTGAGAAGATTTTCCTCATTGAGAGACATTACAGGAAAGAAAGTTTCTAACCTGATACAGATAAGGACTTGGGACAACTTGCAGACAACTTGGGAACAGGAGTGCAGTTAGCAGACTCATGGGTGAGGGCAGAGTGGGAAGCTAGAAGGAAACTGGCTCCTTGATGATGCATTTGGACCACCCTCCCTGTACCCTTCTTCTTATGTTTGAGATGAATATCTGTTCCTTGCTGCCAAAATTATACTGAATGAAGCAAAGTGTGGGTAAATTTTCAACTTTGCTCCTCCTATTTCATAAATGTGCCCATATGAGTGTAAAAGGGAACATGGTGCTAACAGTCATTAGCCTTGAAAACCATTTGCATTACTATGTCCAGGCAAGCTTTATTCCCAGAAGATTGAACCCCTCAACACTCCACCCCTGTGTCTGACAACTGCAGCTACTTCACGTGGTAGCATCTCCTCTTCTTTGCCTTATATACCTTTCCTAAGGGAAGAGACAAAGCCACATTTGTTAATTCTTGAACATGAATGAATGGATCCCTTTTGCCCTTTAAAAACATATTATTAAAATGTAAAAAGAATATGTTTCTTTTAGAGTTACCTGGAAAGTGAACAGGGAGCAGACCAACATCAAACTCACTGCCGCTTTTTGGCTTTTCCTGGGATCACCTTTGCCTTTTCTGTGGAACAAAGGAAGTCTTAGAATATAAAATCATTTCAAAAAGAAGTGGATTTTAACTGCTGAGCTGACCCAAGATATAAGGCTTACACTGACTGGAGCTGTATAATTTGGCTCTTTTTAACATTCAGACTTCTCTCTGATTCTCCAAATTCAATCTACTTTGGTTGAGCCTATTTTCCCCCAATTAACTTTCATTTCTTGGAGTTCATCATCACACATCCCTACTTATTCTGTACAAACTGTTTCAGGATGATTTACTTGCTGGAGAGAGAGAGTGAGTGCATGAGGGAGAGAGGGAAAGATAGAGGGCAGGAGAGACAGAGAGATGGAGAGACAGAAAGAGAGAAAAACAGACATAACCAATCCTTCCTAGGAAGGATTTCATTATAGAATATCCCACAGTTTTATATTTAATGGATCTGCAATCCTTAAGCCATGTCTTTCCTTTTGGAAATGCTATCATGTCCTAAGGTAACTTCAGTGGGTGAGTTGGATATGGAAGACATAAAATTGTCACTACTTCAACCCTACTTCCATTTGAACAAGCTCAATATAATATTCCTTGTTTTACATAGGGGCTTTGAGAAGGGCTTATTGGAAAAAAAATTCTGTTACCAAATAAAGTCTGAAAACAACAGCATTACATAAGAACAAACAAATGCATGCAATTCAAATATTAAGTCCTGACCTTTAGTGACATGTGGGTCTCTCATACAAAGTAGCAGATAAGAATAACATTTAAATTAATAATATGAAGTATAGCAATAGTTATGAGGAGTTGCTATCCAATGTGACAAATAAACTCCAAATGTTGAGTGCTAAACACTATGAATATTTATATACCACTCATTCAATGCATGTGTTCCTAGCCAGTGGTAGTTTTTTCTCCTTGTAGTAATTCAGGCACCCAGTTGTATGTTATCTATTGCTGTGTAACAAATCACGCCATAAAAACAAATGACCTCACACAGTTTCTAATGGTCAGAGATTTGGGAGTGGGTTTGCTCAGCAGTTCTGGAGAGAGTCTCTCATAAGGTTTAATCAAGTTATTGGCCAGGGTTACAGTCATCTGAAAGGTGACTGGGACTGGAGGATCTCCTTCCAAGAGGGCTGGCAAGTTGATGGTGGCTGTTGCTAAGAAGTCTCAGTTCCTCACCAGGTGGACCTCTCTACAGGGCTGCATGAGTGTCCTTACAGCCTGTTCTTGTCTCCCCAGAGTGAGTGTCATGAGATAAAGCAGCTAGTCTCAGAAGTGGTACTTCTCCATTTTCATTAAATCCCATTGGTTACACACTTCAGTCCTATTCCACATGGGAGGTGAGTACATGAATGTGAATATCTGAAGGTGAGAACCACTGGGGACCATCTTGGAACCACTGGGGACCATCTGGGAGGCTGGCTAGCACACTAGGACCTTTCTGTCTTATGGTTACCATCCCCTGGGTTTTAGTGTTTTCTGCTTCAAGGCAGGGGAAGAGAAAAGAACAAAAGGAGTCTCATATGGGAGGGTTTTATGGACCAGGGTAAGAAGTGGTACATAACTTCCACTCACACTCCATGGTTAGAACTTGATTATATGGTGCCATTACCTACAAAGGTGGGTAGGGAATGTCAGCCCTTGTTGGGAAGCCTCTTCTCAGCAACAACTCTATGCTATGAAAGAGGGAGCATGAACTTTTGGTCCTGCCATGGGAGAACTAAAATATATATGGTGGTCAACATAATGGCACAGAGCAAATGCTCAATGAATGATAATCATCATAGAGAGCTCTTCTGATAACCTAGTGCCTACCTAGAACCTGGGACATATTTGCCTTAAATAAATATTTGTTATACAAATAGATGATTTAAGGTAATGAATGTGAAAATGGTACCAATGGGAGGAATTATAATTGATATTTTTTGAGTTAGTAGATTGCATTGGCTATCTTTATTGAGGTACAGATCCTCCTCTGGATGTGCAAATTACTATCCCCGTTTCAATTGGTCAAATAGAGATAGCAAATACCCAAGGCTTTGCTGGCATATGGTCATGATTGCAACTGCTCAACTCTGCCATTGTAGTATGTAAGGCCAAAGATGATATGGAAATGAATAGGAGTGCTGTGTTCCAATAAAAGTTTATTTACAAAACAGGTGATTAACCAGATTTGTTCCAGGAGCCATAGGTCTTTGAACTGTGCTCTACAGCACTCAGAATGAAAGAGCATAGTCTAAGGAACATGTCTTACTCTTTTAAAAAATACTGAATGAAAGAAGCCATACACAAAAGAATCTTCCATTTATATAAACACATAAAATTCAAAAGCATGAAAAATGAAAATATATTGTTTAGGAGTATATATTAACATGGCAAAATTATAAAGCAAAATAAAAAATGGATTATTTAGAAAGCCAGGACTGTGTTACCTCTGGAGGCTAGAAAGGAAGGTATAATTGGGAGGCATACATGAGGGACTTCTGGGCTGCTGCACTATCTTACTCGACATGGTGGTGCTTTCACGAGAGTTTACTTTACATGATTTGTTAAGTTATATATTTGTGTTTTATGCATAAAGAGCATGTTCTCGTTCTCCATAAAATTTTGGAGAAAAATGAATATTAAGAATTATGCACCATGCTGTTTCGCTCTACTAACTAATTGAAATTCCTTTTCTTTGGTTAACAAATATGAACCTTTATTCCTACATTATGCTTATTAGTCAACTCATTGTTATTCAGCCCTGGCTGTGCATCAGAATCTCTGGGGGAGTGTTTCTCCCCACCAAACACAGATGTCTCAGCCCACCCTCTGAAGGTTTTGATCCAGCAGATTCAGGTTGGAGCCTAGGCCCTGGCAGTCTGCAGATGCCTCCCAGGCAACAGTGATACGCAGCTGGTGTTGAGAGCCTCTGCTTTAGACTGTGCTATCTTGTTGCAATTTTGTAGAGTATTCCCCTTAGTCACACACTTCATCCCCAATATTCATCCAAAATGACAAGCTGAGCAGTTTTTAAAAATTGCATTTGCCTTGAAGTTAGATTTCCTCTGAATAAGAAAGGCTGGTCCTATTCAAAGTGGTATCTCATTTGGCATTTATTCTAACCTTCCGTTCACCCACTCCTACTGAAACACCTTAAAACTGCCTTTTTGATACACTCATTTCCTTATTTTAAGCCAAGTGCACATTCTTGGGTCCTTACAGTCAATCCCATCACCCTTTCTTTGGTGGCTGGCCACCCACCCTAGGGTAGGTAAGTGCCTCTTTATCCCTTGCTTTTGTTTTCTGGTCTCTTAAGTCAGCTTCCTATCACAAATAAACATTCCTTCCATCCTCTGCTGACTCATCTTTATCAGCATTTACTGGAGAACCTTATCAATAGCCTTTTGAACAACTGCAAAAATTGTATGTATGCCTCTTATTCTTGGTCTGTATTTACCCTTTCTACTATCTCTAGCAATTGCAAAATATTTCAGATTGATTTCCTCTTGGAGGAAGTATGGCACTTCTTCCCAAAAGGTTTACAACAAATGCTTAATAATTTGTTCATCAGGAGGTAATCTCCATTTCTATTAAAGCCAGGGTACCCATAAGTCCCTATTTGTCCTAGGCCATCCTATTATATGTCTGGCAGTTGTTACTGGTGCTTCCTTTTACTTTAAAATATATGTCAGAGTGTATGATGAATTTTATGGTGACCTTATTCATTATTAAAGTCATTCATCATTATAGTGTATTTGAAAGATAATGAGGGGAAGAGTCAGAAGACCCAGATCTTCATTCCCACAAGGCCACAAACTAGCTGTGAGGGTTTGATAATTATAAACCCTCATCTCAAAGTGTGGTCCCCAGACCAGCGCATCAGCATCACCTGGGAGCTTGTCAGAAGTGCAGAAGCTCAGGCCCCACCCCAGACCTGCTAAAGCAGAATTAGCATCTTAACCAAATACCCAAGGGATCTGGATACACATGACAGGCAGTTTTTGAAGCACTGTCCTAAACCTCACCAGGCTTCAGTTTCCTGGTGAAATAAAAGCTGTTCATTCTTCACACAGTATCAAAAATAATATATCAATGCATTCAGTCTGCTACAACTTAATAACAAATCCACAGGAACAACAGAGAAGTACATTAAAAACATGTGCTTATTTGTAGGGTGACTTGTTTTTCTTTTTTTAAAAGTGAATGAATGGAATTTACAATTAAAGTGCTACAAACATCCTTTAGTTGTCATCCATAAGAAAGGCACCTGCTTGAGATGACTGCCGTTGGAAGGGGACAGCGTTCACAAGGGACCGGAGTTGGGGGAGGGCAGAGCGGGCAGCCAGTGCTAATAAGAGCCAGACTCAGTGTTCACTGTCCAAGTACAGAGTGTCTCGGTGGGGCACCAACAGCATCCAGTCTGTATTTTACTAACCTAGACACATTCTTCTCTGGTCTCTAACTGGTGTTAGAAGTATTTACTAATTACTCTTTGATACTGGCAACTTTTAAAATCCTGTATTAATGCTTTTCCAACATTTTCATGGATGTATCTTTAATCTTTCATAATCTTTGATCTACTGTCACAAGAGTGGGAGTGGATACTGTATAGCAGGCAAACTGCTCTATGAAAGTATGGCATTTCTTTGATATTATGTTTTATCTCTAAAATGGAAATAGATTTCATTTTCTACTGGAAAAAAAGAAAGAAATGTATTTGTTTAAAAAATCCAGATGCTGGCATGGTTTAGAGAATACTTAAGTGGCTTATTTATGATTATTATAGAATTGTTCACTAAACATTTTGACTTGCATGAATGCTTCTGTTCCTGCTTTGCATTAAAAATCCCCAGAGAAATGAAAATGGGAAGGAAAGAAATCTTGTCAATACCTGTTTTTGTCTCCTGTTTTTTCCATTCTCAGTCATACACTAAGATCACATTTGTACACTCAGAAAAAAATAGTATTATATTCAGATTTCTGGTAAGAGCAAATAAAGAAAAGGTATTTTTATTGACTTGAGAGGGAAATGTTTCTTGTCACACTGAAGCTTAAGGAACATATACAGTATGCTCTCTGGATGCCCTGGAGCATCATAGTTACTGCTATAAACTGAATATTTCTACACCCTCCCGCAACCAATTCAAGTGTTGTAATCCTAACCCCCAATGTGATGGTATTTAGGAGTGGGGCCTCAGAGGTGATTAGGTCATGAGAGTGGAGCCTTCATGAAAGGGATGAGTGCCCTTGTAAAAAGGACCATAGAGAGTTCCTTTGTCCTTCTGCCAGGTGAGGACACAGTGAAAACACAGCTGTTCTCTGAACCAGGAAGCAAGTCCTCACCAGACACTGAGTGTGCAGATACCTTGATCTTGGACTACTAGCCTCCAGAACTGTAGAAATAAATTTCTGTTGTTTATAAGCCACCCAGTACATGGTATTCTGTTACAGCAGCTCAAGTGGACTAAGATGGTTACTCATTCAGCACTAGGTTGGTATCTTCAAACAGATGTCTATAAGTCTCATTTGCCTCCTGCAAAGCACTAATGTCAGCTTCCTTGAAGCCCAGATCAAGTGTGAAGTCCAGGGAAATTGCTCCAACCAGACACAGGAAGTAAACGTGACTTAATTCAGAAAAGTCTGACTGCTGAAGAGGCAGGCATTTCCTTACTGGCCAGAGAGATGTAGTCAACGGAGAGCCACAGAGCCCAGCAGAACTAGCAGGGCAACACAGACAGTGGCATTGGCAGTGAAGAGTGGACAGGCCAGTGCATGGGTGGCTGAGTAGGCTGTTGACAGAATAATACACTAGGGTTGGTGGTGGCTGAGCTGCAGCGGCACAGTCACAGGGAATGAAAAGGCCTAGAGCTGGTGCAGAGAGATTTCCAGGCTGGATGTGGAAACCCATCTTGCATGTGAGACACCTGCCTCATTTTGAGAACTCCAGAGACACACAGAAGAGAGGTGTCTCACCACTTGATAGATGTTGCTAGCTATTGTTTTGATGAAGGACAAACTGTGAAGATGGACCCCTGCCTGACCAGTGATATTTTTAGAGTTCAACTATCATTATTGGAATTTGAATGCAATGACTAACCACTATCCCTGGAGTAAAGCCTGGAGTACCCTCCTCATTATGGTTGGTAAATTGCTAGTTGAATGGTACCAAGGTGATTCAGTGACCCTGCTGGCCTTTGGGATACCCCAAAGAAAGAGAAAACATTTGAAATTACTAGGATTTTATTCCCATTAGTCTCCAAGGTGAGATGATGGGTATGAGGAGAGTCCACTGTTGAGGTAGGGAAGTTTAGCTTGCAGATTTCTTCAGGAGGAGGTTGGGGAGGGAGGGTATATTTATAAGGATCTTTTCCATTGTAACAGAGAAATCAAGCAAACTGGCTTAAAAATAAGATATTGGCTCATGTAACTGAAGAGTTCAGGGGTATTTGACTTAAGTGACTGAGATGGGACATTACCAGGTTTTTATCCCACCCTCTCCATCCCTTGGCTCTGCTTTCTTCATGTTAATTCCATTCTTGGCTGTGAGTCCAGCTGTCAACCTTGGGTGTGGGGGTGAGATAGGGTATGTGGTGAAATGGTTATAACTGATAAGACTACAGGAACTGTCAAGGAGATAGTAAGACCAACCCCCAGTGGATTCATGGCTTAGAACCAGCAGAAGACCTGCTCAATCTAACATGGTGACTAATTTCACCTTGCAGTAACTAACCCCTAGCCTCATTATACACTCATTGTAACACATTAGCATACTAAAGCATACACCACAGACCACCATGATCAGAAATGGAAAGCCCATGATGTAAGGACACACACAAAAAAGGCTTCAGAGGTCTTCCAAGAAGTCTCCACCTCTCTTCCTGGGAAAAAATCCTGATTATTCCTCCCCCTTGTTGAATGTTCTACCCCTTGATTAAATAAGCCTCAATAACAGAAGTAAATCTCACTAGGGAGGGGCTGTTCTGTCTGTGGAGTAGCCCCTTCTCTGTCTCACTGCTTCACTAATAAACTCACTTTCACTTTAAACTCTATGGAGGTCTAGTTTGAATTCTTTCCTACATGAAGCCAAGAACCCACAGTGAGGCACAGACCCCCAGAGTGCCTGCTTCAGGAGGGCAGATAGTGGTTCTAACTGCTTAATGCCATATCATGTTGATTCATTTGACAAAAAGATGACTCTAATCCATGGCCTTTCTAACCCTTTAGTCTTTGTGTTTAAATAAGGGAATAGGGATGACAGCAAAATGAAAGGCTAAAGTGCTCTCCCTACCCAGACTCCAGGGGGACACAAGAGTCTTCTTCTCAATGTAAGAGAGTCCCTTTTGAGTGAAAGCTGAACTTCTAACCCAGCTCCAGGGGATTCAACTGATCCTAGGATAGTTTGGGCTGTGGGGAGCGGCAGGTGACAGCCTCTCTATAAAAATCTGTTTCTTGAAACCTTTGAAGACATACAACCAAAAATGTCCCTTGAAGATAACAAATGAAAAATGTAATTCCCCAAAAGGAGCCTGGCATAAAGACAAGTGGTTCCTGGAGAGAGGATAGTAAACTCTTCTACATCCACACTGTGTGCTGTTGGACAAATTGTCAAACCATAGTCTTTCCTTTGCTAAAGGAAAAATATCAGACTTATCTGAGTGTTTGCTAATGATCTTCAGCTTCCCTACAATCCTGTGAGGTGGCTTTTTATTTCTCCCACTTTTCATAAGAGGAGATGAAGGTATGGAGAGGTGACCTGCCTGGGATTTGAACTCAGCTCTGTCCTGCTTCAAGGGAGGGTGACCATGGGTTTCCTCTAACAGTTAAGATTCCAGAAAAGCCCTGGCTGGCGTAGCTCAGTGGATTGAGCGCGGGCTGCAAACCAAAGCATCATAGGTTCGATTCTCAGTCAGGGCACATGCCTGGGTTGCAGGCCAGGTCCCCAGTGGGGACCACATGAGAGGCAACCACACATTAATGTTTCTCTCTCGTTCCTTCTCCCTCCCTTCCCCTCTCTAAAAATAAATAAATAAAATCTTTAAAAAAAAAAAAGATTCCAGAAAAGTTCTGCAAACCTGATTCATTTGCCAAGGGCAAAATTGCCTCTCTCCGACTCAGGATCCCCCATAGAAATTGTTTTGTGTTGATTTGCAGTTTTGTTGATTTAAGGAGTCCCACCCTGTTTTCACACAGACCTGAGGGTATGTATTTGCTGGGCAAGATAATTTGAAGGGAGACTTTTTACTGGGGAAGCTAGACAGAGATTGCTAACAAAGCTTCAACCCTTAGCTGCTTCTAACACCTACCTTCCTCCCCCTTCTTTGGGGTCTTTAAATTTTGGTCTTTGTTTTTTCCTAAAATTGTTTTTAAAAAAATATAGATTAGACTGTCTCATTGTTACATCTTTCACTTTTCACAGGGTGTTTTTTTAAACTTTGAATGTCTGACTGTTGTAACTTTTTTACATTGATTTTCATTCTTTCATTTGAAACCATACCTATTTTTGTCTTTTAAAAAATCTCAGCCTCGTTTGATTGGAATCTTAATAAAAGAACCATTGTATCTTAAGTATATATCTAGTCTTTTCATTCTCTCCCCTATCACATTTGAGCATTTTAGTCACATGAAGTTTTTAATAGATTTATTTAAATACAGATGTATATAAAATAAAAAGTTAAAACTGTCCCTCCCTACCTAATCCCATTCCCTCTGAACATTTAGGTGTCTGCCCAATTTAGGGTTTTTTCTCCCCTGTAAGCCAATAAATCATGTAAACATATTACCACTCACATACTAATTTTTTAATAAAAATGAGATCATATCATCCTTGGTGTCTGCAGCTTGGTTTTTTTGTTTATATTTGTGATTGTTCTCATTTAAACTTTGTTTTCTTTATTTCCCCCTCTATAACTCAGATGGAGTAAAAACTCCATGCTCATGATTCATTCCATATATATATATATATATATATATATATATATATATATATATAGTTTTATTTACTTATTTTAGACACAGGGGAAAGGAGGGAGAAAGAGAAAGAGAGAAACGTTGTTCAGTTGCCTCTTGCATGCCTCCAGTGGGGTCAGGGGGCAGTTAGGAACTGGCCTGCAACCCAGGCATGTGCCCGGACTGGCAATCAAACACTGGGCCACACCAGCCAGGGCCCATGTTTTAATGATTTAAGTAGAAGAGTAACATTCTGCTCTGTGTTTTTACCTTGTAATTTTCCCTTACCCCATGACCATTTTTGAAGAGCTAGAAATGAAAAATCTGTTGCCTTAAGGGAGAGTGTCACAGCAGAAGGCTTCTGAGCCTCTAAAGCTGAGATAATGGTCTATTCAGGGGTGTCCAACCTGCACCCACAGGCTGCATGCATCCCAAGATGGCTGTGAATACAGCCCAACACAAAATCATGAAAAAACTTAAAACATTATGAGATTTTTTTAGTGATTACATGTCACATTGTTTTTAATGTGTGGTGATTCGGACTCTAGCCTGCAAAGTCTGTGTGTTGTGGCTGCAATGAACAAATTCACATGGATTGCAGCAGAAGTCCTGTGGAGAAAAAGGGATGGCATGGCCACTCTCTACGTGAGAGAGAGAGCCCCAACCTCAGCCTGGACAGGCTTTTATTGCTTTTCTGGGTACATTACATTGAGGATGGCCCTCATTTACTATGCACAGGTTCACTGTAGGCAATTACATTTTACATATAACAAAGGAAAGAATGTTGCTAATTACTTCAAAGAGAAGGATGTTACAGATCAAGGGGAAAAGTGGTTGACTGGTTACACTCCATACTTGGGAGGTTTAACACAGATTTTAGGAAGTTACTTTAGAGATATGCAGTAAGCATTTGCTGCCTCAATCCAGGGTGAGGGAGTTTTAGCAAAAGCAAGTCTCATAGCAGCCTAGGTACAATGCAGGCCTGATACCCAATGGGAGGACCTATCTGTGGGCGTGGGTCCTGTGTGCTGGACCTCGCTCCCCACTGGCCTTTCTGAGTGGGGGCTGGGCTACATTTCCCACACCACGTGGGACAGTCCCCTATAGTGTGGCCCCAGACACCTCTGCTTTTTGCAGTGTGATGCAGAGACACCAAAAGGTTTGACACCCCTGGTATATTTAGGAGACTATTTGCTTAGCCAATTTTACCTGCTGTAGAGGAGATAATTCTCTGGCACTGGGCAGAAGTGAGGGCAGAAGAGAAGGTGAGAATGAGGTAGCAGAAGTATGAGCCTTTGAAATGGGAAGGGGAAGGGAACAGGATGCTGGTAGAGGCTGAATGTTTGTGTCCCCACCAATTCACACGTTGAAGCTTCAATCCCTAGAGTGGCTACATATGGGGTAGGGAGATAACTAAGGTTGAATGAGGTCATAAAGGTGGTGCTCAATTCTAATAGAATTATGTCCTTATAAGAAGAGGCACCACAGAGCTTACTCTCTCTCTCTCCAGGTGCAGGAGCTGAGGAAAGGCCATGTGAGGATACAGTGACAGGCAGCTCTCTATAAGCCTGGAAGAGAGTCCTCACCAGAAACTGAGCCCTGTTAGACCTTGATCTCAGTTTTCCAGCCTCCAGAACTGTGAGAGAAAAAAATCTGATGTGTAAGCCATGCAGTCTGTTGTATTTTAGTATGGCAGCCGGGAAGACTCTAAGACAGGTTTGAGAATTTCTCTGTCACATTTACAGGGCTTTGGGGAGGAGGCAGGCCTCATTATTATTCATTCACAAATACTTAATGAGGGCCAACCATATGCTAGGCCCTGTTCTAGGAGCCAAGGATATAGCCATGGGCCTACAGATGCTATTCCTACTTGCATTCCTGAAGCTGTCAGGTATTAGCACCATGTGACAGCCTTAGTTCAGGAATGGCAGCTTGGTGGTGGCCATGTGGAAAGGGTGTAAGAACCTTCACACATTTCCTTCTGCCCCAGAGAGACATGGGAGAGCCTCAGAGATAACAGGAGGGTGTGGTGGTCAGTGAAAATGGGAAAAAAGAAAGAAGGAAGAAGAATAATTGTCAAAGATGTCAAGGGTACTAACTGTTGCCTCCCCAACTGGTTTTCCTGATTTTCTTTACACAGTGGTTGATAGACTTGTAGACTCAGAGACCAGTTCATTCAGGGCTTCTGAAACTTGTGTGCATCAGAATTTCTTGGAGGAATGATTGAAGCATAAAATTTCTAGGCCCCTTCCCCAGAAATTCTGATATGGCAGGTCTAGGTAGGACCCAAAAATTTGCATCTCTATCAGACTTCTAGGTGATGCTAGCTACTTAGTTCATACTGTGAATGGCTTTGATCTAACGTAACATTTTAAAAATAGATACCCACAGAGGTAAATGACTCACCCAAGGTCATATTAGCCAGTAGAGGAGATGGGCTCAAAGACCTGAACTGGCTCTTATAAGACCATACACCCATCCCTGGATGAAACCCTCTGAAATAAGAAAGATAGTAAGTTCTGATTGACCGTGGGTCTGGGTCACAGGCCACCTCTGGAGGTGAAGGTAGAGTAAGCTTTATCAGAACTGCATATTCTTAAAGTGAAAGAAGTTTGTGTCCCACTTAACACAAATGGAAGTCAGGTAGATGGTTGCTGCAGGGCCAGAAACAACATGTCCAGCAGACCATGAGCTATGTATGGGAAGGGTCTGATGGGCCACTCAGAACCTCATTATATCAGATAGAACCTCATCATAGGTAAGGGCACAGGCTCTGGAGGGAGCTTGTACAGGTTCAACATCTCACATGCTATGCAGCTGGTATGAGAAGAGGCAGTCTAGCCTGACCCCAGCGCTAATCAGCACACACCCTGAATGATGCTTGGCATAAAGCCTACTTCAGAATGGAGTGTAGACTTCATGTTTTAAATCTTTTGGCACTGAACAGAAAGGATGCAGTTTGGGAAACACTTTGGGCTGGGAGGGCTCAGTCAAGGGGTATTCCTCCTTTTTCTCTTTGAAACTGACAATCCTAGGAAGAGGGTTGTAGGACAGAGGTCTTCAGGAGATGGGCCTTTTCATTCTCACAAGATACATTTGACTTTCAGCCAAGCTTCATCCTGGGGAAGAGGTGTTCAGTCACAGGAACTCAGAGGCATAAGTTTGGTTAATTATCCTGGAACCAGGACTCAGGTGTCCATCCAAGAATTGAGGTGGGTCTCAAGTAGGGCCCACCCACACCTCTCATTCTACTTCACTTAACAACAGACACCATAGCCTCCATGACTGTGGTTTCTGGGAAGCAAGGTATGGGGTGAGGCCTAGAGATCGCAAGGACCTTCTGCAGGGATGTTCCTGTTTGGGTCAGAAAGGTGGGTGAAACTAAAAATACCACCTACATGATATATTTACTCTTCTCTTGTTAATACCCTAGAGAGATAGCCAAGAGTCACTACCACCAAGCCTGTGATTAAACCATAATTACCATTTTCATGTTTATAAATTTTGTCCTTAATATCATAGAGGAGTATTTTTAGGCTAGAACTGGAACTAACACTTTCTAATGCAGGAGTGTGGATTTAAGCAAGTATCTCTCCTTGAGGGGTACTTCCTGGGACATGGCAACAAGGTCAGGAGTGATCTGTCCCCAAGAGTTAAACTGGGATCCTCTAGGCAAACCAGGGCCGCTCACCAAATATGGAAGCTTTGTGGATATCTATGCTATTCTGTCCTTTCATCATCCTAGGACTATTTACTCATTCACTCATATGTTTGTTCATTAATTCATTCAACATGTTGAGTGCTTACTCTCTGCCAGGCACTGGGAATAAATACACAAAGTCCTGACTTTTATGGGGTTTACATTCTAATGGTGGTTGCAAATCGGGGAACCAGACAACACATTTATTCATTCATTAATTTATTCATTTAATATTATGTAATATGAAGGGAATATGTAGGAAGAAATGCCATATGGTATCTGAGGAAGCCAGGCTACTTTAGATGATGGGGTCAAGGAGGTAATTTGTGAGCTAAGAAGTAGCCAGCCATGTGGCAAGCCATCTCCCTGCTTCTGCTTTGCTGACTCAAATTCCCAGTTACTCCCCTATATCCTAACCCTTTTCCCTGTGCCTAGTTTCAAGATAAACATCTGCTACCCCAATGAACCTGTGTTAACTGAAACTTGACTCTAGGATATGACTCTCCCCTGCAGCTCTTGCAAATAGTGGTGGCTCATTCTCTATACTCCATTTATTCTAGGTCAGAAGAGGGGTGTCAGAGCACTTATTCCTAGAGCTGTCTCCACGGCATTTAAACATCCCCACTCCTTTGAGACTCCTGCCATCAAATTATACCACATCCTCCCTCTCATTGCTGTCATTCATCTATTTCCCAGATCCTCCACTCCATTCATTGAAGACTTTGGGACTTGGTACACTGTCTTCATTTTCAAGCCAATACTGACACTCACCAGTATTGTTCACCTGGTACTCTAGCTGAAAAGTTCTTTGACCTTGATTCTTTTGAGTTTCACCTCCACCCATTTCAGCTCTTTTCCACAGCTACAGCTGCAGCCCACATGGGTTCCATCTTAAAAATCTTCAAGTTCTACATTTCAGTCTAACCAGAATAAAGCCAGATTTCCTCAAGCCTATTTCTCAGCATGGTATCACAAGTAAAAGAAATACTCCTCCTCCAGAGAGCCACAAAATATACTGCAGGTCCTTAATGAGGGGGTCTGAAGCCAGTGGTGGAGAGGTGGGTACATCACACAATATGCAGGAAGACTTCCTAAAAATTATCTTTGTTCATCTCTCTCCCCAAAGTCCCACATCTTATGGCAGTTCCTCATCTCCTGTCATTCTATCCTTCTCAAAACTCCCCATCCACTTAGTGTTCCTGTCTCACTCATCCCTTCCCATCTTTGCCTCCTGTTCCCAACTCCTTTTTCTTCTCTACCTCAACTACAATTGGTGTCATTTAAAAGTTCCCTTGTGTGGGACTCCTCATGTGTTTTGCATCTTCATCCATTGCCCCATCAGCAGATCAAACAAAGAATTCTCACTCCTTGGAGAATAGGGGTGGGTGGGTGGATGGGAGATTATAAATCTTACATGATTTGTCCTTATCACACCTCTTAGTGTCCATCATCTCCCGTCTGTCTGGATCTTTTGCTCCCATTTCTCCCACACCTATCCTTCTACCTGGCAGTGGCCTCCAGTGCCCCTTTCTCTCCCAGTGCACTGGCCCCTGGCTGATGCCTCTTAGGCCCCTCTCAGATCAGACCTATCTCACAGGTAGTCATCTGAATGATCATTTCCCTTGTCCTTAACTTCTCCCTTTATCATTCCTGTCAAGCCAAACTCAATCCAAATCTCTCAATTAGCCATTTCTGCATCTACACTTGGAGAACACCACATAACCTGTAAACTGGTGCCTTGCAAGACCATGGCAACAGATGCTGGGCCCTCAGAGCTATCTGTTCATCTATCCTTTTACTTGTCTGTGACCAGATCCCCATAAACCCACATCCAGTGTACCTGAAGCCAAATAATGTTTACACTTTCCAGTTACAGGAACAAATAATCCCTCTTCTGTCTTGTTTTTGGTGTGTTTATTTAACTTGAACTGGCTTCCTTCTACATGAAATCAAAAGACCCGTGACAAATAGAATTAATGACCCCAAGTTCAGAGAATATCCTGGGGGAGAAGGAAAAGAAGCCTCTTCTGAATGGAAAGTAGGGAGTAGCTGGCAATGCACCTTGGGGTTCAGTCTACAAATTCTGAGGACAAATATGGTTATCTGGGAAGCACAGGCTGATCTCATAGAGAATATTTTGGAAGACAATTGACTAGAGTATCTCTGTTCTCTGCCTGTCTTTGCCCCATATCCTCCTTAGGCAAACAGAACTGCCTGCAGTTTGAAATGGACAATCAGACACTGCTAACAGCTGCAGCCCAAGAACTTCAGTTCTTGGCATAATGATCCTGACACAAAAGTATTTCTTTGTGGAAAATTATGCATTCATCGGGCTCATTTGAAACAAAATATGATTTGCATTTTAACTTCCTATAACAAGCCCCACTTCTTCTTTCATAATGTTTGATTTTGTTGGGCCAGATTGGTGGGGCACATGCTTTACCAAAAACAATTTAAATTCAAGCCCAGGTTTTTCTTATTTTAAATAGCAACAGCTGCTAAGCATGATAATTATTGTATTTTATCAAAATAAACTCACCAAGTTGCTTCTGAATGTTCCTTGGAGCTGCTCTGCTGAAGGCTGGGGGTCCTCAGGGCTGAAAAGGAAGGCACAAAGTTTGGATCTAAAAACACAATCAGTCTCCAGGTCTGGAGAGGTGTGGATGGACTATTCAAGGACAGAGAAAGGAAAACAGCCGCTAGCTGGAGGCAGATCCAGTGAGATACTTCCCTCTTGAATCTATTGGGCTTCCTCTCTGCAGTGCCCAGAAACCAAATTTCTGAAAGATCGAAAGGGGAATATTATGGATTTATGTGGCAGCTAGTATGATTGATTTCCTTTATGGAGAATTCAGATCATGTCATTTCTGCTTAAAATCCTTTTCCAGTGGTCTCAACCTTGGCTGCCCATTAGAATTATTGGAGACCATAAAAACAAATCAAAACAAAACAAAACAAAACAAAACAGTTACCCAGGTTGCAGCCCAGGCCTATTATATCAGAATTGGTGGGTTTGGGGCCCAGACATTAGTGTTTGTTTCCAGATCCCAAACCACATTAGATCCTGATTTATATTCTAACTTCTGACCACAGCCAGGGTGGCCCTAACTGATCTCAGACCCTATCTTCAAACACTCATCTTCTGTCTTAACTCAGGTTAAGTTACTGGTCTTTCAGTTTCTCATTCTGCTTTCCACCATGGGAAGATTGAACCTTCTATGTCCCAGAAGATCCTCTGCAACCTAGCCTTTGCTTACCTCTCCAGTTTCTCCTGGAGCTAGCTCCTTCTCTCCCAATGCCCTTCTGTTGCTTTCTGATCCTTAAACACATCCTTTCTTTCAGAACCTGTGCACCTGCAATTCCCTTTGTCTTCTGATAACATTTTTTTTTCTGCACATCCTCCCACATCCAACATACCATTCAGGCCTCTGAGGAGGAAGCCTTCTGTGACATGCCATCTCTGACCTACCCCCTGTTAGTTGCCATTTCATTACTGCATTGTTTCCTGTACAGCAGGTCACCGTCTGAAGTCATCTTGTTTGTCTACTTGTTTTTTTGGCTCTCTTTGAGAAGGTAAGCTCTGTGAGATCTGAGACCTCTTCATCGCTGAATCCCAGAGGATTGGCATGTAGCAGGTGTTCAATAAATATTGGATGAATTTAAAAAATGAGTTCATAGTAGGTCACTTAATAAATATTATTTGAATGAATGAAAGATCTTATTTGATCCTTCAGATAACTGGTGTTGTTAGCACCATCTTGCAGATAATTCACCAGAATCAGAGGTAGAGTAACTTTTCCACGGTTACAAATCATGGCAAAGGTTTGGAAGCTCTCTGCCACTGAGGGAAGAGTAGGTTGTTGGGGGAGAAGAGGAGAGAAGACATGTTTTTTAAAACCGGACTTTTGGTAACTCTGCCATCACTAGAATGGGCAAGTTCTTCACTAATTAGCAAGGATATGTAATTAGGTTTTAATTGTGGGATTCTGAAGGGACCAGTTTAAAACCACATCTGTAGCAACCTTAGTGGACTCTGACTTTCTAACCTTCAAGAGGGTAATGGGAGGGTGATCATGCTCATTTGGAAACCAAGGGAGAACCTCATTATTTCAGGGTGATATGCTCTTAGCATGTCCAGAAGATTTGGGGGCTGGGGGATGGGAGTCCCCATCTAAAGGACTTCCATGCTGTTGACTCATAGCAATTATCATCTGGTCTCTACAGAGATCTGCACCCTACACTGAAACCAGAAAGAGCATGAGTCATATAGTGACAATCCCAGTAGCCAGTCAGCCAATGAAAAGGAATGTGGCCTTTGGTTTCCTCTGTACAATTGGCTTCCTTTGCACAATTGGTCTGGGAATTTTTATCGGCATGGAAACCAAAGGTACCTTGGTTCTCAGCTTTGCATCTACATGTAAAAATAGTAACACTAGGTTGAGGTATTAGTCTGCCTGGGCTGCTATCACAAAGTACAATTGATGGGGCGGCTTAAACAATAGCAACTTATTTCCTCACAGTTCTGAAGGCTGGCAGTACAAAGTCAAGGTGTTTACAAGTGTGGTTTGTGCATGGGCAGTCCTGGTGTCTGTGTGTCCAAATTCCCTGTTCTTATAAGGACACCAGTCATGTTGGATCAGAGCCCACCCTAATACACTCATTTTAACTCAGTCACCTCTTTAGAGGCCCTGTCTTCAAATACAGTCACATTCTGAGGCCCTGTGGGGGACACAATTCAGCCCATAGCAGGTAACATTATTGAGTACTTACTGCACGTTAGCCTCATGGCAAATTGTTTTACAAACATCACCTTACATAATCCCCCAAACTACACTATAAGACCAGAAACTCCACCAAAGCATGAATCTAACCTACAGAGAACCTAAAGAACAATGAGTTAGGAACACTAGTAGGAAGCAACAGGGTTTGGCAGCATAGAGGTAGAAGAGAAAAAGAGCCTCACTCTATGGCTTCAGCCTTAAGATTGAGAACTTATCGCTATGAATTACCTTGCACTTGAAGAACTGGTATCACAGCAAGGACCACTACAGCTTCCCTTCCTCAAGACTGCCTCAATGCCTGCCTGATCTACTGCAGAAGGAGGGTTGCAGGCTCTCCCAGCTTAATTGTACTGTCCCACGTGGGCCTCCTCTGGAGTCCCAGACAGAAAAAATAATAGAGGGCTGGCTCATTTCCCTGCTGGAGAAGCAGGGAGGGTGGTTTGGTGAAGGTCTTTGAGCTAAGCTCTCTCTTGACAGGATCCTTCTCCTCCTTGAGTCCAGATGTCTTCCCTGTCAACCAAGCTTCCCCAGGAGGCATGCCCATTGCTTCTGGCTGTTTCTCCCCCACCCAATGTGTTCGTTTAGCTTCTAAAAAGGGTTTTATTGCAGGAGCCTCTGGGCACATATTCAAAAACACTCAAATCACAAGGAGAAATTTGTCCAAACTCACATTGTACCCATCCATGCAGGATTACCCCCACCTATACTGAGGAGGACTTTTCACAAAACCTGAAGGTCGGTGTTGTTGTTATTTGCCAAATCTGAGCAGCTAAGGCCTCAGATCACTTTTTACATACTCAGCAATATGGTATCAGAGAAACAACAACCTTCGAGGGTGTGTGTATTGTGATGATTATAACAGGATGACCCAGGGAGGGGCTCCATCATCCCCAGGGAGGCTAACCCACCCCCAGCACTCCTTGATATTGCTCATGCTGGTCCTTTGGTTTCCTTTCAGTGTCCTTCTCTGCTGCCAAAATTTGACAACTCTTTCTCAGTCAAAATTTTAGGAATCATCTGTTTTTATTAAGCATTTCCTCAGTTCTCAGAGTTAACTTCTTTCTCAGCTGCACTGTTAGTACTGCATATACACCTTTTACTCATGCACTTAGTAAATATTTTGTTCACCAGTTACTGGGTGCTGGTCTTTTGATAGGCAATGGAGAAGATATAGTGGTGAGAGACATAGATAAGATTGAGGCCTTCATGGAGCTTACTTTCTGGGTTGGAGAGACAGACCAAGAAAACTCTCATCCAGATATTTATTATTTCCCACCAGGTTATGAGCTGCATTACCATCCTTGTGGTCATCGTCATCCTTCGCCTACTCCCCATCTTATCAAACCCCTGCATTACTTACTATGTGTCTGGCTTTCCAGGCACTACTTATAACTCATGTGAAGCAGGCACCATGACTTCCTCACTTTGTGTACCATCCCACCCCCCTCCCCTGCCAGCCCACAGTACCTAGCATTATGTCTGCTACATGGTAGACAATCAACTTGTTTTTGCTGAGTTTGTGACTTATCTGTATTGTCATATTGACTAATTCTAAAGAAGCCTGGGAAGGTGATGTGTATATGTGACAGAAACATTTGAACTCAAGGAGACCCCAGTAGGTTTTCTTACCCCCTCTCTCCCAAAGACATTCAAACATACACACAAGTCTAACTAGAGAAACAGAAATAACTTCCAGTATTTATTACAGAAGAAATGTATGCAGGTGGATATATAGGTGATGAATGAGATGATGGTAGGGTGTTATAGAGTTCAAAAATGGCCATTAATTGTTCCTCTCTCATCGAGAAATGGCATCTATTTCTTTACCTCTTAAATCTGGGCAGGTCTTCTGACTCTTTTTGGGAGAAGCAATGTTGTATAAGTTTCAAGCTTGAGCCTCAAGAGGTTTTTCCCATTTGCCTTCTCTTTCTTGGAACCAGCTGCCAACCAAATATTCCTGGGCTAGAATGTTGGCTGATACAAGAGACAAATGGACCCACCATTGCCCCAGATGACAGCGAGCCAGCTTGCAAAGTTGAGCTCCTGATTGCATGTGTATGAGTGCACCCAGCCAGGACCAACAGAAGAATTACCCAGCTGATCCCAGTCTAAATTGCTACCTCTTGAATTGTGAGCTACAAATTAATGGTAGTTGTTTTAAAATATTAACTTTTGGGTTGTTTGTTTCACAACCAAAAAGAACTGATACATGAAGTAACCCAGAGATTAGCAACACCAGGAAGTCACTGCCATCTGAGGCTGTGGGGACAAAGGGAGGTGGTAATAAAACCATGGACCAGTGTAATCAGAGCACTCAAAAGATGAGAAATAAGGACAGAGAGGTCCCATGAAGGCTTAGAGGCACAGAGGAATCAGAGGAGAGGCAGTTGATGGAAGCAGAAACAGGCGGAGATACCCTGGCTTCTCCCTTCTATCTGCTCTCCAGTCTCCCACCTGACCTGCCATTAGCTGAGTTCAACTGGCAGCCAGTTGAGACAAGAGCCTGGAGCAGGCTCCAAGAGTCAGTCTTTGTGCATCACAGAGCAGAGCAGAGGAGAGGAAGGGCTAGGACAGGGACTGTAACACACATGCTACAGAGGAGAGACAAAGAAGTGGAATTGAGGATTGAGCTTTTCAAACAGCACAACTGCATTTTCATATTCATATCTCATTCCCTATTCAGGAATTTAGCCCAGACTGAAAATGAATTCTAGCTATTGGAAAGCTGTGACTGCAAGTGTCTCAACTTTTGACAGAGTCAATCAAACTGTGTTAGCCTATTTATAAAATGTTGCACCCACATTGGCCCATCAAAAACACAGATCATCAAACATAGCCTGCATGGTGCCATTGTTAGCTCAAAAAAACACAGCAGTTATAAAACACTAATTTGATTAATTTTAATGTATTTAGCAAGCATAAGAACTTCTTATATGCTGACTGAACACAATGAAGGATGACACCACAGACATGCACATTCATGTACACATAGAAAATTTCTTTTTAAAAAATTATTACTATTATTATTATTTTATCCTCACCCAAGGACTTTTTATTGCTTTAGAGAGAGAGAAAGGAGAGAGAGAGACACTGATTGGTTACCTTCTCATGAGTGCTCCTACTGGGGATGGAACCTGCAACTTTTCAGTCTACAGGACAAAATGCCAACCAACTGAGCCATAAGAGCCAGGGCAGATAATTTCAGTAAAGTATAAATGTTGTTACAGAGGTACATACTGGGTCATTTAAGTTGGGTTTTGAAGAATGAGTAGGAATTCACCCAGTGAAAAAGGAAACGAACAACTTTGTAGGGGAGTGTGCAAAATTTGGAGATAAGACACAAGGTGTCATAGTTAAGAAACTATAAGTACTATAGCTTAGTGTAGCCAAAATACTGTATGTAGAAGAAATGTGGACAGACATAGTCACTGAAGTGATAGGGGCTAGCCCATGGAAGCCTTATATGTCACATTGAGAAATTGAGGAGTTTGCCACGTATAGCCGATTGGGACATATCAACATTTTTTATTTCATAGGATTTTAAAGAATTAAAATAATACAAGTTTATTTTAAGGAGCTTAAAAATTATATAAAAAGAAAAAAAAAGAGTCATGATTTCTGTCCTCTTCTATCTTGGGGTTGCCAGGGATCATAATCAGGAGGGTGTCCTGACATACCTTTCCCATATTCAGGGTTGGTTTGTTTGCTTATGTGTTCTGGCTTGGATTACAAAGGTGGTATAATATATTTATCAGTCTGCAACCTGCTTTCCCTCCCCTGCCCCCTTAAGAGTACATGAACATCCCTTCAGATGAATTAGATTTAACTCATTCATTTATTCAACTCCTCTCTGACTGGTGGGCATTCAAGTTGTCTGTTTTTAGCAATTAAAAAAAATATTGTGGTATATCTCCTTGGGGATGAGTCTGGGTATATTGGGGCTTTCATTTTGATAAAATAGATTCCCAAAGGTAGGATATCTGAATTAAAGAATGTTTACATTTTTAAAATTTTAATGTGTGTGACCAGATTACTTTTCTATTAGGTTGCAGCAATTTCTGTTTCTCAACACTGCTGGCCAGAATTGAACATTATCACTCTTATTTGCAAATTTTGGCAAATATAATGGAGGAAAAACAGGCTGTATGGTTTAATTTGCATTTTCTTGGCTTCTTTGGACATTGAGCGTCTTAACATACGCTTATTGACTATTTGCATGTTCCCTTATGTGAATTGCCTGCTCATTTTTCTATTCAGTTGTCTTTTTGTTATTAATTGGTGAAGGTTATTTGAATATTAGTAATTGTTAATCTTTAGCCATGTGTTTGCAAAGATTCTTTTGGGACAGGGACTTCCCCTTCCAGCTCTTCTGGCCAGTTGGATAAATAATGACATATGGCAGATTAACAAGAGAAATCAAGTTTTAATATCATTAAAACAGGAAATTCATGTAAGCATGAGAATTCCGGACAGTGAGGTAAAATGAGATATATACATCATTGTGACCTAATGAGGGGAAGCAGGCATCTCTGACTTCAAAGGGGAGAAAGGCAATTTACAAGGGGATGAGAGTTAATGCTTAATAAACAAATGTTTGTTGGGCCAGCTTTAAACAATGGGACATGGAAAAGATTTGAGTGGGCCTTGCTGAATTTCTCCCTATCACACACTCTCAGATTAAACTCTAGTTCTCTGAGGATCGCTCCCTTTCCAGAGCAGGTTTTCTGTATCAATTCTTTTTAGGCAGTAAGGGGAAGAATCAAAAGTTTTTCCTGGGTCTTCTGTTTCTTAAAAATAAACAACTTAAAATAATCAATACCCCTAAAAGGCATATTTTGTGGTGGCAGCTCTGCTCCCCTCCCTAGGTCCCTTTCCTCCCCAGATTATCATTTTTAAAGCAATTTTATTTGTTAATAATTAGAGGCTATCCGGAAGTTGTGAAAATGGTACAAAGTCCTAGGAACCTTTCACCTATCTTTTTCCAAGGGGAGCATCTTACATAACTGTAGCATGATATCAAAACTTCTTTTATCTTTGGATATAATAGTTTATGGTACTATTTTGATTTCAATTGATTTATGGTAAATTTTAATATCTGGTAAGACAAGTCTCATCACTCCATACTTTTTCATTATTTTCTTGACTATTCTCTGACTCTTATTTTTTCCATTTAAAATAATTTTAGCTACTTATTCCCCTTTCTTTCCCCCTAAAAATCTCTCTTGGCATTCTGATTGCAATACATTGAAAGTTACATATTATTGTGAAGGAATGACATTTCAAGATATCAAGTTTTCCTTCTCAGGAATATACTATTTCACTCTAACTATTCAGGCCTTATGTTATGCCCTTCAATGAGAATTTAATTTCCTTCATGTAGTCCTTATGAATCATTAATTCATAGACATTTAATAGTTTTTGTCATAAACAATTTTCTATTGCTGGTATAACAAATTACCATGGATTTAGTGGTTTTAAAACAACAGAAATTTATTACCTTACAGTTCTGGAGGTCAGAGATTGTAACACCAAGGGCTGAGTTCCCTCTGGAGGCTGCAGGAGACAACCCATCTCCTGCCTTTTCCTGCTGGTGGAGGCACCTGTGCTCCTTGGCTCCTGGTCCCTTTCTTGAATCATTCCTGTCTCAGCTTTTACCTCTACTGATCCTAGTCTGACTCTGCCTCCCTCTCATAAGGGATTGTAATTACATTGGACTCACCTTATCTCCATGTCTTTAACTTAATCGTATCTGCCAAATTCCTTCATCATTTAAGGCAATATAGTCATGGGTTTTCAAGATTAGTATGTGGACATCTTTGTGGGGGTGGGGGGCATTATTCTATCTATCACAAATAGGATTATTATTTTTTATTAGTTTCACATCTTACTCTTCACTGCTGGAATGAAGAAAATTTTATCCATTATTGTATATTTAAGTATGTTATCTACCTTACCAAAATTTAATTATTTGAAATAGTTTTTGGTAGAGTCTTTTGGATTTTCTAAATGCACAATTATATCACATGGGAATAATGTAATTTTGCCTCTTCTTTCCCAATATTTGCACGGATTAACTAATAAATAATAATATATAATAACTAATGTATTACATTAGATAAGGTCTCCAAAGTAATGCTGAGAATGATGATTCTGACAGAAATTACTTCAGCTGAATATTATTGTTGTTATGGGTTTTCTGTGAATAATCATTATTGGTTTTTTAAATTTGAATTACATTTTATTGTTTATACTATTACAGTTGCTCCAATGTTTCCCCCTTGACCCCCCTCTACCCAGACCACCCAACTACCTCAGGCAATCCCCACACCATTGTTCATGTCCATTCATCATACATATTTCTTCTTTGGCTGCTATATCTGTACTTTATATCCCTATGACTATTCTGTAACAACCAATTTATACTTCTTAATTCCTTCACCTTTTTCTCCCATCCCTTGACCCCTCCCATCTGACAACCAACAAAACATTCTCTGTATCTATAATTCTATTTCTGTTCTAATTGTTCATTTATTTTATTTTTTGAATTCAGTTATTCATAGGTATGTATTTATTACCATTTTATTGTTCATGTTTTTGATCTTCTTCTTAAAGAAGACCCTTTCACATTTCATGTAATACTGGTTTGGTGATGATGAACTTCTTTAGCTTTTTCTTATCTGGGAAGCTCTATATCTGTCCTTCAATTCTAAATGATAGCTTTGCTGTGTATAGGGTAATCTTGGCTGTAGGTCCTTGCGTTTCATCAGTTTGAATATTTTTTGGTACTTCCTAGTCTGGTAAAGTTTCTTTTGAGAAATCAGCTGACAGTCTTATGAGAGCTCTCTTGTAGGCTACTAACTGCTCTTCTCTTACTGCCTTTAAGATTCTCTCTTTATCTTTATCTTTGGCATTTTAATTATGATGTGTCTTGGTGTGGGCCTTTTTGGGTTCATCTTGCTTGAGATTCTCTGTGCTTCCTGGACTTGTATGTCCATTTCCTTCACCAAATTAGGGAATTTTTCTGTCATTCTTTTTTCAAATAGATTTTCAATTTCTTGCTCTCTCTCTCCTCCTTCTGCCACCCCCCCATGATGAGAATGTCGATACACTTGAAGTTGTCCCAGAGGCTCCTTATATTGTCCTCATTTTTTTTTTGGATTCTTTTTTCTTCTTGCTGTTCTGATTGGGTGTTTTTGGCTTCCTTACATTCCCAATCACTGATTTGATTCTCAGCTTCATCCACTCTATTGTTGATTCCCTGTAAATTGTTCTTCATTTCAGTTAGTGTACCTTTCATTTCTGACTGGCTCTTTTTTATGGTTTCCATGTCCTTTTTTAAGCTGTTGAAGGTTTCCCTGAGTTCATTTGCTCTTTCCCTAAGTTCATAGAACATCCTTATAACCAGTGTTTTGAACTTTGCATCTAGTAGATTGCTTGTCTCCATATTGTTTAGTTCTTTTTCTGGAGTTTTTTTATGTGTTTTCATTTGGGCCACAGTTCTTTGTTACCTCATTTTGGTAGCCTCCCTGTGTTTGTTTTTATGTGTTAGGTAGAGCTGCTATGGCTTCCTGGCTTGGTATCATGGCCTAATGTAGTAGGTGTCCTGTAGGATCCAGTGCCACAGCCTCCTCTGTCACCCAAGCTGAGTACTTGAGACACACCCACCATGTGGGCTGTGTATACTTTCCTCTTGTAGTTGAGACTTGATTGCTATTGGCAGGTCAATGGGAAGGATTCACCCAGGCTGATCAGCTAGCTACAAGGGCTGGCTATGACCACTGACTACCAACCTCTGACCACCCTGGAGGATCAACTGTGCAGGGGCCCACTCCACAGAGCTGGACTTACTTTAGCAGTGCTCTGATGACCTCTGGGTCCACCCCTTTCATTTATCACTTCTGAAAGTGGTAGGATGGTGGTGCTCTGATGCGGTCTATAGCTATCTACTGGGTGCACAGGCTCTGGGGCCTCCTGGGAGGTTGCAGGCCAAAGTTAGTCACTGCCTATGTTCTGTCCGGAGCCATCAGGCATAACTACAAAGTGATCTGCAGATGACTGCTACTTGTTCTGGCTTGGAGGTACCCAACCAAGGTCAAGCTGTGAACCAATCCAGCTGTTGCTAGTACTGAACCTGTAGCAAGAGGTACAGGGCTTGCTGAAGCCAGATACTGCTTGTTTGAGAGAATTAGGAAAATCTGAAGCCAAGACAAACCATTCATGTGAAAAACCCACTGAAAACAGCTTGGGTGGGCCCAAAAGTTGAGTGGGGCGGAGCCTCATGGCACAGCAAACAGTGTGATGCAGGTTTATGGAGCCTCAACTGCCACCCAACTGCCAGGTCTGTCGGCGGTGGGGGGGGGGGGCGCGGATGGCTCAGAAAAGGAACAATGGCCTCTGCCAGCGCTTCTGTTTGGGAGAAAGCTGCTCCCCAACTCTTGTTCTGATGCCAGACACTTCAGTTCTTCCCAATATACCTCTGGTGCCTTTTAAGTTGCTGCTTTGGTGCTGGAGCTCAGAGGAAATGAGTCCAAGTAAATATGTGCATGGGTCCTATAAGGGGAACTGCCTGGGGCTCTAGAAGTTTCTGTCTTCCACAGCCTCAATCCCCATTGGTTTTTACAGCCAGAAATTGTGGGGACTTATCTTTCTGGCACTGAAACCCTGGGCTGGGGGGCCTGGTTGGGGCTGGGACTCCTTGCTCCTGAAATATCCCTCCTAATTTTTATCCACCACACGTGGGTATGGGGTCAGCTTGTTCTGTGTCTTTGCCCCTCCTACCACTCTTGATGTGGTTTCTTCTTTAATTCTGTAGTTGTAGAACTTCCATTCAACTCAATTTCTGGTGGTTCTGAATAATGGTTATTCTGTAGTTTAGTTGTAATTTTGATGTGGTTGTGTGAGAAGGTGAGCTGTGTTTACCTATGCTGCCATCTTCTAAACTCTCAATAATCATTACCATTTTGAAATAGCTTTCTTTTTTACATGTTGGTGGGACAAACTCATAAATGCTCCTACCTCATTGGGGACTATAATCTCATACCACTGGATCCAATGGTTTTCTTTCAATCACTGGGACAGATGTTTTTTTTTCAATCACTCAAACTGAGATGAAATCAGGCCAACTATGTACTTCTGCTTCAGGTCTCCTGGGGTCAGAAAGATGGGGCAGTCCCCACCAAGGACACCCAATGAAGTCTACCATTCATCTCCACTTAGGAAGTCATTAAATCTTTGCCTCAATCCAAGGAAGGAAACCTTAGATCTGTCTCTCCTCTGAAGCTTTCAGGAGAATTCCAGTTTCTATCAAAACTCTTATTCTGATGTTTATGTTGTTCTAAGAGCCAATTTTAAATGGCAGGAATAGGGAGTATTCACCCATTTGCCATATTTTAGAATCTCTTTAATCACATCACACTAATACTTTATTTATTTATTTTTTATTATTTTTTTAATTTTTTATTTTAGTTTATTCAGTACAGTTTCTATCCTTTATTCCCATTCCAGCCCACCCACCCATTCCTCCCCTCCTCCCTCCCCTTTCCAATACCCCTAGTTTTGTCCATGTGTCCTCTATATTTGTTCCTGTAAACCCTTCCCTTCTCCCCTGAAATTCCCTCCCCTCTCCCCTCTGGTCACTGACAA
>CM052540.1:81776216-81805995 GCA_028533065.1 Trachops cirrhosus | reverse complement strand
GGTCCTAAGCCTCTCTCAATTTTTTTAATTCTTATTTCTTCATTCTTTTCTGGTTGTATGTTTCTTTCTTCTTTCTGGTCCACTCCATTGATGTGAGACCCATCTTTCATTCCATCACCACTTGTTCCCTGTGCATTTTTCTTCATTTCACTTAGCATAGCCTTCATTTTTTCATCTATTTTGTGACCAAAATCAACCAATTTTGTGAGCATCCTGATCACCAGTGCTTTGAACTGTGCATGGGTCAGCTATCTCTTGGTCACTTAGTTGTATTTGCTGTGGAGCTTTCAATTGTTCTTCTGTTTGAACCATCTGTTTTTTTGTTTTTGTTTTGGTTTTGGTCTAGTCTGACCTGTTACGTCTGAGGGGCGGAGCCTTAGGTGTTTACCAGGGCGGGGCACCCCAGTTGCTGGGTTGTAATGGTGTATGTGGGGGTGGGGTTCGAGAAGGAACAATGGTGCTTGCTCTGCTCTCCAGGGGATCTCAGTCCCTTCCTCCTCTACCCCCAAGCAAACTGGGCCTTTCTGGTGCTAATTCCCATGTGGGTGGGCTTGTGCACGTTCTAGGACCCCATGGGTCTCTCCAACAAACTCTCCTGTTAGGTTAGGAGTCTCTCCCTGCGCCTCAACCCCCACAGGTGTTTTCAATCAGTGCCCCGAGGGCTCTATTTCCTGGCACTAGGACCCTGGGTTGTCAGTCTGTCTATCTCCCCAATTTCGCCTGGTTTATGTGCACACAAATGTGGGACTGCCCAGTCAGCCAGATGTCTTGTGCACAGTGCCTAGCTTCACAATCACCACCTCGCTGGGTCTGCCTGTTGCCACCCCATGCCCAGGGTCTGCCAGCCACCTCCTGTGTACCTAGAGTCCACCTTCTGCTGTCTTGCATGCCTGGGATGCCTTACACACCCGGTGCCACTGCTTTTTGTGTCGAGACCCCTCTCCACCCAGCTGCCCAACTCTGCCCCTCCTACTGGTCTGAATGAATGTGTCTGTTTTAACTCCTTGGTTGTCAGACTTCCATACAGTTCAATTTTCTGTCAGTTCTGGTTGTTATTTTGTTTCTGGAGTGTCATTTATTTTGGTTGTGTGAGGAAGCACAGTGTGTCTACCTATACCTCCATCTTGTCTGGAAGTCAGTACATACCTTCTTGATGGAGGTGATATTGTCCCCAAAGGGGCAAAAGTTTGTTAAAGTAACCAGTTCTCTGTTTCTATGTTTTAAGCATAGATATACATACAGTACATAAATAGATGTACAGTACATCTGTGTTATTAAAATTTCCCATGGCAGGGGGATGGTAACTAGAAAGAATCATCTAAAAATGTATTTTGGGGAAACAATAGTGGAAAAAAGGTGAAAAACACTAATATAGAGCACTGGGCATAAGTACCATTGGGTATTTGGAATGTAGTGAGTGGAACTGAGAAACTGAATTTCAAATTAAATTAAATTTTAATTAATTTTAATTCATGTACCTGCCTATGGTTGCTGATTACATTGTTATACAGCAGAGATTGAGAAGATGGACAAAACAAATAAGACACCACAGTCCCTGCTCTGGTCCAAAGCACAAACCTATCCTGGAAACAATGGGGTTTCCCTGGAAGTTCACAATGATCCTCTCACATAATCTCTCAAGCAAAAGGAGAATTCCCTAACCCAATGCATATTTTTAGCCATGCCACAAAGAGGGGAAGACAAGAGGCAGAACAAACAAAAAAGAAAGATGCTCAATATTACTCATCAGCAGGGAATTGCAAATCAAAACCACAATGAGATATCACCTCATACTTGTTAGGCTATTATCAAAAAATCAAGACACCACAGGGGACCCAAAATGTCAGTGAAGTAGGTGGAAGGTACATTCACCTACTCCCAGGACCAAACTGGAATTACAACTAAATTATAGAACAATCAACCTGAATAATCAATGGAAGACTAGGTGAGGAGAAGTCTATAACCAAGGCTTTACAGAAGAAGCCACATTGAGACTAGTAGGAAGGGTGAAGATGTGTAAAGGGCTGGCCCTGCTTCCATGGGTCACAGCTGAGATTCTGGATAGATATCTAGTTGTGGGGGTTCCTCCTGAGAAATGTGGGGTCTCACCCCAACCTGGACTCTCCAGTCCAGAGCACCAGAGCCAGGAAGAGGCATTCACATAACATCTGGCTGTGAAAGTCAATGGGGATCCTGTCACTAGGGAGAGGCAGGAGTCTACTAGAAACTATAAACACAGGCATGCTCTTAAAGAAGCAACACATAAAATCTCATTCACTGTCACTCACCCTGGGCTCCAGAGGAGGGAGGGTGGAGCAGACTAGAGTAAATGAGGGGAGACTGGGCTTTGTGGCTCTGGGTAAAGAGCTGAAGGACAGCCACCAGGATCCCTGAGCTGAGCTCTGTTCTCACTTAGCAGATGCCATTTTTCTTGGGTGGAATACTCCCCTCCATATGGCATCAGCCTAGGAAAATACAAAAGCCCCACCCTCTGGACTCCCTGCTGTTCAATTCTGTGGAGCTTACACATCACTGAGGAGTCAGCTACCTCAGTGACAGTGTAGAGGTCTAGGCAGACTCAGGAGTGTCAGTGACTGAGATTGTGGCTTTCGGGTCAGAGCCATCCCATCATCTTCCTGTAAACCTAACAGCTGCCTCCCCATCATGAGAAATCCACTAGCCCCACTCTCTGGGTTCCCAGCAATTCCACCCTCCTGATTCCTACTAGCTCTGCCCTGCTGAGGTCTGGGAAGACTCCAGAACAGACTGAGTTGTGTGGCTCTGGGTTGGAGGCCACTCCCCCTAACATCCCTAAACTTGACCACCATCTTCCCCTCACAAGAGATTGACAAACCCCACCCTCCTGACTCCTGGCAGCTCCTGTTGAGATCAGGCTCTGGGCAGAATCTGGGACAGAATGAGGTGTGTGGCTCTAAGACAAAGGCCTTCTTTCCCTCACATGCCTGATTGATGCAGAGCCCTTCCTTCAGTAAGCATAATCTTGGTTTGTTTGGGTCTGATAAACTCTGCTGGCCTCACCCAACAACTAAAGCAATCTACCTAACACACAGAAACAAACACAAAGAGGCAGCCAAAATGGGGAGACAAAGAAACAGTCCTCAAATGAAAGAACAGGAGAAATCTTCAGAAAAAGAGCTAAATGAAATACAGGTATCAGATATAGAGTTCAAAAATGGTTTTAAGGATGTTCAAGGAACCTAGTGGAGAACTATGGGAAACTTACTGAGAACTGTAACAACATGAAAAAGGACATAGAAACCATAAAAAAGAACCAGTTGCAAGTGAAGAACACACTGGAAGAAATAAACACTAGTTTGGGTGAAGCAGATAATTGAATCAGCAACTTGGGAGACTAGGAAAAAGAAAAAAGAATTAAAAAGAGCAAGGATAGTTTTAAGAAACCTTTGTGACAACAAGAAGCATAAAAACATCCACATAACAGGGGTACCAGAAGGAGAACAGAGAGGGCAAGGATTTGAGAACCTATTTAAAGAAATAATGACCAAAAACTTCCTTAACATGATGAAGAAAAGAAGACACATAAGTCTAGGAAGTATAGAGAGTCCCAAACAAGATGAACCCAAAGAGGCCCACACCAAACAAAATACATCATAATTAAAATGGCAAAGGTTAAAGATACAGAGAGAATCTTAGAACAGCAAAAGAAATTTAGTTACCTACAAGGGAGGTCCTATAAGATTTCTTCTCAGCAGAAACATTGCTGATCAGAAGGGGTTGGGATGAAATATTCAAAGTGATGAAAAGCAAAGACCTACAACTGAGACTACTTTAGCCAGTAGTTTAGCAGTTAAAAAATGAAGGGGAAATAGAGAACTTCCAAGACAAGAAAAAGTTAA
Organism: Trachops cirrhosus; assembly: GCA_028533065.1. Lineage (NCBI taxonomy): Eukaryota > Metazoa > Chordata > Mammalia > Chiroptera > Phyllostomidae > Trachops > Trachops cirrhosus. Next base: position 81,802,117 of record CM052540.1, on the reverse strand, counting down.
AGAACTTCATTTACACCAAATCAGTATTATAAGAAATATTAAAAGGCCTTTTTAAGATGAAGGAAAAACAGAAGAACATAGTTAAAGAATAAAATGGCAACAAATACATACCTATCAATAACAACTTTAAATGTAAATGGCTTAAATGCTCCAATCAAAATACACAGGGTAGCTAAATGGACAAGAAAACAAAACCAATATATATGTCATCTTCAGGAGACCCACCTCAAAACAAAAGATACACATAGACTAAAAGTAAAAGGATGAAAAAAGATTTTTCATGCAATGGGAAGAAAAATAAAAGCTGGGTAGCAATACTTATACCTGACAAAATAGACTTTTAAAACAAAGGCTATAATAAGAAAAAAAGAAGGACCCTACATAGTAATAGAGGAGGCAATCTAATAGGATATAACCCTTGTAAACATTTATGTGCCCAACATAGGAGCACCTAAATACATAAAGCAAATCTTGATGGAAATGAAGGGGGAAATCCATAGTAATACTGCTATAAAAGGGGATATTAACACCCCATTGACATCAGTGGATAGATCTACCAGACAGAAAATCAACAAGGGCACAGCAGCCTTAAATTAGCAGTCCCCAACATTTTTGGCACTGGTGACTGGTTTCATGGAAGACAATTTTTCCACTGACCAGGGTCAGGGGGGTGGGAGGAAGACAGGAGGCAGAACTCAAACAGTAATGTGAGCAGCAGCCACAGACTGGGAGGAGTGAGGTTGGGGACACCTGCCTTAAATGACACATGAGAACAGATGGATTTAATTGATATCTTCAAAGCATTTCACCCCAAAGCAGCAGAATATATATTCTTTTGTAGTGCACATGGAAAATTTTTGAGGATAGAACTCATGTTGGAACATAAACCAAACATCAATAAATTTAAGATGATTAAAATCACATCAAGCATCTTCTCTGACCATATGGTAGGAAACTGGAAGTAAATCACAAGAAAAAAAACTAGCGAGAGAGAAGCCTTATATCTCAGAGACAAGAGAGTCATCTTCAGCACTAACTGACTGATAAGGAGTGTGATAGAGACTCGAGAGGGTTGGCTGGGCACCCACAGGCAGCAGTGCCAGGGGGATAAGTAAGTGGCTGGTTGGATCCCCCTGAGAAGCATGGGATCTAAATCCTAAGCTAGGACTCCCAGCCTAGAGCACCAGAGTCCCAAAAGTACACAGATAACAACCAGCAACAAAAAACAGCAGGGTTGCTCTCTGCCAGAGACAGATGGTAGGAGATGCAAAGAGCCGTTTAAGGGGCCAACACACAAATTTTCATTTGCAGCCACTTATACTGGGTGCCGGCAAAGGCAAGGTGCACTGTGGGCTGGAGACGCCTAAAGGAAGACTGGGGATGGAAGCTTGGGGGAGAGAACTGAGAGAGTAGACCCTGGGATCCTAGTGCTGAGTCATCCCTCAGAGGGCAGCAGATATTCTACTCAGGCAGACCACACCCCTCTGAGTGGCATCAGTCTGAGGGGAACAATAGCTATGACACCAGGAGGGATTCAGCCCTGCGTTATGGTGCTTAAACCTGACTGCTGAATGCAGAATGACTAGATTAACACCTGAAGGAGACAGCTACAGACAGTGATTCTCTGGAAGTCTCAGCCTGCTGCCTGAGGTCAGATGGGATCAAAATCTGATATTACCAGAGGTGGATCCAGAAAGAAAAAAACAGTAGTAAGTACTAGAAGCTACTGAGATAAATCCACTGTGGTCTTCTCCATGATCAGTGATATTTTCTTTCCTGCATAGTTTTTTAACATTCATTTCTTGTCTAGCAAGTGTGTACACCTTTAGTCACTAGATTTTATACTATAGCTTATTTCAATTCACGTATTTTGCCCTTCATTCTCTTACCCCAATTTACTTTCTTTCCTATCATTATTTTCATTTCAAATTTAGTTTTCTCTCTTGCTACAACTTGTTTCCACTCTGCACTCTATTTCTCCCCAATCCAGACACACAAAACCAGTTGTCTAGTCCATGGTCATCTCACATCCTTTTCCCCCAATCTTAAAATACCCGTGTTCTCTCTCCACTATTAGCAATTTGCTAGGTGGTTGTGGGTAGAGTAGTTGTTGCATTTTTTTTCAATTTCATCCCTAGAGCTTCACTAATTTTGTATTTCAAATATCATATTTTACTGGTCTCCTCTCCTCTTTTATTTTTGTCTCAAATTTTTAATTTTGACCTATCTTAGCCTGTTTTCTCCTTTATTTTCTTTCTTCTATTTCTTTTTTATCATGCCCTTTTTCTTTTTCATTTTTTTTAATTTTTATTTTTCCTTTTGTCTCAAACTTTAATTTTTCCGTCTTAGCCAGGCTTTTGTTCCTTACTTTTACTATACCCTCTCTCTCTATCATTTCAAAATCTCTTCTCATTCATCTAGACAGCTCTTAAGCTTTTCTTTTTTTCCTCTTATTCCCACACCACCTATATCAATTTTAGCTAATTTGTTGTTGATAATACTGTGGTGGACCTTGCTCACCAATTTGGCTCCTATATATTTATTATTTATTTACTTTTTCTTTCTCTCTCTCTCACTTTATTTTATAATAATTGCTTTTTTAAAATATATTTTATTGATTATCCTATTATAGTTGTCCCATTCCCCCCTTTATTCCCTTCCACCCTGCACACCCTCTCCCACCTGCATTCCCCCACTTTAGCTCATGTCCATGGGTCATACCTGTAAGTTCCTTGGCTTCTACATTTACTATACTATTCTCAACCTCCCCCTATTTTCTACCTAACATTTATGCTACTTATTCTCTATGCTTTTTTCCCCTATCTCCTCCTCCCACTCCCCTGTTGATAACCCTCCATGTGATCTCCATTTCTGTGGTTCTGTCCCTGTTCTAGTTTGCTTAGTTTGTTTTTGTTTCAGGTGTGGTTGTTAATAATTGTGAGTTTGCTGTCATTTTACTGTTCATATTTTGTATCTTCTTTTTCTTGGATAAGTCCCTTTAACATTTCATAAAATAAGGGCTTGGTAATGATGAACTCCTTTAACTTCACCTTATCTGGAAAGCACTTTATCTGTCCTTCCATTCTAAATGATAGCTTTGCTGGATAGAGCAGTCTTAGATATAGGTCCTTGCCTTTCGTGACTTCAAGTATTTCTTTCCAGCCCCTTCTTGCCTGTGAGGTTTCTTTTGAGAAATCAGCTGACAGTCTTCTGGGCACTCCTTTGTAGGTAACTGTCTCCTTCTCTCTTGCTGCTTCTAGGATTCTCTCCTTCATTTTAATCTTGGGTAATGTAATTATGATATGCCTTGGTGTGTGCTCCCTTGGGTCCAACTTCTTTGAGACTCTGAGCTTCCTAGACTGCCTGGAACTCTATTTCCTTTGCCAGATTGGGGAAGTTCTCCTTCATTGTCTTTTCCAATAAGTTTTCAATTTCTTGCTCTTATTCTTCTCCTTCTGGTATCCCTATAATTCGGATGTTGGAATGTTAAAGTTCCCCTGGAGGTTTCTAAGCCTCTCCTCATTTTTTTGAATTCTTGTTTCTTCATTTTGTTCTGGTCAAATGTTTCTTTCTTCTTTCTGGTCTACACCATTGATCTGACTCCCGGTTTCCTTCTCATCACTGTTGGTTCCCTGTACATTTTCCTTTATTTCACTTCACATAGCCTTCATTTTTTCCCTCTAATTTGCAACCATACTCAACCAGTTCTGTGAGCATACTGATCACCAGTATTTTAAACTGTACATCTGATAGGTTGGCTATCTCTTCATTGCTTAGTTGTATTTTTTCTGGAGCTTTGATCTGTTCTTTCATTTGGGCTATTTTTTTTTTTGTATCAGTGCATCTGTTATGTATGAGGGGTGGAGCCTTAGGTGTTCAGCAGGGTGGGGCAACCCACATCACTGCCTTGTGGTGCTATATGTGGGGGAGGGGTCCAAGAGGGAACAATGCTTCTTTCTCTACTCTCTGCCAGTTTTCAATCACTTCCCCTACTACCTACAATCAAATTGGTCCCTTTTGGTGCTGATTCCCAGGTGGGTGGGTTTGTGTACATCCTAGGACCATGTGGGTCTCTCCAATGAACTCTCCTGTGAGGCTGGGAGTTTCTCCTGCTGGCCCCTCAGCCCCCACAGGTGTTTTCAATCAGAGGTTTGAGGTTTCGTTTCCCTGTGCTGGAACTCTTGGTTGTGTGGTCTATCTCACTCCCGAGTTGTTCCTCCCGATTTATCTGTACGCAAATGTGGGTCCACCTTGTCTGTTAGCTGCCACCTCATCAGTCCTCCAGTCACTGCCTGCCTTGGTCCTCCAGCTGCTGCCTTGCCGCAGGTCCTCTCCACCTGGCTGCCCATCTCCACCCCTCCTACCGGTCTGGATGAATGTTTCTTTTTTAACTCCTGGTTGTCAGACTTCCATACAGTTAGGTTTTTGGTCAGTTCTGGTTGTTTTTTGTTTTTAAATTTGCTGTTGTCCTTCTTTTGGTAGTGCAAGGAGGCACATGTATCTACCTACACCTCCATCTTTGCTGGAAGTTTCATTTTATATCAATTTCTACTTAAACCTAATACCATATGCTTCCCTTCTCATACTCCACTCCACATTCTTCATTCCCTTTTTTATTCATGTTGTAAATTATACTTTCATCTCATTGCTCCAACCCCCAACTCTTAGTGCTGCTTTCGAAATCATTTTTCTTTCAGTAGCTCATCTCATATTCACTCTATTTTCATATAATAGTCTTTATCTCTTTGCAGCTTTATTAATACCAATTTACTTGCTGGTGATAGTGGGATGGCAGGGGGTAGTTACTTTTGCAAGTGTGGGTTTGTTGCACGGGCTTTATGATGTTGTTCTTGAATCACCTGCACAATAGCACACAAGATGTGGTGGGCAGAGTGACCTTCAGTCAACCAGCTGGAAGGAAGGACCCCCACAAGAAAGATCCAACAACAATAAAAAAACAATTACGTCCAGAGAACCAACATAAATGGCATAAAGGGCATCCCAAGAGTATCAAGTTCAGGTGACCAAGGAGACTGCACCACTGAATCTCATAGTTCTTCTACCATAGAAATTGACACCACAAGTCAGGAAGTCAGAACAGATCAATTTAAGAAGCAGAAGCAAACAAGAAATATCTCAGAAATATTGGGAAGTCAGGAAACACCCCTAAGGAAAGGAGGAATGCTCAGAAGGAATGCTAAATGAAATAGGGGTAAGTAAATAATTAGATATTGAGTTCAAAACAATAGTTATAAGGAAGCTCAATGAGCTCACAGAGAATTACCAAAAACTACAAGGAATCTACTAGGAACTGACTGTAAACTATATTAACATGAAAAAGGACACAGAAATAATAAAAAATGGCCAAGACAAAATGAAGAATACATTTTCTGAATTGAACACATTAGAAGGAATCAAAAGCAGGCTCCATGAAGCAGAGGATCAAATCAGTGAGCAGGAGAATAAGGTAGAAAAATACTCTCAGAAAGAGCAAGAAAAGGAAAAAAGACTGAAAAAGAATGAAGATGGGTTAAGGGAACTGTAGGATGTCATGAAATGTAAATATGAGTATAACAGGGATACTAGAAGGAGAAGAAGAAGAGCAAGGAATAAAAAAACTGTTTGAAAAAGTAATGATGGAAAACTTCGGTAATCTGATGAGACAACAAGTCACACAAGCCCAGGAAGCACAGAAGATCCCAATCAAGAGAAACTGAAAGAGGCACACTCCAAGCCACATGATAATTAAAATGGCAAAATTCAAGGACAAAGAGAGAATCTTAAAGGCAGCAAGGGAAAAACAGGAAGTAACATGGAAACACTATAAGCCAGAAGGGAATGGCAAGAAATATTCCAAGTAATGAAAAACCAAGGACTGAAACCAAGACTACTCTATCCAGCAAGGCTCTCAGTTAAAATGGAAGGTGAAATACAAAGCTTCCTGGACAAAAGAAGGCTAAAAGAATACTCCTCCATCAAACCAGCATGCAAGATATGCTGAAGGGACTGCTTTAAGAAGAGGAAGAAAAAGAGTGAGAGAGAGAGGGACACAGGTACAAAGGGAGTAAAATGGCAATGAATAAGTACCTATCAATAATAATCTTAAATGAAAATGGATTAAATTCTCCCGGCAAAAGACATAGGGTAGCTGAATAGATGAGAAACCCTGACCCGCACATATGCTGCCTACAAGAGACCCACCTCAGAACAAAAGACATACAAAGACTGAAAGTGAAGGGTTGGAAAAAAATATTCTAAGCAAACAGACAGGGGGGAGAAAGCCAGGGTAACAATACTTATGTCAGAGAAAAGAGACTTCAAAACAAAGGCCATAAGAAGAGACACAGAAGGACACTTCATAATACTCAAGGGAAGAATCCATCAAAAAGACATAAATAGTGTAAATATATGTGCACACAACATAGGAACATCCACATATATAAGGATAATCTTGGAAGACTTCAAGAAAGATACAGACAGATTATAGTAGGGGATTTTAACACCCCACTGTCAAACATTGATAGATCTTCAAACAAAATATCAACAAAGATATTGCAGCATTGAACAATGTCCTAGATCAAATGGACTTAACTGATATATATAAAACCTTTCATCCCATAGAAGCAAACTGCACATTCTTTGGAAATGCACATGAAACATTTTCAAAGATAGACCACATGATAGGATACAAAACAAGCCACAACAAATTCAAGCATATTGAATTCATATCAAGCATTTTTGTGGATCACAATGGCTTGAAACTAGACACTGATCTCAAGGAAAAATGTTCAAAAACATTCAAACTCATGGAGAGTGAATAACATGCTATTAAACAGTGAATAGGTTAATAATAAGATCAAGGAAGAAATAAAAAACTTTCTGGAAACAGAATGAACTCACAACAATCCTAAACCTATGGGACACAGAGAAGGCAGTCTTAAGAGGGAAGTCAGAACAATACAGGCCTACCTAAAAAAAGATAGAAACATTTCAAATAAACAACCTAATCCTACATCTACAAGAACTACAGGAACAACAACAAACAAAGCCCAGACTCAGCAAAATGAAGGAAATAATCAAGGTCAGAGCAGAATTAAACAACATAGTGACTAAAAGAACAATTCAAGGGATAAATAAATCCAGGATCTGGTTCTTAGAAAAGAGAAACAAAATCAACAAACCTTTAAGCAGGCTCATCAAGAAAAAAAAAGGAGAGGACCCATATAAATAAAATCAGAAATGAAAAAGGAGAAATTACAGATGATACCACAGAAATATAAAGGATTGTAAGAAATTACTACAAACATCTATATGCCAAGAAATTTGAAAACCTGGGTGAAATGGACAAATTTCTAGAAAAATATAAGCTTGTAAAACTGAACCAAGAAGCAGCAGGAAACCTGAAGAGACCAATAAACCTGGTGAAATTGAAGCAGTAATCAAAAAACTCCCATCACTCAAAATCCTTGGACCAGTTTCACAAGAGAATTTTACAAAACATTTAAGCAACACTTAACCCTTATCCTTCTCAGACTATTCCAAAATATCCAAGAAGATGGAGGACTTCCAAACTCTTTTGATGAGCCCAGCATCATCCTAATCCCAAACTCACACAAACACACAACAAAGAAAGAAAACCACAGGCCAATATTGCTGAAGAACAGAGAGGCTAAAATCCTCAACAAAATATTGGCAAACCACATCCAGCAAATATATCAAAAAGATCATATACCACGATCAGGTAGGATTCATCCCAGGGATGTAAGGATGGTACAATATTTGCAAATCAGTAAATGTAATACCTCGTATAAACAAAAGCAAAGGCAAAAATCACATGATCATATCAACAGATGTAGAAAAAGCATTTGATAAGGTACAGCACCCATTTATGATAAAAACACTCAGCAAAGTGGGAATAGAGGGAGCATACCTCAACATAATAAAGCTCATATATGAAAAACTTACAGCCAACATCATACTCAATGGGCAAAAACTATAAGCTTTCCCACTAAGATCAGGAATAAGACAATGATGTTCATTTTCAGCACTTCTATTCAACATAGTATTGGAAGTCCTAGCCACAGTGATCAGACAAGAAAAAGAAATAAAAGGCATCCACGTTGGAAAGGAGGAAGTAAAATTGTTGCTGTTTGCAGATGACTTGATAGTGTACATAGAAAACCCTATAGACTGCACCAAAAAACTACTTGATGTAATAAGTTAATTTGGCAAAGCAGTGGGATACAAAGTCAATATTCAGAAATTGAAGGCATTTCTGTATACCAACAACATAATATCAGAAACAGAAATCAGGAAAAAAAACTCTTGCTATAGTAACAAGAAAAATAAACTACCTAGGAATAACCTAACCAAGGAGGTAAAAGATGTATACTCAGAAAACTATATAATGCTGAAGAAAGAAATTAAGGAAGACAGAAATAAATGGAAGTATATACCATGTTCATGGACTGGAAGAATTAACATCATCAAAATGTCCATATTACCCAAAGCAATTTAGAGATTCAACTCAATCTCTATTAAAATATCAATGACATGTTTCACAGATATAGAACAAACATTTTAAAATTTATATGGAACCATAAATGATCCAAAATAGCTGCAGCAATCTTGAGAAAGAAGAACAAAGTAGGAGAGATCACCATACCTGACATCAAACTATATTACAAGGCTGTGGTAATCAAATCAGTCTGGTACTGGCATAAGAACACACACATAGATTAATGGAACAGAATAGAGTCCAGAAATAAGCCCAAGTCACTATAGTCTATTAATATTTGCAATGGGGACAGAAGCATAAAATCAAGTAAAAATAGCCTCTTCAACAAATGCTGTTGGGAGATCTGGACAGCTACATGCAAAAAAGTGAAACTCAACCATGAACTTACACAAAAATAAACTCAAAATGGATAAGTCTTAAATATAAGTTGTGATATCATAAAAGTCCTAGAGGAGAACATAGGCAGGAAAATCTCAGATATTATACACAGCAATATTTTCACCAATATGTCCCCTAGAGCAAGGAACATAAAGGAAAGAATAAACAAATGGGACTTCATCAAAATAAAATGTTTCTGCATGGCTATAGAAAACATCAGCAAAATGAAAAGGGAACCAACTGTATGGCAAAATATTTTGTCAATGATATTTTGGACAATGATATTTTGGATCCTCAAAATATATAAAGAACTCACACAACTCCATTCCAGGAGGACAAACAATCCAATTAAAAAATAGGCAAATCACCTGAACAGACACTTCTCCAAGGAGGACATACAGAGGGCCCAGAGACATATGAAAAGATGCTCAGCATCACTACCCTTCAGAGAGATGCAAACTAAAATCACAATGAGATATGACTTCACACCAGTCAGAATGGCCATCATAAACACATCAACAAACAATAAGTGCTGGCGAGGTTGTGGAGAAAAGGGAACCCTAGTATGTTGTTGGTGGGAATGCAGACTGGTGCAGCCACTGTGGAAAACAGTATGGAATTTCCTCAAAAAATAAAGATGGAAGTGCCTTTTGATCCAGTGATCCTGCTTCTGGGACTATACCCTAAGAATCCTGAAACATTAATTCAAAAGCACCTATGCACCCCAATGTTCATAGTAGCACAATTTATAGTAGCCAAGTGCTGGAATCAACCTAGGCGCCCACCAGTGGTTGAGAAGATCAAAAAACTATGGTCCATTCACACATGGAATACTATGCAGCAAAAAGAAAGAAGGAGCTCCCACTCTTCATGACAGCATAGATAGAAATGGACAGCATTATGCTAAGTGAAGTAAGCCAGATGGTGAAAGACAAATACCATATGATCTCACCTATAAATGGAACCTAATCAAAACAAACAAACAAGCAAAATATAACCAGAAACATTGAAATAAAGAACAAACTGACAATAACCGGAGGGGAGGTGGGAGGAGAACAACAGTGGAAAGAAGGGAAAGGTTGGTCAAGGAATGTGTGTAGAGGCCCATGGAGAAAGCCAAAATGGAGAAGGATTGAGGGTGGGGGTGGGGGTTGGTGGGGTGGGGGAAAGTGGTGGTGGATAAATGGAGACAACTGTCTTTGAACAATAATAAGAAATAGAAATAAAAAAATTAAAATAAGGAAAAGAAAAAAACTGAAAAATACACAAAGACATGGAAGCTAAATAACATGTTACTAACCAATAAATGAGTTTTCAATGAGATCACAGAAGATGTTAAAAGATACCTTGAAAACAAATGAAAAAGAACACACAACAACCCCAAATATATGAGAACAGCAAAAGCAGTCCTAAGAGGGAAATATGTAGCATTACAGGCCTATCTCAAGAAACAAGAAAAATCTCAAATAAACAATCTAACTTTGAACTAGAGAAAGAACAATAAAGTCCAAAGTAAGTAGAAGAAAGGAAATAATAAAGATCACAGCAAAAACAAACAAAATAGAGTCTAGGGAAACAATATAATGAAACCAAGAGTTGGTTCTTTGAAAAGATAAACAAGATTGACAAACCTTTACCAAGACTCATCAAGAAAAAAGAGAGAGGACCCAAACAAACAAAATCAGATATGAAAAAGGAGAAGAAACAACTGACATCAAAGAAATTCAAATGATTTTAAGAAAATATTAGGAACTGGAAAGCATTATGCTAAGTGAAATAAGCCAGGTGGTAAAAGACAAATACCATATGATCTCACCTTTAACAGGAACCTAAACAACAAAACAAACAAACAAGCAAAATATAGCCAAAGACACTGAAATAGAGAACAGGCTGACAGTAACCAGAGGGGAGAGGGAAGGGAATTTCAGGGGAATTTCAGGGGAAAAGGGGAAGGGTTTATAGGAACAAGTATAAAGGACACATGGAGAAAAACTAGGTGCGATGGAAATGGGAGGGGGGTGGGGAGGACTGGGGGGCAGGCTGGAATGGGAGTAAAAGACAGAAAACTGTACTTGAACAACAATTTAAATAAATAAATAATTAATTAATTAATTAATAAAAGAAAATATTATGAACAAATATATGCCCATAAATTAGACAATCAGGATGAAGTGGATAATTTGCTAGAAACATACAATCTTCCAAAACTGAATCAGTAAGAATTAGAATATCTAACACCTACCCTTCCCAAATTATTTCAAAAATTTCAAGAGGAGGGAAGACTCCCAAACTCATTTTACAAGGCCAGCATTATCCTAATTCCAGAACCAGATAAAGACCCTACAAAGAAAAAAAAAATAGGCCAATATCCCTGATAAACATAGATGCTAAAATCCTCAACAAAATACTAGCAAACTAGATTGAGCAATACGTTAAAAAGATTATATACCATAATTAAGTGGGATTTATTTAGGGGATACAAGTTTGGTACAATATTTGCAAATCAATAAACATGATACATCACATAAACAAAATGAAAAATAAACCACATGAATATATCAATAAATGCAGAAAAAGCATCTGATAAAATCCAGTACTCATTTATGATAAAAACTCTCAGCAAAGTGGGAATAGAGGTAATATAACTCAATGTAATAAAGGCCATATATGACAAAGCTACAGCCGACATCACTCAATGGCAAAAATTAAAAGTGTTTTCCCTAATATCAGAAACCAGATAGGGATGCCCACTTTCATCCCTCTTATTTAACATAGTACTGAACATCCTACCTAGAGCAATTAGACAAAAAATAAAAAATATCAAAATTGGAAAGGAAGGAGTAAAACTATCATTATTTGCAGACAACGTAATACTGTATATGGAGAACACTAAAGTTTACACCAAAAAACCTACTAGAACTGATAAATGAATTTAGTAAAGTGGCAGAATACAAAATAAATACCCAGAAATCAGTTGCACTTTTATTTTCCAATAATGAAAGGGAAATTAAGAAAACAATCCCAATTACAATTGTATCAAAAAATACCTGGGAGTAAATTTAACCAAGAATGTAAAAGACCTGTAGTCAGAAAATTTATGACACTGAAGAAGGAAATTGAAGAGGATACAATTAAGTGGAAGCATATACCATGTTCATGGATGGGAAGAATTAACATCATTAAAATGTCTATACTACCAAATGCAATCTATAGATTCAATGCAATTTCTATCAAGATACCAATGGCACATTTCATAGAACCAGAATAATCCAAAAATTTATATGGAACCACAAAAGACCCTGAATACCCACAACAATCTTGAGAAAGAAGAACAAAGTTGGAGGAATCATGCTACCAGATATCAAAGCTATACTACAAGCCCATAGTAATCAAAACAGCATGCTATTGATGTAAAAACAGACATATGGCTCAATGTAACAGAATAGAGAGACCAGAAATAAACCCACATTTTTATGGTCAATTAAGATTTGATAAAAGAGGCAAGAACATACAATGGGGTAAAGATAGTCTATTCAATAAATGGTGTTAGTAAAATTGGACAGATAAGTGCAAAGAAATGAACTGAGACTATCTTCTTACACAATACACAAGAATAAACTCAAAATGGATTAAAGACTTAATGAAACTACCTCAAACCAAAAAGCCTTTGCACACCAAAGGAAACCATCAACAAAATTAAAAGACAACCCACCAAATAGAAGAACATGTTCACCAGTAAACACCTGATAAGAAGTTAATATCCCAAATTTATAAAATACTTATACAAGTCAACACCAAAAAAGCAATCCAGTTAAAAATAGGTAAAGGGATTTCCTGTCAAGATGGAGGCATAGATAAATATGCTTCACCTTCTTGCACAACTACAGCAAAATTTACAACTAGACTACAAAACAAATATCATCTAGATTTGTCAGAAATTGAGCTGTATGGAAGTCCAACAAGCAAGGATTTAAAAAAGCTACATTCATTGAGAGAGGCAGGAGGAGTAGAGAGGCAGAGATGCACAGAGAAACATGGATAGGTAGAGAGGCGCAGAGAGGTGTGGAGAGGGGCCCCACATTGACATGTGGTGGATAAAAATTGAGAGGGAGTACCCCAGGAGTGAGGGATCCCAGCCCCAGACCAGACCACCCAGCCCAGGGTTCCAGCACCAGGATGATAAGTCCCCATAACTTCTGGCTATAAAAACTAGTGGGGATTGGGGCAGCAGAAGAAACTGCAGAATCCTCTCAAGACTCCTCTTAAAGGGCCCACACTTTTAGGACTTACCCAGACCCACTTCCTCTGGAATTCAGACCAGGTCAACAGCTGGAAGGGCACCAGTGGCATATGGGGAGAAAGTGAAGTGACTGGAAACAGGGTGAGTGCTGGGAGACAGCCTCCTCCAGAGGCCAGGAGGTGACACTGTGCCCTCTCTGAGCCCTCTCCCATACAGCCATAGAGTGGTGACACAGGCTGCCCTGCCCTAGTGATTACCTAAGGTTCTGCCCCATACAAATTACAAGTGTGCTTTTCTACAATAGGCCATGCTATGCAGAGTTCAAAACACTGGTTATCAGGATGCTCAAGGAACTCATTGGGTACTGCAACAGCATTAAAAAAAAAGCAACAGCAGAAATGAAAGTTACATTAAGTTAAACAAAGAAAAATCTACAGGAAACTAGCAGTGGAGGGGATGAAGCCAAGAGTTAAATCGACAATTTGGATCATAAGGAAGAAAAAAGCATTCAATCAGAACAGCAAGAAAAAAAATAATTTAAAAAATGAGGATAAACTAAGGAGCCTCTTGGACATTTCCAAATGTACCAACATCCAGATCATAGAGGTGCCAGAGGGAGAAGAGTACGAGCAAGAAATTGAAAACTTATTTGAAAAAAATGAAAGAAATTTCCCTAATTTGGTGAAGGAAACAGACATACAAGTCCAGGAAGCACAGAGTCCCAAACAAGTTAGACCCAAAGAGGAGCACACCGAGACATATCATAATTAAAATGCCAAAGTTAAAGATAAAGAGAGAATCTTAAAAGCAGCAAGAGAAAACCAAACAGTTACCTACAAAGGAGTTCCCATAAGACTGTCAGCTGGTTTCTTAAACGATACTTCACAGGCTTGAAGGGACTAGCAAGAAATATTCAAAGTGATGAAAAACAAAGACCTGCCACCAAGATTACTCTATCTAGCAAAGCTTTCATTTAGAATGGAAGGGCAGATAAAGTGCTTCCCAGACAAGGTAAAACTAAAGGAGTTCATCATCACCAAGCCATTATTATATACAATTTTAAAAGGAACTATATAAGAAAAAGATCAAAGCTATGAACATTCAAATGGCAATAAATGCACAACTATCAACAACTGAATCTAAAAAACAACCTAAACAAACAAGCAGAACAGGAACAGAATTGTATATATGGAGATCACTTAGAGGGTTATCAGCTGGGAATGGGGAGGGGGATAATGGGGAAAAGGTGCAGGGATTAAAAAGTACAAATCGGTAGATACAAAATAGACAGGGGGATGTTAAGAATAGTATAGGAAATAGAATAGCCAAAGAACTTATATGTATGACCCATGGACATGAACTAAGTGGAGGGATTGCTGGAGGTAACAGGGATACAGGGCAGAGGAGCACAATTGGGAAAAATTGGGACAACTGTAATAGCATAATCAATAAAATATATTTAAAAAATGGGCAAAGGAACTGAATAGACACTTCTCCAAATAGGACATACAGATGGCCAATAGACATATGAAGAGATGCTCAACATCACTAGTCATCAGAAAATGCAAAGTAAAACCACAATGAGATATCCCTTGATACCTGTCAGAATGGCTATCACCAATAAATCAACAAACAACAAGTACTGGTGATAATGTGGAGAAAAGGGAACTCTCACACACATTGGTGGGAATGCAGACTGGTGCAGGTACTATGGAAAACAGTATGGAGTTTTCCATAGTGGCTGCATACCTCACAAAATTAAAAATGAAACTGCCCTGTGACCCAGTGATTCCACTTCTGGGAATTTATCCAAAGAAACCTGAAACATTTTTTTTGAAAGAATATATGCAACTCTATGTTCATTGCAGTGTTATTTATAGTAGCAAAGATTTGAAAGCAGCCCAAGTACCCATCAGTAGATGAGTAGATAAAAATGCTGTGGTACATTTACACAGTGGTATACTACATGGAAGAAAAAAAGAAAAGAAGGGAATCTTACCCTTTGTGACAGCATGGATGGACCTGGAGAGTATTATGCTAAGAGAGATGAGCCAGTCAGAGAAAGACAAGTACCATATGATTTCACTTACATGTGGAATCTAATGAACAAAATAAACTTAACAAAAAAGTAGAAACAGACTTTTAGATATAGAGAATAGGCTGACAGTTGTCAGCGGAGAGGAAGTTTGGAGGCTGGTTTAAAAAGATGAAGAAATTAAGAAAAAAACTCATAGACACAGACAACAGTATAGTGCTTACTAGAGGGAAAGAGGGAAGTGGGGAGGTAGAAGAGGTTAAAGGGAGGACATATGATGATGGAAAGAGACTTGACTTGAGGTGGTGAACACACAATACAATATAAAGATGATGCATTATAGAATTGTACACCTGATATATATATAATTTTATTAACCAATGTCACCCTAATAAATTCACTAAATAAATTTTTAAAAATAAAGTGATTACTGATGAGGAGAAAAAAAAATCAAATGACAGTAAGCATTGGCAAGGATGTGGAGAAACTGCAACCCTTGTTCCCTGTTGGTGGGAATATAAATCATTCCGCTTCTATGGAAAACAGTATGGCCTTTCTTCCATAAATTAAAAATAGAGTTACCACATAATCCAGCATTCCTATTTCTGGTATTTATCCCAAAGAATTGAAATCAGGATCTTGAAGATATATCTACATTCTCATGTTCACTGAAGCACTAGTCACAAAAGCCAAGGTGTGGAAACAACCTAAGTGTCCATCAGTGGATGATTGGATAAAGAACAGATGGTATGTAATACAATGGAATATTATTCAACCATAAAAGGAAATATGTTTGGATACATAAGACAACATGGATGAAGCTGGAGGGCATTAGGCTAAGCAAATTAAGCCAGTCACGGAGGGACAAATACTGCATGATTCCACTTACATGAAGTATTCAAAATGGTTAAAACCATGGAGACAAAGAATAGAACTGTGGTTGTCAGAGGCGAGGGGAAGGGGATATAGGGAGTTCTTAATCAATAGACATCAAGTTTCAGTTATGCAAGACAACTTCTAGAGATCTGCTGTGGAACATTGTGCTCCTAGATAGCAATGCTGTATTGTATACTTAAAAATCTGTTAAGAGAATACATCTCATAGTGTTTTTAACCACAATAAAAATTTTTTAAAGAATTAATTGGCTATGTTTAATTTGTAATGAAGAGTATTTTATATTTTATTATTATTTGCACATAGTGTAAGACACATTTTTTATATCAGTAAAACCTTTAATAAACTTAGGTTTGTACATACATACATGCATTTTTCCTCTTAGAGCCAATTATTAAACCTTTTCCAGCACTGCTGACCCTGGCTGTCCAAGCAGCACTTTGGTGAAAACGAGTGTTGCTGCGTTATCAGCTCAGTCCCTGTCAAGCTCAGGTTCCCACTTCTTGAAGGCCCTGTCCCATGCAGGAACTGTGCTTCTTCCACCTGGGACTTTGCCCAGAAGTGCAGTTGGGCTCTCACAGGGAGGCATCTTCCAAGGAGCTGGCCACCCACATCCCTGCCTGCTGCACATTCTCTCTTCCCTCTGCCAAATCACCAGATGTGAGACGTTTCTCAGCACAGAAAAGAAACAAGTGAAGATGGCCAGGATCCTGAGTCCTCAGCTGCCTGCTATCTACCCAGATGTCAAGACAGTTGTATCCAGTCAAAACCAACATTTTTTTTTCTATAGGAAATGTTTCTTCATGTGTGGCTTCTAACGATTTCCTTTAGAACCACCTGGTATACCTATATATTCCTGGCTCCTACCCAGGCCTGCTGGGTTATAATCTGGGGATAGAGTGCAATTTTAACCTCTCCTTTCATTCATTTATCTATTGGGTTCCTGCTGCTTGCCAGGCACTGTTCTAGGCTCTGGAAATGCCAGGGAACAAAATACCCCAATTCCCTGTTTGGGTGGTTATAGCTAATGGGGAAATACCAAATAATGACACAACTAAGTAAAATATATAGTATATTAGCTACTTATAAATACTAAAGAAAAATAATGCCAGAAAGTGGAGTAGGCAGTTTGAGTAAAGACCCAAAGAAGACTAGTGAGCCATGTGAATATCTGAAGGTGGGGAGGAGTAGTCCAGGCAAAGGGAATAGCAAATACAATAGTCTCAAGAGTGTCTTAGGAATAGGAGGAGGTCCATATGGCAGAAGAATCCCCAGAAGATTTTTCTGCATGTTAAAATGGACAACTCCTTGTGTTAGCAAATGCCACTAACGCTTTTATGTAAAATCTGTCATCATTTTCATGCTGATGCTTCCAGACTCTTCCTCCAGTTGATTTATCTTTTTCAACAAGTGTTTATGGAGCATTTACTAAGTGCCAATGATGTGACAAGGCTGAAAGTCCTTCACTTGTACCCATTCTCCTGCTTCTTTGCCTGTCAACCCAACAATCTGTGACCCCAACTGGATTTCATTCTTCAGTTCCTTGAATCTCAAGTGATGAGTCTGCAGCATCCCCAAACTCTCGTCAGTTATGTTTTATACTTTGTATATGGCCACATGATAACATTCAGTCCCCAAACCTGGGTCCAGCTCCCAGCAAAATGCCAGCTTCCTCACTGACCTGCAAAGACTGTTCGGAGATTGAGTTTAGTCTTGAACATACTGAGTTTGATGCACCTGCAACATGCATAGGACGCCATGAGCATCAGGTTAATTCTGGCTCTATGGCCCAGAATAGAGGGCAGGGATAGAAATACTAACTGAAGTCATAAGCACTTGTTGAGATGCCTTCTTTGTGCTAGGCTGGTGATTCTCAACTCTAGCTACCCATTAAAAGTATCTGGAGAGCTTTTGAAAAAGATATGATACAAGGGTCCTTCTCCAGATCAATTAACAGAGAATCTCTGCTGGCCAGGCCCAGGCAACTGTGTAATTTTAAAGCTCCTCAGGTGATTCTAATATGCAGCCAGGGTTGAGAACCAATGTGGATAGCCCTGAGCTATTTCAGTGATTCTCAACCTTGGCTGCACATTGAAATAACCTAGGAAGCTTTAAAAATTATTGCTGCCTGGGTCCCATTCACAGAGATACTGTGCTTATTGGTCAGGGTACAGCTGGGTATGGGATTTAAAAAAGCCTCATAGGTGGTATAGTCAAGGATGAGAACCATTGAGCTAGGTACTGAACACCTAGGATGAGAGGATTTCAAAGATGAGCCAAAAATCTCTCCTACCTTTAAGAATCTTACTATGTCAATCTTACTTATCACCTGCATATTAGAATTACCTGGGGATCTTTAAAAATATACAGATGCCTGGGCCTTGCACCCAGAGATTCTTTGTTAATTGATCTGGAGAATGACCCTTGCATCTTATCTTTTTTAAAAGCTCTCCAGATACTTTTAATGGGTAGCTAGGGTTGAAAATCACCAGCCTAGTCAAAGAACGCACCATGAACCAAAGTTCACCACCGTACTGGGAAAACTCCAGTCACCCTTCTCTCTTGCCCCTTATTCTAGATCTGAAAACTCAAACTCCAATGACCTATTTTGATGCCGTCCCCTGTCCTGTCAACTATTCTACTCAGTCAGTCCCAATATATTTGCTGTTTGATCTGTTTGCCCTTCTCATCATTTAGTCCTTTTCAAGGGACTTCCCTTCCTATCTGGGTCCCATAGTCAATCACTCAGCGATACTCACCTATCCTCAAATCCTCTGTCTCCTTGGCTTTTGGTCACTGTAATCCAAACTCCCCTCATTCATTCATGAGATTCTACTGAGTCACTCTCCTAAATATTGCTCAGATGGGTCTGCCTCTTTTCATTCCCATTGCTACTCTCCAATCTTGGGTTACAACCATGAGCTTGGATGCCTGCTGCAGTCTCCTAAATGGCTTTGAGTCTAGCCATGTCCCTCTCCAGTCCATTTCCTGAAGCAGGAGTGACCAGTCCAATATACAATCACTACTATTTTACTTTAAAAAATTACATACAGCAATGTTTTCTCTAAGGTCTATGAGTTTTGACAAATGCATATATTCACGAAACCATCCCCAAAATTAGAATATAGAACAGTTCCATTGTCCCTAAAATTCCATCATGCTGCCACATTTAACCCCTAGAAATTATTGATATGTTTTCTATCCCCATTGGTTTGTCTTTTCCAGATTGCCATATAAATGGAACCATACAGCATGCAGACTTTTGAGTCTGGCTTATTGCATTTAACATACTGCATTTGACATTTATTGTGTGTATCAGTATTTTATTAATTTTTATTGCTGATTAGTATTCTATAGTGTGGATGGATTTATCACAGTTGGTTTAGCCATTCACCAGTTGAAGGACATTTGGATTATTTCCAGTTTGGGTTATCACAAACAGATCTACTATAAACATTAATGTACAGGTTTGTAAGTGAATGTATGTTTTCATTCTCTTGGGTAAATATATAGGAGCAGGTTTTCTGGGTCTATGGTAAGTGTACACTTAACTTTATAAGAACCTGCCACATTTATTTTCCAAAGTGGCTCTACTATTTTGCATTTCTACCAGAAATGTATGAGAATTCCATTTGCTCCACATCCTTGCCAACATGTACAATTACCTGTGATTTTAATTTTAGGTGTTCCAGTAGATATGCAGTAGTATCTCATTTGCATAAATTATAACTTTGAGCATGCTCCTTCCCTGTTCAAAGCTGTCTGCACCTCCCCGTTGCTTTGGATAAAGCCCTAACTTTAGCATGGCTTGGAAGAGCAGCTTCCAGGGTCCCAGCTTTCCTCTGAGTCCAGCTGTTGCCATCCTGGCTCTCTCTTTGCATTTCAAGCTGTAACCACATTGAACTGCTTTTAGCAATCTTGATACACTGCATTTTCCCCACTTTTTATTTCTTTGTATGTAATTATCTTTGCTTAGAACGCCCCCCCCCCCTTCTCTCACCTGGTCAATTCCTACTCACTTTCCTGTCCTTAGCTTAAGGGTAATTACTCCAGATGTTGCTGACCATCTTGTTCCATTCCTAGTCTTAGTCCTAACTCCCATGGGTATTCCGTTTTCCCCTTCCTACATAGTTTCCCTACCTCCAACCTGACACACCCCATTCTAGCTATTTGTAACTGTGGCAGATTTCAAAATCAGCCACCATAATTTGGAGCTCTTCACATTAAGTGAGTTTTTCTCAGCTCCTTTGGATACCTACCCATGTAAGGTAAGTATTATGTCTATATAACAGACAAGAAAACTGAGCCCAAGATGACATGATTTGTATGTGATATACCTGCATTCAAACTCAGGAGTTCTGGTGCCAGGTCCTAAGTTCTTCCCACCAAGCTGTGGGAATCTGGCTGCTGTGACATGACCATCTGTAGCTTTTCTTGCCCTGGACTCCTCTCTCTCTCTGGGAAGATTACCTTCCTTGTTTAGGGGGGCTCCTCCTACTCCCTTCCAACATGGTTTAATGGGGGATGGTAATTACAACATGCCCTCCTCTTTTGGCTGTAGGGCATCAAGTCCTGGCCAAGAAAACCAGAACTCTCCTTATAATTTTCTAAATTAAAACATCTTGACTTCTGGTCAAGTTGGTGTCATAGGTAAATGCAGTATGTGATTCCTCTCACAACCACATCAAAACTGCAACTAAATTACAAGTCAACCATCATTCAGAACTTCCTGAAATTGAACTGAATGGAATTCAGGGGTTTAAAAACTAGGGATTTAAAAAAGCCATATTGAGACAGGTAGGAGGGGTAGCGATGTGGAACAGACTGGTCCCACACCCATATGTGGCCATTTAAAATTGAGTGGGATATCTCAACTGTGGAAATTTCCCCTGAGGAGCGAGAGGTCCCAGCCCCACTCCAGGCACCCTAACCCAGGTTTCCAGAGCCAGGAAGAGAAGCCTCATAACTTCTGGCTGTACAAACCAGGTTGTGGCAGAGTGAGATGGAGGGTCTCTTGATGACACAGGTGAGGGTGAGCATGCATCAGTGAATGCTCTCAGCCAAAAGTTCAACTCGACTTGTGCTGGCATTTAAGACTGAGGGGAGAAATGAAAATGTATTCTTCTACCCCAAAGGAATAAAAAGTGTCTAACAGGTTGTGAATAATTCAGATTTAACTACTGAGAAAATGCCTTCCTTTTCTTTTTTCTCTTTATTTCTTCCCCTGCCTGACACTTAGACAGCAGATTCAGTAGATATTTTTGTTCCAGAAATTCTACTTGTGAAATAGGGAGCCAAGTCCTCAGATTTCTTCTTGTTGGGTGTGAAAGCTGGGTGTTTTGGATGTGGGCAGGAAGGAGCAGCAGGTGTTCCCCAGCTCTTTCTACTGAATGCTGCCAGGCATGGTGCCCACTGTGGGGGTCTTCTGCTAATTCCTGGAGCCTCTGAGCTTATGGCTTATAAACTAAAAATTACAGGAGTGAAATGCTGCCAACCATGCAGGTGGGTTTCACAGTAATTTTGTGGGACTGCATCTCAAACAGGACCTCATCTCTGCTCAGCAATAGTACTACATACCTAATGAAAACAATTTCAAACCCCATTACTCCCTTTGAGCTCTCAATGCTCACTTTCCCATCCGCATTCTCCCATCCTCTGTCAAAGATGAATTTTTAAATAAGTTTTATTGGTATACCATAAAATTCACCATTTTAAAATATAAAATTCAATGATTTTTAGTATATTCAGAGTTGTACAACCATCACTAGTATCTAATTTTAGATTTTCATCACTCCAAAAAGAACCCCCTTTGCATTAACAATTGTTTCCCATTTCCCTCCTTCTCACAATCCCTGGCAATCCACTAATCTACCTTCTCTACTGTCTCAATAGGACTTGCCTATTCTGGACATTTCATATAAATGGAATCATACAATGTGTTCTCTGTGTCTGGCTTCTTTCACTAACATGATGCTCTCAAGGTTCATTTATATTGTAGCATATGTCAGTCTTGCATTCCCTTTTTATGACTGAATACTATTCCCTTGTATGGTTATGAATTTGTTTTTTCCATTCATCAGCTGATAAACATTTGTGTTGTTTCCAACTTGGGGCTACTATGAATAATGGTACTATGCACATTTGTGTACAAGTTTTTGTGTGGGCATATTTCCAATTCTTTTGGGTATATCTCTAAGAGTGGAATTGTAAATCATATGGTAACTCCAACGGTAACTTTTTGAGCTAGCATTGAGAAACTGCCAGACCATTTTCCAGAGTGGCTGCACCATTTTATGACCTCACCAGCAATGGACAAGTGTTCCAGTTTCCACACATCCTTGTTCACATCTAGGGTTGCCAGTCTTTTTGATTTTGAACTGTTAGAATTAATTTTAAAATTATATGTCATTGTGGTCTTATTTGCCATTGACGTGATGACTAATGGTGATGAGAACATTCCATGTGTTTATTGGTCATCTCTATATCTTCCTTTGTAAACTTTGTTCATGGCCTTCACTCATTTAAAAATTGAGTTATTTGATTTTTCTTGACACTGTATAGGGTTCTTTACACATTTTGGATACTATGTGCTATGTTTTTTCCCAGTCTGTGTGAGTAGGGTTGTGTTGAGATTATAGGCTAGGGACAGAGGCTTACAGGACATGCTCTCCTTCATTCTCTGCCCATCCGCCCTGAAACTGAACTGTAGCTCCATTCATTCTTAGGGGTTTCTCCCCTGGTGTGGAGGAAGGGAAGAGTCCTCAATCTAATCTCTCTATGGAGATCTTGCCATGTCAATGAGTCCCTCCTATATTTTTGAGTTACCATATGAATCATAATTGTACCCTTTGTCCTCTACTCACATATATTCAAAATCTTAAGTTTCTTCCATTAAAAATAAAGAGGGAGGAAAATAAGGGGCAGTGATATTAAGTGGCTGTTTTCTTCTATCTTAAAATTTTACTCTTTCTTCTTGATGTTAACAATTTTCAGCATATAGCTGAGTGTGAAACATCTTTTTTAAAATTTTTAAAAATTTTAATTGTTATTCAAGTACAGTTTTCTGCCTTTTACCCCCATCCCTGCCCACCCCCCCAGCACTCCCCACCTCCCTCCCGTCTCTACCTCCCACCCCCTGTTATTGTCCATGTGTCCTTTATACCTGTTCCTGTAAACCCTTCCTCTTTTCCCCTGAAATACCCTCCCCTCTCCCCTTTGGTCACTTCTTAAATTCATCTCCCTTCTCAGTGTTCTCACCTGATCAGCTTCTCATTGTTTACTACAAGGCTGGCACAGTTGTTCTATCCCCCCAGTTAATCACCTGAACAAGTACTCCTGTGCCCCACCCTCTTCCTTCCTGTATCTGTTGACTTTGAGCTTTGAGCACCTTTCCCCACATTCCTTCCTTCTCTGGAGATTCTTCTGAAGGCTTTTCATTTCTTTGTTTTTAATCTGTAGTTCTTATGCTGTCTGCTTCCCCACTGTCAGCTCTAACTTAAAATTTCTGTACAACTGATGACACTTCCTTGTTTTTTCCATACTGTTATGGATTTGTCTCCTGGGTTTGGAGTAACCAGTTTGTAATGTGAGCCCATCTTGAAGGGAACTTTCTAACATGTTACTTATATATTGAGTACAGAACATGGTGTTGGTTCATTGTTGGCACCCAGGAAGTTATTTTCAGAATAAATCAAGGGACTGCTGAGTGGTAGAGAAGCTTCTAGACACTCTGAAGCCCCTAAACTCCCTCTCCTGACCACTATACTCTAGCATTCAGGAGTATGAGCTGTAGAAGTAGACTAGATAGGGCATACTGTGTAAGTCACTCTACCTCTTTGGGCTTCACTTTGCTTATTCCTAAAATGGTTATGATAATAATTCTCACCTTGTGGTTTGCCATGAGGATAAGTGCAATAAGGCACATAAAGTTCTTAGTATGGGACTTGGTTCATATTAATCAATAAAGGTTGCATTTGTTTTAAATCAACAAAATATGTCAGATCCAAAAATATTTTTTAGCCATGTGATTTATGCTACTTGTACATCACCAGCTGCCTTCTCTCCTCTGGGTCTGTTTCCTCATTTACCTGGAGCTTCCTCCACTTTGCAACTCACCCCCCACCCTCAGCACTTATGTGCATAGTCTCTTTTCCAAGCAACCCAGAAACTTGCCACAGGGTCTTTCTTTTAATGGGTCTTAATAAAAACCATTTTTTAAAAAATTTAATTATTTTATGGTTGTTCAAATAGAGTTGTCTGCATTTACCCCCACCACTCTTCCCCCATCCCAGGCAGCCCCACTTCCCTCCCCTGATTCTACACACCCTTGGTTTTGTCCATGTGTCCTTTATAGTTGTTCCTGCAAACCCTTCCCTCCCTTCCCCCCATTATCCCCTCACACCACCCCTCTGGCTACTGACAGATTGTTTCTAAGTTCAATGTCTCTGATTCTATTTTGCTTGCTTGTTTGTTTTGTTGATTAAGTTCCACTTATAGGTGACATCATATGGTATTTGTCTTTCACCACCTGGCTTATTTCACTTAGTATAATGCTCTCCACTTCCATCCATGCTGTCACAAAGGGTAGGAGTTCCTTCTTTCTCTCTCTTCTGTAGTATTCCATTGTGTAAATGTACCCTAGTTTTTTGATACACTCATTTACTGATGGGCACTTAGGTTGTTTCCAGCACATGGCTATTCGAAATTGTGCTGCTGTGAACATTGGGGTGCATAGATTATTTTGGATTGGTGTTTCAGAGTTCTTTTTTTAAAATTTATTTATTTTTTATTTTAATTATTGTTCAAGTACAATTTTCTATCTTTTACTTCCATCCCAGCACCCCCACCCAGACCTCCGTACCTCCCTCCCATTTCCAACCCCCCTAGTTTTTGTACATGTGTCCTTTATACTTGTTCATGTAAACCTTTCCCCTTTTCCCCTGAAATTCCCTCCTCTCTCTACCCTCTGGTTACTGTCAGCCTGTTCTCTATTTCTGTGTCTTTGGTTATATTTTGCTTGTTTGTTTGTTTTATTGATTAGGTTCCTGTTAAAGGTGAGATCATACGGTATTTGTCTTTCACCGCCTGGCTTATTTTACTTAGCATAATGCTTTTCAGCTCCATCCATGCTGTTGCAAAGGGTAGGAGCTCCTTCTTTCTTTTGGCTGCGTAGTGTTCCATTGTGTAAATGTACCATAGTGTTTTGATCCATTCATTTACTGATGGGCACCTAGGTTGCTTCCAGTACTTGGCTATTGTAAATTGTGCTGTTAAGAACACTGGGGTGCATAGGTTCTTTTGAATTGGTGTTTCAGGCTTTTTAGGATATAATCCTAGCACTGGAATTGCTGAGTCAAAAGGCAGATCCATTTTTCATTTTCTGAAGAAATTCCATACTGTTTTCTGTAGTGGTTGTACCAGTCTGCAATCCCACCAACAGTGCACTAGGGTCCCTTTTTCTTCATAACCTCTGCAACACTTGTTGTTTGTTGCTTTGTTGATGATGGCCATTCTGACTGGTGTGAAGTGATATCTTATTGTGGTTTTAATTTGCATCTCTCTGATAGCTAGTGATATTGAACATCTTGTCATATGTTTCTGAATCCTCTGTATGTCCTCCTTGGAGAAGTGTCTGTTCAAGTCCTTTGCCCAGTTTTTAATTGGGTTTCTTGTCTTCTTAGAATGGAGTCGTGTAAGTTCTTTATATATTTTGGAGATTAAACCCTTGTCTGAGGTATCATTGGCAAATATGTTTTCTCATACAGTCTCTTTTTATTTTAATTCTGTTGTTTTTTTTTTTGCCATGCAGAAGCTTTTTATTTTGATGAGATCCCATT
>CM052540.1:81742649-81776116 GCA_028533065.1 Trachops cirrhosus | reverse complement strand
TATCTGACATTTCCCTGCCTATGTTCTCCAGAACTTTAATGCTGCCAAGGTTTATATTTAAGTCTTTCATCCACCTTGAATTTATTTTTGTGTATGGTGTAAGTTGGTGCTCGAGTTTCATTTTTTTGCATGTAGCTGTCCAGTTCTCCCAACACCATTTGTTGAAGAGGCTATTGTTACTCCATTTTATGTTGCTGCCCCCTTTGTCAAATATTAACTGACCATAAAGATTTGGGTTTATTTTTGGGCTCTCTGTTCTGTTCCATTGGTTGATGTTCCTGTTTTTACGCCAGTACCAAGCTGTTTTGATTACAGTGGCCTTGTAATATAGTTTAGTATCAGGTATTGTGATCCCTCCTACTTTACCCTTCTTTCTCAAAATTGCAGCAGCTATTTGGGATAGTATATAATTCCATATGAATTTTTGAAGTGTTTGCTCTATGTCTGTGAAATATGTCATTGGTACTTAATAGGTATTGCATTGAATGTGTAAATTGCTTTGGGTATTATGGACATTTTGATAATGTTAATTCTTCCAATCCATAAACACGGTATATGTTTCCATTTATTTATGTCCTCCTTGATTTCTTTCTTCAGTGTTAGGTAGTTTTCTGAATACAGGTCTTTTACCTCTTTAGTTAGGTTTATTCCTAGGTATTTTATTTTTCTTTTTGCTATATTCAATGGCATGTTTTTTCTTGATTTCTGCTTCTGCTGTTTCATTGTTGGTATACAAAAATGCCCTTGATTTCTGGATATTGACTTTGTATCCCACTGTTTTGCCAAATTCATTTATTAGGTCAAGCAGTTTTTTGGTCGAATGTATAGGATTTTCTATGTACACTATCATGTCATCTGCAAACAGTGACAGTTTTGTTTCCTCCTTTCCAATTTGGATGCCTTTTATTTCCTTTTCTTCTCTGATCACTGTGTCTAAAACTTCCAGTATTATATTGAATAGAAGTGGTGAAAGTGGAGAGTCTTGTCTTGTTCCTGATCTTAGTGGAAAAGATTTTAGTTTTTGCCTGTTGAGTATGATGTTGGCTGTAGGTCTGTCATATATGGCCTTTATTATGTTGAGAATGCTCCCTCTATTCCCACTTTGCTGAGTGTTTTTTATCATAAACAGGTGCTGTATCTTATCACGTGCTTTTTCTGCATCTATTGATATGATCATGTGATTTTTGTCTTTGCTTTTGTTTATGTGATATATTGCATTTACTGATTGGCGAATATTGTACCATCCTTGCATCCCTGGGATGAATCCCACTTGGTCATGGTCAATGATCTTTCTAATGAATTGTTGAATGCGGTTTGCCAATACTTTGTTGAGGGTTTTAGTGTCTATGTTCATCAGCGATATTGGCCTGAAGTTTCCCTTCTTTGTTGTGCCTTTATCTGGTTTTGGGATTAGGATGATGCTGGCCTCATAAAAAGAGTTAGGGAGTCTTCCATATTTTTGGATATTTTGGAATAGTCTGTGAATGATAGGGGTTAGCTCTTCCTTAAATGCTTTGTAGAAATCTCCTGTGAATCCATCTGGTCCTGGACTTTTGTGTTTCGGGAGTTTTTTGATTACTGCTTCAATTTCATCTGCTGTTATTGATCTGTTCAGGCTTCCTGTTTCATCTTCATGGAGTTTTGGACCGTTACAGTTTTCTAGAGATTTGTCCATTTCATCTAGGTTTTCAAATTTCTTGGCATACAGTTTTTCATACTAATTTCTTACAATTCTTTGTATTTCTGTGGTATCAGTTGTAATCTCTCCTCTTTCATTTCTGGTTGGTGTTATTTGGGTCTTCTCTCTTTTTTTCTTGATGAGACTGGTTAAAGGTTTGTTTATCTTTTCAAAGAACCAGCTCCTGGATTCGTTGATCCTTAGAATTGTGCTTTTAGTCTCTATGTCATTTAATTCTGCTCTGATGTTGGTTATTTCCTTCCTTCTACTTGCTCTGGGCTGTCTTTGTTGTTCCTCAAGTTCTTGTAGATGTAGAGCTAGGTTGTTTGTTTGAAATGTTTCTGTGTTTTTTAGGTAGGCCTGTATCGCTATGAACTTCCCTCTCAGGACTGCCTTTGCTGTGTCCCATAAGTTTTGGGTTGTTGTGAATTCATTTTCATTTTTTTCCAGAAACTTTTTGATTTCTTCCTTAATTTCATTCTTGACCTATACATTGTTTAATAGCATGCTATTGAATCTCCATGATCTTGAGTGTTTGGGGTTTTTTTAAATTGGGGTTGGTTTCTAGTTTCAGTCCCTTGTGATCCGAGAATATGCTTGGTATGATTTCAATTTTCTTGAAGTTGTTGAGGCTTGTTTTATGTCCTGTTATGTGGTCTATCTTTGAAAATGTTCCATGTGCATTTGAGAAGAATGTGTGCTTAGCTTCTTTGGGATGGAGGGCTCTATATATATCAGTTAAATCCATTTCATCTTGGGCATTGTTCAATGTCACAATATCTTTGTTGATATTTTGTTTGGAAGATCTGCCCATTTTTGACAATGGAGTGTTAAAATCCCCCACTATAATTGTGTTGCTGTCAATGTCTTTCTTGAAGTCCTCTAAGATTTTCTTTATGTATTTGGGTGCTCCTATGTTGGGTGCATATATATTTACTATGTTTATGTCTTCTTGGTGGATTCTTCCCTTGAGTATTATGAAGTGACCTTCTGGGTCTCTCTTTATGGCCCCTTTTTGGAAGTCTATTTTGTCTGATATGAGTATTGCTACCCTGGCTTTTTTTCCTCCTGTCCGTTTGCTTGGAAAATTTGTTTTCAGCCCTTCACTTTCAGTCTGTGTAGATCTTTGTTCCTGAGGTGTGTCTCTTGTAAGCAGCATATGTGTGGGTCATGCTTTCCTTTCCATTCAGATATTCTATGTCTTTTGATTGGAACATTTAATCCATTTACATTTAAGGTTATTATTGATAGGTACTTATTCATTGCCATTTATGTACCTGTGTTCCTCTCCCTCTCTCTCTTTTCCTTCCTTTCCTTAAAGCAGCCCCTTTAGCATGTCTTGCAGACTGGTTTGGTGGAGGTGTATTCTTTTAGACTTCTTTTGTCTGGGAAGCTTCTTATTTGGCCTTCTATCTTGATTGAGAGCCCTGCTGGGTAAAGTAGCCTTGGTTGCAAACCTCTGGTTCTTATTACTTGGAATATTTTTTGCCATTCTCTTCTGGCTTGGAGCATTTCTGTTGAGAAGTCAGCTGCTAGCCTTATTGGGGCTCCCTTGTATGTAACTTCCTGTTTCTCCCTTCTTGCTTTTAAGATTCTCTCTTTGTCTTGAAATTTTGCCATTTTAATTATGATATGTCTTGAGGTGGGCCTGTTTGGGTTCCTCTTGATTGGGACTCTTTGTGTTTCCTAGATTTGTGTCACTTTTTTGCTCATCAAATTAGGGAAGTTTTCCATCATTACTTTTTCAAATAGGTTTTCTATTCCTTGCTCTTCTTCTTCTCCTTCTGGTATCCCTATTATACGGATATTATTACATTTCATATTGTCTTACATTTCTCTTAATCCCTCTTCATTCTTTCTGATCATCTTTTCCCTTTCTTGTTCTTTCTGGGTCTCTTTTCTACTTTGTCCTCTAGCTCACTGATCTGATCTTCTGCTTCATCAATCCTGCTTTTCATTCCTCCTACTGTCTTCTTTATTTCAGAAATTGTATTCTTCATTTCCTCTGCCCTTGTTGATAGTTTCTATTTCCTTTCTCATGTTGATGTAGTTTGCAGTGAGTTCATTGTAGTTTCCCTGTAGTTTCTGGTAGCTCATTGTGAGGTTATTGAGCTTCCTGATAATCATTGCTTTGAACTCAATATCTGATAGTTGAGTTGCCTCTATTTCATTTAGCATTCTTTTAGAAGCTTCCTCCTTTCCCTTCATTGGGAGATTGTTTCTTAGTCTTTCCATTGTTTGTGAGACTCTTCTTGTTAACCTTTGGGTGTGGGATCCAGGCCTATCCCCAGGGTTACCACTGTGGGCTGGTGTAGGGGGGTGCACTCACATGCGTGTGCTTTGCCAGGCTGCCTCACCCTTCCCAGTGCTATGGGGGTGTGCAGGGTCTTCCACACAAGCACAGCCTTCGGTGCAACCTTGGAATTGCTGCCCGGCTGGGTGGCAGGGAGGCTGGAGCTATTGCTGTAGGAGAATTCCCCAAACAGTGTCTTTCTTTTCACTTTTTCTTTTTGAGAAATTCCTTCTACTCAAGTCTGCCGCTCCATACAGTGGCCTAGACTCTCTTGCAGCCCAATTCTCTAGCCAGACTGGTGACTATGGGGGTCAGGGCCTGTTGCATGACTCTCAACTCTGCCGGTGTCCACAGACTCCAAGGGTGCTCACACTCCGAGGGTGTGTGTTTGCTAGCAACTGGGTTTCTCCCAGTGCCGCTCAGACCTTGTTTGGCTGGGGAGGGAGCAGTTGCCCCGGCTCTCTCCCAAGGTTTCTGTGGTAAACCTGGCAGTGGACGCTGGGCCTGGGGCTGCAGCCCCCCTGGACCCCGCACTGGTCCCTGGGACCTTATTGTCCTGAAGCACTCTCCTTACCATCTGGTTTTTTGGTTCCGTTATAATTTTTGGTCTCTTATTTTCGTATGTTGGTTGTTTGATCTTTTACTCTGTAGATTGGCTAGGATTTTCTCCTGTGTGTAGGGGAAGGTGGAATCTGCTCCCTCCTACCCCAAGGCCATCTTTCTGCTCTGTTTTAATATAAACTCTTAACCACACCTGTCCTTACTGTCACTAGGAGATGTCTAAGCCATTAGCATGCCATACTTAATGTACTAGTATTTCTTTTGGGGCTCCAGTACCAAGTAGGAGGTGGAAATGGAGTTTTGATCTTGTTTCCTAATGGATATACTATACTGTGCAGTGAAAATGCCTTCTCTTTGAGGGACCATGCAGGTGGATTTAAGAACACCTTTATCTAGAGTGGCACTGGACCAGTGACATAGAGGTCATCTTGTAAGTCTGGCTTTAGAACTCCAAATGTGTCTTGTGTTGTAAGAGTGACCATATTGACCTGTCTGGGTCAGGTTGGAAGGCATGAAGGTATAATTCTAGAGAAAGTGATTAATAAAAAAAACATGGAGAATGTATTTCTGGTAAGTAACAAAGCATCATGTACCAAGAGATGCCTAGAAATGTAGAGGATGTATTTCTGGTTGTAAAACAGAAAGCTTATTTTCATTTGGAAATAAATTATTACCACACTATTTATGATTTATTTATTGACCACATACTATGTGCTAGTCACTCTTGTAAGTGCAGGGTGACAGCAGGAACTAAAACAGTCCCAAAACTCCTCCCTCATGTTGCTTACATTCCACTTTAGGGGTAGCAGGGGCCAATGGGCCACAGGAAAGGATAAGTTTGGTTGGCAGTTGAGGACATTTGGAGATGAATGATGAACCTGACTAGGATTCTTCAAGGTAGAATTGGAGGGATGTATGAAAGACCCTGGACCCCCTAATCTCATCTGGGAAGGAAAGTGGAGAAATTCCAAGAGCTCATTCTCAGGGAGCTTGTAAGGAGAGGCTGAGAGATTCTTCCCAGGTCCTGAGCCAGGGCTGGGGAGGCCTGAGGGTGAGAAAGAGGCCTGGTTATCTAGTTCAGCAACTGGAAGTAGGTTCTCGAAGAAGGAGATAGTGTGGACCCATAAGCGAGCTTGGCCTTGCTGGGGTGCTGGTGGGTAGAGGAATCCTGAGCTTTGGGGCTGAAGAATAAAAGAACAATGCATTGTTTATAGCCATGCACTTTGAATTTAGGCAGACCTGGGTTTAAGCTGGGGTCTGCCACCTGCTATGTGTGAGACCTTGAGGAAGACCTCATCTCTTTCATCTTTAAAAGGCAACAGTTGTCATATGAATTTAGCAGGCCAGCGTGTGCATGTGTGTATATATATGTAATATCACTTTATACTCAAGACTTGTATACTTTACCATTCATATGTTGTATATCAATAGCAATAACATTTTTATTGATATGCAGCATTATATATATATCACTAATATGTGCTTGCCATTATTATTACCCTTTTACAGAATTGTTTCTCCATGGGTTGTTTCACAGCCATGGCTGGAGGGTGACAGGGAGGAAACTTGCCTCTTCTTTTTCAGACCATCATGGCCACTGTCCTTGGGGATGAGCAGCTCAGACATCCAGGGTTGCTCAGGGTCTACTCCGGCTGGGCAGGGATTCCTGGCTGCCCCTCTCTGTCCTTGCACTTTGAGGCCTCTTTTCACTTTGTTTTTAAATATTTCCCAAGGCTCTAATTGCTATACTTCCTCCAATGTTTTTAATACAGGCAATCAGTGAGCACTGCAATTAGGAGGGCCTAATTACCATCGGCATTCTCTTCCTTCTCTCGGAAACCACCATTGGAACAGTCACAAATAAACCTTAATGAAGACCAAAGATATTTCTCCCGTGTAAAGCTGTTTGTAATCATGATTGGTTATTGTCAGAGCTGGCAGGCACAGGAGTCCTTGGAAGGACTGTTACTTATTCAGCAGCCATAGCAGCTGGGAGGACTGAGCGGGTGGGTGTGGTGCTGGGGGTTTGTGGTCCATGCAGGTACCTGAGAAGGTCTGCACTCAATCTATTGTTGTGTTTTAATTAATTAATTATCAGCATTGACTGATAAAGTCTCTTAAGTCACTCCTTTAAAAATGTTATTGACATGCAGCATATGAAGGGTAAAGTATAGAAGTCTTGAGTATCAGATCTGATGAATTTTAAAGATATATACAGACCCCATATAACTGCAACTGTTACAGGATGCAGCCAAGAGAGGGGGTCCCAAATAGGGATTTGGAATGGGGCCCAGAACTCAGGGTGTCCTCACCCCCACTCCCCCAACAGGTGTGGGTTGGGGGAAGGGACAAATGGAGCAGGGCCATTGAGAGCTTTTTTGCATAGCAACAGCTTTGCAGCTAACCTCTGGTGTGGTCATTTAACATATCTATAACCTTTAACTGGTTACATAGATATGTTAAAGAGCTGTGGCCTTACTCTGAGACAGGGGAATGGAAGTAACTTCCCCACTAAGACACAACTGGGGGGCAGGTCCCCAGAGTTACAGCACCAGCGTGAGAGCTTGGAGATGATTGGCTCCCGGACATGGGACCATGCTTGCCCAAATTCACGATGGCATCCCAGTAAAGCTGGAAGGATATGAGAGTGGTGCTGGCAAGTGTAACTGACTGTGGGAGGGGTTGGAAATGGGGCTGCAGAGGAAGATTGGCATGGGGTTTTAAACCCAGACGCAGCAACCATTAGGGGGAGAACCATGCGGTTTTAGCAGAGTGGGGACTCCCGCAGCCATTGTGCAGAGAGGACAACAAGCCTGTGGCACTGCAGAGAACCATGTGGCTGTGGCACTGAAGGAGAGCTACATGGCTTTGCCAGAATGGGGACCTCCACAGCTTTAGAAGGGGGAACCACCAGCCAGCTTTAGCAGAGATCCCAGCGACACAGCTGATGGTGTCGGGAACCGAGGGAGGCCTACCAGCTGAGACAGATTGCTGGGAAGAATAGGGGGCTGCCTGACCCATGGACTTCTATCTCTTTTCCTGAGATACCGTACCCCAGACTGGGCAAAGCACGGAAGGAAGGACTGTGTGTGTTTCTGAGTGTTTTAAGGGACTTTGGGATTTTGATGAAGACATTAGGGCACTACTTGAAGTCTGTACAGCATTAAATAAACATTTCCTTTCCTTTTCACGAATCTCTGGCATTGAGAGATGTCTTTCCTATAGGGCGTCAGACACAACAAACCTGAGGGGTTCCTTTCAGTAATAGTATACCGCCTTCAGCCCCCACTTGGTCCCTTGTGTTCTGTAACACCACCCTTATCTGCAGAGGATACATTCCAAGACCCTCAGTGGATGCCTGAAACTGTGGATAGTATGAAACCCTATATGCACTGTGGTTTTCCTATATATACATACCTGTGATAAAGTTTAATGTATAAATTAGGCACAGTAAGAGATTAGGAACAACTAATAATAAAATAGAACAATTATAACAATATACTGTAGTAAAAGTTAAATGAAGGCAGCATTATTATGTAAAATGATAACCTAGGTCTTATTTAATGTAATAATGATAACCTAGAGGGCTACAGTGAGAAGCATCTTTAGCTTGGAGACACTGGACAAAGGGATGATTCACATCCAGGGCAGGAGGGAATGAGATGAGGCTAGTTTTCATCCCACTGCTCGGGAAGATGTGCAGTTTAAAACTTACTTCTGGAATTTTCCACTTAATATTTTCAGACCACAGTTGACTGCAAGTAACTAAAACCACAGAAAGGAAAACCACAGATAAGGGGGGACTACTGTATATGGCATTTCAAACATCTTGGAAGGCTCCTTTTGCCCCTCTGTGATGTCAAGTTTAAGAGCACAAAGTTGATGAACAAATTTTGGATGTATCTTGGGGGTGGATAAAAGAGACAAACCTTCTTGGATTCCTGGTATCTGGAGAGGACAGTGGTGGTCCTGAATGGGAGACTGAGTAGTTGCTCCACTCAGGTGAGGCAGGAGCTCCCTTGGAACTGTTGTCCCTTGAAGGGCTTCTCTAACCTGTGTATTGGGACAGCTGAGGTCAGTTGAAGGATATTCTACACCAGACAAATAGCAATGTGCCACCAAGGAGGGTTGTTGACAATGGGTGGATAGAACACCAGGGCACAGAAGCTGCCCCCTAATCCTTTTCTTATTTTCTTCCCCACTCCGAAGCCTGCCAACATTCCCAAGTGTTGTTTCCTCAAAATCTGTCCCTCTCCAACAAATAATAAAGCCCCAGGCACCCAAGCTACCCAAACTCTGCCATCTCAGGTGTTTACTCCTTTCTGATGGGGAAGGGATGAATTCTGATCTCCATTTCTCCTGGTTTCTTAAGGAGAGAGTCCTGGTCCCACAGATACGTGTACAAATACAGAAGGGACATTTCTCTGTTTAGCCATGGCTTGTGTCCTAAAGTAACTGAAATCAGGCATTACTTGCCTCCCCGAGGATTGACTTTCTCTCCAACACCACTCCCACTTCCCCATCCCCCTCATTCAGTAGATCTCAAAATGCTTTTATAAAGAGGAAACTTGCAAAAATAAAGTAGATAGGTGTAGGTGGGCTCAAATCAGTTTTGACTTATTTTGGAGAAAGGTAAGATTTATTGTTGTACAGACTCCTGCCCAATGTTGTGAAATATTTAAAATTGAATACAGTTACTACTAACATAATCATTAAGGAATATGAAAGGATGAATGTTTCAGAGGCCTGATACTATGCAGGCCTAATATTAATCATGAGGAAATTTAATATTCAGATAGAATTAGAGTAAACCAGGCTGCTTTAAATGCCTTCCTTGGTGTTCAAAGAAGACATTATCTTCTCAAGGGTGGGATGGCTTCTATTTGCATTATGTCTTTCTTTTTGTTCCTTCTGTTGTCTCAACTAATTACTTTAGAATACTGGACCTCTGCTATTTTCCCTATGTTTCTTGCCAATAATGATTTGTGGTCTTTTTCCCTTTTGAACTATAAAATTGTAGGTAAGCTGAGAGACTTCAAAGCACAAGACAGCTTACGAATCCCCCCAGGTGGGGTGGCGATATTGGTATATTGACCCCAGGTGCCAGAGAGTGGGTTAGGGTAGGAAGAGGGAAGCCAGCTCCCTCAGGCTTCCTGCTAAATTGAAGTGTCTCATTAGCTGATAGAAGGTGGGCTTGAAGAAAAGATTGCAAGATTTGGGTTTCAGAACTTCCCCTTCCTGAGATGGACCTAGAGTGGGGATTGACAAAGGTGTTCTGCTATCTCTAAGTTATCCTGGGACCTTAAAGGGATTGTGCTGGTGCTGAGGGTGGGGATGGATAGGACTAGTATTGGTTACTATCTAACAAATTTTCATTTATTAAACACCGGCTAAGAACTGGTCATGTGTGAAGTGTGTTGACATAAGAGCATTCAATCCTGAAGAGAATTTTTATGAGTTTATTTGAGCCAAACTCACCACAGTCCCAGGAAGCAGATCTCAAATGCTCCATAGAGTGATGGTTTGCAGTTTCTTTTACACATTTGGAATTAAGGAGGGAACAGTAAGGATGACCACATGAAGGTGGGAGAAAGTAAGGTACAGGACAGCTAACAAGATTACGTGCTCCCTTGAGGGGGGTTAGCCTCTGAGGGGTCTGAAAAGGAGGATGACTCTAGCCTTTCACAGGTGTACCTGCTGCACAAGAACAATGGACAGGGCTTGCTTAAGGCAAAGATAAACCTTTCACTGAAGAAGTTATAGACCTGGGGAGTGACTACTCACCATAACCTGCCCAGCTAGGAATTTATGATTGGATTACACTGTGAGGTTACTTTTCGTTGCTGATTTGTACATACCCGCTTTTTGTCCATAGGTGCCACACAAGCATTGTCTTGTTTGATTCTCACTGCACTAAGAGAGGTAGATTCTATTGTCATCCCCATTTTGCAGTATAGGAGAAGAACAACTTTTTCCTCTGTTCTCTGAAGTTCAGTTACCCATACACATTTTTATTTGATGTTAATGTTTTAATTTCTTACACATACACATTATTTCTCAGAAAAGGAAGTGGAAACTCAAAGAAGTGTTAGGCCTGAGAGCTTATGCAACATTTTAACAAATGGCAATAAATTTGTGGCAAAGTGATAAGACAAAGGAAAATGTTTGGGTTTCTAGGGCAGTAAATTGGAGGGGAGTAAAAGTGTGGAGAAAACTAATGAAAGAGAAGGGTTATTTCAATGGTGCTTGTTTATGTATATTCAAGTTGGTGCCATCTGCAGGGATAAGAATCATTTTATTTTACTAGTGCAGGAATGGACAGGGGACACCTTCACTGAGGGAAATTTAAGCCATGCCTGTGGGAACCACCCTGCCTGGTTTCAGAAGCTATAACTCCCCATGGCTAAGGCTGAGTAAATGACCTTGGGACCATAAGCCACTAAGGAGACAAAGCTTATCTTCCTGGCAGGGGCGCTGCCTCTGCCCCCTTTACTTCACCCTATTTGGCCCTGGGTGGATGACTGGTTAGCCAATGATGGGTAAGGTTCAAGGGAGGGATAACCTAAGACAGGCACAGTCATGGTGGGGCCATCAGGGAAGGACTTGGGGGACTATGGAAAGGGGATGATGGACCCTCACCCCTAGGCTTTGACATAGCCTGAGTCCTAATTCTGTCTGTAAGAGTCTCCTAATCTCTTGGCTGTCTTACTTCCCCTGCCTGACTTAAGCCTGAGACAATGCTGAGGGGGAGCAGTGGAACCCTGGGCAGGAATGGGCAGTTCCCCAGGGTAATCAAGCCTAAGAAAGAATGCATAGAATCCTAAGAAACCTGCTTTGCTGAGGGTACCCTCAGTTTTCTGATGGGGTTCCAGGCATGGAGTGAGTTTGTTTTCTAGGGTTTTGTGACCCTTTAGCTGTCTGACCCTGGCTTGGAGTGGGCCCTCCTAGTTCTTTGAATGTTGTCTATTGCTTGATCATTGCTGCCTGACAGTGATTGATGAGCTTTGCTGAGTGATTGATGTTCCTGTGCAGGTTGGACCCAGTGGAAACCCATTGAGGAATGGGCTTGGGGCCCTTCTAACCTTTCCTTCTCAAGCAGATCACGTCTTGGTAGACTTATTCTCACCCAGGAGTCTCTGCTGGACAAAGTTCCCCCCATGCCTGCCTTTAGGCAGAAAGAGGGAGGGTAGAGAGCCTTTCCTGGACCTCCTGTTTCTTGATTGCCTTCAGCTCAAAATAATCCTTAGGTCCAAAGTGGCAGATTTCAAGGTGGCATATCCTGATCTCCTCTAACATGTGAGTAAATGGAAACATAGAAAGGAACTTACATAAAGTAAGTTCAGAACAGGGACTTGAACTGGGTTCATTTTAAAGACAGGAAAGGTGGGGCCAGGACAGCAGGATCAGAGCTTCATGTGGGAAGGAGGTAAGTTCATGTAGCTCAAGATTTCTGCTCTCCCAAGCACTTTAGCTCTTCAAGCACCCCAAACAGGGGAAGAAACTACTCTACCTCTAAGGAGGTGAGGAGTAGCATGTGAGAGGGAGAACCAGGAAGATGAGGACCAAACTAGGAAACTTCCACCTGGGAGTCTGGGAGTTAGAATAAAAAGGTCAGAAACCAGAGATGAGCCAACACAGGATGGGGAATAAAATGCAGGATTTATGCCTTTTAGAAATGTAGCAGGGAGAAGGCAGGAGATAGGGAGGAAGGATAT
Organism: Trachops cirrhosus; assembly: GCA_028533065.1. Lineage (NCBI taxonomy): Eukaryota > Metazoa > Chordata > Mammalia > Chiroptera > Phyllostomidae > Trachops > Trachops cirrhosus. Next base: position 81,763,869 of record CM052540.1, on the reverse strand, counting down.
TAAAGGTTAAGGCTGTAAAGATATTTATTGTAAGGAATTGACTTACATGATTGTGGGGCTGGCTGGGAAAATCCGAAATCCACAGGGCTGGCTGTGAGGAAGGGTAAGCTGGCAGCTCTTGGGCAGGAGCTGATACTGCTGTCCATGGGCAGAATTTCTGGGTCTTTAAGGGAAGCCTCCATTCTGCTCTTAAGCACTTCAACTCATTATATCAGGCCCACCCAGGTTATTGAGAATAATGTCCTTTACTTGAAGTTACTTGGTTGTAGATGTTAATCACAACTATCAAACTCCTTCACAGCAACACCAGGATCAGTGTTTAATGGAATAACTAAGCCCTAGCTGGTGTGGCTCAGTGGACTAATGGAATAACTGGGTTATTCACATAAAACTGGCTATCTGAGTGCTTAATAAACACTTGCTGAATTAATAATAAGCTAGTGTTTATTGAGCAATTAATAGATGCCAGGCACTGTTCTAAGAAGTCTGTATATATTAATTAATCATTTACCATTGCCAACCAGTTTATAAAGTCAGTATTATTATTACTTGTATCCAACTTCAGTGTTGTTTTTCAACAAGTATTTCCTCTTCTTCTTTCTCTAGACATGTAGCAGGTTTCATTTTGCTGTCCTCTTCAAGTCCACTATAGCCACACGACTATTTTTTTTAATTCTCACCCAATAATAACATTTTATTGATTTCAGAGCGAGAAGAAGGGAGAGAGAAAGTAGGAGGAGCAGAGAGAGAGAGACAGAGAGAGAGAGAAATACTGATGTGAGAGAGAAACATCCATTGATTGTCTCCTCTACGTGCCCCAGCTGGGGATCAAACCCACAACCTACGTATGTGCCCTGACTGGGAATTGAATCCACAACCTTTTGGTATACAGGATGATGCCCCAAGTGAGCCATGCAGATGAGCAGGGATAACATGGGTCACTTCCAGATAGAGATGTTTAAGAGTCAGTTTATCACCTTTCTTTCTTTTGTCCTTGTCACTTTGACCAGCAGGGTCCAGACAGTGGAACCTCTATCAGCTTAGGTATCCTGGGTTGAGCAATGTGAGCAGAGCCCAAGCTGACCACATTGGACACATAGCATGATTTTTAAGCTTGGAAGTTGTTTGTTCCACTGTATAACCCAATTTATCTTGATTATCCAATTTTGTAGATGAGGACAGTGTCATACAAAGAGGTTAAGTAACTTGTCCAAAGTCACACAACTACTAAATGGTGAGTCATCTACTAACCCTTGCTGTCTAGAACCTTAGAAAGACTTTGGTTGCCATCTTTTCTAAGTCTCAGTTCTTCGGCTTCCCTATCCTTATACTAGTTCTCAATGGGGAGTGACTCCTCCCATCCAAGACATTTAACAATGTCTGGAGACATTTCTGGTTGTCTCAACAAGGTGGCAAAGGAGGGGGAGTTGTGCTACTGGTATCTGGTGGGAAGAGGCCAGAGATGATGCTAAACATGCACAGAACTCCCACCCCAAAAGAGTTATCCAGCCCCAAATGTCAGAAGTACTGCTGTTGAGAAGTCCTGACTTCCATGAAATTCTTCTGCTGCTGTGGTTAGTCATAGTTGGCTCCCTTTGTTTGCACAGGGAAACTTGGTTGGGTTGTTATGAGTTAGTTCATTAACTAATTAAAAACAGTGGGGCATCAGTGCTGGGACTGGTCTTGTATTTGACATTTGCCTAACTGATTTGGAGGAGCATGTGGTGAGAGTTCCACTGTGCCAGGGAGTGAAATACCAAGCCTCTGGTGACAAGCTGCAGGAAGAGCTCACCAGGCTGTGTGAGTGGGCAGGGCAGTTGCCAAGGATGAGATGTAGTGTGGGCAAATGCAAGGTGCCGTGTATGGCAAAAAATAATCTGATCTATACTTAGAGGTTGGAAGAGGATGGATCATGAGAGAAGCAAATGAATAAAAATTGAAATAACTCCAGTGAGTGATTTGCAAGCTTGATTCTGAGACTCACCTGAGCTCTAGCTAACAATACCAGGCTCTTCTTGGATGCCCTTGATCACAGGTCTGGGTGCTGTTACTCAAGCCACCTTTTTATTTTCTGTAGAAATATAAACCTAGCCTCCCCAGATATTGTGATTTCCCAGAGAAGCCAAAGATCCTGGCTCTTATGTGTAAGTTCCCATTTTTCTTTTCTTTTTCTTGGAGTTGGGGGCGGGGGGTAACTTTTTATTTTGACATGCAATCAAGCCCATAGAAAAAATTGCAAGAATAGTATAAAGAGCTCCTATACACTTTACTCAGATTCACTGGTTGCTAACATTTTGCCCCATTTGCTTTATTACTGTAAGTTCTCGATTTTTATAAGTACTCTATGGATCAAGCTAAACAAGAATGTGAATAGACTTTGGTCCTTGAACTATCAGTTGTTGACTTTTGAAGCTCAGACTCACTTCGTAAGTAAGAATCTCTGCATTGGAGCCTGGACATTAGCATTTTTAAAGTTTCTTCAAAAAGATGCCAATGTGTGGCTAGGGCTGAGAACCAAGGGTCTTGGTCCCTCATGGTAATTTCATTCCCATTATTGGTGACTATCAGATGGATGCACACATGACCCAATCCTAGCCAGAGAGAATATGGAGAGAGTCTAGTGGAGTGCTTCTAAGAAAGGTTTCTTCTCTCTGAAGACATGCAGGAAAGAGGGAACTCATTTACTGGTTGTTGTTTCTGGATATGACAGATACAGGTCTAAAGATGGAAAAGCAGAAAGATGAAAAGACTTTGGGTCTTTAAATTTATCTCTGAGCTACTGAATTAATGAATCTTTGAGACCCTCTATCTTGAGATTTCTTTTTATGGAGGATACATTTTTCTTAAGCAGTGTGGCAGAGATGACTAATCACTTACCAAAGATTCGTGCATGTCTTATTTTACATAGAATTATTACTTGGAATCAACTGTCCAGCCATGGATTGCATTTTTGGTATTTCTTCTCCTGGAATCTAGGTGGTACCATGTGACTCATTCTCACTAATGAAATGTGACTTGAAGTGGGTTATTTGTAGGTCAAGGTGATTAAGTTTTGGTGCATGATCCTTTACCTTCTCACCACCAGGTCCCTCTTTTTCCCCCAATCTGGGTAGATGAAATGATGAAAAGGCCCTGAAGCCACATGATGGCAGAACTATAAGACAGAAATAGCTTGGTTTCCTGAGTTACTTCCTGGGGCAGAGCCATCCGGAAGTGCTGCTTAGCCATTGGTCTTTGTGTGAATGGGAAATAAAGGTTTTTATTGGGTTAAGCCCCTGAGATTTTGGGGTTTGTTTGTTAGGACAGCCTGATGAATACAAGCTAGTTAAGTGAGATCTGGGTGTTACTTGAGGCCAAAAGATTCTCACTTAAAGCATCAGAGAAGGACCCATGAAGTTCAGAACACCAGCTCAAAATTGGCTTTTGTTTGGTTTTGTTTTTATTTACAAAGAAACAATCAGCATTACACAACTTTAAGCTAACATCCAGGAGTTGTTTGCTTTCAGCCTGGTGACTTGCCTTTGCCATTGCCTTTTTGGTGGCTTTGATTTTAGGCTATGATTTACTAGCCCTCAGACACCACCTTTCTCTCTTCCTTCCTCCCTCCCTTCCTTTCTTCTTCCTTCCTTCCAATATTTGAGCACCAGATGAGTAGCTCTGTACTTGGCACAGAAGACAACAGTGGAAAACAGAGAGTCAGGTACACCGCTTCCACAGAATATATGGTTTACTATACTTGATCTTAGAAAAAAGGCTGAGAAGCAATAGAATGTATATTTTAATAAGTAAAAAAGACATAAAAATAAAATATTACAGACTTTTGAGCTATTAAGGGAATAAGTATGAATTATACTAAAGAATAATAGATCTACTTTTGAGCATTGGTGAAGGAAGACCTTTCTGTAGAGGTGACATGTCAGCTCAGATCTAAAAGATAAGAAGTGGACAGCCATACAAAAAGATGGAAGAGATTTCAAGTGGCAGGAACAACAGGTGGAAAGACCCTGAGGCAGAAATGTGTTTGGCTGGATCAAGGAACTGTGAAGGGAGGACACAAGACTAGAGTGTAGGCAGCATGATGCAAGGTGGCATGGGAAAAGTTTGGATAGGTTAGCATGGTCTTGATAATGTAAGATCTTGAAGACCATGTCAAAATTTTGGATTTTATTTAAGTACAATAAGAAACCTTTACAAAGGTGTCCTCTCTTCACCAAACAGTTTTATAAAAAATAGCTTCAGCTTGAATTTGGCCTATTGTTGCTGCCCTAGCCCCAGTGTCCGTATATATTTTCTGTTCTGCTTCCCCTAGCCAACTAGTATCTGCTTTCTGCATCTTAGTTACAATACTCAATGGAGATTACCTGCTTGACTCAGTTTACCTTTTTATGTCCAGTCACAAATCTTAGGGCTCTGGCCACCCTATAAATGAATTGTCTGGCCTTATATCAGGTACAATATGTGATCCAATCAACTATGGCTGGGTACAAGGTTGTGTCCAATTCATGGTCATGTCCACCTACTAGGGACTATAGGGTCTCAGGGCCTTTGCACATGCTATTGCCCCCCTCTCCATTCTCCTCTTTTTACTTGGGTAACACTAACTCTTCCTTTATGTCTGCTTGTGAATGCCATCTCCTCTTCTCTGACCCTCCATCAAAATCAGAGACCCCTGTTTATATTCCTTTGTACTTTGTGAACTATATTTTTCCCTGAGAACACAGATCACAATTTCAAATGATGATGATTTGTGTATTCACCTGTTTAGTGCTTGATTCCCCCACTGGACTGAGAGATCCATGAGGGAAATGGTCATATCTGTTGAGATTATTGCTATTTCTGGCACATAGTAGGCACTGGATAATTGTGCTAGTTGAATGGATGAGTGAATGAATGAATGAATGGCAAATGCCCACAAGCAAGAGACTATATATATATAGCCTAAGAGTCACTGAAGACTTTATGGAAGGGACAAGGCTTGATCTTGGCCTTAAAGAATGGACAGGATTTAGAAAGAACAAGTGGAAACATTTCAGGCAGAAATAACATTTATAAACAAAGTTAGGGAGTTGGGAATAATATGGTATAGCCAGGGTACAGTGTGGATACTGGTCTAATTGGAGCAAAGGTGTGTGTTAACATGATTTGGAAAATAAGATTGACTAGGTAGAAAAAGGTCCATGCAGGAAAAATATAAATGCGAGAACGGTATAAATATATTATTTTAAGTACTGTTTTGTATCCATTTTACAGATGGAAAAGTTGAGATATGGGGAAATTATCCTGTTGACATTCTCATGGCTGATAAATGCAGACCTGGGATTAAACTCCGAACAGACACAGCTACAGAGTTTGTGAGTATGAATGTTATGTCAAGCTGCCTTTCCCCTCCAGAAAGGTCGAGACATATCTTGGCAAAAGGTCAGCTCTGGATGCAGCAGAGCAGAGAAGTGTGAAAGGGAACCACAAGGGTTCTAGTCTTGAGGATGTCAGTAGAATGCTGCTGGTCCAGAAATTAGTGGGCTAGGGGAGGGAGAAGCATCACATCTAGCCAATGGGGTCAACAGTAGCTCCTGCCTCTAAGGTTAGGGTTAAATGAGACAAAAGAAGAGGAGTTCATGACACATTGCTTGGCCCACACATGGGGACCTGTGGATGTGAATGCTCTTCCCAGGGGTTTGGAGGACCAAAATTGCCAGGATCCTGGATGTGAACCAGGAACAGTAATACTAATATTTATCTGATGCCACCAGCTGGATCCAGAGTGCTCTTCAAGCAAAGGCACTCTGAGGCCCACGTGCCAAAGCCTTGCAAAGACAAGAGCTAGAGGCTGTGCATGAGGTCCTTTCAGGGTTTGGAGTCTTGGAGTCTACATCTCCCCTCCAGCTCTCTGGCCTTTGTGATGGGCTTTGTACCTTGGTCTCCAGAGCAGGCATTCAGCTAGTTTAGCCCCTGGGACCTTTCTCTCCATTTCTGATCAACTTCCCAGATGCCTTGTTTTTGACAAACTCCTAGTTCCCAGGGCTGCAAGTCGCTGCCTTTCCTACCTCACGGTATTCATCAGCTACTCCATCCATCTCTAAGATCTTTCCCACTTCACAGTGCCAAGAATCACTTTTCCCAATGTGCAGAATGAGATCGTTGGACATGACCCATGGCTGGGCATTAGAGAGCATCCAACCCCGTAGACAGAAAGTGTTCCCTTTCCAGGTCTCTCTGATTAAGCCAAGAGAAGTATCTTCTCTGGTGTGAGAACATCTTTTACACCTTTCTAACATTTGGGTTATATCCTTTCCATAAAGAACAGGCAGCTGGTCCTCAGCTCAGAATAGGCAGCAGCTAGAGTATGGAGTGATTGTGTTGTTTTTATTGTGCTTTTTTTCCCAGTTACCATTTGCATATGGCAAGTCATTCCAGTTACCTTTTGATAGTAGTGCTATAAACTTCAGTTTCAAGATATATTTATTGAAGTAGAAACAGTCAATTTACAGGGAAGCATTAGGTAAAGGATCATTGATGTGGTATGCAGATATGAAACTTCACAAGGGTTATCCTCCAATAACAGGTTTGGAGGAAATCAGTCCAGTTAGAAAGCAGAGGCTTGGCTTTTTAAAGGGCCATGCTGGCCCTGATCATTAGCTCCTAAGACACTTACTCTCCTCGAGCCTCTACTTCCTCACCTGCCAAAATGCAGATGATAATTCCTACCATGCATTGGGGTGTTTTCAGAATCCAATGAGATAATCTGATTTATGTGAGTGGAGTTTGAATGCAAGGACTCAAGTGTTAAAATAAATTGTTATTGGTCTGTGCTCAATAATCAAGTTCACCGTGTGAGTGTGGACAAGTGACTAGTTTCCCAGGCAAGTCATGTCACCTCTCTTGCTTCAGTTTCCTCCTTGGTAAGTGAGGATATTACTGGGAGGATGAAATGATGCAATATGTGTGCAGTGCTAGAACACAGCTGGGTACACAGCAGTGTTAGGTAAATGTGAGCTCTTGTGACTATAACTCTTCCCCTTAGGGCCAGGAGAGCTTAAAATGGGAAAGCTCTTTGAAGCCTGAAGTGCCTGGGGGTGTGCCCCACAGCTCTAGAAAGTCAGTGTTGGTAGAGGTAACATCAATCTCTTGTGCTACCTGGTATCAAATATTCAAAACATTCAAAAGTCCTTCCACTTTTGCCCCTAACACCCTCTGAGCTTGTGCAAAGCACACCCCTCCCCCTCAATATAGAACAGCTCCATTGGCTTTTATATTCCTGCAATACTGCTTGCTATGGACTGATTTGTTTCTCCCACCTCCCAAATTTATACCTTGGAGCCCTACCCCACCATGTGATGACATTTGGAGATGGTTTTTTTGGGAGGTAATTAGGGTTAGATGAGTTCATGAGGATATGGCCCTTTTGATGGGATTATTGGCTTTGTAAAAAGAGGAAGAGAGAAAGACAGAGAGAGAGCATACTCACTTTCTCTTTGCCATCTGTGGGCAAAGAGAGAAGGTGGCCATCTACAAGCCAGGAGAAGGAAGGGCTCTCATCTCATCAAGAGCCCAGCTGGCCTGCACCCTAATCTTGGACTTCCAGCCTCCAGAACTGTGAGAAAGAATCATCTGTTGCATAAAGCCACACAGTCTATGGGACTCAGTTATAGCAGCCTGAGAAGACTAATGCTATGCTCATTCTATCTAGAATCCACCCCAAAATTTATATATATGAGTATGCAGAGGAATATATATAAGTATATATAAATTTGGGGGAAGTCCAAAAAACCCAGAATTATCTTCTGGAGGGCAGGTTCCTTGTAGTACAGGCTTTCCACACTAAGTGAGTGTTCTAGGAATCCATCTGTATCAGTGTAGCAGCTGGCATTGTCATGAGAGGCTGGCTTTGGCTTCTTTGAATTTTTTTTGAAGATTTTTTCAACACGTTTGCCCATTTCATGATGGGTGATTTATGAGTGCACCTACTCACACCACTGAGTGTTCAGATTTTGACCAAAAATGGCATAACCCTTGTACCCACTGACACTCTAGATGAAAAAAAGTCCTCAAAGGGAAAGGTTTCACCAATGTGGAAGAGGTGAAACAAAATGGTAGAAGCACAAAAAGGCATCAAAATCAATGAGTTAAAAAACTCTTTGGAGCAGTGAAAAAATGTCTCAATAGATACATTGTGTCAAATGGAGAGTACTTTAAGGTGACTGACGTTTAAACATGTAAGAACAAATACATAATTTTTTATAAATAACTTCCAGATTTTTGGGGTGCCCCTTGTATATTTACATAGATATAATTTATAATGTACTAATTGTTCTACATGTGTTGTTTTATTTAAACCTCACAAGTCTATGGAGATCAGCACTATACCATGTCCCATTTTTAAGATGAGGAGACTGAGCCTTGAAGGTTAGATGGACATACCCAAGATCCTAAAGCTACTAAGTCCAAGAGCCAGGTTTTTGAACACATGCTGGCCTCCAACTATCCCAGGGATTCAGGTGAGGGACACCCAGTTCTGACACTGGTGGGAGCATCTTTCTGTCCTCAAGAGGTGAAGGGGTATCCTATCTATTGGCCAGAGTATGGATGAATAAAGCTCAGCTTCCAGTTCAACCACAGGGCAGTGAGTTTGTGCAAAAAGAAACCAGAAGCAACAAAACACTTTGGCTCAGTTTGTTACAAGGCAAAACCTTTAATTACATGAGTGCTTAATACATTAGCTGCTTCAGGGCTCTGACAGCTTTGATTTCTGGTCATGTTTTTCTAACACAGAGACGTGAATGCCTCCCTCAGGGCCACCTGGGCAGTTGGTGTCCTGAGGATTTGTGAGTGGACAATAGGGACAACTGTGCAGATGCCTGGGTATTTGGGGATCCCCCCAAGCCACCACCTGTGACTTTGAGTGAAATCCTCTTCCATGGAGGGAAGAATATGGAGGTCCTTCCAGTAAAGAAGGAAGAAGGGAAAACATCTGGCACAGACACACAGAGAAGAATGGTGTCACAGGATTGGCTTGAAGATGGGGGAGGAACTGAGGACTTAGGACCTGAAGGGTGAGGGACAGAGTGTGGGAGAGGGCTGAGTCCATTTGGTTTCATTCTTTGTAAAAAATAATACCATCACGAGGACCATGTCATGCAACCTCAGAGACACCTCTGTGCATCTCCCAGGTCTGTGCTGGGAGGAGGGCAGATAGCAGAGGGCAGTTCAGACAGGTGTGGTGCGCCTGTTGGCCAGATCATTATGCAGTGACTCCTTAAACTCTTTGGGTGTGGAGTTGTGGAATTGTAGAAAAGTGTGATCCCGGTCAGAGTTGAGTAGGGTCCCCATGGTGATCTTTGAGGGGTCCCGGGAGAGGGTGAACATTGAGATGTCAGTGGAAGGGATGGTGTGGAAGCCTTTGCTTATGGGGGACAGGTCTCGGGACCTGGGCTCTGTGGAGCGAGAACTTGACCGCCGCCGGAATCTATACCTGTAGGGTGGCAGGCGGGCAAAAGTTGATTTCTTCAGGAGCTCTGAGTGGGATTTGGCACGTAACTGCTGATGTTTCTCTATGTAGATATGCACGGCAACGACCCCCACAATTTCTGCGATGATGAAAGAGAAGGCTCCGAAGTAGAAGGACCAGCCATACGAGTAGCTCTTTTTAGAGTCACGCTGCCCAGGGTCCCCAGCATTGGCCGATATATAAACTATGATGCCGATGATGTTGCTTAACCCTAAGAGAAGGCAAAAGAAAAATGCATTTTTAAATAAACCTCAGAGGTAATTGTCACTTGCAGTCTTGAAATATTTATAGAGAATGTGGAGGTAACAGGGAGAGAGAAGAATGGATTTGTGGCCAAGAAATCCAATCCTACTGAGCTCTTCTGCGTGGTCTGTCTCTTGGGAAATGAGGAATTCAGTCCCAGATGGTGAGCCTTCAGCTAAAGAAGATATCTGACTCCCACAGCAAGTGCAGTAGAACTTGGAACACATGTCTTTTCCCTTAGAAACAATTCACTCCATCAAAACGTAATCTTCAGCAGGAAGTCACAAGGATGGTGTAGTGAATGAGATACAGGTCCCTGCCCTGAGTTCCTCACCATTACTAGGAGAGACTGACATGTAAATGTAATTAGAGCAACAGACAAGAAGGGTGCTATCAGAGACATAGACAAAATGGTTTAGGAGCCAAGGGAGAGAGATGACTAAGCCACTTCCCTGTGAAGACAATGTGATAGTTGAGCTGGATCCTGAAAATTGAAGAGGGGTGAGCCAAGAAATGAAAGGCTTTTGACTATGGAGTGTAAGAGAAAGAATGACTTACTAAGGTTCTAGCTTGGGTCATGAGGACATTGGTGACATCTTGAGCTAAAATAAGTACTGGCAGAGAGAATAGATTTGGAGAAGAGAAGAAATTTGGAAACACTGAGTTGGAAGTGCTTATTGGAAATCCAGCTGTAGCTGTCCAATAGACTTGCATGCATGGGGCGGGGCTGCAGTTTGGAGAACTAATCAGCCTGTGGGGAAGGCACAGTAACTCCTAAGTCTCCTTATCTGCACAGGATAATATACTGCTTCAGATTAGTGGCTGTTAGAGCATCAGGATTCAGAGAACATAAACCTGATGTTCCCAGTAGACAAGAACTGCCAACTTAGTGTCCCCAAGTGCCAACAGGAATGCTTAAGAATAGCTGCTGAGGCAACCAGGGAGGAATTTATTCTCTAGGGAGCAGTAAGAAGAAACAACAGAATCTGGGGTTTGGGGGCTCTGCTCATGTCTCACCACCTTTCTCACATTATTGCTCTGAGGCGGAATGTCTTTTTTTTTTTTGTCCCTTTGTTCCAAGGGCCACATCTAGGCCTTGATACCAACAGTGACTCAGAGAGGTTGGTTCATCAGCTGGCATCTCCTTGCCTCCAAATTCAGACCACCTGCAGGGTTCTGCTGAGTGGAGGCTGTCCCTCATTACAGTTCCTAGTACCAATTGGTAAATAATAATTTTCAGTGGCCTCCTGAGTCTTTCCTCCATTCCATGAGCACCGCACACTCTTCCTAGGGATCCCCAAGATCTCCCCATGGTCCAGTAACCAAAAGGTTAAAGCTTGGCAGAGCAGGAGCCACTGGACTGTGCTCTACTTCTACAATTCTGACTGGGTGGAAAACATGCATTAAGGGGAATTCATATTTTAAACATGATCTTTAGCCACACTCCATCTAGGACTTATCCCTTGAGGACAGGTCCAGGGTCTCCCTCTAGCCAGGGTCCTCCTGGCACTACTCTGCACAGGCATTCATCAGGTAGGCATTGAGTTCTAGTCACTGAGCTGTTCTTAATCTGGGGTGACACAGACAGCCCTATGTCAGGCTGCAGCAAACCACAGGATGAAAAGCAGCTTCTCTTCCTGCAGTGTCAGTTTGACTTGAAGATTAGTAGGACAGGCACATTCTTTTATATTAAAATGAACACAAATATAATAAGAAGGAGAGAGTAGAATTCACATGAATTTTTAACTGTTGATCGGAGACAGACTTTAAAGACATTTCAGTTTGCTAAAGGTGGCTCCTTGCGATGTCTCCTCACTCCCTCTGCCAGCAGGAAAATTTGGGGTAAAGTTTGGAAAGCTCCAAATGGAAGTCTTGTTGGGAAATAAAAAAGTTCAAAGAGAGGCTGAGATGTCAGATCAGGTTAAAGGAGGGGGGAAGCCGAGTGAGTTGCCATTTATTTACAGGGCACTTACTATGTGTCAGGCACTGTGCAAAGTCTTTGCATGCACTATCTCAATTAAGCATCACAACAAGCCCACTTTAAAAAAAAATTACCACTCTTTTACAGATGAGGAAACTGAGAGACAGAGAACATAAGTTACTTCCCAAGTCAACACAGCTAGGAAATGGTGGAAGTGGGATTTGAACTGAGGATGGTCCCTTAGCCATGGGTAGATTCAATTTTCAGCAACACAATATAGGAAGAGCTGATGGTATGTGAGCAGCCACTTGCTCCTTGCTCCCAGGCTGTAGTAGGGTCATTTTGTTTGGTGCTGTGGAGGCATCTCCCAGCTCAGAGCCTGACCCACAGCAAGAGTGCTGCATATTTGTGGGATGAGTGCATGAATTGAGATGGCATCAAAATTAAATGGAACAATGTACAGAATAGCAGCTACTGTGTATTGAGAAGTTACAGTGTGGTAGGCAGTTCTAGGCACTTTACACCAACACATCTAATCCTCTTAAAAGCTTTTAGAGGTAGAACCATTATTATCTCTGCTTTTCAGATGAGGAAATTGAGGCACAGAAAGGTTAGAAGACTTGCCTGAGGTTACACAGCTGGGAAGTAGTAGAGTCAATATTTGCACCAGGGAGCCTGGCTCACAGTCCATGCTCTTCAGCATTTTGCACAGCGCCTGGTACATAGTAGATGCTTAATAAAGGGTCATTGATTGCTTGCCTGAGACCATAGATCTTTGGAATAACTGAGCAAAAAAGAGCCTTAGAGGTTGCTGAATCCTTCCAAACTTTCCTTCTATAGGTGGAGAAAACAAGGTTCTTTGGGTTCCTCAGGGAGTTCAGTTGGGGAGGGAGGTCCAGGACTTGACCCCACACTTCTGGCTGCTTCTCAGGGCTTTCACCACTGCCCTCAGGCTTCCCAGTTTCCTGGTGTCTAATCAGCTTGACATCTCTCACAGTACCTCCTGTGAGAAGAAAGTTGCTGGAGACACAATCTTCCCTAACAATCCCCTCAGGGGGCAAAATAATGATCTCCTCCTGTCAAGAAAATCCTCATGTCAGCACAACACATCATTCTCTTGGTCAGTCGGGGCTCAGGAGGTCTTGTTGGTAGCACAAGTCCCTGACTTTGCCAGTTTGACCATCTGTCTGCACAGAGTGTGGCCAGTGGCAACAGCCACCTTTGGGTGACCACGTCTCTGGGGCAAGATGGCAGCCTTCTTTAAGTTCTATTGCTATGGCCAGTAACCTAGAGATTTAGAGCAGGACTCAGTCTAACTTCTTCACTTCACGGGAGGTGAAACAGTGGGGAAGGAATGAAAGAAGGGTTTAGAGGGACCAAGACTATGTTACTGCTGCTTTTCCAATACTAGAAAATAATATTGTTCTTTTATGTTCAGCCTATTTCCAGCAACCCTATGAAATAAATAGTATTATTATTTATCATTTTACAGTGGAGGAAACCAAGTTACAGGGAGTTGGTAACATGCCCAAGGCCCCACAGGTAGAGCCAGAATTCGAATCCAGGAGAATAGGTGTCTCTTACCCACCACTTTATACAATTCCCCAATGTTCCCATTTCAATAAGTATTCTGTCATTATTGGACAAAGCTTGAAGGTCATCACCAAAGAGGGAAGCCCCCTTCTCCCAGCCCTCCACTTTGTTCTTTGCTTTCCTAAAGCATTTCATCCAGATGGCATTGATTGAAGGGTGGGGTGGGATGAGATGGTGAGGAGATGGAAGGAAACCCAGAGGAAAGAGAGATAGATGAGGAGCATGGAAGAGGATGGAGATGAAGGGCAAAGAGAGAAGGCAGAGAGTAGAACCCCTTCCCTAAGGTTGTTTCTCATCCTCCTAGCCACTCTGGGCTGCCTTCTGGTCAGGGCTGCCATTGACTACAACATCTACCCTGGCATTGCTGGGTTTTCCCTTGTTCCCAGAGCTGAGTTATAAAGATTCAAGCATTTGAAGAGCTGTGAACAATAGTAAACAGACAAACACATACCTGAAAAAGCCAAAGATAGTGTATGAAGAGGCCCCAGTGAACAGAATGTTGGACCCTTTTCAAGCACACTAACTCAGTCTCTCAGGTCACACACTATACATACCACACGTGCCCCCTGCCCACTGTGTGCAAGCATAGACACACACTCTCTTATTAGTCAGTCTTGCCTTCTCTGGGTTTACCTTGCCACCTGTCTTCTGTCTTTCCTTCATGCCACCCTTAGCTAGAGTGTCAGCATCTCTGGTTCTGATTAAAGCTCATGGGCTCTCATTCTTAACATAACAAGTTAAAAGCATTTTATTGCTTTTCCTTGTCCCCATGGCCATGTCTTGAGTTTGGTGTCTGTGCAGATCTCAGGGTTGGGGCCAAGTGCTCACCTGCAGAGACGAAAAAGATGCCTGCGCTAAGGATGACATTGTGTCTGCTGCGGTGGAACTCGCTGGCTGCCACACAGAGCCCGCCGAAGAAGAGCAGCGTGACGCTGAGGATGGGGAAGATGCTGGAGGCCCTCACAGCCCCTGCAAAGAGAAGGAGAGAGGGCTCTGCCTGGTCCCTAGCCAGCCCCAGGCCCACCTGCCTGGGCATGGGATACCTGTAGGGACAGTGTGAGAGCTGGGGACAGAGCCTGTGTCTAACATGAGCATGAGAGCTGTGGAATCACCAGGTCCTGTGCTTGGGCACCTTTGCAGTTAATATCCTGAATTTATTAATCATTTTAGTTTTGTATCTGTGTTTTGTAAGGAAGTCTGATGGACCATCACAGCATACACTGGGGGCTTAGAGCCTTGACTCACGTGGGATTCCACCACCCACCACATCACCAACTCCCCTTCTCCTTGGGATGGGTCCTCAGCTGCCACTTCTCTGTCCAAAGAATGACCACTGCCACTCTCCACTCCTGGTGGGGCCTGGGCATGGACATAAAGAGAATCAGGGTTGGGTGCAAGCCCCAGGCACCTTTGAGTGTCCCCGTGCAGAAAGGTATGTGATATTACAGAGCAAATACAAGACACTCTGCTGGGCTAAAAGAGAGAGATTGCAAAAGAAAGGAAAATTTTGTCTTGCCTACATATTAAACCAGGAGCCCAGGATTTTCATTTTGCACTGGCCCTGCAAATATATAGCCAACCCTGGTCCCAGGATTCCCATGAGATTAAACCCTAGTTACCAAAATGCAGGCTTTTCCTAGCACATACCTACATCTGCACAGCACTGGGTTGGTGTGTATATTTGAAATGTGTGGTTATGAAATGTATAAGCATGGCTGTTTACCATATAGTACAGGAACCATTTGGTGATTCGTTGGTGGCCAACCCCATTGTACCTCACAAATGTGGTACAGCAAACCCTGAGAACCCTGGATACACTTGTCTGCCTCCCACCAAATGGCTACCACTGCCATTTCTTCCTAAGTTAGTTGGTTCCTATTCAGGAATAGCCCAGTGGACATGTGGTGGCTTCAGAACAAACAGATTTTACTGGCTTCCTTCCTTGTTTCTTCTTTTTAAACTACCTGGGGTTGTTGGGGTCTTTGGGGGCAGGGAAGGGAAGCTTATTCCAGTGTAGTTCCATCATCAGTGTCTATTATGGTGCATCTCTGTTCCCGAGGACCTGTGAGCAAATAAACCTTCTGCTGTAAGTTTAAGCTGTCTCTTACTGAACAGCATGCAAGAAGGAGGCATAGCAGAAAGATCAGTGTGCAGAATCTCATCCTGCTATAGTGTGGTCACACCAGGAACTGGTATCACAAGCACTGGGGACCAGAGATCCCTGCAGGAACATGCCCTAGCCCTATGTGGTTGGGTCAGTGGTTCCCATATTCTCAGCAGGAAATTCATGTGCTGGTTAAGGTCCCCCTTTAACCTCAATCTGGTTCTGTGGCTAATGGTGGAGCATAAATGGACCATGGTGAGGACCCCCACCTTTCCAGAAGAAGAAACATATTTTGTCGGAAAAACAATGGACTGCTCTGAAGGACTTAAAATCAGTTGTGCAAGTTATGAAATAGAAGTCACAGTTCTGTTTAGTCTCCAGCAGGGCAAACATCACAATTTTTCATCAATTAGGAAAGAAAAACAAAGAACTATGAGCACTCTGGTGAAACCCCACTGGGTATGACTTTAAAGTCCTTCTCTTTTGAGGGGCCCAAGTAATCTCTGTCATCCCCAAACTTTGGTCAAACCACATCTCTAAATATGGCCTTTATTCCCCACAGCAAATCTGTTTGGGCTGCTGGTATAAAGACATCCTAGGAAGCATTTGGGTAAGTCCTTGTAAATGGATAAGGACTGAAAAGAGATAAATGCTATGTTTATGTTGTAAAAATTACAACATAATTTTCAAATTGACCCCATACCACTTACATTGTTAAGTGATTAAAGGCTCATACATAGACCCACAGCCCATCTGCAGACTAGCAGCCATGAATAGAACTAAAAATGATTTTAATTGTAAAAACACTTCTTGAGTGATGAGTTAGATGCATAATCTGAATGGGACAACTTCTTGGAGTTTTTATTTTAATAGCAGTTTAAAAAGAAACAAAAATGCTCCCTAATAAAATTCATCAATGTCTTAGAATTCTCCTTTCAAGTGAACTGTATACACATGCTCATTAAAGAAGTTACATTTAAATGACATTAAATCCCAAGTTCTCCCTGTGCCTTGGTCAATGTCAAGCCCATGTCTGCAGCTGGACTTCTCCATCACTCATCTCATGAGTTAACAAAAAGAGCTAACGCATATAGTTCCATGATGACATTTTGGTCCTGGAGCTAAGTGTGATGTGCATTAGTTTATTTAATTTTCATGACCCTGTTGGATGGATGACATTATAATCCCACTTCTGACTAGATAGAGAAAGCTAAGATATGGAGAGATAGGCAGCTTGGCTTTAAAGTGCAGGTTGGAGATAACATCCAACCTAGCTGGTAAGGAATCAGACGGAGTAAAAGTCCATGTTGACCAGTCTCCAGAGACCTTGCTCTAAGCCACCACACTTTTTAGCCACCCCATGTACAGTATTTGACAGTCCCATGTAATTTCTGGGGTATGACCTTGGGACAATCCTACAAAGACACTAACCCTGTCCTAGTAGGATTGAAATGGAAGGAAAGCCAAAGAGAGGTGAATTTTGCTTGCACTTACTCCCCCAGGTCTTCCCCTTAAGACCTCACCCATTAGCAGCTCACCCGTTAGCACCTCATCCATTAGCACTTTTCCCATTAGCACCTCAAATCAGCCCTCTGGGGAAGGTGAAACCTTGGATTCCAGTTAAAGAAAATGCTTTAAATTTCCTCCCATGCAGACTACAAAGAATCTTCAGTTTTGAGTCGCCTACATTTTTTCCCCTTCTATTTCTATTCATTGAAATTAGAAACTTAGATAGATATCAGAACCACTTGAAAGTCTCTGTCTAGTAGCAAAGGTCCCCTGAAGGGTCCTATGCATGTATTCATTTCTAGGAGTGAGTACGAGCAGCCTCAAACTCCAGGGCAGCTGGGTGACCACAGGGCACCCTTCCCTCCCCTCAGGGAGACCCAAGAAGTGGGGAACTTACGAAGGAGATACTCCGCTGTGTCCTGTTCATAGTCAGCATCCTCCGGGAAGTGATCTATTTTCTTGCACACCCCTCGGAAAGCCCCTGTGGAAACAAACACGGTCCTGAGCTGGGGGAAAAGACAGAGCCCCTGGGCCCAGCTGGGTCCTCGCCCCACATGGTGAAGACCTGTTCCTGGTCTTTGCAGGATGTGTGTATGTTGGCCCATTAGCATCTTTCTTAGGGCACAGAAAGAAGGCCAGTAGAGGGGGGGAAATGTCTGAAATTTTCTGTTTCCTAGATTTGGCATGATCTTGGGATCCATTTAGAAGTGCAAAGAACTATGAAGTCTAAGCATTCATTGAGGACTGTCTTCTCTTTTCCCTTTTTTCCCAAGTTGTGAGGGAAAACAGGAAAAGGAAGCAGAATTTCCATATACGATTCCCCTTCCCATTTTACAGACAATGAAATTGGGCATAGGAATTTTGCTTGTGCTCACATGAGGAAAGAGAAGCATTAAGATTCCAGTCGAGATCTGCTGGCTCCTGAGTGGAGATTCCAGGCATCTCAGGAGTAGTCTGCTCTCTCTGGTAATGCTCATACCTGGCACAGGTCCTTCCCAGCCCGCTGCCCTGGCCCAGGACCAGGGTAGTCTGCTGAGCTCTGCTGTGTGGCTCACCACTTTGGGAGGCACAGAACTGCGAAGCTGCATCTTGGGAAAATTGACTGTCAGCATTTCGCTTCCTTTTCTTTCTTCAGCATCAGCTTGACTTAACTCATTGTGGGTGTTTGATAATCGTTGTGGGTGTTTGTTAACTATCCAATTAACCAGTCTCTGGGGGCAGCTTAATGGTTCTGCCATTTCTTATGCACGACAAACAATTTCAGAACTTCTTACCACAAACAGCATGGAATTATGCATTATTGTTCTGGTCCCTACCAGCAGAGGTAGTGGGAGAAGTGGTGTCATGGACAGTGGACAAGGTTTAGAATCACATGGGCTGGGCTTTTACTGTGAGAATGAAATAAGGTGATATATGAAGATGAGTTAATTGTTTTTGCAAAGATCTAGGCATGTCAGAATAATGGCCAACACTTAAAGTGCTTCCAATGGGCCAGGAGAAGAGCAGAAACCTTACTTTCTTCTTCCATTCACACTTGTCTACCACCCTAGGAGGCAGGGGCTATTCACACTGACATTTGACAATGAGGCTACTCAAGACCACAGAGGGGCTCCAGGTGTCAGAGTTGAAACTGGGCAATTGCTGTTTGAACCCAGTCTTCAGAGCCTGTGGTTTTCCCCATTACACTATGAATGGCAGCCATGATTATTATTTGTATTATTATCTTATAATAATAAGAGTGTATATTTAACCCCAACTATAAGGCGACTTCAAGCCAGAGGCATTTTATGTAAGTATGATGCAATATGAAACCATCCTCTTGGTTCTGATTCTTTGCCCACCAGGTAAATGATAGACTCAGAAACCAGAAGGGGTGTCCTGAGGAGGAGACTGAAAGATTCAAGGAACTTCTTGGAAGAAAGAGAAATTCATAACTTTTTTCCTGATATTGAAAAAGGCCTTTTGTTGTTGTTTCTTTTTTTTTTGCTTAGATGTTTGAGGTTCATTCACATGTCCCTGTTTGTTTTTAAGCTCTCTCCTCTTCCAACTGACTGGATATAAGTTAGAATAAGTCACTCACACTGAGCACACACCATATACCACATACCATTCTGGGCACTTGACCTGTTTCATTTTCTTTAGCTCTCAAAACAGTCATACGAGGCACCTGGTATTATGATCCTTATTTTCCAGAGGAGGAAACTGAGGCTTAGTGAAGTAAGTGATTTCCCCATGGACACAGCTCTAAGCATCTCCCTCCAAGGGCAAGTCTGCCTGACACCTAAGTTCCTAACCATCATTGTGAATCCTTCTCTCTTCAACATGTTTTAGAGTCGGAAGCAAAGTCCTTTGCTAGGTGGCTTTATGATAGTTTTGTAGTCCTTCCACTGTTATCAAACTGGACCAGTGGCTTTTTCATCAACCAGGCTTTCCCCATGGTATATGTCAGGATCCACTGAGCAGGGCACGGGCAGTGATTGTGGGACCATCCATTGTTAGTTGTCTTACATCCTTCAACAAAGATTTCATGGGAAGAGAAGGTTCAGCTGAAGATGAAATGCAAACTCTACTAAAACAAACCAGTCAGAACCATGTGGTTGTAAGGACCTACCCACATACCTACATCTGTGTGTGACATGGGCCTTACCCAAGGTGGCCTAAGGCAGCTTGAAACAAGTTAGGACTTAGATATGGCTAAGACTGTAGCTTCCAGAGAAACATCTCTGATTTTTGATGATCTATAGCAGCCAACCACCTGTGTTTTTATTTTTCACAGCCTATGAGCTAAGAGTGGTTTTTGCATATTTAGATGGTTGGAAAAAAATCAAAAGAATATTTTTTCATGGTGTAAAACATATACATGAAATTCAAATTTCAGTTTTGATAAATAAAATTGTATGGAAATACAACCATTCCCATTTGTTTGTAGCTTCCACTCTATAACAGAAATGCTGAGTATTTATTTGTGGCAGAGATGGCAGAGTTGAAAATAGTTACTACCTTACTATGAAAAATTTTACTGATCCCTATTCTAAAGATTTCTGTGCTGTGAGGTAGCACAAAGTCTGTGAGAGCAAAAGAGAGCAAAGAACAGTCTGAATCTCCCTGAGATCAGAAGACATAATCCAGGTGGCACTTCTAAAGCAGACAGTGGCAGGTGTCAAGGATTGCAGAATGGTTTGTGTTTTATTGTTTTGTTTTATGTGCAGTATTTTAGTGTATAGGACATGCTTATTGATTTAAAAGACAGGGAGAGTGGGAGGGAGAGAAACATAGACAGACTGCCTCTCATACTTGCCCTAACCAGGAATCGAACCCACAACCTTTCAGTTTACAGGTGACACTCCAGCCAACTGAGCCACACCAATCAGGGCTTGTTGCAATTTTTAAAAAATTACATGTGTTTCTGCAATTTAAAATTTAGGATTTGGCACATGAAAGCCTGATTTACAAATTCTCTTTAAAAACAAGGATCTCGAAAAGGTCACTGGTTTCCGACCAAGATGGAGGCATAGGTAGCCACACTGTGCCTCCTCGCACAACCAAGATAGGGACAACAACAATATAGAAACAAAATAACAACCAGAACTGACAGAAAATTGAAGTATATGGAAGTCAGTCACCCAAGGAGTTAAAATTGGACCCGTTCATTCAGACTGGTAGGAGGGGCAGAGTTGGGCCAGGCAAGGGACGCAGAGTGGAGAGCAGAGCAACCTGGGTGGTGCACAGGACCCCAGTGGGCAGACCCTGGGTGCACAAGTGGTGGTGGCTGGCGGACCCAGCGAGGTGGCCATTGTGAATCAAGACACTGCGCCCAACTCAGGATCCCAGCTCCAGGAAATAGAGCTTTGGGTCGCTGACTGAGGAGGAAGGTCCTGCTGGGTGCACAGGCCCACCCACACTGGAATTGGTGCCAGAGGGGCCCAGTTGGCTCACAGAAAGTGGCGGAGGGGTCTGGGGTCTTATGGAGAGTGGAGCAAGCACCATTGTTCCTTCTTGGACCCCACCTCCACATACAGCATCACAACCCAGCGACTGGGGTGCCCCGCCCTGGTGAACACCTAAGGCCCTGCCCCTCACTACAGGTGCTCGACAAGACCAAAAAAAAGCAGCAAAGAGATGGCTCAAACAGAAGAATTGAAAGCCCCAGAACCCATTCTTTTAAGCGACCAAGAGATAGCCAACCTATCAGATGCACAGTTCAAAGCACTGGTGATCAGGAAGCTCACAGAATTGGTTGATTTTGGTCACAAACTAGATGAAAAAATGAAGGCTATAATAAGTGAAATGAAGAAAAATGCACAGGATGGAATGAAAGATGGGTCTCACATCAATGGAGTGGACC
>CM052540.1:81694296-81742149 GCA_028533065.1 Trachops cirrhosus | reverse complement strand
GTATTCCAAGTCATGAAAGACAAGGACCTACATCCCAGATTGCTCTATCCAGCAAAGCTTTCATTTAGAATGGAAGGGCAGATAAAGTGCTTCTCAGATAAGGTCAAATTAAAGGAGCTCGTCATCACCAAGCCCTTATTGTATGAAATATTAAAGGGACTTATCTAAGAAAAAGAAGATTAAAAAAATATGTACAGTAAAATGACAGCAAACTCACAATTATTAGCAACTGCACCTAAAACAAAAACAAGAAGAAACTAAGCAAACAACTAGAACAAGAACAGAACCACAGAAATGGAGATTACATGGAGGGTTAGCAACAGGGGAGTGGGAGGAGGAGAGAGCGGGGAAAGGTACGAAGAATAAGTAGCAATGAAGGTAGATAGAAAATAGACAGGGGGAGGGCAAGAATAGTAGAAGAAATGTAGAAGCTAAAGAACTTATGACACATGGACATGAATTAAAGAAGGGAATGTGGGTGGGAGAGGGTGTTCAGGGTGGAGGGGAATGAAGGGGGGGAATGGGACAACTGTAATAGCATAATCAATAAAATATATTTAAAAAATAAAAATAAATAAAAACAAGGATCTCTGTCCCATGTGTCCATGTGGCAGCAAACCCTAGCAGATAGACATCCACAGCTCCCTTTCAATGGGGCACAAGAGCTCTAGTTGGCTAGAGTTTCCACCTGGGTCTTGAGTACTTGAGGTACCTATGGCAAATTACCTCCCTAACTTCAGATTCTTCTACAGAGTGAAGACAATAATAGTAACTTCAGAGAATTCTCACAAGAATTAACTGAGGCAGTGATAGAAGTTTCAGCGCCAGTCCCTGTTCTCAGCACTTTACTCATAACTCTTAATCAGGCAATAATGCAAAGCACTTACTACAGTTCCTGGCACATGGTAAGAGCTCAGTAAATTATAACTATTACTACCATTGACTTCGGTAGGTATTTTAGGACCAGAAGAGACACACTAGTGCTGCCGTGAGATTTTAAATAGCAATATAAAAAGAAAGAGAAGCAGGAATTTCCCTGAGGATGATTCCACACTGAGAATGAAGCTGCTGGCACCTCAAGTCATACACTCATCAAAAAGTGAGCTTGGCCATTTATATAAGTAGCATGTTGCTGGCTCCCAGAAATAACCTCCAATTAGCATTTCCATGTATTTTCTTTCAGGTTTTTTCTCCCCCTGTGCTTTCACATACAAATGGTTTTATAAAATTGGGATCATGCTGTTCTTCTCAATTACATATTCTCATGAGTATTTCCCTATATCAGTAGATTTAAGAAAATAGGATGGGGGTGGACTTGCTCATGAACTGCAGAGGATGGAACCAAGGGAGATGTTGACAACACACACACTGCAAAGATGGAGTTGGATGCAGAGACAAGCACTGTCCTCACAGTTTCAGCTAAGGCACTGGGGCAGAGAGAAGCAGAAGCCAGGAATGTGAAACCAGGAAGAGGTGCAGTGGTGGCTGGTTTGGGAGAGAGATGCAGTATTTACAGGTGAGAAGTGATGGGAACCCAGGGTAGGTCAAGGCCAAGAGTGAAGCTGTGAGAAGCCACTGACCCCAGGTCCCTTGGGACAATGTTTGGCATGGAAGATAAAGCCAACAGGATTTCCTGAAGTGTGGAAGTACAAATGCAAAGATTGCTTTTGTTGTGACAACAACCTAATCCTGGGTAGAGATGATTGTGCTGATGGTTCATCTCTGGCTCAGATAATGGAAGAATACTTTCTTCATATGAGGAAGGGTACCTCCTTCTTAAAGGTTAACCTTAGAAATATTTCCATTAGAATCAAGAATGAGATATGAGTGCCCACTACTGCCTCTATTATACCATGATTCTATAAGGTCTAGGGCAAGAAAAAAATAAAACAGAATGAATAGTTATAAGCAATAGAAAAAACAGGATGTAATTATCATTTTTCCAGGTGATAGAATAATCTATTTGGGAAGCTGAAGGCTATTTGCTAGAAAAAAGTTTAGAGTGAATGAAAGAGCTCAGTGTGGGGACTTATTATAAGATACTAAACTACACAATAAAGCTGTAATAAATAAATCACTATGGTCCTGACATTTAAAAGTAACGTTTATTAGGATATCTTTTCCAATGCAGAGGAATATTACAAAAAATAGGAGAAGCAGTCCATTATTCTACATTCCAATAATCCATGTAAAATTAATATATGTATATAGAAAATTCAAACAGTATACATAGAAAGGCATAAGATTAAAACTAAAAGCATTTTCCTCATCACCAAAAATTCCCTCACTTAGTAACCTAGTAGAGTGATTTTTGTTAACTGAATATTGAGTGAAATCATGTCTAAGCTGAGATCCACAGGTTAATTAAAAGTTAATTAAAAGTAAGAGGGGGGCATGTTGCTTCAGGCAACATGTGTGATGAAGAGAGAGAGAGAAAAACTCTTTTGAGAACTGGAGCAGTTAAGGTATTCAGAAACTCAAAGATGGTTGGTCATAGGAACAGATCCAGTGGTTACAGGTGAGAGGTAATGAGGTGATGTGATCCTGGGAGGGCAGGTCTGAGAACTGGGTTGTGACCATTGGTTGATTCAACCTTTGTCCTCTCTCCCTACTTCCTTTTTTCTTTCCCTCCCTTCTTCCAAATTAATGGGCCCCCACAGTGTACTAGAGCTATTTTAAGTCCTAAGAATTTACTAGTGGCCAAGACAGAAGATTCTGGTCCTCAGAACTTACATTCTCGTTGGGTACAGTATCCATAGACTACTGAATAAATGAACAGGACAATTGTGCTTTGAAGGAAACACAATAGGATGATGTGGTGTCCACTACTCATTGGGTGAGGGCAGGTGGTGGACCATTTTGGGTAGGTGGGCCTGGAAGGACACTTGAGCTCAGACCTGAATACAGGGATATGCAGACCCAGGGAAAGGACTTTCCAGGCCGAGGGGCTCCAAGTGCAGAGGCTCTCCAAGGTGGGAGTGGCTTGGCTAATTTGAGGAACAAAAGGAAGGTCCACAGGGCAAAAGTGGGCCTATGGTGGTGGTTTCACCAGGCCCAACAGCGGCCCTCCTAGTGGTCCCTTCAGCAATGGGGTCTCTGGAATATCTAGTAGGAGGTTGGGTTCCACAAGGACCAAGTTCAATGTCATCTCTTCCTTGGGGTTGGGGTGACCAAAAGGACTGACATGGTCCCAAGTAGCTTCCAAATAAGGGAGGTGGTAAGGGTGGGGAGGGAGTCTGGAGAACAGGATATTCATGTTTTTAACTCTTAGAGCCCTTGTCACAAATGTCCAGGAAAAAATTGTGCTTTCAAGTTCCGTAGTTCAGCCACCAATCTAAGTATTTCCCTTCATATCCCAGCAGTGTGGGCCCTAGCCTCGTCCTAGAACACAGCCAGCAGCAGTCATGAAGAGGGATAAGGCTGCTCAGCTGTGAATTTTTACAAGTCAGAGTCTCTTCAGCAGGTACATATTTGACCTCTAGAAGAGTCATGTCATGCAGTGGTCACAGCATGAGCTTTGGGGCCCTCAGACTTGAGTTCAAATCTCTGTTTCACTACTAACTAATTTACTTGGGTAATTTTGACTGAGTTAATTATTTCCCTGAGCCTTGATCTTCTTATTTCTAAAATATCGATAACCTGCAGAATGTCAGAAGTTTTCAAAGAAATAATTATTTGGTCAGTTGTTTGTTCAGGCCTTCCTGGGTCTTCCTCATAACCCAGTGAAGCAGGCACCACCACTGGGCATAGGGTGGCATGAGGAGCATGGGTTCTGGGGCCAGACTACCTGGGTTTGAATGCTGGCTGTGCCACATTTTAGCTGCATGTTACTTAACTCATGTGTGTCTCATTTGCACATTTGTAAACTGAGAGTAATAGTATCTAGCTCATGAGGTTTTTATGATGATAAGAAGAGGTAATATTTGTTGAGTGCTTTAGAGTGATGCTTACTTAGCACGTGGTAAGTATTGTGTAAGTGTATGTTAATTTAATAAATACACTTATAGATGGGGAAACTGAGTCATAAACCAAGGTCTTTCCAACCCCAGGGCCTGAGCACTTAGAAAAATCCTCTGAATAATACTAACATAGCAGTGGGTAGCAAGAAAAAGGTTAATAAGAAAGAACTATTAATGCTATTAGCATTTCTTTTGGGGTATGGGGGTGGGAGGACACCAGTCCTTTCTTCACCCTCACATAGACACATATATGCATATGTGCAGATCTATGTGTGTGGGTGCTTGCATGTGGGTGTACACACATAGGATAGCACAGGCAAGGAGCCTGAGGAGGCATCACACTCCAGCAGGAGTAGGCTTAGCCCACCTGCTATGCCAAGTTTGGGTAAGGGCAGACAGAGCTTTTCTGGGTCATGTAAATACAGCTTTGCATTTAGAGTTTTCATCTTCAAGTCAGGAAATACTGGACCTAGAGCAGAGAGGCCTGGAGTAGTGCAAGTGTCATCTGAGGCTACACTTTCACAAGTTTGCAGTCCTGAAGGAAGACCTTGAATGGGGGTGGGGCACAGCTGTGTCCTGGACATCCTTTCTCTAGTGGGAGGACAGAACATTAGCACAGCCTCTCAATGGTCTTCCAAGAGGGACCTTCCTGTGAGCAGCTCACATGGATGGTCCTGGGGCAGGATTTGGTGGCTATGGCACCAGCCAACCCAGCAAAGGGACACTACTTCTGAGCAGTCTCTGGATAGTTACCATGTGCTCACAATGAGGTAGACTCCCTCTAACCAGCCTATCCAACCCAGCAACAGTGCCAAAACCTGGGTCAGCCCAGAACTACAGCCAACACAGGGCCCAGAGCTTGATGCCCATCTCAGCCACAAGTCCCACTCAAATTTTAGACTTGAAAGTCCAGCTCAGAGCCCCAGACTAAAGCTGATCAGAGACTAGGGCCCTGGGTCCAGCAATATAAGCCTTCATTAGGTTCCCATTGTGAAGAATTTGCCTTGAGAAACCAGGAAAGAGGAAAAAAGATCAAGTTTGCCTATGCCCCTGGGTACTTGGGTTAAGAGAGCAAAAATAACTGCTTGACTATACAAGTGTTTCCTGGTGTTAGAGCAGATTTTTATTATTTGCAGATAAGGATACCTTGAAACATATTTCCAATGAAGGCTGCACATGGGCAGGTGAGTTGGAAAATACTGATGCACAGTTCTAGCCCCAGAGATTCTTACTCAGTCAGGCCATCTGAGTTTTTCAGAGCTTCCCAGGAAGGCTGAACTGTCCAACTGATATTAAACACAGCCCCCAGGTGAATTCACTTAAAATTAGGGGCCATTATTTCACAATAAATAATGAACTTCAAAGATGTGCTTCCAAGTTTCTCTTGAAAATAAAATGATCGTTTATGAAAACATGTTTATTTTGTCTTATCTTTTCTAACCATGCACCAGGGTAAACAAAAAAGGAAGCCATGTTGCTTTTTGGTGGAAGGGCTAATAATTTTTTTAATAAAATCGCATGATGATCCAATATGAAATCCTTCACTTTCCCAGTTGAGTTGTAAAGCTTGACTTTCACAGCAGGATCATAAAGTGGGTCATTTTTGCAAAACATTTGGGCATGTCATCAAGTTTCTCAAGGACTTCTCTTAATCCTTTGATATTCAAGGCATCATATATGCCTATAATATTATTCTTATTGACTATCTCTTCTTCCATTGTTACCTGGTGTTCCTCTGCCAGGCTCTCACTGTCCATGTTTGGCATGTCACATCACTCCAGGAGACCCCTAATGTCCCTCACATTCATTTCATGATGTCCTGTGTGTTTTGCTAGATATGCAGTCTCCCTTTGCAATTTATAACCCCCTCTTCTGATGTTACTGAACTGCTGTTGGTGCACAATGCTGATTAATTCTTTTGTTTGACAGATGTCCACTGAGGTAATCACTTCACATTAAGCAGCATTCTTGGCACAAGGAGTTTGTTAGCGAACTAAACAGACTAGGTTCCAGATCTCAAGGCTGTTATATTCTAGTAGGGAGAGACCTACAGTGAATGAGTAAATTTATTAATTATCATTACATTTGTTATATTATTAAATATATCAAATACAATTATAAATATATTAATTATTATTTATTACAAATATATTTAAATCTAATTATTCATTATAAATACATTTAAGTATAATTATATTTATTATAAATATACTTAAGTACAATTAACACTGTAAATATATTGGAATACAATTATAAATATATTAATTATTATTTATTCATTAAACAAATGTTTCTGTAAAAAGTAAAAGGTAATTTCAGATAGTGGTAAGTGCCACAAAAATAATAAACCTTATTTTTTATTTGCATATTTTACTTTATTTATTTATTTCTGGGAGTTATATTACTTTTTATTTCTTTTTTAAAAAATTATTTTATTGTTGTTCAATTACCATTGTCTCATTTTCCCCCCACCACTCCCACCCACCCCAACCAAACCCACCTCCCTCCCTTGCTTCCAACCTCCCCCTTGGTTTTGTCCATGTGTCCTTTATAGGAAAATGGGGGGAAAATAGGAGGTTCCTGAAAGCCCTTCCCCCATTTTCCCCTCCCCCTCCTCTCTGGCTATTGATAGATTGGTTCTTAATTTCAATGTCTTGGGTTATATTTTGTTTGCTTTTTTCTTTTGTTGATTATGTTCTAGTTAAATGTGAGATCATATGGTATTTGTGTCTCACTGCCTGGCTTATTTCTCTTAGCATAATGCTCTCCAGTTTCATTCATGCTGTCACAAAGGGTAGAAGCTCCTTCTTTCTCTCTGCTGTGTAGTATTCCATTGTGTAAATGTACCATAGTTTTTTTATCCACTCATTTACTGATGGTCACCTAGGTTGCTTCCAGCACTTGGCTAGTGTAAATTGTGCGGCAATGAACATTGGGGTGCATAGGTTCTTTTGAATTGGTGTTTCAGGGCTCTTAGGATATAATCCCAGCAGTGGATTTGCTGGGTCAAAAGGCAGTTACATTTTTAGTTTTCTAAGGAACCTCCATACTGTTTTCCATAGTGGCTGCACCAGTCTGCATTCCCACCAACAGTGCACTAGGGTTCCCTTTTCTCCACATCCTCTTCAACACATTTGTTTAAGATGGCCATTTTGACCAGTGTGAAGTGGTATCTCATTGTGGTTTCAATCTGCATCTCTCTGATAGCTAGTGATGCTGAGCATCTTTTCATGTGTCTCTGGATCCTCTGTGTATCCTCCTTGGAGAAGTGTCTGTTCAAGCCTTTTGCCCATTTTTTAATTGGGTTTTTTGTCTTCCTAGAGTGGAGTCATGTGAGTTCTTTATATATTTTGGAGATCAAACCGTTGTCTGAGGTATCATTGGCAAATATGTTTTCTCATATAGTTGGTTCTCTTTTTGTTTTAATGCTGTCTTCTTTAGCCATGCAGAAGCTTTTTAATTTGATGAGATCCCATTTGTTTATTCTTTCCTTTATGTCCCTTGCTTTAGGGGACATATCAGTGAAGATGTTGCTGCATGGAATGTATGAGATTTTCCTGCCTATGTTTTCCTCTAGGACTTTTATGGTGTCATGACTTATATTTAAATCTTTTATCCACCTTGAATTTATTTTTGTGTATGGTGTAAGTTGGTGCTCGAGTTTCATTTTTTCGCACTTAGCTCTCTAGGTCTCCCAACACCATTTGTTGAAGAGGCTATTTTTACTCCACTTTATATTCCTGCCCACTTTGTCAAATATTAATTGACCATAGAGACTTGGGTTTATTTCTTGGCTCTCTGTCCTGTTCCATTGGTCTATGTGTCTGTTCTTATGCCAGCAACAGGCTGTTTTGATTACAGTAATATAGTTTGATATCA
This sequence comes from Trachops cirrhosus, assembly GCA_028533065.1. Taxonomy (NCBI): domain Eukaryota; kingdom Metazoa; phylum Chordata; class Mammalia; order Chiroptera; family Phyllostomidae; genus Trachops; species Trachops cirrhosus. The sequence goes on along the minus strand of CM052540.1, from coordinate 81,734,311 downwards.
GGTATTGAGATCCCTCTTACTTTGTTCTTCTTTCTCCAAATTGCTGCAGCTATTCGGGGTCATTTATGTTTCCATATAAATCTCTGAAATTAAACTTTATTTTACTAAGGAGAGAGAGTGACTCAGGGAGGACAGGAGGGACACTCATGAGTTTGGTTGGATAGGGAAAACCACTTGGAGAAGGGAGCTTGAATGGCAAGATGAAGCCACCCATGGGAAGATTTGAGAGATGAGCTTTCTAGGAAAAGGGCACAGCAAGTGCAAAGGCCTGGGGAAGGGTAACCCTTAGTGTGTTTCTGAAACCAAGACAATCACAGGCAACTGGAGCAGAGTGAGTGAGGAGAAGTGAAATGAGACCAGATCCATGAACAAGCCAGATGATGGAGTGCCTTCCAAGTCAGGTCAGAGGTTGGGAAGGAGTGTGGTCCACACATTTGGAAGGCGTTAAACATGTGACAAGCACAATCTGATTTTTAGTTTTAAAATGTCTCTTGGATGCCAGGGGCTTGCAGGGGAGCAGGAATGGAAGTGTATTTTCAGAGGCATCACTGAAAGCCATCATGACCCTCTGAAGATGTGATTGGTGATGAGGACAGAACAGCAGTCTAGCCAGTGTCCTGCCCCATCCACTCAGAGAGAGATGCCCAGTAGAGAAAGTGTCCTGCCTTGGAACCAAGTACAGGAAATCTAATAGAAAGAAGGGACTGTAGGTGTTTCCTGTCCCATTCTGTACCCAGGTTAACAGGCCTGCTTTATTTCCAAAAAGTCTGATATTGGGAGACTTTCTTGAACAGCCCATTGGGTGGGTCTGGGGTAAAATGACTTCTCTGGTCCTAATTATTTAGTTAATTCAGGTCCAACTGGAACACTGACCTAGCCCCAAAGCTAGGTATCAGCCAGTCTTAGAGCATGGAGCCCAGGGCCCAGCACAGAGCCCTGCCTATCCTGGCTAAGACCACAATTCTAGTCTAGTTGTCTGTTCTAAATCTCCTTGCCACCTGTCACCCAATATAGCCCCTGGGGTAGGATTAGCTAGTCAGGCAGCTTTGTGTTTTGGAATACCAGCTAAGCAGGAGTTCAGGGAGAGAGAGAGAATGAGAATTGGAAATCATTTGGTTTTGACTTTTACAAAAGAGCATTCAAATATCATGGAAAAAATTAGAAGTGTGTTGACTTTCCTTATTTAATGGCTTACTATTATTATTTTAATGTTGAATTATCTCTGAGGGTGGGGTGGTCACCATAATCATTTTAGTGCTTCTAAAATCCTTCTGAATCCTGCTTTGGGAAGCAGTAACAGTCAAGAACTTATTCATTTTCCAGACCACATTGATGGCTGTGGCTATGCCAGGGATTCAGGGGAGAGGGCTGTGGCCTCTTCATCTCTGCTGCTTTTAGGTCGGCTCTTATTAGAAAAAAAAGCACAATCCTGGGACCTTATATGATGCACTGACTCAGATGGAGTCTGAAAACCTGTACTTTTTATAGCAGGCACCTGTAGGATTCTAATGCCATGTTCTGTAGCCAGATGGACACTTGGCCAATCACATGCACAAAAGACTTGGCCTCTGTGGGTATTTGAGATCTTGGCTGGAACACAGGCTAGCTAGGTTTGGAGGTTTGGAGGGTTTGTAAAGAGTGATTCTCTCTTATGAAATCTGAGGTTGAGACCATATGTTTGAGTTTCCTCAGCAAAAGAGCATCACATAGCCCTTGTTTTCACATAGCCTTCAATTTCACAGGTGCCAGCAGACTTTCGTGTCACTCCCAAATGTAGCTCTGCACATGGCCACAGGAGCACAATGATATTCATTGGGCAACTCTGATCCTGTTCCTCATCACCAAACCCTCCATTTGTGCTCTAACTACTGTAAGTAGGGCACAATTACAGTATCATGTGTGGATGTGTGGGGTTCAAAAGATTATTCTTTCTTTAAAAAATTTTTTAGAGAATTTTTCTTTATTTCACTTAGTGTAACCTTCATTTCTTCCTGGGTATTTTTTCTAAAGATTTTATTTATTCACTTTTAGAGAAAGGGGAAGGGAGGGAGAAAGAGAGGGAGGGAAACATCAATGTGTGGTTGCCTCTCCTGCACCCCCAACTGGGGACCTGGCCTGCAACCCAGGCATGTGCTCTGACTGGGAATCAAACCAGCGACCCTTTGGTTCACAAGTTGGCCAATCCAAAGTCACATGAGCCAGGGCAAATATTATTCTTTCTTAATAGATTTTTTAATTATATTTCATTGATTATGCTATTGCAGTTGTCCCATTTCCCCCTCTTTACTCCCCTCCACTCTGCACACCCTCTCCAACCCACATTTCCCTTTAGTTCATGTCCATGTGTCATATTTATAAGTTCTTGGATTCTACATTTCCCATACTATTCTTACCCTCCCCCTGTCTGTTTTCTACCTACTCTCTATGCTAGTTGTTCTCTGTACATTTTCCCTCTCTCACCCTCCCACTCCCCTGTTGATAACCCTCCATGTGATCTCCATTTCTGTGGTTCTGTTCCTGTTCTAGTTGTTCACTTAGTTTGTTTTTATTTTTGTTTTAGGTGTGGTTGTTAATGATTGTGAGTTTGCCGTCATTTTACTGTACATGTTTTTTATCTTCTTTTTCTTAGATAAGTCCCTTTAACATTTCATAAAATAAGGGCTTGGTGATGATGAACTCCTTTAATTTGACCTTATCTGAGAAGCACTTTATCTGCCCTTCCATTCTAAATGAAAGATTTGCTGGATAGAGCAATCTGGGATGTAGGTCCTTGTCTTCCATGACTTGGAATACTTCTTTCCAGCCCCTTCTTGCCTGCAAGGTCTCTTTTGAAAAATCAGCTGATAGTCTTATGTGAAGTTCTTTGTAAGTAACTCTCTCCTTTTGTCTTGCTGCTTTTAAGATTCTCTGCTTATCATTAATCTTGGCTAATGTACTGATGATGTGCCTTGGTATGTTCCTCCTTGGGTCCAATTTCTTTGGGACTCTCTGAGCTTCCTGGACTTCCTGGAAGTCTATTTCCTTAGACAGAATAGGGAAGTTCTCCTTTATTATTTGTTCAAATAACTTTTCCACTTGTTGCTCTTCCTTTTCTCCTGGTACCACTATAATTCGGATGTTGGAATGTTTAAAGATGTCCTGGAGGTTCCTAAGCCTCTACTCATTTTTTTGAATTCTTGTTTCTTCATTCTTTTCTGTTTGGTTGTTTCTTTCTTCCTTCTGGTCCACTCCATTGATTTGAGTCCCAGTTTCCTTCCCATCACTATTGGTTCCCTGTACATTTCCCTTTATTTCACTTAGCGTAGCCTTCATTTGTTCATCTAATTTGCAACTAAATTCAACCAATTCTGTGAGTATCCTGATCACCAGTGTTTTGAACTGTGCATCTGATAGGTTGGCTATCTCTTCATCACTTAGTTGTATTTTTTCTGGAGCTTTGATTTGTTCTTTTGTTTGGGCCATTTTTTTTTGTCTTGATGTGCCTGTTATGTGTGAAGGGTGGAGCCTTAGGTGATCACCCGGGTGGGGCAACCCAGTTGCTGGGTTGTGATGCTGTATGTGGGGGAGGGGTCTGAGAGGGAACAATGGCACTTACTCCACTCTCTGCCAGATTTCAGTCACTCCTCCCACTCCCACAAGCAAATTGGGTCCTTCTGGTGCTTATTCCCATGTGGGTGGGTTTGTGTACATTCTAGAACCCTGTTGGTCTCTCTAACCAACTCTCCTGTGAGGCTGGGAGTTTCTCTGGGCACCTCAACCCCAAAAGGTGTTTTCAGTTGGTGTTTTGAGGCTTTATTTCCTCACACTGGGACCCTGGGTTGCATGGTCTGTCTCGCTCCCCAGTTTCACCTGGTTTATCTGCGTGTGAATGTGGGACCAGACGCACTGTGTCCCTCTAGAATCTGCTGCCTCACTGGGTCCACTAGCTGTTGCTTTGCTCGCCCAGGGTCCACCTGCTGCTGCCTTGTGCACCCAAGTCTGCCAGCTGTCCTGCCTCAAACCCTCTCTGTCATGGCTCCCCAACTCCACCCCTCCTACCAGTCTGGATGAATGTGTCTACTTTAACTCCTTGGTTGTCATACTTCCATACAGTTCAATATTCTGTCAGTACTGGCCGTTTTTTTGTTTGTTTGTTATTAAATTGTTGTTGTCTTTATTTTGGTTGTGCGAGGAGGCACAGTGTGTCTACCTGTGCCTCCATCTTGATCAGAAGTCTCTAGATTTTATTTTTTGAAGCAGTTTTAGGTTCACTGTAAACTGAGAAGAAGGTGTAGAGATTTCCCATACACCCCTGGCCCCCACACAGGCACAGCCTCCCCCATTATAAACATCCCCCACCTGATGGTACATTTGTGACAATAGGCAAACTTACATTGACACATCATTATAATGGAAAGTCAACAGTTGACATTAGGGTTCACTCTTGATGTTGTACATTCTATGGGTTTAGATAAATGTATAATGACATGTATCCACCATTTAAGTATCATACAAACTAGTTTCATGGCCCTAAACATTCTCTGTGCTCTGTCTCTCTATCCCTCTGTCTTCCCTAACACCTGGCAAAGTTAATGTTTTTACTGTCTCTATAGTTGCCTTTTTTCCCAGAGTATCATATAGTTGGAATTATACAGTATGTAGCCTTTTCAGATTTCCTTCTTTTCACTTAGTCAGATGCATTTCAGGTTCATCTATGTCTTTTCACAGCTTGATACCTCATTTACTTTATCACTAAATAATTTTCCATTGTCTGGATGGACCACAGTTTATTTATCCATCACCCACTGAGGGACATCTTGGTTGTCCCCAGGTTTTTGTAGTTATGAGTAAAGCTGCTATAAACACCTGTGTGCAGGTTGTTGTGTGAACATAAATACCTAGGAGTATTTGGGTAAATACTGGGGTGTGTGATTGTTGGATCAATGGTAAGAGTATGTTTAATTTTGTAATAAATTGTCAAACTGTCTTCCTGCCCCATTTTGCATTCTCACCAGCAGTGAATGAGAGTTCCTGTTGCTTCATACCTTTGTCAGCATTTGGTGTTGGTGTTATGGATTTTGGCCATTCTAACAGGTATGTGGTGGTATCTTGATGTTTTAGTTTGCATTTTCCAGATGATGTGTGATGTGGAGCATCTTTATGTGCTTACTTGCCATATCGATATCTTCTTTGGTCCATTAATTAATCAGGTTGTTTTCTTATTGTTGAATTTTAAAGAATTCTTTGTATATTTTGGATAACAGTCTGTTATTAGATGTATCTTTTGCAAATATTTTCTTTCCAGTCTGTGACTTATCTTCTCATTTTCTTGACATTGTCTTTCCAAAAGTTATTTTTTAAACTCTAATTTGGCACTTACTTTATTAAAAATTAATCCAAAGGAGTTTTTTTTTTTAAAGTGGCATCTCAATTTATACATGATCTGGACTCAGATTTCTGCCCCCTGTAGACATGTTGCAGAATCAAACCTACAAAACTGGAACATATATTTAAACTGTTTCTACAGAAGGCCATACTTTTTGACCTTTTGTGCCATTCTGACTCTGCTCACCTGAGAAAGGGGAGAGAGAATCCTCTGGACCCATTCCAGCTACCTTGGGCTTCTCATTTCAACCTTCACCAGTCAGCACTGCTGGGTGCTAATAGATTTGCTCCTGAGCAAATTTATCCTAGGTCCTGACATTTATCCAGCATCTTTTACTCTTATGTTCATTAAGAATGGGTGGCTGCCATGGCAACCATTAACTGCACCTGACATTCAGGAATAGTTCTGATGTTTGGACTAACTACCACACTGGGACTCAGTTCTGCAAGGTAAAGAGCTTGGTCGCCTTCCTCTAGCTTCTGTGACATCATGGTTTCTCCCTTGCCTCTGATAATTTGGGACTTTATGTGAAAGACAGCCCCAGGAGTAGAGCAGTATACCACCTGCACAACTGTACATAGGCTATTTTGCAGATCAAAGACTAAATAGGTAGGTGTTGATTTAAATATCGAGAATAGTCATGGATATAGATCTGGACATAAATATGTCTCAATAAGCATAGGAAAAGATTGAGAAAGTTACTTTACAGTGATTGCCTCTGTATGTTGGAGAGAGGATGGACTTTGAGTGAATGGGGGATAACTTTTGCCTTTTATTCTTTGTTTTTAAAGTAGATTTTGAATCAGTTTTACTGTTTTGGCTCTATTTCCCTATATTTCTCATATTTAAAATCATAGGTAATATATAAGAAAATATTTAACTGATCACTTCCTGGCATGGGTTTGTGTTTTCAATAAAAACAGCCACTAAAGGAGAAAACGAGACAATCAAGAGTATGTCTGATGGGGAGGGACAGGTTACAAAGTGAAAAGAAACTAGCCATGGAGCTCAGAGCTTGTCTTGGCAGTTTCTGGTGTGTACCCAAGGGTGACCCAGGGTAAGGTGCTAATGAGACCATAGAGCTGTCACAGGTGCTGTCTGGGCTGTGTTTCTCTGGGGCATCTGGAGACAGACTCTCCTGCTTCTCACCTAACTGAGGAGTGGTGCTGATGTGAGAGTTTCAATCCTAGTAGGAGAGTAGGAGTCATCAGCAGGGAATGGAGTGGTCATGGGGGTGACTATATCTGAGATGCCAGACATTCTTCTTGCATTTGTTTATGAGATGGTCTGTGGAGTACCTGCTGCATGCTAATCACCTGCCTGGCTCCAGGGATGCAGAGGAACAGAAGATGAACAAAATCTCACCGCTGGGATGGGAGAGAGAAGGAACAAGCTTATTACTATATGGGGAGGGGAGGATGCTATGAAGGAAATCAACAAAGCACCATGATGACCAGTCAGTCACAGGGGTGCTGAGTGAAGCCTCTAGAAGAGGTGTCTAAGCTGAGGCCAGACACTGAACCCTAAGGACAAGAGGGAGACATCCTGGTGGGGTGACCGACAAGCACAGGGGCCCAGAGGCTGGAATCCCTGAGTCCCATGAGCCCTCCTTCTGGGGAGTGCTTCTCAAACTTCAGGAGATGCAGAATCTCCTGGGGGAGTGTGCTAATTAAAATACAATTTGCACAGAGATTCTGATTTAGTAGGTCTGGGGTGGGGCCCAAGGATCTGCCTTCTAACCAGCTCCCAGGAGACACTAATGCTGCTAGTTTAGGGCACCCACCCCACGTATAATGCTCCCTGAGGGAAGCTTCCCACCTTCTTCCAGCCATTGGTGCCATCTACAAACACAGACATCCCCACCCAGGGTGGTGGGGGTGTGCAGTCTCCCTGGGCTTCCAAACCTGCAAACACTGCAGATGAAAAAGTCAGATTGCAGTCTCTCCAGGCCTCAGTCTCCTGTAGCCACCTCACAGCCTGAACAGAAATGAGGAGACCCATTATGTCCAGTGCTATGGCTCTGGGTTCCAAGGCAGCCCTGCCTGAGCCTAGTCACGCCTGTTTCTTGTGGACTGTGTCTCCTCCATGTTCTGCCTGTGGTGGCTGGAGCAGGCTAAGGAGCAAACCCCACCTCCCATCGTCTGATTCGTGTAGTCTAAGAGCCTCAGAGAGAGCCAGCCTGGGGGGCTCACACTCAGGTTCCAAGCTCAGGCCTAAGAATCAGCCAACCCCAAGTTCAAACCAGCCTCTGCCTCTTCTTGCCTGTGCAAACTTGTTCAAATTTCTCAGCATCTCTAAGCTTCAGTTTCCTCAACTGGAAAGCTGGAATGGCCAATTAATGAAATCATATAAATAAAGCACTTAGCATGTCCCCAGGACATAGGCAATGTGGGCAAAATTATGCAGCCTGGTGGGTCACTTGTGGGACCTCTTCATTCACATCCATTCATTTATTCACTCATGTAATCCCTAGTTTCAGTCTGGGATGCTGGTGCTACTTGTCAAGATGTTTTTTTCTCAGTACTATATGAGGCATTTCCTGTTATGTTATCCACATATGCCATATGTGCATTTTTATCCATATCTCATTGGTGAGGACACTACAGATCAGGGAAGTGGAAGAAATGATTTAAGGGTGACCCAGTTAAGTAGCTGAGCTGAAATTTGAACCCAGGTCTGTTTGTTCTCACTCTCCATGGCGCCACCATGTCAGGACCTTGCAGGATGCCACACAAGTGGTCAAGAACTAGAGCGCACTCCTAGGAGACAACAAAGCACAGCCTGGATCAGGTTGGGGAGATGCTAAGGGTGCAGCAAAGTCTAAGGGTAACTCAGCTGGGTTGCTGGGAGAAAGCCTGGGGAGGTATCCAGAGCAGAATGAAGCCATAGATGTATCAGTCAGTTGTTGCCCAGGGAGCAAGCACCATGACTGCCTGAGCCATGCTGACTCTGTGGGAGACATGGGGAAGCAGGCCAGGACTTTACATGGGAGCTTTGTCTCACTGGGGAGAGAGCACAGACTCACAACAGGCAATCCATTCAGAACAGACAGGGAGTGCTTAGCATTCAGCGGGGCTCCCAGAGTGCTGGGTGTTTGGGCTGGGGCTGGGAGGGGCCAAGCCTGGGCCTTGGTCAGGGCACTGATAGGGGAAGACATAGGGCAGGTTTTAGGGGCTGGCATAGCCTAGACCAATGGGGAAGGCTCTTGACAGGGATTGGGAAGGAAGGTTGTGCCAGCTCTAGATGCCCTGTAGGATGGATGAGATCCAAAGGGCTCCTGAGATCCTCCAAGTAGGGAAGACCTCAGTTTTTATCCAGCCTGGCTCCCATGCTGTGTGGCCTTGGACCAGTTACTTATTCTCTCTGAACCTCAATTTCCTCCTCTGTGAAATGGAAAAAATAATAGTATAACACCCTAGGTATGCTGTAGGATTTGAGGAGACAATGCCTGTGAAGCACACAGTTTGCTGTCTGGTACATAGTACATGCTAAATAATCTTACTAATTAAACAATGTGGATGGTGAGGGTGGCTATCAGAATGGGGAGAAGTGAAGGGACAGGTGTGTTCTGGCAGCTGAGGAAGTACACTGAGAAGTCCAAACTTTCCTTCCTTGTCTTTGCAGAAGACCTTTCTCCCAAAATGTGAGATGGAGGTGGGTAAACTTTGGCCAAAGACACAAAGCAAGTCAGCAGCATGTCAATATGTCCTCGTCCTGGGGAAACACTCAGTGAGTACTTGTTGAATTAATAGCATTCCAAAAATAATTCTTTAGGGGTTGAGGAGTGGTTGGGATGCTTACTCAGGAAACTGCTAGTGTGAACCAGGGAGTTAAGTTCCCTGCTGGAACCATTGCCTTTGGACCTTAAGGGGTGTGAGGCCACTCCTGTTCTAGGCACCTGGGTGAATTTGCAGCCTCCTTATGGGGTTGAGGGGCTCCCAGCCTTGGCTGCTCCATCACAATAGTGCTCAGAGCTGCTTTTTTTTTTAATCCTCATCTGAAGACATGTTTACAGGGGAAGGGAGGGAGAGAGAGAAGAAGAGAAACATTGATGTGAGAGAGAAACATCCATTGGTTGCTTCTGGTATGCACCCTGACTGGGCACCAAACATGCAACTTAGGCATGTGCCCTGCCTGGGAATCAAATTCTTGACCTCTTTCCAAGCAACTGAGGCACACTGGCTCCCCAGCACTCCATTTTCTGCTCCCTATCACCTACCTGGATTTCCTGATGGTGGAGGTGCTCCTGAATGGCATGCAAATAAGGGAGGGTGGGAGGGTGTGGAGGAGGATGAGGATGAGGAAGAAGAGGCGGCAGCAGCAGTGGGTCCCTGATGAACTTTCTCAGTTTCAGAATGAAGCTGCCACATGGCTGCTGGGGAGTAGTGGGAACACAGGGACATATATATCTATACTGTGAGGGCTGTGGCGGCCCACACATGCAGAATACTGTGACAGCTAATAAATCCTGGGGAAGAAAACTGGGCTTTGGCTCCAACTGAGAAAGAGCTGGTTAGATTTGTCCATGAGGGTGGGGCTTTCTATCTTCTAAACATCAAGGTGCACTGGTGCAAAGGTCAAGGCCATTCAGGCAACAGCTCTGGGGTCAGCCACCTCTGCTTGGCTGCCCTGAGGGTCCAGAGGATGCACACCTCTGTGACAGGGTCAACTTTATGGCATAAGACTGGCGCAGTCTTATAAGGTCCCATGCTTAGAAGAGTCTTGTGCCTGGATTAACATACTGAGCTCTTCACTGCCCCAGGGCCTTCGCACATGTTGTCCCCTCTGCCTGGAATATATCTCCTCCATATTCTTTTATGAGGGGCTTCATCTGCCAATGCAGGTCTCAGCTCAAATGTCACCTCCTCAGAGAGGCCCTGCTTGCCATCCCATGGTGGGACATTACCTACTTTGCTTTCTAAGATCATTCTCACTGCTTTGTGGAGAAAGCATGTTACACAGTGTGTCCTTATACTGCTTTTACTAAGCCCAACCAGGAACCAAGCACCCCTTTGTGAAATGATGTGAATAGTAATTCACCAGCTCACTCAACAGGCATTGTGTTAGGAAATAGGTGCAAAACCAAGACAAACAAGTAATATGCTGGCCCACCAGGTGGTCATAGCCCAAGCTAGAAGCTTACCTGGTGGTTCTCATGCTGAAAACATTTCATGGCCCAAAGCCTTCTATAAAGAGCAAAGTTTGAATTCTGGCTCTGCCACTTGCTGTGATGACTTTGGGCAGGTAGTTAACCTCTCTGAGCCTCCCCTATCTCATATTACTAATGTTTGTAGAAAAAGACATCAAGTGTGGGAAAGTACCTAGCACTAAATACCATTTTTTTCACTGTCTTCTTTTTCTACCCTACCTATGCTTTAGTCCTTTTTGTTTTGTTCAAATGTCTTATCTTTGTGCACATTGGAGAGAGTGGTGGTTAAGCCCTTGCACTCAGGACATGACTTCACTGCTTTATTAGCTGTGTGACTTCAAGCAGGTTATTTGACATCTCTGTGCCTTAGTTTCCAAGAATAACAACTCATAGAGCTGTTGTGAGTGAATTCAGGAAATATAGTTAAGCCAGTGGCATTTAGTAAATGCTTAAAAGCTGTCCAATTTTACCACTGATGATATTAATCAATTAAGTGCTTACAGTGGTCTGAGACCTGGACCAGAAAAATGCAGGACTACAGACACAACTCAGGTGAAAGAACAGCTTGCAGAGATGATGGATGTCAATGAAGACACAGTCAGCACAGCTGTATCACCTGTGTAGATCCTCAAGCGCAGAGAGGAGGGTGGATACGCTGGTCCTGCCTTGGCTGCTGCAGGCACCAGACAAGCAGATAGCTTTAGGAATAGTCACACTCAGGCATGAAGCAATGAGGAGTGGGTCTTCACCTTCCCCCAAGGGCATGGACTACTATCATCAATGCTATGCCAAGTGCACTGGGGGTCATTCACCATCTAACCCATCATGTGTGGTCATTTCACATTTATTGGCCTTCCTCCTGAGTCCCTGGCTCATTTGTTCATTCAAGCAATGTTTCTTGAGTGTCCACAAGATCAAAGGCCATGTCTTCTGCCCAGGAATTTCAGATGCAAATAAGTGTGGCCCCCCATATGAAGAGTTCAGAGAGGAGGGAGGAGGCAGATGCAGTAGCAAGTCCATTGCTCTCAGATGTAGATGAGTGAACACGGGTCTTGCACCACTGAACTAACAAAGGGGGGTCCTTCTATTGCAGACCCAGGACTGCTGGAGAGATCATGGTCTCCCCAACCCACCATCTGTGTTGGGAGATGCCACAGACCCAAAGAAGTAGAGCCATGAGTCTGAAATGTAGAGAATGCAATGAGGTTTTAGGGAAATGAGAGCCCCTGACCTTCTCATAGCAGGCAGGATGTCTTTCCTGGCCACATGTTCCCTACAAGCATTTTGTTATATGTGTCAACCTCTTGTTCTTCCAAGAGGTGCATGGAGAGATGGAGGGGCTGGGGGTCTCTGCTTCTTCTCTGTTTGCTGGGTACTGTGATGGAAAAGACCAAGGGTTCAGTTCACAGCAGAACCCAGGAGTTTGGAGTGTGACTTGGGTGTTGTCTTAGTTCATGTTTCCCAGGACACAGATTCCCAGAGATTTGCATGCCAGAGGTTTGATGGGGTGGGTTCTTGAAAACAATCCCCATGTGATGGCAAGAGTGAGGGAAGCAGGACTAGATAAAGGAACAATGGAACTGTGATGTGGTTGTTATGTGAACTCAGCCTGTTCCAAGGGACTTTGAAGCTGAGATGGCACTCTGGAGATGTTCTGAATGAACCTCAACTTGACCAGCCAATGGGTGCTGATGCCTCTGGGAAGGGCATGTGATGTTGGCCAGGGCAGCTTCCTTGTTCTGAGGGCAGTTCCCAGCAGGGAGCTCAGCTATGAACAGGCTGCATCAGCTGGGAGGAGGAGGGTTGAAGAGGAGGTTTTGCTGGTGTACATCAGCATCTGCTGCCCATGTCAAACAGGCTAGGCTGCTAGTCTTGGTTCTGCCATTTACTTGCTGAGAGATCTTGGGAACATCAACATTTGGGAGCCTCACTTTCCTCAGGAGGGGCTTCATAGGGCTGGGAGAGGGCTGAATGAAGGGTAAGTTCTAGCACAGGCTTGGCAGTGTTATGGAGGTCGTTATTAGGATTATGCCAGTGATAGTACCAAGTATCACACCTAGTGCAAACTGTGCAATATAGGGGGGTGTTTTTTGGGGAGGGCTGGGCATGAGTTAGAGTTGGGGAGGAAAGTATCCAGAAAAGCTCCTCATAGATGGGGAAAGTTGAATTCTGAAGGAACTGTCAGAATTCAACTGTCCCCATCTGTACCAAGTGCACTGGGGGGTCACTCACCATCTAACTCAGCACATGTAGTCATTTCACCTTTACTGGCCTTCCTGTAATTAGGCAAGTTAGGCAAATGTGTGGGGTGAGGAAGGTGTAAGGAAGAGTTAATAGCCCAGTGGTGAGGGAGCCCACAAACTATCAGGTGGTCCATGCCTTTTGGGGTCAATGCCAGCACCACTGGCACTCCTCCCTTTGTTCCCCACTCCTGCTGCACAGAAAGCTGTGATTGATACCTTTCTGCTTCTGCAACTGCCATTCAACCCTTTTTACCTTGCTCAGCACAGCTGCTTCATCAACCAGAAGGAAAAAAATGCAAAGGCCAGAAGGAAGAATAGGAATCAGAGCTTCCATGGGGCTAAATCTAAGCCCAAGTCAAATGCAAAGAAGCCCAGAGCAGTGATCAGAGTGACACTAAGAAAAGCCCACTGGCACGATAAGTGCAAATTGGTTGCAAATTGGTGACACAGCAGGATGAATGACATCAGAGGCAGGCACCAGACAAATTCCCCTTGGTGCCATCAAAAGGCTCCTACCTATGGGACCTGGTAAATGCTCCATCGATTGCCTGATATCTGAAAGCCAACTGAGGCCAGTTCTGAGCCTGTCACATTTTTTTCCTTCAAATTAGACAGTTTGGCCTCTGAGAGCCATACTGTCAGGATTTTCCAGAAAGGGTATGCATGGAGATGATGGGAGGAAAGGAATTAATCAATTAACCAATGAGTTCATTGAACAAACACTGATGAATCGTCCTGTGTTTGTCAGGCACTGCTCTGGTTGCAAGGCCACAGAGGTGACAATGTTGGCCTAAAATATTTCAAAACCCCCAGTCTATGCTGTTAGAAGTCATGGCTGGTTGTGACCAGAGGATTATGAGACAGGCTGACCAGTAGCCATTTCATGATTTGAGTGCTGCTTAAACAGTGTGTTCAGTTTGTGAAATTTCATTGAAATGTATGCTTAGGATGCATTTCTCTGTAAGCATTCCAGTTTAATTTTTTAAAAGTTAAAAAAATTTAAAAGCTCCAAGTATTAAAAAGATGATGGTACACTTTCCCCTGTGTAATTTTTTTTTAAAAAACTATCCTTAAAATGTGCATAAGGAAATACAACAAATTCCATTTTTTCTATGTCAGCAGGGCTGACAACAGCTTTGGTCAGTTTTTGAAGTACCAAATTTCATTTTTGAAAGGCCTTACCTTCTCTTCATTACTTCCACCTCTTCTTGCCCAAAGCACATGCTTAGTTTGCTATGAACCCATCTCTGGTGGTAAATAAAAGCCACAAGGTCCCTGTCTTCCTGAAACTGAAATTATAATGAAAGAAAACAGCCATTCCACAGGCAAACAAATGCAGAAACAAGGTAAGCTCAGATAGCAATCAACATTAAAAGAAAGCTAAACATGGAAATGGGATCCAGGTGGGGGTGCAGGGAAGTCAGAAAGGTACCCTGAGAAGATGACATTTAAGGGGAGTCCCAAATGATGATAAGAACTTTCTAGGCAGCAGGAATACAAGGATTAAGAGCTGAAGAATTACAGAGAATGAAAAGAAGTTTGGTGTGGCTGGAATAGAGGAAAAAGGCAGAAATGGAGCAGAAGAGGAAACAAGGGACAGAACAGGCAAAATGGGTTTTTAAGCCCTACTTTCATCTTACATCCACCTGGGAGCTTTTAAAAGAAATAACAGTACCCGGAACCACCCGTGGCAGGATGGAGGCCGAGGGCTGCCTGTGTTTAAACTCCACAGGTAATTTGGTGTGCAGCCAGGGTGAGAACCACTGATGTGGATTCCAGATGCCCAGCATGTCTTAAAGTTTTATATGCATCTCATGGCAGAGCATCTTATTGAAATGCAGAGTTTGATGAGTAGGTTGGGTTTGGTATATGCTGAGATAAGGACACTTATTTTGAAAGATGGACACAGTTGGAGGTCATTAAGCAAGATAGCACGACCTTATGGTGTCTTCAAATGATTACTCAGGCTACAATGCAGAAAATGGACTGGAGGGAACAGAAGATACATGATAAAGAATAAAAAAGGGAGGTTGAGTGACTTATCTTGCTTTCTTTGTTGTCTCAGGTCCTAGGGATCCAGCATTGGGATAGCCAGAGAGAGATCAGAAACTTAATCTTGAACCCCTATCTATGTCATCTCACGAGATACTCAGATACTCTCATGAAGAATGACTCTCCCCAGTAATGACTTTTTAACCCAGATCTGTGCCCCAACCACAGGGACCTCAGAGAGCAGAAAGGAGGAATAGATATAGGGAAGTAAAGAAGACCAGAAGAATATATGGTTGTTTTAATCTACCTGAAAATGATCATTAATGTCTCAACTCATTTGTTGTCAACTAATCCTGCTCTCTTGGGGGAAATCACACAGGCTACATATCAAACTGAATGAAGTATGTTTTCCATTTGAAGGTCAAATCCTACTGGGTGGATAATAATTCCCCAGGCCCAGTCCCTGCCTAGGGTGAAGCCTTTGAACCAATCCCCACAGCCCTGAAGTAAAGAGCCACAAGCCAGAAAAACAAAGGACACAGTGAAGACCTTAGAGGATGGGGTTACACCTTCACAAGCTGGGCAGCAGTTCTTCCCGGCCCACATGCTCTCTGTGATTGTGCTGGGCTGGGGACACCACACTTCTCCCAACACTGTGCAGAGAGGTTGACTGACTTGGGTTGTTCTGCATCAAATGGTCTGCTACATCCTAGTGCCGATCCCTTCACCTCCAGAGAATCCAGATTCCAGCTTCTCTGGAAACTCATCAGCTCAGAGAAGAATGAAAAGTGAATGTTTTTGTGAGACAAAAATTCCACAAAATTTTTAGTATGTGGGACCCCTTTAATATAAAAAGATAGTCACAGATCCTTACATCATTGAATTGTTATGCTTTTTCTATCAACAAGACAGTACACATGCTGAGGTCCCAAACTGGGATTCTAAAGGTCATATTCTCCCAGAGGACATATTTTGGTAGGTTCTTATAGCAGTATGGAAAGATCAACAATCATAGCCAAGATTTAAAAACTGCAGGGGTCACCCCAAAATCTAGATCTCTGATTTCTTCCTCAAAAAATCAGAAGACCTGCTGGCAATGGACCCATCTTTCTGTAACTGACCATGTGATTTCCAGTTTGCCCGTCACCTGGCCGCCACCCCTTCCCTTGTGCATAACTCACCTGGCTATGTAGGTACCTGAGTTTGTGACCTTTGTCCTACAGATTCTAGAGCCCATTGTTTACCCCAGGAAGTCCTAGATCCACAAGCTGGAAACAATAATAACAAAAGACTCTTTATCTGGGACTTAAAAGGACTTTGGAAGCCATTCAGATCAAAAGCTCTTAGTCATTGCTCAAAAGAGAATTCTACAAAGTGAGAAAAAAAAATGTAGAAATAACCACAGCTTTCCACCTGGAGATCTTTGATGTAAGTGGTCCCTGGTGCTCTGAGTGGGTGAATTGCCCGCACACAGTACTTTCAGATTTTTATCTCTTCAAGCAAAAAGAATTGTGAGTCCCTTGGAAAGCTGAGAAGTGGTGTCTTAGGATGTGCCATTCTACCTGTGTGTGAGCTACCAACTTCACTGACACCTGATAGGTTTCAGGGCATACTTATCCTTTTCCTGTTTTACCCCCTCCCCCACACAAAAAGTTCATGGAAAGCACTATAGCAATATAAATCAGAAGTCTCTAAAATATAGCTCTCTTCAAGGACAGAGAAGGCTAGAACAAACCATGTCAAAGTGGATTAGAATTAGAGACATAAGTATGAACTAGTGTTTAGCTTAATATAAATACAAATAGATACTACAGAAAGAATTACAGACATGTCTAATACACATGGGTTAGTAGACATATATCCATCTCCAAGTTTTGTCTGCTGAGAAGCAACAGCACCCTGGCAGCAATGAGCATAGCCAGCACCCAGATTTTGGTTTCTAATCACATTCTCCAGTAAAAGAAACCAGGAATACTTGGCAAAAGGATTTCTTCTAGGGCAGGGTGAGAAATGTAGAAGATGAGCCCAGAGTATCTTTAGGCCAGAAAATAAGGAAGTGTTCAAGATAAAAACCAATGGGGATGTGTCAAAAGGAAACAGGAGCCAACTGAAAGAGCTCCTAATGGCCAAAGCTGGAACAACTTGAGCAACAAAATAAGCAATGGAATAATGAATTATAATCCAAAGTATAAAATAAGTATCTATGAGACCATACTGATATAAATAAATGGGTAAATAAGTAAATGGGGGGGGACAGACAAATTTCTATACATAAGAATTCCAAACAATTTATGTATATACTGCCTCCTCGAGGAGGGAAGCATAACTCCCTGCTTCTTAGGTGTGGGCTGTGCCAAATAACTTCCTTCCAGCTAGCACAGTTTGGAAGGGTTGGGGGGAGTGACTCTACGGTGGAGAAGAATGACAAACACAACCTCAGCCAGGTGATCAAGGTCAGCATCGACAGTGACGGCATGTGGCTAGCATGTGTCCCTTGATATGATGTGATGAGAATGGTACTTTTGTGGTCTTCTCCTCAAATTCCATAACCTCTGATGTAATCATGAGAAGAATATCAGACAAAGCCAAATTGGGGCACTGTTGGGGCTAACAGTGTGGGAGGGTAATGCGGACCCCTAACTGGAAGTCACCCAGGGTGGGAGGAGACAGGACTGGTAGTGAGGTCATTGAGAGAGAAAGACAGCCATGGATTGATAGACATGGGGAGCACTCCTGACCATGCCACCCTGAGGACAGACTTAAACCTGAATTAGATATCTGTGCATTTTATCATGGTTTATTGAACCTTATGCAAAACCCTCCTCCTCAATAACTCTTCCAATAGAGCTTGGTAATGTGAGGCCATAGCTCTGGTTCCAATCCTGGCTCTGTCCATTATCGCTGTGACCAGGAGGGTTACTTAACCTCTGTAAGCTTCCATTTTCCCCCCTGTAAAGTTGGGACAATTTTAACACTTACCTCTTAGAGTTGTTGTCAGGATTTAATGAGTTATTGCATGAAATGTGCTCAGGACACCACCCAATCCATAAATTGCTAAATCATGCAATGAATGTCAGCTGTTTTTATTACTCACACCTTAAAGGACATCAGCTGCCTGGGTAGAAATTGCATGATCTCTGGAGACTGAGCTTTAGCTGCCATCAGTACCTGGAGGAGCAGGTTGAAGATCTATGAGGGATAACACAGGAGGCAGGCCAGGTGGCTTGGCTGCATTGGAGGTATATTATGAAGATAACATGTCAGAGGGCAGTTGTGACACACCATAGTCTCCAGGGAGCACAACTGGACTCCAGTTCAGGCTGTAAGACTGGAGAAGGCTGGACTGACCATTCAGATCCCATGAAGCAGCCTGGAGACTTAGGAAGAGACTCAAGGAAAGAAACTGGACTTCCAGCTAAACTGTCAGGTGGAGGTCTAAGACTTGGCCTCTAAAAGGCATTCCCGAGGAAGCATTCCTGGGTGCAGGCTGCAGTGACACACCTGTCTTCCCCCGCATGCACCTGAGGACAGTTAACCACCTTGTATGACTCTGTGCCCAATGTCTGGCATCTAGGGAACACAGTATCTATAAGTTGAATAAATGAGTGTATGCATGCATAAGTGAAGAAGTGCTATATATTTCTTAAAATCCTTTTACACCTAGTATCTCATTTAATGCTCATCATAGCCCTATGAAATATGCAGGACAAGAATCATTCCCCCCTAATTTTACAGATAAACTCACAGAGGACTCATACCTGACAAGATTCCAGCTCTC
This sequence comes from Trachops cirrhosus, assembly GCA_028533065.1. Lineage (NCBI taxonomy): Eukaryota > Metazoa > Chordata > Mammalia > Chiroptera > Phyllostomidae > Trachops > Trachops cirrhosus. The sequence continues at coordinate 81,715,784 of CM052540.1, read as the reverse complement.
ATATCCCTTGTTGTTCCTTCTACCCTAGCACAGTGCTTCAACAGTGTCTTTCATTTGTTTGTTTTGCAGGAGTTAAAGACAATATGGTTTTGTCACCATCCACCTAGACATTTTTGGAGTACATAAAGTCATTTGACCTCCTTGCCAAGCATCCTCTGGCTATGAAGGCAATTATCTCCTCCAATGCCCTGGAACCTGGACCTTGTGCCCATCAGAGAGGAGACTTCTCCCAGCCTGTGGACAGCTTTAATGAACAGTGCTGGAAACCCACAGCTTTGGCACAGGTGGCTCTACTGCCTGCAGGGGTGGTGTTGTGTCCTCTCATGCTGGCAATTCAGGGGGTTTCTCATCCCTAAACCCAGGGATTATGGGCGCACCCACCAGGAGGGGGACATTCTAGTGTCTTCTTCCAACATCCTCTCCAAGCTAAGAGTTTGCAGATGAGTTAAAGGAAGCAATTTTACTACCAACATTTGCCTTCCTGCTCCTGCACCTATGATCTGGTGCATAGCACTAGGTTTGTGGGAAGAATACATCTTTTCAGAAGCAGTAAATTTTCTCAGAAGTGAGATAAGCCAAGAGCAGTTTTCTATGAAAACGCATTTCTGCAGCTGAGGAAGAGGCTAGCGATCACATGGATTATATAAGACCCAAGAAGATTGGAGATCTCTTGGTTCAAGGGGGATTTTGTTTTTTTCCCTACCCATGATGGTTCCTGTATGGGCCCCAGAGCTAGAGCAGGATCTAGGAATGAGAGAGAACTCCCCTTTCTAGAGATCCCTTTCAACAGGCACTCAGAAACATCTGTTTTCAGTCAAGGGTATCATAATAATCTTATTACTAATAATAGTGTAAATTCTGAAATGTTCAAGGGATGTACTTTTTATTTTCATTATAAAATTAGGGTAGGTTCTATTATCTTTTTTCTTTCCTTTTAAAAAATTTGTATTGTGTTTTTTCATTACCATTTAACCCCTTTATACCTTTCCCCTCTGCAATACCACACTGTTGTCCATGTCCATGAGTCCTTTTTCCTTTTTGCTCAATCCCTCCACCGCCTAACCTCCCTCCCTCACACACTAGCTGTCATCCTGCTCTCTATCTATGAGTCTATCTCTGTTTTGCTTGTTAGTTCAGTTTGCTCATTAGATTCCACATATTGTATTCTTACTCAGTTGCATTCTAATATACTTTCTTGAATGGTGTAGGTAAAGTGGGTGTGGGGTGAAGAACCCTATTATTATCCACTCTACAGATGAGAAAACTGAGGACCCTGAGAGGTCAAAGCAACTTGTTTGAGAATTCACAGCTATTGGTGTAGAGGCAAGATTCAAATGCTGGCAGTGTGGCTCCAAAGTCTATGCACTTTGTCAGGTGGTATGACAAGGGTAAAGGGAACCAGAGACTGAAGCTTAGAGTTGGAGGAGCCTGGAGGTCATCTAGTCTAATTCTTTCATGTTTAAAGAAGGAAACAGGGAACTCCAAAAAAGTGTGGTTTATTCTAGGTCACAGGGTAAGTAAGGAGCTGAGCTGAGACTAGAACTAAGATTCTGGTGTTTCCAACAGAGAAGACCTCAATAATTTCTTGACAGATCCAAAACCTTGAAATCCAAGGGACAAGGACTTCTTGACTTGGGAGGGAACCCAGATCTAGAATGGCCAGGGTATGAAAGGCCAGGTCTGCACAACAATCATCCAAACGTTTCCAAGAGACAGATGTTCAGCACAGAATAGATTTGACATCCAAATGGTAGGATAAATGTTTCACTTTCTTGCAGCTGGCTTTCAGATCTAACCAAACCAAACCTTGGCTTGGTTTCCTCTCCAAACCAGTCTTCACATCCCCTCTGTTCTTCCCAGTTCCTCATTCTATCTGGGGAGTTTAGGCTCTTTACCCTAATCCATTTTATTTTTCAGGGTTTTTGTTTGGTTCATTCTGGCTTAGACTGTACCTAGATTTTTTAAAACTGACTCAAAGGAAAGAGCATTTTGTTAAAATAACTGCATTGCTTTTAAACAATTTGTCCTCCTACTCACTTTTTCTTTTTGGGAGACAAACCGAATACAGATTTGTGGGAGAGAGATACAGAGGGAAGCAGAGAAGAGGGATAGAGAGGAAGAAGGAGAGAGGAGAGAGAGGCATGGAGAGAGAAGGGGAAGGGCAGGAAGAACCAAGCTCCAGGGAGCTACCAGGAAATCAGCCAGGATGCGTCCCCATTGCTGGTTGTGTACAAGCTGTGACCCAAGACTAGGCCTTGCTTTCATCAAAAAGGAACCAGAGCTAGCTCCCTGTCCCTAAACTCACAGGTCCCTAAACACATAGTTTCATTTAACAAGAGCGCAAAGGCCCCGCTCTGGCCCCCTAAATGGGGTTTAGGGTAGCTGGTGCCCTGAACCCAGGAGAATCAGGCACAGACTGCATTCCATGTGGGGATTCCTGCTGACTCTGTTTACCCATTCATGACTCCCCACGAGGAGTAGATGGGAGGACAGTCTATGAATATTCAAATCCTTCCCTTCCAATGCTAAACCTACTTAGCTGTCATCTTGCTCATCCTGCATGCCTTCCACCTCCGCACCTGTGTTATCCACTCCACCCATGTCCAGGAATCTGTCTAGTCTGTTGCCCCCTGCCCCCACCCCTGTGTCCTTTACTTCCACAATAATCGCCCCTCATTTACCTGAGTCTTTCTCCACTGGCTCATCTAAATCTCCAACCTGCCTCCCTTCAAAAGAACATCCCTCTTAACCCTTCCCTCCAACCTCATGCTACCCATCTCTCCCCCTCCATTTATTCCAGGTAATAATACCTAACACTTAGGTTGGCTTTGCTGGGTGCCTATGTTTGGTGCATCTTACATACACCAATTCACTTAATCCTTATCACAACCTTGTGAGATTGGCACTATTATTGTCTCTCCTCTTTTGTTTAACAGACAAAGAAACTGAGGCACAGAGAGGTTAGGTAGCTTATCCTGGGTCACACATCCAGTAAATGGTGGAAGCAGGCCTTGAACTCAGTGCAGGCTGACTCCCTATGCTGTGTTCTTAACCATTAAGCCAAATAATAACTCAACCCTACACACCTGACATTTACCTACATAATTTTTTCTATGGGGGAAAATGAAATGGCCTTTCAATCAGGTCCCCATCCTTATAAGGTCTTTTGTCTCTTCTCCTAAGTACAGTGTGCTATGGATTTTGAGATTTGCCATCAGCACATGTGGAGGGTACCATATTTTACATGAAACATCATCCTTTTAGGAAGAGAGACATCCCTATCTAATCTTGGTACCAAGGACAGCAGTATATATCTATAAATTCTAAAATTTATTTATTTGAGCTATTTATTGAACACACTAAGTGGCTGATACTAAGATAAACACTTTACATATATAATTTTATATAATCCCAAAACAACCCCATGGCTACAACCATCATCCCTATTACAGGTGAAGAAAATGAAACTTGGAGAGATCATCATTTGTGCAGCGATAAGCCAGGGAACCTATTGGTGAGCCAAGGTCAGCTGACTGCAGGTCTGCTCAGCCACAGGATTTTCCTGCATGTGAGTATCAGTTGCACAATCAGCCAGGTTTCCCTAGTCAAAGGGCATCGAGGAAGCTTGGTTTATAGGCAATCTTACAACCCCCCTTTAACACTCAGGTAGTTTATCATGAAATGCATGTTTAGACTCATTCTTGGCTCGATTCTGTCCCATCTTTTCTTTCTTAGTCCTATTAAAAATTGGACCTATTTTGTCTTATTTTGAGTACCTAAAAACCACATTAAACCCTTTCTGGAACAAAGGTGGGTATTCATCAACATATTAAATATTAATTTTGAATTTCAGTAGGGCTTCTGACACCCAGTAGGTCTTCATTATATCTGTGATAACATTTGTTCTAACTTCACCCCTGACTTGCTAGATTCTAAGCCTCTCCAATCCCCCAGGACTGGGCTTCCCACTGCTTTTAGCTTTTGCCCCAAATCTTTCTCTGCTAACAAATAATGGCCAATGTTATTGACTGTTTCCTATGTTCTTGGTATTGTCCTAAGGCACTTTCAAGACTTAACTCAGCCCCACAGCAACCCCCTTAAATAGGATCCCCATTTTAAAGATGAGGGAACTGAGGCAGAGAGAAATCAAGGAACTTGAGTAAGGTCCTACAGTTACAGGTTGTGGAATTAAGACTGCAAACCCAGGTGGTCTGGCTCCACAGCCTAATACCTTCAGTACTGTGCTATGGCACCAGCAGCTCCAAGAGCAATGGGGCAGTCTTCGTGGACCAAGATTGACAGTGAGTTCTGCAGGTGGTGGAATGGAGACAAGGACCCAGACACAATGGGGATATGGGTGGCCACATTGTGCTCATGGCTCCAGCTCACAGGCTTATCAAAACCCTCTGAAATGCAAGGCTCCCACTCTTGTCAAATTGAGCCTACTTTGCAGATTTCAGTTTCGATCCTGCCAACTTGTAAGTTTTAGCATTTCAACTGCTTCAGAATTATAAAAGCCTATAAATGCTAAGGTGCTTTTTTTAGAGTTTAAAAAAAATGTGTCTTTCCCCCACCATTCCATAGCAATCTGAAGGGATTTTTTTTACAGATTCTTGCCAAATGTATATTTTTAAAGATTGCATTTGGCCAAAGACCAGAAGTGGGAAATTGGAGAGGAACATGGAGGAAGTTCCAAGGCACATCCATGGAAGGGAGGGGGAAGCTCTCTTATCTCTGCAGAGCCAAGGGTCTGCTGGGGTGCATGCTGCTTATTTCAGCTTTCTTTCTACCTTGAATGACACAGAGTGTTTCCTTAGGACACTGGCACTTTAGCTGGATGGGTGGCCCAGAGGACATCTGGACTGCAGCCTGGCCAGGGAAGACCACCATCACTGCATGGAATGCCCCTGGCTCCACAACTGGTAACACTCTGTCACCAGGAGCCAGATGGCCCCTCAGTGGACAAAGTTACTACACCCACTGGATCAGGTGCCAGCTCAATTCTTACTAATTAAGTGTCTGGTATATGTGTGTGTTTATGTGTCACAGGCGCTCCCCTAGTGTGAATCAGCTCAATCATCATTTTGCAGTATTTCAGCTTCAGATTGCAAACATCTACCAACAAATAGTACGAGCTGGAGATGTGTGGAAAATAGAACCACTCACAGGAGTAGTGAGCCACAGATGTTCCATGGAGATGGCAGGCTGTGCCAAGTGCAGATGGTACATGTGGCCAAGAGAGAGGATATAGAATCTTGCCATAAAAGTGTCACCCACAGTCCAGAGGACAAAGGTGTGAAGCTGAATATTTAAATTTGAACAACTGCTACTAAGGCCTTCACTCTCAAGGCAAGGGGGAAAAGATGCCGCTGAAGAATCAAAGATCTGGGTTCAAATTCTGACTCTAAAACTTGCTAATCAAATGCCCTTGACAAGTCACTTAACTTTTGGGGATCTTGGTTTTCTCATCTGTAAAAGGGGATAATAATAGGACTTACCTGTTGTGTTGTGAGAATTAAATGAGATAATGCAAACAGAACTCTTAGCATAGTGTTTACTCAATAAACAATAGCTATCATCCTTGTCATCATCATCATTGTTGTCATCACCATCACCATCATTTCTAGCTCTAGCCAAGTGATCCTGATTTTGCTAAATTTCATTTTTCTTCTCTGAACAATGGGAATAATGATGCCTACTTCACAGAGTTCAGTTCATGTTTATTAATTTCTAGGATAGTGTCCAACACATGGGTCCTTAGCAAATGTGAATTAATTTTCTTTGTCCCTCAATTACCCCCTCAACTTTACTTTAAAACATTATTGAATGTCGTTATTGAGAATCAACATTTGCCCACAGGACCTGCAAGCCAAGAGGCATGGGCACTGACCTGTCCCCAAGGAGGTGACTCTTGCATAGGTAAGAGAAGACACGGAGCAGGATGGTGATGCTGCCTGGGAGACCAGAGGCTTAGAGAGTCTCAGGAAATTTGCTCAGGGATCAGAAGGTGACTTCCAACCCAGGTCATTCTGACTCTAGAGTCTATACTTTTAACCATGACTGTCTGCTGCCTATCAAGAAAATGAGGAGAAGGCAAATCAAGGGTACAACTTTCTCTTATTCGCTTCATTTCTATGTCTTAAGAAGGAAAGAGAAAGAGAGCAGTAGAGAATAGAGAGCCGAGAATGAGAGCAAGAGAGAGAACGGAGAAAGCTGCCTTCTGAGTTGTGTGCAAACACATCAACCTAGTGTCCTGGAGAGCCCACAAGGTTACTCAGTTCCCCCTGAATAGGGGTGGTTCTACCTAGAGGTCAGGTTCACCTCAAGCACCTTACAGAGGAACATCCCCTCCTTCACTGCAAGAGGCAGGGTTTGAACTATTCAGGGTGAACATCAGAGTTCATGTCATCTTGGGGTTCTGATAGCATAGTCTCAACCATCCCATCCTTGGAAGAAATCCCACACAGCGGTTAAGAGCACAGGTCTTGGAGCCAGGCAGAGCTGGAATCAAACCCCAGCAACACCACCTCCTACATATGGAATCTTGAGCAAGCGACTTAAACTTCCTAGGCCACAGTTTCCATTTCTGGTAGTGAATAGTATCTATCTCTTACATGGCAGTCAGACTAAAAGGAAGACATGTACTAGCTTATTACATGGGAAGTGCTCAATAAATGGTTTTTGTTTTTATTGTTTCAGAGCAGTGCCCTCTGGGGACCAGCTTGGAGGTGGCAATAGACAGTGTGACTAAAAGTTAGGGGTCATATTTGTGCTTACAACTCATTCTAGGAAGTGTCCTTTTATGGCCAAAGTCTTTGAATTTGTGTGTTTGTAGTGTGTGAGGACTTTTATTTTAATAATTAAGACATTTGCCAGATAACCATCCCCCCTTGCTACGAACTTTCAGGATAACACTCTGTCAACATCTATTGAGATAACCTCATACCCTATTCATCCCACAGTCTCACTTTTGGTAATCTAGCCTGTAAGTATAAAAGCACCAGTACTTAGGGACACATATAGGAATGGTCAAAACCAAAACAAGACAGACCTGGAAACAGGAATGACACCCATTGAAGGGGAAATGGTTGACTACACAGAAGTGATTAAATTCTGTGGATTATGTAGCTATTAAAATGATAGAGTCAGATCTGTGTCTATCAGCTGGGAAAGACATTTGTGATATTCAGGGGGGAAAGCCAGTGGCAGACTACTGTCTCCAGGGTGACTGAATTTTTAAAACTGAACATACTCCTACCCAGTCCATGTGTACGTATGCATGTGTTCTGAGATTGAGAGGGCTGGCTGTTCAGGAAACACACTTAACTGTTAACACCAGTTACTTTTGTAAGATAGGGTATGGTGGGGCAGAGTGGGACTTGAGTAGGGTATATTATTACTTCTTTTTCTATTTTTGGATAATCTCACTGGTTATAGCAAACCCATGTTACTCTTATAATTTTTGAAGAGGAAACTTATTTAAAGATGTTAGAAAAAATGATAGTGTGAGGTAACCCCATGATATGGGAGATCACATCACTAAGAAAGAATTTTCTTCCTACTTCAAGCCCCTGAGGGCAGGGCTATACCTTTTACTGTTGTGTATCTAAGGCCAGCACAGGGCCTTCTGCGCCAAGAGAAAGTACTGGGTGAGTGTGGAATAAATACACGAGTGAACAATGCTGACTCAGCCAGTGTTATGGGATCCGGCTTTCCAGGGAACTCATTGAACTTGAAGTGAGCGTACATTCAGATGAGTCTGCTGACAGTGATTGTGCTTAGCTAATTATTTACCACAGAGCTACATCCTTGGACTTTTCCTTTCCAGTGATTTTTATCAACAACTTGGTGAGAATCGAAGTGCCAAGCTAGTCAGTCACATTGATACAACAGCTTGAGATGAGACTTAGCTGGGAGCCCTAGTGGCTGCTGGAAGGCCATTGGGATCACCAAAAAGGACCTCCCCACATGAAAAAATGCCAACCTGAACAAGAGAAAAGGTTAAATCTGGGTTAAAAAACCCCAGGAACAAAAACTTGTTGCTCAAAATGGCATTAGGTAAGCTGCTTTCAAACAGCTCTTCCCAGCTTCTTAAGAAATACATTAATCCAGGAAGCACAGAGAGTCCCAAACAAGATGGATTCAAAGAGGCCCACTCCAAGACACATCATAATAAAAATGTCAAAAGTTAAAGATAAATAGAGAATATTAAAAGCAGCTGGAGAAAAGCAGTTAGTTAACTACAGGGGCATCCCCATAAGACTTTTAGCTGATTTCTCAAAACAAACTTTGCAGGCCAGAAAGGATTGTCAAGAAATATTCAAAGTCATGAAAAGCAGGGACCTATAGCCAAGAATGCTCTACCCAGCAAAGGTATCATTTAGAATCATGGGGCAGATAAAGAGCTTCCCAAACAAGAAAAAACTAAAGGAGTTCATCATCACCAAATCGTTAGTATATGAAATATTAAAGGAACTTATTTAAGAAAAAGAAGATCAAAATTATGAACAATAAAATGGCAATAAATATGTATCTATCAACAATTGAATCTAAAAAATAAACTAAGCAAACAAAAAGAACAGATACAGAAGCATGGATATGGAGAGCATTTTGATGGTTGCCAGATGGGAGGGGCATGTGGAGGAATGGGTGAAAAGATGAGGCTATTAAGACATACAAATAGGTAGTTACAGAATAGCTGTGGAGATGTAGAGTACAGCACAGGAAATGGAATAGTTAAAGAACTTACACACATGACCCACGGACATGAAAAATGGGGGGGGATTGCCTGAGGGAGTGGGGGGTACTGGGTGGAGGGAGCAAAGGGGGAAAAATTGGAATGACTGTAATAGCATAATCAATAACATATAATTAAGAAAACAGAAATACATGAAAAACAGAAAGCTGAAAGTGCCAAACTTAAAAATTGAAGACTGAAATATAACTGAATGGCATAATTTTCAAAGAAACAACAATAAATGCAGTTGAAGACAAAATGAGAAAATAGAGAAAAAAAGATAGGCTAAAAAAACCCTATAAATAGTCACACTGTTCAACTCTGTCCTAAAACATTTATACATTTCTATGAAGTGATTGATTTACTAGGAAACAAAAGTGACTCCAGAAAAAGGCCTAAAGTAAACAAATATAACATGAGAGAAGTTGTCAAAGAACCACTAACCACTATCAGTAAGGTCCCAGGCCTAGAGGGTTTTTATGTGAAAGTGTCTGCTGTGTAACCTATTGCAGAGCATAGAAAACCATTTTATCAAGCTACCTCAACTCTGATATCAAAACTGGACAAAAATAACATACAAAAGGCAAACTACAGACAAACAGCATTCAAAAACATAGAGAAAATCCTAAATTACATATAGCATTTCTCTTTCAGCATTCTATTATCAAAAATAAAATATGCTGCCAAAAGGATTTATTACAGGGATGAATGATAATTTGCTAATGTGAAAGGCATTAACATAACTTATCTATTAACAAACCAAGGAGAAAAAGTTTACAATCTCAATAGATATCCAAAAAACTAAACCTCCATACTCAATTAAAATTGTTGGTTAACTAGACATTGATAGAAATCATAGTATGAAAAATAAAACCCTTTGAAACCCATAGTAAACACCATGCTTTTTGGTGAAACTCTGGAGCAGCAGTTCACTTTAGAGGAAGCAGAAGTCACCCCAGGACTTTTGCTAAAACACAGATGACTAGTTTTGCATAAATTCTGGGCTTTATTCCTGTATCTGTATCCACACTCTGAGAAACATGGTCTGCCAGAATTACAATTGTGTTTAGGAGCAAGACAAGGTAGTCTTTAAACAATTCCATCATTCAACACTATTCTCTAAGTCTCAAACAAAAGAGAGTAGAAAAAATGTAAGTGCTATCTATTACTTGCAGGTGACATGATTGTTTATCTATAAAACCCAATAAAATTAATTACTGTGCAATTGTCAACAATAAGAAAGTTTGAGCAGGCTACAGATAATTACAGCTTGAGAACTTTCTCACAATACCAGTAATACTAACCACTTAGAAAATGTCCTGAAAAAACCACCCACTAATGTTAGTGATTGAGAATATAAAATTTATGTACAGGCTTGAATGAAGAAAATGGTGCAACTTCTGTAAAAGACACAGAGGAAAGTGTCAATAAATTAGACACTTATGTGTCTTTATTATGTTTTAAATAAGAAGGACTCCATGTTCTAAAGATGTCAATTGTGCTCAAATAATGCTATTAAATCTTATTACTATTCTTGTTTTTCTGGCAACTTGACAGAATGGTTGGAAAATTCACTGGGAAAAATCAAAATGTAAAAACTAAGAAGATGTATTAAGAGTCTTACAAAACTGTCTTAATTCAAGCAGCATTATAAAAGAACCTCAGACATAGAATTATAGATGAAAAGAATATGAAGTCCAGAAAACATATACAGACCTATTATATGCATACACAGATTTAATAAAAGATAAACAATGTGGTGAATAATTTCATAGTTCACAAATAGCTTAATTTGCACTGTAAACATTTAACACAATGTAGTGTGCAAGTTCTTGGGATGTTCCCATCCACCAAATACAGGAGGGAAATAGCATGGAGGCAACAGACAGGTAGAACATTCAGGATTAGTCTGCTGTGAGTCCAGTATGAGTCTCCAGGCCTGTGTGACTTTCTAAACATTCAGGAGACTCTAGGCTACATCACAGAAAGGACAGGCATGGGATCCTAGTCTCTGTTCCACTCTTTACTTGATGTTTGACCAAGGGTAAATCATTCAATGGATCTGAACCTCAACTTCCTCAACAGATTATGGGGAAATTGCTCCCAGGTCCTGTCTCACTCATAAAGTTGTGAGGAAAAATGAAGTCATACATGAAAGTCCTCTATAATAGTAAAGTGCTGAGTAACAGTAGATATCTGGTAACCATACCCCAGTTTAGGGCTTAGAGCCCAAGCTTTGGCAAGAGACTACCTGAATTTGTACTGTGGCTCCATCATTTACCATCTGTGGGTCTTTGGGAAGGTTACTTTCCCTCTCTGTACCTTGGTTTTGTCATTTACCAGTTGTGGGTCCTTGGGCAAGCTACTTAACCACACTTCATTCTGGTTTCCCTTATTATTAAAAGGGAGATGACACCTCAATGTTACAAGGTGCAAATGAAGAAAAACACACACACAAATACTGCTTTGAATAGTGCCTGACATATAAGTATAGTAACTGATAGGCAATGCTTGTTGTTTATCATCATAATTACCCATGGGGATCTATGCCTCTCGTACTCTAAGGTTGGAGCCCAGAACTCAGGCCTAAGTCAATCAGCCCTTTGGGACCCCTAGTCTGTAGTGATTGGTTCAATAATGGACATGTGATCTATTCAGAGCCAAGGAACTACAGTGAGACTTTTACTTGCTGGGAAAGAACCTCATAATCTTAGGCTGGATTCAAGCATAGAAGAATATGGCCCTGAGAACTAGTGTTACCATCTTGTATCCCTGATTCTCTCATTGTTGAAAGAGCCCACTGAGGGTCAGCTGTTGGTCATATCTTCTCAATGATCTCCTCCAACAATGAGAGATTCAGAGTTAACCCTAGAGCTGCAACTGGCAATTGGAGAGTCCTTACCCTCTCCCCTCGAATGTGTTTTCTGCCCATTGGTCCTACAGTAGGATCATTTTCAAGGACACAGCCTTGAGAGAGTAAGGCAATGTTGAGACCATCTGAACTGAACACTTTACTGAACTCAGTTAAGGCCTCTGTATAAACTTTTAAAGTTCTAGGAGGCAGGTAGAGAGATCTATTTGGCTTGAAACTAACCAAGACAAACCTTGTATATAAACTCCCTTGTTTAAAAAACCTGCCACCTACCAGTCTGGGGTAGTCTGTCTCTTTCTTCAGTCTCTGTTTGCTCTCTATGTATAGGGGCCAGTTTATAAGCCAACAATTATCCATTTATAAGCCAACAATTATTCATTACTACATAGAGTCAAGAGAGAGGAAGCAGAGAAATGAATGGTATAGGAAATAGTGTACTTGTGAATTTGATCCCTGTATCAAGCCACATCTTTACTACCCAGGTATGTGCCAATAGAGTTTCTCTCCCCTCACCCCTCTCTATTTCTCCATTAGGTCAATTAAATTTGGATTATCTGTCACTTGCAACTGAATGAATTCTAGATGATACAACAATATCATTGTATTATTATGACCTCAGACAAAAGGCTCCTAAAGTCTCCACAACAGTTTTGATCTTGCTATTAAAAGAAACTCTGCACTTAGTAAATTTTTTGTCCTCAGTGTATAGTTGCATAATTATAAATGATGATCTTTCATCTGGATGATGGGCATTTTAAGGGTGAAAACAACACTGCCCTTTTCCAAAATTCTGGTTGAGAGCACAGAGCTACAGAGAAGTCAAGAGTTTCAAGCTCATGACCTTCAAGCAGCAGCCCCAGGGCTGAAATGAAAATTAGTCAAAACCATCATTGCAAATTTCAAAAGGTCACCATTTATGAAAAAATTCTTTAATTTTCACCCCAGACCAGATAAGTCAGAAATGAAAGAGAATAAAATGAAAGAAGGGGTTGAAACAATGGTTAAGAACAACTTGCTTTCCATGACCCAGTAAACTCTGTCTGTGCCCAATTAGATTGGCCATGACCTTCTGATGTTGTATTGAGACTTTCAACATCAGTTAATCAGCCACATGGAACTTCAGCTAATGACCATTCACTGTTTGTCTCTAATAGAATTAGCAGAGATAAGAATATACATGTTTGGTTGTTTCCTGATCACAAAGTACAGATATGTATATGGAAATAATTAGCAAAACGTCGCTTAGGAGTTCTGGATCAGTGTATCCAGTGGTCCCCTTAATGCCCCCATGGAAGCTGCAAGTTAACACATACTCTTACTACAAACTTTCCATACATAGAAGGCACCACTGTTCGTCCCAAGGTTAAAGCCAAAAATGCAAGAGTCACCTGACCTCACCATTGACATACAATGAACAGGAAATTCTGTTGATTCCAACATTTTTTTTCATCCTCACCCAAAGACATGCTTATTGACTAGAGAGAGGGAAAGGGAGGGAGAGAGGGAGAGAAACATTGATATGAGAGAGAAACATTGATTGGCTGTCTCCCATATTCATTCCAACCAGGGACCGAACCCACAACCTAGGCATGTGCCCTGACCAGGCATTGAACCTGTGACCTTTCAGTTTACAGGACGATGCTCCAACCAACTGAGCCACACTGGCCAGAGCTTATTCCAACTTTTAAACATCTCCTAAAGTGATGGCCAAGTTCTCCATCACCATGGCCACCTCCTTAATGGGGAAATCTATCATTGCTCCTGCATTTTTGCACTGAGGCCTTTTAATTGGCATTCAAATGGTGCTCTTGCATCCCCCAATCCACCATCCACACTCCAGCCAGAATGAACCTCAGAAATGAAAACCTTATCATTTCATATTTTTAAACTCCCATTTTAAATTTTCCAAATGATCCCTGTTGTTCTCAGCATTAAGTCTAACTTAACACTCCTTCTATGGGTCTGTATGACATGGCACCTGCCATTTTCTGCATTCACCCCACCTGCAGATTCACACATTTCCCAAGCTGTGATTGGATTTCCTATTATCATTTTGGTTTCTGTGTTAAGTCATGCTCTCTATAGCCTCCAAACATGCTATTCCCTCTTTATGGAACACCACTCATCATTTCTCCTCTCTAGCTTTCTTTCATCTTTCAGCTCTTTTAAAAGTTATAACTTTTTTTTTGTAAGATTCTTCTCAGTTCAGAGGAGTAGCTTGGTGGTTAAGGGGAAAGGCCATGGAGTCATATCAGTTGAATGCAAATTCTGTCTCAGATAACAGCTAGGTGTGTGACCTTGAGCCAATGACTGAACGTCTCTGGTTTTTTATCTGTAAAAAAGAATGAAGCAATACTAAATAGGTCAAATGTGATCACATAAATGACTTAGTATCATAGCTGACACATCAACATTCAAACAATGTTAGATATTATTATCATAATTTAACTGGTTGTGCATGGATTCTTCTAAACTCTATGTTTTTGGTTATATTCTCTTATTTTTAACAACCTATTAGAGGCTCTTATTCATACCCAAAACTCTGCCTTTACCACCTGTGATCTCCAAATGTATATTTCCAGATCAGACCTCACTCTGAATGTCTAGTCTCTTACTGAGGTTATTGTAATAGCCCCTTGGTTTACCTCCCTGATTCTTACATGTCTAAAATCTGTTTTTACCTGGCACCCAACTAGGTTTTTTAAAAATGTCAACTCATTTGGGGAGGGGAAACATTTGTCCCACTTTCCTGCAAACCTGACTGGTGCTTCCCTTTCATGGGAGGTTTGCTGGCCCCACTCTATAGGCTCCTGCCAACCCCACACTCCTAACTCCTGGGGGCTCCACCCTGCCAAGGTCTGAGCAAAATCTAGGACAGACTGAGTTGTGTGGCTCTGGGATGGGGCCATCCCTCCACCGTCCCCCATGCCTGACCGGCACCTCCCCTTCATCGGAGATCTACTAGCCCCCTCCTCCTGAATTCCGGTGGCCCCACTCTGCTGAGATCAGGCTCTGGACAAAATCTGGGACAGAGTGAATAGTGTAGTTCTAGGAGAGGGGCCATTTTCCCATTGTATACCTGACTGGTGCGGAGCCCTCCCTTCATATGGCCAAATCTTTGTCATTTGGGCCTGATGAACTCTGCTGTCCTCATCTGACAACTCCCTGAGACCCTGTCCCAACACAAAGGTGTGCAAGTACCCACTGGATAGTAGCTAGATATGGTATACCCTAGGACATTTGCTGAGTGGCCTCAGACTGAGCACTGGCACTGAGTTTGAACTTGTGTCAATCTGGTGAACACCACTTTTGCTTATCTGGTGACTCACTGAGAATCTACCTCATGCAACTTGAGGCTCTTTCAGTGACTGAGCCAAACAGGCAGCTGGCAGGTGGAGGCAGTCAGAGACCAATTTAAGGGTGACCTTGGACTTTTGCCGACCTGCCCCCAGGCCCAGCATTGGTAAAAAGCAAGCCTTATTGTGTGGCTTGGTCCTTCCTGCACACATCCAAGCCCAACAAAGGCAGCCACAAACTGTGAATCATTTTGTAGCTCCAAACAGGTTACCCAGGACCAGTCATAGGCAACATCTGACACTGGTCTGCACCAGAGTCCCTCCTAAGAAGCCCAGAATAAACATACCCAGTGGCCAGCTTCAGACAACATCAGAATAGGATTCAATTAGCTTTACAAGTGGTATATCTTAAGGGAGATCTTGGCAGGCCCCAGACCCTGCTGAAGCAAATTCAGCTTCATGTGATCAGCACCTGCACAACAGCTCATACACTGTGATCAAGGTTGATCCTCACAGCCAGCAAGCCTGAGTGTTACTCCCATGCACAAACAGGCCAATAACATGCAAGACTCAAAAATAACAAGACAGCCAACATAATACACAAAGAATATTCTTGGAGCACCCAGCTCAGGTGATCAAGGAGACTGCATCACTGGGTTCCACAGCACACATACTACATAAGACCACCCTACCAAAACTAGGAGTCATAGCAGATATATATAAAACACAGAAACAGGCACAAAGAGGTCGCCAAAATGGGTGACAAAGAAACATGCCTCAAATGAAAGAACAGAAGAAATCTCCAGAAAAAGAGCTAAATGAAATGGAGGCGAGCAATTTATCAGACATATAGTTCAAAAAAAAGGTTATAAAGATGTTTAAGTAACTTAGTGAGAACTACAAAAGCATGAAAAAGTACAGAAACCATAAAAAAGAACCAGTCACAAATGAAGAATACACTAGAAGAAATAAACAGTAGGTTGGATGAAGCAGAGGGTCAAATAAGCAATTTGGAAGACAAGGTAGCAGAAAACATCCAATTAAAGCAGCAAAAAGAAAAAATATTTTTTTTAAAAAGAAGACAGTTTAAGGGACATTTGGGACAACATAAAGTGAAACAACATCCACATGATAAGGGTACCAGAAGGAAAAAAGAGAGAGCAAGGGATTGAGAACATATTTCTAGAACTAATGACTGAAAACTTCCCTAACCTGGTGGAACAAAAAGACACACAAGTCCAGGAAGCACAGTCCCAAATAAGATAAACCCAAAGAGGCCCACACCAAGACACATAATTAAAATAACATAGTTTAAAGATAAAGAGAGAATCTTAAGAGCAGCAAGAGAAAGACAATTAACTACAAGGACACTCCCCAAAGACTGACAGCTGATTTCTTAACAGAAGCATTTCAGGCCAGAAGGCATTGAAATGAAATATTAAAAGGCTAGCATTTAAAACAGAAGGAGAAATAAAGAGCTTCCCAGACAAGAAAATGCTAAAGGAGTTTGTTAACAACAAACCAGTATTACAGGCAATGTTAAAGACCCTTCTTTAAGAAGAAAAAACAGAGGAATATAGTCAAAAGGATAAATGGCAATAAATACATACCTATCAATAATCATTTTAAATATAAATGGCTTAAATGCTCCAGTCAAAACAGAGGTTAACTGAATGAATAAGAAGGCCAATATATAAGTGGTCTTTAAGAGACCCACCTGAGTATAAAAGATATACACAGACTAAAAGTAAAGGGATGAAAAAATATATCTCATGCAAATGGAAAGAAAAAAAGCTGCAATGGCAATACTCACATCTCACAATACAGACTTTAAAACCAAGGCTATAGTAAGAGACAAAGAAGGACACTACATAATGATAAAGGGAGCAATCCAACAAGAGGATGTAAGCCTTATAAACATTTATGCACCCAACACAGGACCACCTAAATATGTGAAGCAAATCTTGATGTCCATAAAGGGAGAGGTTGACATTAATACAGTCATTGTAGGGGATTTTAACACTCCACTGAAATAAATGGATAGATCTTCTAGGCAAAAAATTAACAAGGAAATAGCAGCCTTAAATGACACACTAGATCAAATGGATTTAATCAATATCTTCAGAGCATTTCACACCAAAGCAGTAGAATATACATTCTTTTCAAGTGCACTTGTAATATTTTCTAGGACAGACCACATGTTAGGACATAAAACAAGTCTCAATAAATTTAAGAAGATTGAAATCATATCAATCATCTTCTCTGACCATAATGGTATAAAA
The DNA here is from genome assembly GCA_028533065.1 of Trachops cirrhosus. Lineage (NCBI taxonomy): Eukaryota > Metazoa > Chordata > Mammalia > Chiroptera > Phyllostomidae > Trachops > Trachops cirrhosus. The sequence continues at coordinate 81,698,597 of CM052540.1, read as the reverse complement.
CTAGAAATCAATCACAAGAAGAAAAGTGAAAAACACATAAACACATGGAGGTTAAATAACATATTGTTAAATGATAAATGGGTTAATAATGAGATCAAGGAAGAAATCAAAGTGTACCTTGACACCAATGAAAAAGAGAACAAAACAACCCAAAATCTATGAGACATAGGAAAAATGATCCTAAAAAGGAAATTCATAGCATTACAGGCCTACCTCAGGAAACAAGAAAAACTCAAATAAACAATCTAACTTTACACTTAAAGAAACTTGAATTTTAAAAAAAGCAACAATGAACAAAGTCCAAAGTGAGTAGAAGAAAGGCTATAATAAAGATCAGAGCAGAAATAAATGAAATAGTCTTAAAAAATACAAAAGATCAATGAAACCAAGAGCTTGTTCTTTGAAAAGATAAAAACAATTGACAAATCTTTAATCAGACCCATCAAGAAAAACAAAAAGGAGATAGGATCCAAATAAATAAAACTAGAACTAAAAGAGAAGTAACAGGAGGATCCAAGATGGCGGAGGAGTAAGTGGAAGCTACACTAACCTCCTCCCTGAACCAATCTGGAATTACAACTAAAGTGTAGAAAGATCATCCAGAATAACCATCTGAACACTAGTTGGAGAGAAGCCTTATAACCACAGACAGACAGAAGAAAACACTTCACAATGTGACTGGTAGGGAGTGCAGAGGAAATGCGAGAGGGCTGGCTGGGCTCCCATGGGTAGCAGCTGAAGTGACGGAGGGATATTTCAGTGGCTAGGGGTTCCCCCTGAGATGTGTGGTGTCTAAACCCCAAGCTGGGATCCCTAGCTCAGAGCTGAAAAGGAACTCAGGTAATATCCAGCTGTGAAAAGCAGCAAGGTTTCTGTCTACCAGGGAGAAATGGCTGGAGATGCAGAGCCTCTTAAAGGGCCAATTCACATTTCATTTGCAACCACTTACCCTGGGCTCCAGCAAAGGGAGGGCAGAGTGGACTACAGACACTTGAGGAGAGCCTGGGGTTGGTGGCTCTGGGGAGAGAACTGAAGGAACAGTCACTAGGATCTCTGTGCTGAGTCATTCCCCATATGACATGAGTCAGCATTCTCAAGCACAGCACTACTCTCTGAATGGCATCAGCCTAAGGGGAAGCTACACCCCCACCCACAGGAATTACTCTGCCCCACCCTGTGGTGCTTAAACCTGGTTGTTGATTATAGCTTGATCAGATTAACAGCCAATCAGTTTGATGACTGATTAGTTTAAAAGCTAAAGCAGAAAACCCAAAGAAGCAGCCAAATTAGAAGGCAAAAAACGGACCCCAAATGAAAGAACAAGTGAATTCTCCAGAAGATCTAGAAGAAATACAGACAAGCAATTTATCACATAGAAGGTTTAGAGTAATAATTGTAAGGATACTCAAAAGCATGAAAAGTAACATAGAAACCATAAGAAAAGACCAGTCAGAAATACAGAATGCAATATCTGAAATAAGTAACACATTGGAGGGAATAAACAGTAGGTTAGATTAAGCGGAGGATAGAACCAGTGTTTTGGAAGACAAGGTAGAAAAAAACAGGGGGATAAGATGGTGGCATGGTAGGAGGGAGCACATTCCACTTCCCCCTACACACAGGAGAAAGACCTAGCCGATCTACGGAGGAACAGAGCAAACAGCCAACATTATCACAACATATATGAAAATAGGAGATCAAAAATTGTAGCAGACATTGAAAGACCAGATGGTAAGGAAACTACTTCAGGATAATAACCAGCGATCAGTGAGGGGACCAGGGAGGTTGCAGCCCCAGCCCCAGAGCTCCGGGGTCTGCCTCAGGGCTCTCAGGGGAGAGCTGGGTCAACTGCTCCCTCCCTAGCCAAACAAGGACTGAGCAGCACTGCTCCTTGGTCCGGAGCAGGCTCTGGGAAGATCGCGGCACAGCAGGTGCGACCAAGGACAGCAGGGCCTTACACCCACACCCCAACCTGGAGAGAGTGTGATTTGGTGGAAGACCCGGTGCCCACAGCCATGAGCATGTAAAAGGCACGGGCGTTCTGTGGGATCCCCGGTGCCCAGGTTGTGAAATTGGGGGAACTGTGTGCCACTCAGTATCCACAGAGTTCACATCCGTGAACCCGGAAAAAGTGCAGGTGCTCTGCAGTAAGCTCCAGAGAGAGTGCTTAGGAGGGCACAGGTCCAATACCCAGGGCCCTTCGGGGGGCACCAGACCAGCTCTGGGGGGAGCGTGGGGCTAGACCTGGGAACAGGGCACCAGAGGCTGACTGAGCTCTGAACAGGAAGGGGAAAAAAGCCATGCATTTGCCCCTAAGTCTGCTGAAGCCAGCAAAACCAGAAAAACTGGTTTGGCCAGTTTGAAACCAACAAAAGTTTTTTTTTTTTTGCTTGATTTTCTTTTCATTAAGTAACTTTTTATTTTTAATTCTTATTATTTTTATATCTATCAATTCCTTATTCTTCTACTTCTTGCATTCTAGTGTTGATCCTTCTCCCTTTCTTTCCAAATTTATCTCTTCTTCCTTCCATCTTCTGCCTTTTTCCTTTTTTTGAATCTGCAAGCAATAGCATATCTATATTATCATTATTTCATTATTCTTACATTTTTTATTGTAATAGTATTTTGGTATTCCCCTTCTTTCTGTATACTCTTCTTTCCTTGGTGGGTTATAATGTACCATTTAATAGGTTTCCCCTGTTATCTCATTCATAGTGTATTACCAAATTACTGTCCTTCATTTGTGTTCCATTACTACACTTCTCAAGGCTCTATACTCCTTATTCTTGTTAACTAGATCTCTTAGATTCTGTCATATGATTGTTGCTCTAATATTACTATACATAATACTTAATTCATACAATTGTAAATACTACACAACACCCCTCCCAGACCTTAGCCCACTTCTCAGTTTCCTGAACTTTATTACTATAGTGGTTAACTTTATTCTCTCACACACTACACCTATTTACTACTCTTTACTTTCACCCTACCTAAGAATCTGACCTCCCACAACCTCACTGTTTTCTACATCCACCTCACAATCCTCTCCTTCCCAACAAATGTCTTCTCTTCTCTCCATCCTTTCTAAAAAGTGGCTAGTGGGGTGGAAGATCACAGTTAACATGATACATAGCCAAAGGATCTCCTATCTCTTCTCTACTGGATGCTACTGTAAATATCATAGAATACTCTCTTGCTGTCTTAAAACATTTTGCCTTACCCCTCCAAATGATTATAAAAAAGAATAGGTGGAAGCTGTGAACACCTGGATACCAAAGGAGACTGTACCACTGAATCTCACAGGTATTCTACCACAGAAGTACACACCATAAACCCAGGGAGCCAGAACAGATCAATTTAAGAAGCAGAGGCTAACAAGAAGAGTCTCACGAACAATGAGAAGAAAAAAAAACAATCCCCCAATGAAGGGAAATCAGGAAACCTCAGAAGGAATGCTAAATGAAATAGAGGCAACTCAACTATCAGATTCTGAATTCAAAGCAATGATTATCAGGAAGCTCAACGAGCTCACAAGGAGCTACCAGAAACTATAGGGAAGCTACAATGAACTCACTGTAGACTATATCAACATGAAAAAGGAAATAGAAACTATCAACAAGGGCCAAGAGGAAATGAAGAATACAATTTCTGAACTGAAGAACACAGTAGAAGGAATGAAAAGCAGGATCGATGAAGCAGAAGATCAGATCAGTGAGCTGGAGAATAAAGTAGAAAAGAACACCCAGAAGGAGCAAAAAAAGGAAAAGAGACTCAGGAAGAATAAAGAGGGATTAAGAGAAATACAAGACAATATAAAACGTAATAATATCCGTATAATAGGGATACCTGGAGGAGAAGAAGAGCAAGGGGTAGAAAACCTATTTCAAAAAGTAATGATGGAAAATTTCCCTAATTTGGTGAAAGAAAAAGTCACACAAATCCAGGAAACACAGAGAGTCCCAATCAAGAGGAACCCAAAGAGGCCCACCTCAAGACACATCATAATTAAAATGGCAAAATTCCAAGACAAAGAGAGAATCTTAAAGGCAGCAAATGAGAAACAGGAAGTGACATACAAGGGAGCCCCAATTAGGTTAGCAGCTGACTTCTCAACAGAAATGCTCCAAGCCAGAAGAGAATGGCAAGAAATATTCCAAGTAATGAGAACCAGAGGCCTGCAACCAAGGCTACTTTACCCAGCAAGGCTCTCAATCAAGATAGAAGGACAAATAAGAAGCTTCCCAGACAAAAGAAGTCTAAAAGAATACACCTCCACCAAACCAGCTCTGCAAGACATG
>CM052540.1:81645784-81693796 GCA_028533065.1 Trachops cirrhosus | reverse complement strand
ATAAGGGGACAGTAACCTACAAAGGAGTGCCCAGAAGACTGTCAGCTGATTTCTCAAAAGAGACCTTACAGGCAAGAAGAGGCTGGAAAGAAGTATTCCAAGTCATGAAAGGCAAGGACCTACATCCCAGATTGCTCTATCCAGCAAAGCTTTCATTTAGAATGGAAGGGCAGATAAAGTGCTTCTCAGATAAGGTCAAGTTAAAGGAGTTCATCATCACCAAGCCCTTATTGTATGAACAATTAAAGGGACTTATCTAAGAAAAAGAAGATAAAAAACATGTATAGTAAAATGATGGCAAACTCACAATTATTAACAACCACACATGAAACAAAAACAAGAAGAAACTAAGCAAACAACTAGAACAGGAACGGAACCACAGAAATGGAGATCGCATGGAGGGTTATCAACAGGGGAGTGGGAAGAGGAGAGAGGGGGGAAAGTTACAAAGAATAGTTAGCATGGATGGTAGGTAGAATATAGACAGGGGGAGGGCAAGAATAGTAGGGGAAATGTAGAAGCTAAAAAACTTAGGGCACATGGACATGAACTAAAGGGGAGGAATGTGGGTGGGAGAGGGTGTTCAGGGAGGAGGGGAATGAAGGAATAATAGGACAACTGTAATAGCGTAATCAATAAAATGTATTTTAAAAAATGTTTTTGCACAACAAAAGGAATCATCAACAAAATAAAAAGACAACCCACAGAATTGGAGAACATATTTGCTGATACATCTGATAAGGGGTTAATATCTAAAATTTATAAACAACAAAACTCAACACCAAATAAATAAACAACCCAATTAAAAAATGGGCAAAAGACCTGAATAGACACTTTTCCAAAAAGGGCATACAAATGGTCAATAGACATATAAAAATACACTCAACATCACTAATCATCACAGAAATGCATATTAAAACCACAATGTGATACTATCTCACACCTGTCAGAATGGCTATCATCAATACATCAACAAACAACAAGTGCTGGAGAGGATGTAGAGAAAGAGGAACCCTTTTGCACTGTTGGGGGGAATGCAGACTGGTGTAGCCATTGTGAAAACAGTGTGGCCAGGGAAGGTGGGAGGGGATAGTGGGGGGAGAAGGGAGAAGAGATTTCAGGAACATGTATAAGGGACATATGGACAACACCAAGGATGGGTGGGGTCAAGGGTGGGAGGTGAGGAGCGCTGGGGTGGAGGGAGTGGTGGTGGTGGGGAAATGGAGACAACTGTACTTGAACAACAACAACAACAAAAAATTAAAATAAATAAAACATCTATATGAATAAAAATAAATAAATAAATAAATAAAATAAAAATGGATCTGCTTTTTGAACCAGTGATCCCACTTCTGGGACTATATCCAAAGGAATCCAAAACACTAATTCAAAAAAACATAAGCACCCTTGTGTTCATTGCTGCATTATTTACAATTGTCAAGATATGAAAGCAACTCAATGTCCATCAATTGATGAGTGGATAAAACAATATTGGATATTTATGTGGAACCACAAAAGACACTGGGTAGCCACAACAATCTTGAAAAAGAAAAACAAAGTTGGAGTAATCGTGCTACCTGATATCAAATTATACTACACCATAGTAATCATAACAGCATGGCAATGGTATAAAAACAGACATGTAGATCTATGGAACAGAATAGAGAGCCCAGAATAAACATATTCAAATACAGCCAATTAATATTTAACAAAAGTGGCAAGAACATAAAATGGGGTAAAGATAGTCTATTCAATAAATGACATTTAGACAATGGACAGTTATATGCAAAAAAATGAAACTAGACCACCGTCTTACACTGTACATATACAAAAAAATAAACTCAAAATGTATTAAAGACTTAAATGTTAGTCTTGAAACCATAAATCTCCTAGAAGAAAACATAGGGAGTAAAACTTCAGACATTTCTCATAGCAATATTTTTCAGAAATATCTCTTTGGGCCAAGGCAACAAAAGAAAAAATAAACAAATGGGACTACATCAAATGAAAAGGTTTTGCACAGCAAGGTGAAAAGACAACCCGCTGAATGGGAGAACATATTTGCCATCTGATAAGGGGTTAATATCCAAAGTTTACCAAGAACTTACACAACTCAAAACACAAAAAAACAAACAGTCCAATTTTTTAAAAAATGAGCAAAGGCCCTTGTCTAGTGGCTCAGTTGGTTGGAGCATCATCTTGTACACCAAAATATTGTAGGTGGATTCAATCTCCGATCAGGCACACACTGAGGTTGTGGGTTCAGTCCCTAGTTGGGACACGTATGGGAGACAACCAGTTTATGTTTCTTTCTCTTTCTCTCTCTCTCTCTCTCTCTCTCTCTCTCTCTCTCTCTCTCTCTCTCTCTCTCTCTCCTCTATCTCTATCTCTCTCTCTATCATCCCCCTCCCCTCCCTCCCTCCCTCCCTCTCTCTCTCTAATACCAATAAACATATCCTTGGGTGAGGATTTTTAAAAAATGGGTAAAGGACCTGAATGGACACTTCTCCAAACAGGACATGCAGGTGGCCAATAGACATATGAAAAGATGCTCAATGTCACTAATTATCAGAGAAATGCAAATTAAAACCCCAATGAGAGATCACCTCGCACCTGGCAGAATGGCTATCATCAACAAACAAATACTGGTGAGGATGTGGAGTAAAAAGAACATTTTTGCACTGTTGGTGGAAATACAGATTGGTGCAGCTGCAGTGGAAAACAGTATGGAGGGTCCTCAAAAAAATAAAAATTGAACTGCATTATGACCCAGTGATTCCACATCTGGGTATATATCTGAAGAAACCAGAAAACACTAATTCAAAAGAGTATATTAGGGAGGACCCCCCAAAACTCAGACATTTATTTATAAAAAATTGTGAATTTATTCTTACATGTTTAAAATTCAGTCACCTTCAAAGTGCTCTCCATTTGATGCAATACACCTATCGAGACTTTTCCACTGCTCAAAACAGTTTTTGAACTTGTCAATTTTGATGCCATTTAGTGCTTCTACCGTTTTTTGTTTCACCTCTTGCACATCAGCAAAATGTTTCCCTTTGAGGACTTTTTTCATCTGGGTGAATAGGAATGGTGGGACACAGGGATCATGTTGTTTTTGATCAAAAACTGCTGAACGCTCAGTGCAGTGTGAGCAGGCACACTCATAAATCACCCATTGTGAAATGGGCAAATGCACTGAGTCTTCAAGAAAAATTCACTGAAGTTGAATGCCGCCTCTTACAACAATGCCAGGTGGTACACTGATAGGGTTCCTAGAACACTTACCTAGCAAGGGAAGCCTATACTACAAGGGGCCTACCATCCAGGAGATAATTCTGGCTTTTTTGAGGTTCTGCATCACATGCACCCCTTTGTTCATTGCAGCATTATTTACATAGCCAAGATTGGGAAGTAGCCTTAGTACCCATCAGTAGACGAATGAATAAAAAAGCTTTGGTACATTTATACAGTGGAATACTACACAGTAGGAAAAAAGAAGAAATTCATAATATTTGCCACAACTTGGATGTATCTGGAGAGTATCATGCTAAGTGAAGTAAGCCAGTCAGAGAAAGAAAAGCACCATATGATTTCACTTATAGGTGGAATCTAATGAACAAAATAAACTAACAAACAAAATAGAAAAACAGACTCATAGAGACAGAGTACAGACTGGCAGCTGTCAGAGGTGGGGGTTTTGTGGGGCTGGGTGAAAAAGGTGAAGGGATTAAGCAAACAAAAGTCATAATCACAGACAACAGTGTGGTGATTACCAGAGGGAAAGGAGGGCATGGGGGGAGGTAGAAGAGGGTAAAGGGAGATAAATGGTGATGGAAGAAGACTTGACTTGAGGTGGTAAGCACATAATTCAATATACAGATGATATATTCTAGAACTGTACACCTGAAGCCTATATAATTTTATAAAGCAATGTCACCCCAATAAATTCAATAAAAAAAGAAATAATAAAAAATAAAATGTCAGCTCAGATCACATCACTCCTCTGTTTTAAACCTTTGGTGGTTTCCCATTATCTTTCCATCAGGGCTCCCAATTCTGGCCCTATTGACATTTGGGGCTGGATAAATCCTTGTCCTGGGACTTATTCTGTACATGGCAGAATGTTTAACAACCTCCCTAGTCTCACCTACTAGATATCAGTACACTCCCCCATACCCTGACCCAAATCATGACAACCAAAAATATCACCAAACCTTGCCTAATGTACCCTGGGGGGAGGGCGTGCAAAAACATCCACCTTAGCATGAAACTTTGGTGAGTTACAGTAATCTTCAAGGTCATTCCTGGGTCACATGCTCATCCAGAGAGCCAGGCTAGAGTGAGTGCCACTTAGGATGGAGAGAGATTCTTGAGATTTCATTTCATTACACTACTTAGAAAGGCACAATTGAAAACGTAAGAATTGTTTATTTCTGGAATTTTTCACTTAATATTTTCAATCTGTGGTTGATGACAGGTAAATGAAGCCATGTAAAGTGAAATCCCAGATAACAGAGGACTACTGTACTGTCACCAAAAGAAGAGAAATGGATGTGGAACTAACAAAACAATAAACAAACAAGAACAGAAATTCTTATTAGCATCCCCAAACCTCCCCTCTATTTCCCATTTCTCTGCTTCCCAGTGCCTGGCACTGGGACTGGCCAGGAGAAGCCTTTGTTCTATGACTTTCCAATAGTCTCTTCCATTCCCCAAACTCTTCATCTGCACACACCGTCTGTTATGATACAGGTAGAAGATAGACAATATATGAATTTAAACCTCCACCCACCAAAATTATAGCTCAGTTTTCCTACACTCTGGTTTGTTTCACATGTAAGGAATCTTGCCACAGACACCTTTTTATGGAGTCGTGGTGAAGCTTTGTTGGTGTTTGTGAACAAAGACACAAGACACCATGAATTGGTCCTCCAGGCCCAGTCAAACTTTATAGCAGCAGGGTTGCATTTTAATCAAAGGCACATCTTTCAGTGCCTGCTGAAATCTCCCATTGCCTCTTGCATCCTAGTGATCCAGGAACAATAGCTTAGCTCAGCCACAACTAAACAGAACTCAAACTGAGTGACTGGGACCCGCCATTCATCTCTTAATGGAGAAAAAAAGAGGCAGAATTAGAAGGAAATCTGACAAAAGTATAAAAATGTGTCCTTCAGTTTTCTCTCCTCAAATGTAAGGTTTGTTGACAGAATTAGAATAGAACTAAAGCACCAATTCTCAAAATTTTTGGTCTCAGAATGCCTTTACATGTATGCAAATTATTGAGGTGTTGTTCATGTTGGTTATGTCTATCAATATTTCCTATATCAGAAAATAAAACTGAAAAGTTTCTAAAATGTTTATTTTAAATTCATTTGAAAATAATGGTAGACCTGATGGCATATTAACATAAATAATATATTTATATAAAAATAACTACTAAAACCAAAAACATGAGAAGAATAGCATTTCTTTATACATTTTGCAAAGCTCTTTAGTGTCTGGCTTCATAGAAGGTAGATTCTCATGTCTGCTTCTGCATTTGATCTGTTGACAAATGTTTTGGTTGAAGTATCTGAGGAAATTATAGCTCAGAAATATATGTGGGTAGCAGAGAAAAGTGTTTGAATAGCCTCTGAAGATAACTGTGGCTAGTCTTTTTTGATAGTACACCAAAACTCAACAAGCAGTAGTGTCTTAAAGACTAGTTGCCATGTGGAATCTGAAACCAATGTAACTAACTTTTCATGCTCTAGTGTATTAAAATCAATTGTTCTCATCTGCCTAAAATGACTCTTTACCAATGGATAATTTTGTAGTATCATTCATCAGTCATTTGGAAAATATTGGTTCACTGAGTTATACAGGTCTTTCAAATTTAGCACATTTCATTACCCAATATTTTTTAAAAATCACACTTGCTCACAGGAGCAGATAAAAGCAAATTTGTAATTTTCACTTGAAACTTTGAATTGTATCTTTGGCAACAAATACTGCCAGTTGCTTTTCTTGAAGCGACAGGCTCACTTAGCTCATTTTTTGAGAAAATGTCTGCCAGATCCCCAACTCTGAAGAACCATAATTTGCCTGTCAATTGTTTGTTTAAGAAAATATGGTGTTCCATGGGAGAAAAGCAGCTACTTCAATGCACAGCTCAGTCACACAAGTGCCTTTCCTGGAGACCAACAGTATACTTTGACATAAAGCCCAAGCACTTTACATGTACTCACCACTTTGTTATATACAATATTCGAGATTTACTAAAAAATAATAATAATATTTATACTTTTTTACTGCTTCATCAAGAACTTTTCCAAATGAAACTAGCATTTTCTTGACCAGGAGTGAGTGGTGGTGAATACTTTGGTGCCATTGCCTTAGTCCATGCTCAGCCTCCAGCAGTGTCACTCAGAGTTGTTTTTGTCTCATTAGTGCAAAATGTCAAAGCAGTAAAAAAGGGCAAATGCATCTTATTGTTGTTATGAAATACTTTTGATGTTGCAGACCCCCATGACATGGTCTTGGGTGGGGGCTCCTCTTACCCACACTCAGGGGTTAACAACACACTTTGAGAATGCTGGGATATGACATTAGCATTAAGGGCATCAGCTTTTATATTTAAAAGGCCTGGGCTTGAATCCTACCTCTACCCCTCACTAACTTTGAAAATTTGGGACAGTTGCTTCTCTGAGTTCCATTTGCTCATCAGTAAAATGGGTATAATATCCACCCCACTGGCCTCTTGAAAAGACTAAGTGGGCTAATGCATGTAAACACTCAGTATACACTCACTATTGTTCTTTAGTAAGTGCTAGTGTTTCCCAATATGGCTGATACAGATTTCCTAAGCAGGGGTGTCCAAACTTTTGGCATCTCTGAGTCACACCGGAAGAAGAAGAGTTGTCTTGGGTCACACATTAAATACACAAGCACTAATGAAAACTGATGAGCAAAAAAAAGGTTTTAAGTAAATTTATGATTTTGTGTTGAGCCACATTCATAGCTGTCCTGGGCTGCATGTGGCCCATGGGCCACAGATATGACACCCCTGCAAGGTTTTCACCACCTCATCAACTTTTAGCTTCAGTTAGCTAAATCCTCACCTATTATGGCAGAAAGTCAATAGATTATAAATTAAGAAATAGAGGGTGAACCTATTATGTAATGGTTTGGATGGAACCATGAGAAGAACCAAGTCAGAAATGGTGAAAAAAAAAAAGAAAAGCTTGCTATGAAGAATAGAACTCAGGGTGAGGAGGCACAAGCACTCCTGAGGTAAATGCTTATCATTAAAAACACTTCTAAGTGATTTGATGTTTTAAGTTGTGTGCATTGTTGGGAACTGCCCTGCCTGGTTTCAGAAGCTGTAATCCCCCGACCCCCATGGCTAAGGCTGAGTGAGCAACCTTTGGACCATAAGCCACTTAGGAGACAAAGCTTATCTTCCTTGTAGGGGCACCACCTCTGTCCCCTTTCTCTTCACCCTGCTTGGCCCCGGGCAGTTGACTGGTTAGCCAGTGACTGGTAAGACTCCTCAAAAGAGGGATGACCTAAGACAAGCATGATCATAGGGGGGCCCCAAAGGAAAGACTTGGGAGGCTATAGGAAAAGGGAGTGGTGAACCCTCGCCCCTCAACATAGCCTGAGTCCTCATTCTGTCTGCAAGAAGTCTCCTAATCTCTTGGCTGTCTTACTTCCCCTGCCTGACTTAAGCCTGAAACAATGCCTTAAGCCTGAAACAATGCTGGAGGTGGGTGCAGCCCTGTGCTGGAATGGGTGGGTTCCCTAGGGAAATCAGGCCTAAGAAAGAATGCATAAAATCCTATGAAACCTACTTTGCTAATACCCTCAATTTAAATAATAAGGGACCAAGCAGGAAGTGAGTTTGTTCCCCAAAATTTTATGGCCCTTTAGCTATCTGCCCTGACTCAAAATAGGCCCTCAGAGTTCTTTGAATGTTATCTTTGTTTAATCATTCTGCCTGACAATGATTGATGAGCTTTATTCCTGTGCAAAGTGAACCCAATAAAAGCTTGTCGAGGCAAGTGTTGGGGTGTTCTCCCCTTGATAGAGTGGCTGTGCCATCCCTTTCCCTCCACAGGACTCGGAAGTCCGTGTGAATTTGTTTTGTATCTCATCCATAATGCCGCAGACACTGCAGACCGGTGTCTGCATCAGTGCATAACTAAATGTCTTAATAAATTGTAAGATAATGTTTAAAAGCTTTTGAGTAAAGTATGAAGAGCTTGAACATGAAGAGAAAAATATAACATTTCTAATCTCTTCGACTTACTGAGCAGAAAAATAGGGAAATGATATTCATTAGGTATTTACTAAACTGAAAGTAGCAATCATTTAGGGGTGAGGGAATGAGATTGTAGTAAGGGTAGAGGGGAAACTTTGTCTTGTCTATTTTTGTTTTAAAAATTTATATTGAAAATATGTTTTGTATTACTTTTATATTAAAAGTATTTTAATTAAGAAATACAGTAGAAAATATACTACTCAAAGAATAGGACAAAAGTTAAATATCCAGGATTTTTTTTTAAATGAGAGAAATGTGTAGTCATTCAATTTGTCTTCATGGATTTCTAGAGGTAATCATTCTGTTCTCTTCCCCCTCTCCTAAGGGATTAGAAACCAGGAGGCTGAATTCATTTCCACTCCACCCCCTAGCACTTAGAAGTCAGTTCTCTGTGGACCCTACACAAGCCTTTAGTGTGTTTGCAAGGTGGGTTTTGAGCACCTATGGTAGGCCAGCCACACAAGCCCTAAGAGAACATTTCTGTGACAAGGCCCCTCCCCTGACTAATCCAGGACCCCTACTCCAAGCTCCATGAGCTTCCTGCACTGTTTATCTGGTTGCATTTCTCACCCACTTCCCTACACATTTATGAACTTACCAAAGACAGAATCTTATCTACTCTTATTTTCTGCTGAATCCTCAGCACCTAATGCAGTGTCTAACACATAGTAGGTGCTCAATAAGGACTTACAGGGCAGGTGACACAGGCTGGAGTTACCTCCAAATGCAAACCACTCATGTCACGCCTCCTAGGGACCTCCAAGCTGGGAAGGGGGACCTGCATGGAAGAAGATACCAGCTGGAGTGGAGGAAGGTGGGGATTCTGTGAGTTAGGGACAGTCTGCCTGATAGGACAGTGACTCTAAGATTCAGTGAGCATTCAAAACCTCCATATTGTTGTCATTTTTTACCCCAGTACCCCACAATGAGAAATATAATACTGAAAATGATATGAGCTTTTCTTCAGAAGAACAACAATGCTGAAGAGATGCTGTTCCACTGTATCCAGTCTTAGAGAAGAACAAGGCAGAGATGATGCAAAAGCTTTAAACACTAGAGCTGACAGTCTTGCTGCAGGGAGCAAGGGAGATCACAGGACAAAGTGTTCCTTCTGTCAAGCAGCAAATAATGCAGTTAAGGAGAAGACTCAGACATGGCAAACTCAAGAACATGTTATTACTGGGCTCAAAGTCAAAGTCCTTACAACTTCCTTCAAGATCCTGAACTACCTGGCCTCCAGTACCCTTGGCTGATCTTCTATGCTTCTCCTCCTCATTCCCCCTCTTCAACTACACTGGTTTCCTTGCTCCTGAACAGCCTAGGAACTACCACACCTCTGGGCCTTTGCATTCACTGTTCCTTCTGCTTGGAGTACTTTCCTCCTAAGAGCCACCTGGCTTGGTTCCCCATCACCTTCATATTTTAGATTAAATGTCACCTTCTCAGGAACCCTGCCTTGACCACACTATTTACCATTTCATCCTTCTTCCCACCCAGCCCATCCTCCTGCTTTAGAACAGTTTGGAGAAAGTCCAGGGTTCAGGGCCAGGACTCTCCATTTTCTCAGCCAATGGGATGTCATTGCAGCTAAGCCCCAGGAACTCTAACTAGGTAATTGTTTTGGGGAGTGGCCCAGACTGAATTTTCCTGGTTCAGACCTTAATATTGCTTGGAACCCAACCCGTGCCATCTCACTGCTTTGAAACTAAGCCATCACTCACCAGATTGAAAGAGCAGAAAGGAGCAATTGCTATGCTGTGCTGCAGAGCTTGGACTCAGATTCACACTGTTGCCTCTTGATTCGGTCTTTTTATTTTTCTCTATACACTTAAAGTCCTTTGACTGTGAGCCAGATTCAAGTTTGCTGAGAAGTAATATTTTGAAAAACCAGAACTTATTTGCTAGTATATATTTTAAGGCATTTTAAGCTGATAAACAATTAACTGATTCTGCTGTCCTGTAATCAGTGAAGGGTGAAAATGATTTGCTGCAAATATGCATCTATATTAACTGCTCTAGGCCAAAACCAGTTTCCACAGGTGACAGTAGAATTTTATAATAGATGAGAAGGTGGAAGACACCCATGAGTTTTTGAATCACTTTAATTTTACAGGTAGGTGTTATTGCATTTCAAGGCAACTATACATGATGCTGAATAGCATATGTTGCAGAATACAGAATGGTAAAAATTCCTTTTCCTCAGCATGCAGGTAATTAAATATGTATAGAATCATATGCCCAAAGGATAGAAACCATGTCTGCTGGATGTGTGCACAATATGTCCACAAAACATGTGCTTTTTTTTTTTCTTCCCCCAAGTTTGCACCAGAGTATTGAGGGAATTGTTTAATGAGACTATGGAACTACTCTAGATAATATTGAAGGAAAAGATGAAAAATAAGGGATGGAGAAATAATGTTGCCTAGTCAGACAGCCTCAAACTACAGGAGTCTGCATTACTAACACTTGTGGCAGGGATTATAGGATATTGTTTAAAAGGTGATTTGTAAGCACATAAGAGCAGAAGAGTGATTGCTAGAGATTAGTATGATTTCCTAGGAGAAGCTCAAGGTGACTGAATTACCTCAAGCAACAAATGAAATGTATATCCATTGAGCATCTAGTATAAGCCAGGCTCTGGTTCTAGGCTGGCATTTCAGGGAAATATGGTAGATAAAGAGTATTTTGACAATAATAAGGTGCTTGATAATGCTTCTCTACAACACGCAGATTAAAAGGTGGACGCTAGTCTTGATGCTAGGTCTTGTCTGCCCCAAGCTCATCTTGGTTGCCCAGTTTTAGACTATGCAGGCACAAGGTCGCTGAGGACCAGGCCTGGTGTACATTGGTCTATTGCAGATCTGGTGCGTGTTTGGTGGTCTTCAGAAATGGCTTTGACCCTCTGAGTGCACTGCATGAGAATCGGGCTGCAGATCCCTAAGTCACAGAGTTATCCAGCCAGAAATCTTGACTCTTGCCTGACACAAAGTCTAAAACTCAAAGAAATCAAATAAATGATGTGGCCAAGTTTAGTCCTCAGGAAGTGGGACAGCTGCAAACTTAACAGCATCCCTGAGTTTGCAAACTCCAAATCTTCAGTGTAGAAGTTGTCAGAATCTGCTGATGGTTTCCTCACCTGCCCCAGTCAGACTCTTTGGAAAAGAAACTGTTCTCAATTCTAATGATTGGTGTGACCTTTTAAAAAAAATTATATTTCATCTATTTGAGGAGGTGGTATTATTTGAAGTTTTTGTTTGTTTGTGTGTTTTTGCAGCCTAGTGCTGCAACATCTAAATCATGTTTGTTGTACCATTTCTTTTCCTTGACCTTGCTTTCTAGATTTGGAATAAAAGTTGGCAAAGGTTTGTGGGGTTTTTTTTCAATATTTGTAGTCATTGAGAGATTCAGAGCCAATGACTGACACAAAACTGTCTTTTACATAGTAGTGGGCAGTTTGGAGAAGACCTACCCCACCAGGCTTGGGCCCTTGAATTAAGGGAGTGAATGTGGTGGTTACAGTGAAGCTTCTAGTTGAAGTCCCAGCCCTGCCACCACCTAGCAGGTAATGTGTGAGCTACTTTACTTCTCAGCTTAAGTTGCCTCATGTGAAACAGGCCTACCAGTGGCAAATAGGGCAATTAGGAGATACGGTTGCATCTGTTTAGCCAATTGCATGGAGTAGGGTTGGAATCCCAGCTCTGTCTCTTCCTAACCATGTGCCTCTCTGGGTCTCTCTGTAAAATGAGGCAATAAAATTATCTTCCTCCTGAGAAGTCACAAGGATTGAATACCATTTGTCAAGTGCTTACTTAGAACAGTACCTGACATATGGTATATACCTGTTAAGTACATAAATAAATACTCAGGGTTTAGCCTAGAAATGAATGCTTCATCTGTCCCAATAATCATAACTTGGCACAAATAAAGTGCTCATTAAGTGTTAGATATTAATTATTTTTACTACTTCCTGGTCACCTCTTTCTGGGATTCTCATAGCCCATCCTCTCCTTCAGCTTTTTTGGAAGTAGACCTGAGGATCCATATTGGAATCTTACCTGCTTACTGATCCCAGGAGGAAGGGCACACCTACCCTGGAAGTGAGTTCCTCATGCAAACTCAGGAAGCAGCCCTGAGGTGAGTTTCTTGACTTGCTGGGAGCTCTCTTAGACAGGAGAGCTCCTAGTCTAGACTTTGCTATTTATTGGCATCACTTGGGAGCAAACCTTGAGAGATCTTCAAAATGCTAGCTAAATCTTGACTTCTCCTTCTCCTACTTCATTTCTGCTTTTTCTCAATATTAATCAGCTCCCCTGGTCCTTGCCCCATAAGTGTCAATACTCCTTTGGGTTCTATCATTTTCCCTCCTTATATTCACTGGTTTTTCTCTGGCACTTCTTCTGTACTTTCATGTCTTCACTTACCACCTATGTTTAGATAATTCTAAGTATCACTTCAGGTTTCACCTCCATCCTAAGCAATATATTAGTTATTCTTAAAATTTTTGGAGTATGAGACTCCCCATAGAAGTGCATATCCACACATTTTTCTTGAAACTTCATGAGCATACCAAATCTTATCTATGGAGCTACATGGAGGGGGGTACCTCTATAAAGAGTCCCAATACCAACCGCCTTTTGTGGTCCTCAAACTCTTCACCCTCACCCACCCAAAATCTCTGTCTGATTGGGACTACCACTAGTGTCACTTCTTTTTATTGGCATCAGAACATTGATTTGCAAAGCTTTCTTCTCTTGCCAGCCCCCAAAATATTTACTGTGCACTTGGTCAGGGGCTGCCTTTTCCTGCAGAGCATTAGAGGAAGGAGGATCTCATTGACTTTCTGTCTCAGAAATATGTCTGTCTCAGACATATGTCTCAGAAAGAAGCCAAGACATATGTGAGCAAAGGACCAAGTGAGAATTGTCCAGGAAATAAGAGATGACCCAACAGAATATCTGATCAGATGAACAGTCTATGATAAAGGCAAATAGTGAAAGAAAAAGAAAAGCAATTCAATACTCTTGGAAAAACAAAAGATACTTACTTCCAGAAATAAAAGGTTGTCATAGATTTCTATACATTTATTCAGTGAGATATAGCAGGGATCAGCAAACTTTACTTTTTCTGTAAAGGGCCACACAGTAAATATTTTAGGTTTTGCAGGCTAGGCAGCAAAGAGGATACTATGTAGGTATATATATAACAAGAGAGAAAAAAATTTTCCACAAATTTTTATTGGCAACATTCAAAATTATAGATGTTTAAATATGAATTTCTTACTTTTATGTGTTGTGAAATATTATTGGATATTATTTATTTTTCAAACATTTATAAATGTACAAAATATTCTCAACCTATGAGTGATACAAAAATAGGCAATGAGATGATTTTGGCCCATGGGTTGTAGTTTGCTAGCTCCTGAGATATGTGTCTTACATTCTATACAATGTTGAGTCTTAAACTTTTAGAATTTTGGAGACAAAGCATGATGATGTTTAGCATGTTTATTTTATGAGTCTTAAATAAGTGGAGTATAACTTTGTAACTGTTTTATTTTTCAACTGTTATATCCAATCCTTCATTTCTTTAATGTTATTTTGGGCAGATTTCATAACTTTTCAGTAACTTTTGGTTGTTGAAATTTCCAATTGTATATCTGATTGCAAAGTTATATCCCTGATCCTAGCACCTTCAGTATGTTGTGGCAGGGAGCAGAAAGAAAAAAAAGGCCTAAATATTACTTGGTTGGGTGAAGGTGCAAACCTCTATTGTTCTTCATTACTGCTTCTCCAGATAGCTGGAGAAGCTAGCACTGGAGAAGCAGTAGCGAAGGACTCTCTGCATATCAGGGTGCTCCCTGTTGACTGTCTTGTAGAAACACATGTATTGGTTATCAGAGGGCCCTGGGTGGCTTTCCACTGCCACTTCCTTCTCTGATGTGGGCTATCTGAGTCTGGTCTAGCTTTTTCCACCCCACATTAGCTTTCAGCACTGACAACTCATGGCCCCATGCTGCTAAGTCTGAGGTACTTTGTGAATATTTTGAAAAGGCCCTCCTCCCTTTAGATAGACTCAGTTCTGGACCAAGGTACATGGTTTGGGAAGTGAAGCATGGGATGACTGCTTGACCCCTGCTTGACTCCTAAGCCAAGCCTTCCTCAGGCTTAAATGTCATGCAACCCTGGCTACGACTTCTTGCTTAACAGGCTTCTCTGTTGGGTGGGATGCTGACAAAATGGCTCAATGGAAGGTATCCACTATTGGATCCACTAAATTCATAGGATCTCCCCATTCCTAACAGGCTTCCCCACTGCCAGTCCCTCTCTCAGCCCTGGTGTTTAACTCAACTTTCTTGCTGAAATAGACACAAGAGCAGATCAGAGGTTGGGCTAACTAACAAGTATCCAATCCAGTAATGATATGCCAGTCTCTTTTTATCCAGACACCTTCAGTTTTGATGAACAATGCTTCTTGAAACCATTGAGGAACTAAAAGTTTTGGGAGAAAAGATAGCGGTATAAGGAAGCTAATATAATTTTTCTTAGCAAAGAAATATTGTCTAAAATGGATGAATCAAGGACTACTGGTCAACATATTACTTAGAGGTATGAAGTAATGAAGGAACCACAAGAAGAATTGAGGCAGAAACAGTGGAAAGCACTTGCTACTTTTGTTTTCTTAACAGGTGAAGAAACTTATGCTCAGAGGTTAACCAACTTCCAAGATAAGAATGCATGTCTACCTGACCTCAAAACCCCTGTTGTCTGATATTCTCTTTTGTCTCTCATAAATTATTAAAGGCCCATTTACTCCTACACTGAAAAAGTGGGCTCTGGCAGGGTTGTGGGAATGGGGAAAAAGAAAAACAGCACTGGTGTTTTATATAGGCTTCTCTTTAACCTCAGAAACACTGGTTCATTGGTGGTACTTCTACATATCAGAGTATAATTTTCAAATTGTTAGTAACACAGTTTCATTCTTTTAAAATACACAGGGAATTCATGTCAAGTTTTATTCACCAGTGAGGGAACAAGCTGAATGCCAAAGCTGGTTCAAAGGAGGATGTTATATTTTTTTCAGTGAATGTATTTTGAAATAATATGGTTAAGTTAGATATAAAACTGATTAATGTCCTACAGGGCAGGCAATAAATCCACAATATTTGTGTTGATCTCCTCTAATGAACAGAAATCACTTGCATCTCTACTGAACAAAAACTTTACATACATCTTCTGAAGCTTTCTACAAGTAAACATATAACTATGCAGCTGGGCTTGAATTCATAATGAAAGCTAAGCCAGACAAAATTACATTCCCCAACAGAATCAGAGGACCCCTTAGGTAAGCTAATTAGACACCGCTCTATGAGATCATTAAAAGGACAGTCATCTTTTTGCCCAGTTCCTTGTTTTATTTTTTCCTGATGCTGGTAACTCACACTGGCCACTCAACCATGGAATGCAAATCACTTGCCTTTATCTTAATCCAGAAGATAAAATTTCAAATATGAACCAAGCAGAAGTATTTTCAAGGCATCTACTTCCTCAGATGGGTAGAGTCCTAGAATCAGAAGGTAGAGGGGCTGGATTTGAGGTAGAAAGAAGAAGAGTATGGCCGTTCCACCCATGATGACACATCTAGGAGTAGGATTCAAAGTACTTAAACACTAGTAGGACCCAAGACCTACCAATCAGAATAGATGCTTTCTTAGGGCTGGAGTAGGATCATGATGGTCTTGCTGGGTCAGGTCTTAACCCTTTATCTGACAGATCTAACAGATGTCTGGGAGATTCTAGGAAGGGCTAGGATGGCTGTACTGATGGTGGGGATTTGGCAGGGGCAGGGGAGGCTGCGGGGGACTTGGGCCAGGAGCTGTTTACCAACAGGTAAGGAAACGTTTCAACATTTTAATAACTTGTGTGACTATACAGGCGAGTTCTTGCTGAATGTTAGTCAGACTGACATCTTTATTAATACTGCCACTACCCCAGTCCTGACCCACCTCCCAAACACAGTCATGGTCACTTTTCCTCATCTTGCCTGAACACTCCAGCCCATGTCTTTCTTGGGCTTTAGGGTCAAGGAGGAACAATGCAGGAAAAGGAATAGAGAGATGTTCAGGAATAAGAAAGAGAGTAAGAGAGTCCTGATATATTCCACAGTCATGTCTAAAGGAAGGCACAACATTAGATCTAGAATAGGAGGCACAAAAATGACTACTTGATACTGTTTGTAAGCTCTAGGGATATAGCAGTGCCGCCAACAGGCAAGAATCTCTGTCTTTATCAAGTTTCTATTCTACTGGGAGATAGGAAAAGTATGAGTTCATGTGTGTGAAGGCACCTGGAACTGGGCTTGGTACACAGGAAATACTCAGCCAGTGTTACAACCTTCTCTCAAGCCGTCCTCAACTATGCCTTTCCTGCTTCCCTGAAGGCTTCTGAATGCATCAATAAAGCTGCAACCCCATCTGGCTGAAAAAGTCAACCATCTGGAGATTTGGAAATATGAGAGAACTTCTAAAGACTGGCTAATTTTAAAAAAAATTTTAGCCACATGTTTGATGTCATCCAGGCCCATCTGTAGCAGAAATAGCAGTTTATTGAAACTCTTTTCCATAATTTTAATTTCCATGCCCTAAAGTCCTAAATGGGCCTTCTTTTCTTAGTAGGCATTTAAAAAGTGAATTTAAAAAGTGATTATTGACTAATGAAGAGAAATTTAGTAATCAAATTTGAAAATATAATAAATTTGAATTAAAAAGGCCTTTTAGGTAACTTTTAGAGCTCAAAACTGGCAGCCTATGGGTCAAATTCAGCTACAAATCAAGTTTGCTTTAGCTGACAACATCTTTTTATTTTTTAAGAACATTTTTATTTTTAAAAAGATTTTATTAATTTATTTGTAGAGAGAGGGTAAAGGAGGGAGAAAGAGAGGGAGAGAAACATTAACATGTGGTTGCCTCTCACATGCCCCTAACTGGGGACCCAGCCCACAACCCAGGCATGTGCCCTGACCAGGAATCGAACCTGTGACCCTTTGGTTTGCAGGCTGGCACTCAATCCACTGAGCCACACCAGCCAGGGCTGACAACATCTTTCTAAAAAGTTGAATTAGTTGCCTGTATTTTAAAGATCAAGACAGTTTATATCTGGCATTTTAAAACTTGAAATATTGGGCCAAATTGGTACATATTTCCCCAGGGTAAAAACCAACTTAAGCTAAGTAGTAATTGTCCCTTAGAATGCGCTTGTGCTCTCTAATTTGCCACACCCCCACCACTCTCTATTGCCCCCATATTGAGACATGGTTTCAGTTACATCTTCCTAAATGCACTCTTACCCCTTTCTGCTCCCCATAGAATTGAGTGAAGAATACTGTGAAATGCTTTTTTCACACTTTATAGTACCTGCCTAGTCCACATGAAAATTTGGATTGGCACTCCCTAATATTACCTGAAGCTCTCATTTTAAAGATTTATTTATTTGTTTGTTTATTTATTTTAGAGATGGGGAAGGGAGGGAGAAAGAGAGAAAAGAAACATCCATGTGAAAGAGAAACATCAATTGGTTGCCTCTTGTACGTGCCCCACCTTGTGAATGAAACCTGCAACCCAGTCATGTGCCCTGACTGGAATGGAACTGGCGACCTTTTGTTTTGCAGGACAATGCCCGTCAAACTGAACCACACCAGTCAGGGCTGAGGCTCTCATTTTAGATTTGGATAAATGGAGATCCAAATGAGGAAAATAACATGCACAATTCACATAAATATTAGTGACAGAAATGTGATTAGCTGCCAGGTTTCCTTGCTCCCAGGCCAGTGCAGTGGTTTTTCCACTATCTAAATACATCATTTTGATTGTATCTAGGGCTTCAAGAAAGAGGTTTTCCCAATGAGAGCATCATATGTCAAGCATGTTCTCATTCAAATTCACACGTTGCTATAGAAAACCCACAGCAGGTTGGGGCACTACTCCGTGAATGCTTTGCATGCTTTCCAGATAATGAGTCAGGCATTCGTTCTCATTTCTCAGTGTGGGTGTCTCTACATAGGTCGATTGTTTTTATATTCCCAGCATGTCCTTGCTGCCTCTGAGTCTGCACCTGTCTGGTGGCTCCTGTGTCCCTGCAGACACTGCACAGGCATGCTGAGTGTTCTGGGAGGTAGGACATCCAAATAGAAAGACCCATGTGTCTGGGCATTTTCACAAGTGAATGTCTGTACATTATAGTAGCAATCTATAACCACCAGAGCATAAGTTAATGTTCTCTAGCAAGTGCTCTGAGAAGCAACATGGGTTAGGTGAAGTAAGTGACTGCTGACTTGAAGTATGTGACCTTGGCAAAGTTATATAACTTCTCCAGCCTCAGTTTCCCCACCTATAAAGTGAAGTAGTAACACCTATATCACTGAGCTCCTTTGAAGGAGAAAATCAGTTTTTCAAAATTCTTAGAACAGTCCTAGCTCCTAGTAAATGCTAATATAAATGACATTATGGTGAGTTATAGAAATGAAAACTGAAAACCTTCCTTCTCTTGCTTCAGCAATGTGATCCTTCCTAGCACATGTAGTCATCCCTAGGCCCATTGTAAATATTCAGAATACATTGGCTTTAACATCATAATAGCTTGTAGGACTTTTAGAAAATTTAGACTCCAGTGATCCACTGCAGACTTATGGAAATAGAGACTGTAGTTGTGGGATCTGATAATCTATTTTTTAAGCTCCTTATGTGATTCTAATAACTAGCCAAGTTTGAAAGCATTTGATCTACTTGAATATCTTTCTTATACTTGAATATCTCTAGTAGTGGGGAACTCATCACCTCTTGAAGCTTCTTGTTCTACACTGGATACATTTTTATACTGAGGTAAAACCTGTTTACCTCTAGCTCCCACTTCTACCCCCCTGAGGCCACATAGAGCATTTCAAATCTCTTTTTCCTGACAGCTCTTCAGATATTTGCAGACAGTTGTCATGTTCCTGCTGAGCATTCTCTTCTTTTGGACAAAATGGCTACATTCTCTCATGGTTCTTAAAAAAGTGTGGATGAACTGACTCTTCTAATTTGATATCTTTCAAAAATGAGCTACAAAACCCCTACTTCTACCCTGTAATTATCCTTTGACACTTAAAGGGTCAGAAAAAATGAAGATGTTGAAGCTCTGGGAGCTACCAGACAGGAAATGGTTGTGCACCTTCATTCCATCAGAGCATAGGCTCGTCTATTGCTTATGTCTGCCCATGCAGAAAGCAGAGGCTCCTGCAAATTCCTTGAACACTTGGTGTAGTCACTACACGAAGAAAAATCTTTTTTAATAGCAGTTGTAGCATTTATTTGTTTGTTTGTTTGTTTGTTCTTTTTCTTTATTGAATTTATCAGGGTGGCACTGGTTAACAAAATTACACAGGTTTCAGGTGCCCAATTCCACAGCACATCATCTGTACACTGTATTGTGTGTTCACTACTCCAAGTCAAGTCTCTTTCTATCACCATTTATCCTTCCTATACCCTCTTCCATCTCTCCTTACCCTCCAAGAAAAATCTTGTCTTCAGTTTCAGCTGGGCCCATCTAAGCATTGGTTATATGGGTGTACACATAGCTAAAATTTTATTGTGATTCATTACAGTTTATGCCTCTTACTGTATTTAGTACTTCAAAAATGTAAACAAAAAAAGTAGCTGGATCAAATTGCATGGATACTGCAACAAATTTTCTCAAAAGAATTCATCTGACCAAGAACATATCTTAGATTCAACCAATTCCTATTTAATTCAAATTCTCACTTTTCACAGAATATCTGGGTGGGGCTCAGATTCCTTGTGCAGATTGTGGGCCTAAGACAGGATGTTGGAGAAAAGAGAAAACTTCAGTAGGGAAATGCTAAAGGTTCAGGAATCATAGGTCCTAAAGGGGGAAGCTAGAACTGGTGTTGAATTGTGCATTCTGAGGTTTAGTTCCAAGAGGCAAAAGAATCTGAAATAACTGAAACATGGTCTACATGTGTAGATATTGGTAGGAGTCTCAGATCATTTCTTATGCCATCCCTAGAACAATGTAGGCATCAAAACATCCACAAAATTACAGCTTTACCAAAGATCATTCAATTCCTTATTGTCAATATAAGAAAGCAAATTATAGAATTTCCCTAAGGTAAATGACTTCACCATACCCAACAACAAATGATCACAAATATTAGCTTTTTGTTTCCTAAACAATTGTTTTTTAATTTCTATCAGTACACTGGATAAAATATGAGGTTTGGATAGGGCTAATTTAAGACCACCTATTCCAAAGTTTAATCATTTTCCAGATTAATAAACTGAGGGTTGAAGAGGACAAACGTTTTAGCCAAGGCTGTACAAATAGTTTGCAGCATTACCCAGATATTCTGACTTCATGTACAGTTATTGTTTTTGCATTTAAAATAGTCTTTTCCCACCTGGACTTTCCACCAGTTGCAAATTTGCATTGGAAGCACACTCAATTGTAGTAAGTCTTGCAGTCAGAGAGCAGTTGTTCGAAGTGTCAGAACATGGGAAGAAGGCCAGAGAATGAAGCAATATTACACTAGCAAGTGATGTCATAGCATGATTTCCTAAACGATTGACATAAATGCAAGTTCTCAAGAAGCCCTGATGAGTGCCAGCCAGTGAGAATGCAGGCATGGAGAACCAATGATGAACAGGGGAGGAGAGCATATAGAAAACCCAGCTTTTCTTACCCATGATTGTGACAAGCTTCACAGATTCTTTAGAAGCCCATGAAAACTCCCTTCTAACCATGGCCCTTCTAAACCAGGGCCTTCCCTCAGGCACATAGGTTCCAAAAGCTTTGATTTTCTTCTCTTTCTGTTTTCTACCACTGACATCCAGCCATTGTCTAGTGATGCTGAGAGTGACTCCTGGTGTACTGAAGGCAAGTTTAAATCCAAGAGCTTGACATTCTAAAATTGATCTGTCCTCTTCATTATAATTGAAAACTAATTCTCAATTTTTTAAATTAGAAACAATAAGCTACCATTCTTGCAGAATCAATCTTATGCAAATATAATGGAAGTGTATTTTGAGGGTGTTGGGATGATTTAGGAAAGAAGACATGTGGATACCAAATACCAAGACTTCAGTTTTGTTTTTATCCCAAAATAATAAAATGTGTATTAAAAAAGAAATATTCTTTAAATGTATGTATGTGTGTGTGTGCAGGAGTTCACATATGTTAGTGTGGAACTTGTTGGCAATGGAAGTTCATGAAAATATCTAGTTAGACCAAACTCAGAAGAAACTGATAAGACTATGTTGATGAATAAGGAATAGCTTAGAGTGTATCAGATTAGGTCAAGGAGTTGCTGTGTGTGTGTGTGTGTGTGTGTGTGTGCGCGCGCGCACGCGCGTCTGTCTGTCTGTCTCTGTCTCTCTCCCCCTCTCCCTCTTCCTACCTCCCCTCTTCCACTGAAATACAATTTAAGCAGGACCAAAGACACCATCTCAAGCCAGAGATCAAAGCAGTTCACAATATGTTTAAGGATTTTTGTATTTGAGGACTTTTCTCAATTGCAGAAGCTACCTAGAGTGCTATAAAACCTCATATCATGAAGCTTACACTAAAAATAATCAATAAGATCCAATCCCTTCATCCCATACGCCGCAGCATTGGTCTTGCTGGGAACAGTCTGGACGTCTGCACCTTCTCAGCAATAATTTGAACCATTGTTTTTCCCTCCATTCACTGCCTCGACCTCCCCCAACCTCCCAGTGGAATATCAGAATATCAGAAACTGGATTATTAGGGGCCACTGAGAGGAATTTGTAAATACCTTCCAGGCAGCAGGTCCTCCAGAGCCCTGAGTGGGTCATTACTTCTTCATTCTTCCTGCTGGTTTCATTATCACTTGTAGATTTAGTCCTGCACACACCTCTGGAATATAACCAGTAGTCCGTGCCCACTGCAATGGTCATTAAACTAAAAGCTGCGAAGGCTCCCACAGTGGTGATCAGCATCTGGATACCTCTGTCACACATCCTCATAATTCTTCATGGTATTCTGAATGGCTGGGGGTTGAAGGGGAAGTTCAATGCCAGAGGAAAAAATCACTCCGCAGCTGGGTAACCTAGGACAGGCTCTTCCAAAAATTCGTATCTCCTTTTGTCAGCATCCACAGGGACTTTGGGAAAGCTGGAATTTCCTGTCTGGAGCTCTCTCCAGTTCCCTGGTCTTTCTATGGCCCTCGGAAGGGTGCAGGCTCCAGGGGGTTGGTCCACATCACTGCTGCCTTCTGAGGGTCCCTGGGTTCCTTTCATTCCTCAGGAGCTTGGTAAAGATGAGAGTCCGTGCAGAGCATGGCTCCGGAGCCTGGAGCTGTCAGCTCGGTTTGAGATGCGCCTGGCTCCTCACAGCCCCGGGAGACTCAAAGCAAAGAAATCTAGAGAGGTCTCTGTGTGTATGAGCGCGCGCGCGCGCGCGCGCGCGCGTGCGTGTATGCGTGTGTGTGTGTGTGTGTGTGTGTGTACTTGTGGGTGCGCGAACGTGTGTGTTGGGGGTGAGGGCGGATGGCAAAAAATAGCACTGCTGGGAGGCGGGTCGCTGAGAAGAGTGTTCACTGCTTCCCAGCCTCCGAGGAAAGCTCTCCTCCTGCTCCCGACACCCCCGCTCAAACTGGAGAAAAGACAGTCTTGGGGCTGGGGCCGACAGTTTCAGTGGAGGGAAAAGGGGTCCGTGGTGCTGAACGGACAGCTCCCTTTCCGTTGCCCCGCCTCCGCCTTCCAAACGCCGGGTCTTCATTCTGGTTCGTAGAGCTGAACCTGCAGCTACCAGTCTGTCACTACCATTGCTCCACCGCAGCCTTTCTAGCGAATGGGCAAAAGACCTCGGCTGCACAAAGGTCCTCCTCCCCAACGCCCTGTCGCTGTCGGCTCTGTCTAGTCCAGCCTACGCTCCGCTCAAAGTTTGGGGAGCTCAGGGCAGTCCGAGCCTCGGCTCCTTGCGCTGCACCACGACCCTGTTCTTCCTCTCCCGCAAGGGTTAAGGAAAAAGGAAGGGGAGAGAAGACCGCAGCGCACTGTGGCGCTCTCACAGCTTTCACCCAACGCGGCGTCCACCTCCTCCCCGCGCCCACCCCCGCTACCTTCCTCATCCCAGCTCCCATCACCCATGAGCCAGGCAAGTTTGCCTTTTGCGGCGGGTGCTGCTGGAGCCCACTGGGAAAGATCGAGTCTTCTTAAAGGGGCCTGCCACTCTGGACGTCGGTTCTATGGCTCACTTGGGAGGGCAAAAAGTGTTGTCACAGGCACGTCTGTGTATAGTTTGTCTCACTCTTGTTCCCCACAAAACAAGCCAATATGTCTATCCTCTTTTCTCCGGATCTCTGGTGTAAACCAGAGACAAGGTGCTCAGATCAGACCTGGAACTGGTTATTACATATAATCATGTACTTCTAAAAGACAGAAGGAGCTAATTGTATACAGACTTTGTTGTACACATATCAGGGACTTGGGGAAAGGGGTGCGAAATATTGGTCTATGAATATACATCCTATATTTTAACATTCCTACATTGGGGGGTGTGTGTGATGGATTCAAGGGGAGAAAGTGACTGAAAATGTCAGATTCTTTCCAAAGGTCCCTGGGATGTTCATTTGTTAACATCTTTTTTAATTTAGAACAGAAGACAGGTAAAGTTAAGTCTGATGTTCTTATTAGTCCAAAGTGCAAATGCCACCACACACCCAAAAGTAAGTGAGACTCTCCCTAAGAAATAGCCAGTATCGGAAAAGACCAGCATTTAACCATCTTTTTATTACTATGTATTGTGGCATGTACTTGAGCACTAACTAAGTTAACTTAAAACAGTTCACAGAATACCTTAATTTTTTTCCCTGTGACTCAATGGGATGGATACCCAGAGGCCAGTGTTTGGAATTGAGGCTGCTTGGGTTATTTCTGCAGTTCCTGAGTTGTATTCATAAGCAACTGCCATGTTTGAATGTTATTTGACGGAACAAAAATATAATGGGAGATAATCATAGATACATATATTCTCCTGGTGCTATCTCTGGCTGTCTGAGAGATTCCATACAGATGACTGAGTAGCAGCAATGTATTGAAGAGTTCTAAATGCAGCACACAACTTATTGGTGACTTTGCTACTTTTTCTTTTGTGCTAAGGTCACTTGAAGACTTGGTTCTTGATGTTAGATATACATGCATGCACATGCATAGGTCCAGATATATAATCAAGCACATTTGTGTTTGAATGCTTACCTGTGCTGTGTTCAATTTAATTATGAGTTCTGAGTTTGTTGTAGAGTAAAGCAGGCATGTAAATATGAGTCTGTGCCTGCATGCAATGTTATGAGCCATGTAAATGTGTTTGTTGTAAGTGCATAGCTGTTTGCAACTGTGGGTATACATGCCTGGGTATAGGTATACTGTGGGTTTGTACATTTAATTGCATATGCATGTATTGTGGTTTACAAACACTGATTTGTGAAGAGAAAATGGTACTGAAAATTGGCCACACAACCAAAATGAATGACAGGAGATGGGGGGATAACAGGGCCTTCTCTAGAGGTTTCTTTTCCCAGAAAGAAAACTTGCCTCTCAATTTAAAAAAAGGCCACATGTAACATGGAGGTGAAACATAAACAACTTGAAATAATTAATAATGACCAAAAGCAGTCATTCCAGGAGCTGTCTGTTTCTTTCCTCACTTCAACAGGGATGAGAAAGATCTTTTCTCAAAGCAGGACCATGTAGATGAAAGGTCAGTGGACTTTGAGCTTAAGGAGAGTGTGAACTAATCACTCCACTCACCAGAGCCACAGTAAAATAAGAGCATCTCTGTCTCCACCTCCTCAGCTCTGTCAAACCCAGACAGCCAAAGTGTGCCCAGAAAGTTCAGCAGAAGGAATCAGGTATCCAGGTAGGACAGTTTTGGGTTAGGGGAAAGGGTCAGGAGCTCAGGCATATGAAGATGACAATCATGGGTGAGGATGTGAACAATTGTTCTGAAGGAAAGGGACACATAAAAAGAATGGAGCTTTGTACTGAGCCTTTGATCACAGAGTGTGGGAAGTCCTGAACCTGCATTTGCAGCAAGTCAGAACACCTGACTGGAGTGGGAGTGAGGAGGCAGGGATGCCGTCAGTTAGTTCCCGATGATGCCTCCCCACTTACTAGGGGATGACCTCATCCTTTCATTCAGTTGATGTGTAGGTGTGTGTACATGGGTGCTTCGAGTCTGCTTCTAAACCTAGATATAATTGCTATTTCACCACTAGAGGGCTTTTTCACCAGAACAATCAGCCACCAGGAGATTCAAAACACTATCTCTCCTTATAGTAATAGAGCCAGGCTCTTTCTCTGTGTTTTTTGATGACCTTCTCTGATCCCACTTACATGGCAGGAGACTTGGAGGTGTTTAGACAGCTCGTAGCTGACATTTGATTCTCTTATTAAGGCATCTTCCCCCATCCCCTTCCATTGGACTCTTAGCTAGGAGAGCAGCTGGCACAGGACCTCTGGCTTTTTTTCCACTCGTCCTCTCAGAGTTACCCTCATCTCAAGAGGGTCAGTGCTCCCTGAAAGTGGTTTAGGGAGGAGTACTGACAGCTGATTCAAATCAGTAAATGCTTCTTCTGTGCCTACTATGTACAGGGCAATCTGCGTAACACTTCATAGAATACAAAGACAAGTTTCCTACCTCCCAAGGAGCCCAAGTGTATAGCAGAAGTATTTTTTAGTTCATTTTGGCTGTAAATAGCATAAATTCATTGGAGCTTTTTTAAGAAACTGGTGTGGGGTGGGGGGGACATTGTAAGGATGTGGCAGTGTTTTAAGAATCATTGGGGCAAAGTCACAATCAGGCCTTAGCAAGGAGCTGAAGCCAGGAAGTCAAAGCCAATGGGAAACTTGACAGTCACTCCCTTTTTCATCTCTGCCTGTTTTTAATTGACAAAAATTGTTTTGCTTTGTCTACTCTTCAATACTCAAGATGTAAGCTTGGTTTTGAGATTTTATGTTATCTCTATTCGGAAACCCACACAGACTAAACTGGGCAGCTTTAGTCCCAGTTAAAAATTTTCAGGACAGAAAAACTGTCTGACCTAGCTCGTGTCATGTGCCGCTTCCTGGCCCAACCAGCTGTGTTCCCAGAGCTATCAGGAACAGCTATCAGAACCAGTCCTGTGAGTGGGGGAAGGAAAGACGTTCTCAAATTAGGAGGAGTGTCCATGAGACCTCCACTTGGATGCTGCCCATGGGCTTAACAGTACAACATGGTCGTGCATGAGAAGACAACGTGGAAGGATTTAGGAGCACAGAAGTCTTTGGAAACCTCTGCTAGAAGAGGAACTGGGCTGGATGTTGGTGGTACCAAACCAGCCTTGCCTTTGTCTGTGCCCTTCTCCCAAGGGGCCTGTGTTAAAAGAGAAAAGCTCTTCTAAGGTAAAGGCATCCACATGGGTGTAAATTAAGGAGATGGTGGAAATCACCCAAGTATTTGCAAGTTCTGTTCCTGCTGCCTAGAGCAGGACAGAAGTTGGACAGTGGAAAGAGGGAAGGAATGGAAAGTTTGCAACATCTTGATATTACAAAGAGAACAGCCAAGATATACTGTGTACAGTAGATGAAAGAGTGAAAGATTGAAGTATGTTATTGAAAGTTACTAGGATAACCAATAGATGAACTAAAAATTACTTCAACTATATTTGGGGTGAAGTGAGCTAAACAAAGACAGAAATGGGTAACTGTGGTTACCTTTGGGAAGAGGGACTGGAGTGGGACCAGGGCAGCTGCTTTGCCTTATAGTCTGTTCGATTCTACTTGATTTTTTTAAAGCTTGTGCATGTACACTCTGATAAATGTTTAAAGCTGTTTAAAAATAAGTGAAAACAGTAGGCAGCATGTTCCTGTCCATCTCTCCCAGCCACCTCCTTCTTTATCAGTGCAGAAATGCCAGGTGATTCCTGAGATTTATCCATCTATCCTTGTGACTGGAATGCTCTTTCCTGAGATACCCTTCTCAAAAAAAAAAGTACACTTATTTTGAAACAACTGTGAATTTACATAAAGTTGCTGCCATTGTTGTCACAATTCAATCCCTCACTTCATTCACATCTCAGCTCAAATGTCATTTTCTTAGAGAATCCTTCTTTAACTGCCCTATCTAGAATAATACCCTCCACATCTCTGTCCTCTCACTTATAGAAGTTATCAATATCTGACATTATCCTAGGTACATGTGCAAATATGTACATAGGTTAACATACATATTTGTATGTTTATTCTCATCTTCCCAACCAGAGCAAAAAAGTTTCATGAGGACAGGTGGTTTGTGTTGTTCACATCTAAATTATAAGACTATAAGACCGTGGAACAATGCCCAGGATATAGAAGGCACTCAATTAGCATATGTTTAACCAATTAATTGCACAAATAAGTATTGTTTCACCCACTGTGATGGGCACTGGCAACTCAATAAGCAAGAAAGACCTTGTTCTTGATCACCCAGAACTCAGTCTATTGGTAGAGGACAGAGATAATTAGCAAATAAGAACAATTGTGGTGGATGCCGCTGGTACCCCACAGATGCCCAGGTCTCCTTTACTGTGTTGGTACATTGCAGCCCTAGCCCTGGCCTTCCCACTCGCTTTGCCTGCCCTCAGTTGTCTCCTTCTTGGGAGAATTGTTCTTGGTTGATAGAAACTGCCTCACCAGCCTGCAGTCAATGAGTGGCTGATAACAAGGGTGCTGCCCTCTCACCAGAGGCAGGGACAACTCTGTGCCACAATTTATGCTCTAGAGTCCTCCATGGATCAGGCCAAGGCTAGACTTTACCTGGGACCACATCCTTGTTTGACTTTATCCCTGTTTCCTGTGGTTCTCATACATTAGTGTATATCAGGATCACTTAAAAATCTGCTTAAATAACAGATCACTGGTTCCATCCCGAGTCTCTGGGTGGTTCTCAACATTTTTTGTTTCTAGAAAATTCCCAGGTGATGCTATTGCTGCTCCTCTGAGAAATCACACTACTCTTCCTTGTGTTGTTTCCCATACTCCCTTATGGGTTTTTCCTGAAGATATACATTACGTGCATCTGAATCCCTGCCTCAAGCCCTGCTTTGAGGGAACTCTACCTGAGACAACAGGGAGGGCTGGTAAGTGCTCTGCTCAGGAAGTACAGGTCAAGGACAACCACCATCATTGAGGGTCATGAAAGAAGGCTTCAAAGACGAAGTTCCATTTTAAACTGAATGTTTAAAGATGAATAGCCAGTGAAGAGTAGGGAACTGTGTCCCAGCTAGTTGGACCAGCATGTTAAATGGGTGGGCGGGCTGGAATGGGAATAAAGGATAGAAACTGTACTGAAAAACTAAAATAAAAAAAATTATTAAAATTTTTTTTTAAAAAGCCCTGGTACATGATGAGTTTGAGAAAATGAAAGAAGCTTAGTATGGCAGACTCTTCATGCTTGAATATTATGTACAGCTAAGATGTTTGGCCATGAATACCCTAGAAAATACTGGAAGCCTATTAGCTTCCAAAGAACTATATTGCCAGGTAATTCCCAACCTTGATATGTAGCAACCTGTGACTATTAAACCCCTAATAAAAACTTGAGCACAACAGGAAGTTTTCTATAACTACATCTGTGTTTTCTATATCTACCTCAGATGAGTCCAGGGAGAGAATTGGACAAAGGAGAGCCTCCCAGAGGCCAGATGAAAGAGTGATGGTTAGCAATAGTAAGGGAGTTCATCCTTGCTAGCAGGAAACTTCTTCCATTCTCAGGAAAGAGAAATTGTGTTATTCCTGCTCAGATGGATTTGACAGTTTATGTGAACCCGTGAATGCTGTGTGTGCCTCAGTCTCTTTTCTAAAGGGCCTCTGGGTATCTGGTTGCATCTGTACTATTGAATGATGGGTGTGCTGGCAGCAGGTAAGTTGTTTTTTTGTTTAGAACAAAAGAAGACACACCCAAATCTGTTGAAGAGGACTGCACATTGAAGGTGGTTGTCTCCTTTGGGAAAAGGCAAATGTGTTCTATGTATGGGAAGACATTTTATGGCAAAGGGTTGGACTGCTACCAAGACTTCTAACTGCTTACCTAATCACCTTCATTTCTTTTTAGCTAATAAAGTGGTTGGGAGTCCACTTTGTCTACTTGAAAGAAAATTACATTTTTCAGTGTTCCTTGAAGATAAGTGTGCCCTGTGACAAAATCCTGACCAATAAAGTATAATTAAAAGTTGTTTTGTGAACAATAATAGCCAAAAGGTGGAAACAACTCAACTGTCATCAGCAGGTGAGGAATGGATAAACATATGTGTTATATAAATACAAAGGAATATTATTCAGCCACAATTTAAAAAGTGAAATTTGGGCACATGCTACAACATAGATGAAACTTGAAGACACTGTGTTAACTGAAGTTCAGTAACTGTTAACTGAAGCTAAGTACAAAAGGAGAAATATTGTATGATTCCATTCATAGATACCTAGAATGAGCAAATTCATAGAGACAGAAGGTAGATTAGAAGTTTCCAAGGGCTAACAGGAGGTAGGAATGGAGAGTTATTGCTTAATAGTTAAGGAATTGTTTGGTGTGATGAAAAGTTTTAAAAACAGAGGTATTTGTTACATAACATTGTGAATGTAATTAATACCATGAAATCATACACTTAAAATCACTAAAATGGCACATTTTATGTCCCATATATGTTATAATGAAAATGGGGGAGAAAATGTTATTTTATGGTCTGTAAAATCTCCTTCAAGGGGATTGGTGGTCAGACTTTCTAGCACATGTGTGCTGCTTTGTCCTCCCTCTTTCTGTCTGAACTGGAACCCAGAGCTGGAGGTCCACTGATCACCTTGTTACCATAAGGTGATGAGTACATGTTTAGGTGGCTGAAAATAAAATGAAATTAAAGAAACCTGAGTCCCTAGCAGTAGGGACTCAGTTCAGGATGGCTTATCTCCAAAATGATTACATGACAAAAAGACCCCTTAATTTACTTCACCCCTTTTCAAGTCTAGCAGCTGAACATAATCACCAATTTATATAGATGAAGAGAAGAGAAATTAGAGAGGTAACTATTGGTCATGAAGTTTCTAGTCACAGTTGCCAGAAACCCAAGTCAAAGTGCCTAAAATAAACAAAAGCAATCCAGTGCATGTGACTTTCCTGAGTGACTGGGCCTGGGATTTGCCCCTCATCTCAGGCCTGTGTCCCTCTGCCCTGGATGTATGCTCAGCCTGGCTTGCAAGCACTGGGAACTCCTGGCTTGCGTCCTACCAACTCTAGGAGAAAGGGGACATTTGTCCCTCAACAGGTGCAGTAAATGTCTTGGGGCTGGTTTCTCATTGACCCATTTGGTTCATACCCACCTGAATCAATTGTGGTGGTCAGGAAGTTAGATTAACTGATTTTTCAGGTGTGAGCTATCTTTCTGTCCCCAGACACACAAGGTGGAAGATCAGTCTCACATTAATCCATGTGAACAGAGAGTGGGTAAAGGGCTAATTCTTTACAAGCATTCAAGGGTGCTCTTACCAGAAAGATGAATTGATGGTAGGAAGTAAAAATAACAGATGTTTGCAGTGCACTACTAATATGTAGCTGTCAGAGCATTCAGGGCCTTTAGCCATTAGATCATTCCACAAATACTTACCAGACTGTTGTGTTTACTGGACTCTGCTGTATGTACTGAAGATACAGTGAGGAGCAACACATATCTCTGCCTCTGAGGAACTTATATTCCAAATGAGGGAGACAGGCAGTGAACATGCAACCAAATGAAAAACACTGGTAGTGGTAAACACTGTGAAGAAAATAAAATCAGGTAAGGTGATAGGATATGGTGAGCAGTGTTGGTGGCACAAGAGCTGATGATGTAGGTAGCATGTGACAAAGGTCATTCTGAGGAGATGACTTTGAGTTGAGAAAAGTCAGTGGTGGAGGACTTAGCCCTAAAGGACCCAAGGAAGTGTCCTCAGCAGAAGGGCCATCAGGCACAGAAGCCCTGCCATGAGAATGAACATGTCTTTCTGAAGGACAGAAAGGATCGTGCGGTAGGAATCTTATGAACAAGAGGAACAATCACAGCCAGTGAGGTTGTGGGGTGAGCTGGGGTCAGGTTATGTGGACTTCTTGGGCCAGGGAAAACAGAGTTTGCTTATTTTATTCTTTAACATTGTAAAGCCATTGCACAATTTTAAGCAGGGAGTAACATGATTTGATCTATACTTTGGAAATTTCACTCTAGCCACTGAGTGAATAATGGACTCTACAGGGGCAAGAGTGAAGACAGATTAGGAGGCTGTTGTGTTAACTGGGTGAGAGAGACTGGCATCTTGGATCAGGGTTGTTAGGGACTGTGACCTTTTCCTGAGGGTAGTAGGAACATTGAGAAGTTTCCTCTGGGAGAGATGTGATCATGTTTGTATTCTTTTTTTAATTTTTTTTATTTTTAGTGGTACTTCAGAGCCTTGATTATACTCCATGGAATAGAAATTGTAGCAGAGACCAAGAAGGTGGCAAGGAAATCACAGTTTTTGGTCCGAGCTTTGCCAGAGCACCTGCTCTCCTTCCCAACTTCTAGGTGGAAGGATGTGGGAAGGGGCACTGGCCTTTCTCCAATACCTGACTAAGGGGATTAGGATCAGGGTAGAGACCCCCAAACAATGGACAGACTTCCCCAGGAGAACCAGGAGAAAGAGCCTTCAGTCTTCTCGAATCTAGAACAGGTTTGGGGACAGAAGCTTATATCTATGGAAGCACCAAACACTGTACTTGGTGCGTGGCAGAAAGTATTGGTAGAGAGGATGGAGTTTAGAGTCAGCAAAACCTGGAAACCACTTCTAATTGCATCACTTACTGTGTAACCTTGAGAGAATTACTTAACACTTCTCTGCCACTCTTTTCTCATAAATAAAATAAGGATATCATAACACGACCTACATCTTTGGTCAATAGGGTCTTCTTATTGACTAATGAAGAATACATGTGATAATACACGTAAGTACTTAACACAGTGCCTGGCATGTATACAGAGCTCAATAAATGTCGACTTCAGCTATAAATAAAACAATGATGGCAAAGATGCTGCCTATCTCAGTGAGATTTATTTTAATCTTCCACCTTTAGTATAACTAAAGGCTGACTATAATGTGGTTAATCATTTTTTATGAGGCTTTGTCCACTAGGAAAACAAAATGACCCAACAGGCAGTTAAAAATTCAAAAGGTGCCTTTATTGAGAAATGAGATAAACACCTCAATAGACAACTAAGAGGCTTAAAACCACTTTGGAAACCTTCCTAAAGTCAGCAAAACAGGATGTAGTTTAGGACTTTTCCTGTTGGCTTAAAATGTTGGCTGAAGCTCCAAAAATGATTATAATAAGCATGAAATATTTCCACAGCTAGAGCCAAAATGCTGCCAGGTGACTCCCTGGGGGCCATGAAGAGATGGTTAGTCAGGTCCCACAGCCCTCCCTCTGGTGAGGTCCATCTGGGTTATATGGAATTCAGTGAGGTGTGGGGACACACCAAGTCTTGAGCTTGGGGTGAGAAGGTGCATTGGTTCTTTTTGTCCCATCCCCATGGTGAAGGAGGGGGCAGCTCTTCCCCACCAAGCCAAGTGAGAAAAGGTCCAATGAACTCACTGGAGGTACTAGGGACCTGTTACTGGAGGTAAGAGGGGGGATGTCCCTCCCTGGCTGGTGCTCACTGAGCTGTGGCACCTGGAACAGAGCAGAACACCAGCATGGAGCACTTGAGGGAAACTGACAAGTGCCATCTTGTGTTTGGTGCACAGATGGGCACATGGATGTAGAGAACGGTGCCCAGTTTCTCCTGGAGAACAACAAAGGGAAGAGGTTGGCTGGCTCCGCTCTCCATCACAAAGCAAAGAGAAAGGGCATCAGGAAGGCAACCCTGACTCCAAGTACCATGTGGATACTGAGGAAATAACTAAGCTCCAACTCTCTTCATGGGACCATGCTCACAAGGGAATGGCATTTGAATTCCAGCAATGCAGAGAGAGCATTGTAGCCAAAGAGAACCACCAATGGCACCATCTAAGCAAGAAGATTTTCGCCACTTACCCTCTCCCATCATCCCCAACCCCCTCCATGAGCCCCAGAGGAGCCAGCAGAGGTCATCCCAGCTTCCTCATGTTCCACTTGGAGGCCCTCCACTTGTGTTCAGGCTGGGGCTGGAGGGAGGGAAAGACTGAATTGAATATGAGGTTGAATTTCGAATTCAACTAAAGTGTACTTAAACTTTTTATTATGAAAAAAATTGAAACATCAAAGTGAGGAGGAAATTTTAGTGAATGAATGTCTCATACCACGCACTGCTGGCTACCACAGTTATTGACACATGGCCTATCGTGTTTCATCTCTATGTTCCATAATTGCCCTACTGGATTATTCTGAAACAAGTCCCAGATATTATATTGTTTTGGGTTTGGGCTTTAATAGCTACAAGTGAGTCTTAATTACAAATTAAAGTGTTTAATGCTGAAGTTGACCAGAGGATCCTGGGTTCTGCTCATTGTTTATTTTCATAATCTCTAGAACATAATGTTCCATTAAGGCAGTAATTTTTCTATTTTATTCACTGTTCTATCCCCATACTTAAAATAGCACACAACACATAGTTGGTGCTTGATAAATATTTGTTGAGTAAATAATTTTCAAAATAGGTCAGTTTTCCTTTACCATAACCTCTCAGGTGCTCTGATTGAAGTAGAAAATGAAATCTTATGTTATCTTCATCAATGACTTGACTCAGTGCTGCAAGTTTTTCAGCAAGATATCCCACCTGGGAGGACTGCCTAGGACAACTGTCTCTTCAGAGAAATAGTTTTCAAAATAATTCCAAGCAATGGCATGGAGGTGTATTACTTTAAATCCTGTATATTTTTAGCATCTCCAGGAGAACATGCAAACTGGTTGCTCGTGTGTTCTTTCCAGCCTGCTAATGTTTTGCTGTGCCCACCTGGTTTTA
Source organism: Trachops cirrhosus (assembly GCA_028533065.1). NCBI lineage: Eukaryota > Metazoa > Chordata > Mammalia > Chiroptera > Phyllostomidae > Trachops > Trachops cirrhosus. The sequence continues at coordinate 81,659,469 of CM052540.1, read as the reverse complement.
AAATTTGCATTGCAGTCACTTGAGTGTTGGCCCCCATACCTGCAAGCAACTTGTTGGTGGAGAGTAGCATTTGCCCCCTTCAATGATGTGTGCCTGATTCATTTTACCATAGTCCCCAGCCTGCCTGCCTCACTTCTAAGTCTTCTGAATGACTCCAGGGGGACCCTGGTTTAGATCAAAACAGAGACATGAAAGTATAGATCCCACCAATTCCCATCAGTTTGTCCAAACCTGTGATCTCATCCATGAAACCAACTGGGCCCACAGCCATTCTTTGACTAACTTTTTAGTTTTTCCCATGATTTTGTATCTTACTCAGATCTTTTAATTCTTTTGAAATTGACTTTTTGCCCATATATGTTTTCCTATAATATATCCCATTACATCAACATTTTCTCATTTATAAGTATGAAGTCATGCATAATATTTTCTGCATTTTAAATGTATTTTCCTTAACTAGAATTCTTTTTTAAATTATATTTTATTGTTTATGCTAAGACAGTTGTCCCAATTTCCCCCTTCCCCCAGCCTCCCCAGTCCCTGAGACAATCCCTACACCACTGTCTATATCCATGGGTCATGCATATATGTTCTTTGGCTACTCTACTCCATATGTTGTACTTTACATCCCCATGACTATTCTGTAACTACTGATTAGTATTTCTTAATTCCTTCACTGTTTTCACCACAACTGCCCCACAACTGCCATCTCATCTGGTAATCATCAAAATTTTCATTGTATCTGTGATTCTGTTTCTGTTATGTTTCTTTGTTTATTCTGTTTTGTTAGATTCAAACGTTGATAGATACCTATTTATTGCCATTTTATTGTTCATATTTTTATCTTCTCCCTCTTCTTAAAGAAGACCCTTTAACATTTCATATAATACTGATTTGTTGGCCATGAACTCCTTTATCTTTTTCTTGCCTGAGAAGCTGTTTATCTGTCCTTTGTTTCTAAATGACAGCTTTTCTGGGTAGAGTAAACTTGGTTGTAGGTACTTGCTTATCATCACTTTGAATATTTCTTGCCAATCCCTTCTAGGCTGCAAGGTTTCTTTTGAAAAATCAGCTGACAGTCTTATGGGAGCTCCGTGTAGGTAACTAACTGCTTTTCTCTTGCTGCTTTTTAGATTCTTTCTTTGTATTTAATTTAGATTTTGTCATTTTAATTATGATGTGTCTTGGGTTGGGCCTCTTTGGGTTCCTCTTGTTTGATACTTTCTGTACTTCCTGGTCTTGTATGTCTATTTCCTTCACCAAATTAGGGAAATTTTCTGTCATTATTTTTTCAAATAAATTTTCAATTTCTTGCTCTTTCCCTTCTCCTTCTGGCACCCCCATGATAGGAATGTTAGTATGCTTGAAGTTGTCCCAGAGTCTCCTTACACTATCCTTGGTTTTGGTGAGGGGAGATTTAGGGGGGGATTCTTTTTTTTCTTCCTGCCAGTCCGATTGGGTATTTTTTGCTTCCTTATCACTATTCCAAATCGCTGATTTGATTCTTGGCTTCATCCATTCTATGTTGATTCCCTGTAAATTGTTTTTTACTTCAATTACTGCACCTTTCATTTCTTACTGGATCTTTTTTATGCTGTTGAGGTCCTCACTAAGTTTCTTGAGCATCCTTATAACCAGTGTTTTGAACTCTGCATCTAGTAGATTGCTTGCTTCCATTTTGTTTAGTACTTTTTCTGGAACTTTCTTCTCTTCTTTCATTTGAGCCATGTTTCTTTTTGTGTCCTCATTTTGGAAGCCTCCCTGTTTTTGTTTCTATGTATTAGGTAGAGGTGGATTGATAGAGTAACCTAATGTTGTAGGTGTCCTGCAAGGTCCAGTGGCACAGCCTCCTCTATTACCCAAGCTGCATACTCAAGCTGCACCCACTGTGTGGGCTGTGTATACCCTCCCATTGTAGTTGAGCCTTGATTACTGTTGGCATGTTCAAGGTCAGCCACCAACTGTGTTCTGTCTGGGGTTACACAGCATAACATACAAAGTGATCTGAAGATGGCTGCTATGTGCACTGGGCTTACAGGTGCCTAGGAGAGGCCAAGCAGTGCACCAAGGCTAGGTGCTACTAGTGCTGGGCTTGGGGCAACTTAATGAGATGTGTGGAGCTTGCTGAAGCCAGGTGCTGCTTGTTTGAGAGAACTTAAGAAAATCTGAAGCATGGGCCAAGACAAGCCATTTGCATGGAAAAACCACTGGGAACAGCACGGATGGGCCTGAAAATTGGATAGAGCAGTGTGACATGAATCCCGGCTCCTGGGGTCTGTGGCATTATGGATGAGACAAGACAAATTCACACAGACTACTGAGTCCTGTGGAGGAAAAGGGACAGCACAGCTTCTCTCAAGGGGAGAGCACCTTGACCTTGCCTTGACAAGCTTTTTTTGGGTTCAATTTGCACAGGAATACAGGGTGTATACATAAAGCCCATCAATCATTGTCAGGCAGAAATGATTAAACAATAGATAACATTCAAAGAACTCTGAGGGCTTATTCTGAGTCAGGGTCAGATAGTTAAAGGGCCATAAAACTTTGGGGAACAAACTCACTTCCTGCTTGGACCGTTATCATTTAAATTGAGGGTATCAGCAAAGTAGGTTTCATAGGATTTTATGCATTCTTTCTTAGGCCTGATTTCCCTAGGGAACCCACCCATTCCAGCACAGGGCTGCACCCACCTCCAGCATTGTTTCAGGCTTAAGGCATTGTTTCAGGCTTAAGTCAGGCAGGGGAAGTAAGACAGCCAAGAGATTAGGAGACTTCTTGCAGACAGAATGAGGACTCAGGCTATATCAAAGCTGAGGGGCGAGTGTCCACCACCCCCTTTTCCTATAGCCTCCCAAGTCTTTCCTTTGGGGCCCCCCCATGATCAAGCTTGTCTTAGGTCGTCCCTATTTTGAGGAGTCTTACCAGTCATTGGCTAACCAGTCATCCGCCCAGGGCCAAGCAGGGTGAAGAGAAAGAGGACAGAGGTGGTGCCCCTACAAGGAAGATAAGCTTTGTCTCCTAAGTGGCTTATGGTCCCAAGGTTCTTTATTCAGCCTTACTCACAGGGATTACAGCTTCTGAAACCAGGCAAGGCAGTTCCCAATAGCAGTGTCTCAGGGAATCATCAGAGTGGGGAAAATAATGTGGGTCAAGTTGATAGAGTCTCAGATATGGCACCTATCTACTGTCTCTATGGTGGAAGGAGGCTCAGAAAGGAACAATGGACTCTGCCAGCACTTTTGGGGGGTCTTTTCTTTCTTTCCTTTTTTCTAATTAAGTAACTAATTTTTTATTGTCATTCAAGTATAGTTGTCTCTGTTTTCCCTCCCCCACTCTCCCCTCCCCCACCCACCACCACCACCCACCCCCAATCCTTCACCCCTTTGGCTTTGTCCATGGGTCCTTCATACATGTTCCTTGATGAACCTTCCCCTTCTTTCCCCAGTTTTCTCCATCCACCCTCCCCTCTGGTTACAGTCAGATTGTTCTTTATTTCAATATGTCTGGTTATATTTTGCTTGCTTGCTTGTTTTGTTGATTAGGTTCCACTTATAGATGAGATTATATGGTATTTGTCTTTCACCACCTGGCTTACTTCACATAGCATAATGCTATACAGTTCCATGCATGCTGTCATGAAAAGTTGGAGCTCCTTCTTTCTTTTTGCTGCACAGTATTCCACTGTGTAAATGTAACACAATATTTCAATTTGCTCATTTACTGATGGGCACCCAGGTTTATTCCAGAACTTGGCTGCTGTAAATTGTGCTGCTATGAACATCGGGGTTTATAGGCTCTTTTGGATTGGTGTTTCAGGTCTTAGGGTATAATCCCAGCAGTGGAATTGCCAGGACAAAAGGCAGTTCCATTTTTAGTTTTTTGAGGATATTTCATACAGTTTCCCACAGTGGCTGCACAAGTTTGCATTCCCACCAACAATGTACTCCCTTTTCTCTATAACCTCACCAGCACTTTTTTGTTGTTGTTGATTTGGTTGTGAAGGCCATTCTGACTTGAGTGGTCACATCTCATTGTGGTTTTAATTTTTATCTTTCTGATGGCTAGTGATGCTGAGCATCCTTTCATATGTCTCTGGGCCCTCTGTATGTCCTCCTTGGAGAATTGTCTCTTTGGGTCCTTGGTCCATTTTTTAATTGGATTTTTAAAAATATATTTTATTGATTATGCTATTACAGTTGTCCCATTTACCCCCATTTATTCCCCTCCACCCTGCACACCCTCTCCCACCCACCTTATCCCCCCTTTAGTTTGTGTCCATGGGTCATACATATAAATTCTTTGGCTTCTATATTTCCTATACTGTTCTTAACCTCCCCCTGTCTGTTTTCTACCTACCATTTATGGTGCTTATTCTCTGTACCTTTCCCCCTGCTCTCCCCCTCCCACTCCCCTGTTGATAACCCTCCATGTGATCTTCATTTCTGTGGTTCTGTTCCTGTTCTAGTTATTTGCTTAGTTTGCTTTTGTTTTTGTTTTAGATGTGGTTGTTAATAACTGTGAGTTTGCTGTCATTTTACTGTACATGATTTTTATCTTCTTTTTCTTAGATAAATCCCTTTAACATTTCCTATAATAAGGGCTTGGTGATGATGAATTCCTTTAACTTGCTCTTATCTGAGAAGCACTTTATCTGCCCTTCCATTCTAAATGAAAGCTTTGCTGGGTAGAGCAATCTTGGATATAGGTCCTTGCCTTCCATGACTTGGAATACTTCTTTCCCACCCCTTCTTGCCTGTAAGGTCTCTTTTGAGAAATCAGCCGATAGTTTATGGGTACACCTTTGAAGGTAACTGTCTCCTTTTCTCTTGTTGCTTCTAAGATTCTCTTCTTATTTTTAATCTTGGATGATGTAATTATGATGTGCCTTAGTGTGTGCTTCCTTGGGTCCAACTTCTTTGGGACTCTCTGAGCTTCCTGGACTTCCTGGAAGTCTATTTCCTTTGCCAGATTGGGGAAGTTCTTCATTATTTTTTCATATAAGTTTCCAACTTGTTGCTCTTCCTCTTCTCCTTCTGGTACCCCTATAATTCAGATGTTGGAATGTTTAAAGATGTCCTGGAGGTTTCTAAGTCTCTCCTTTTTTTTTTTTTAATTCTTGTTCTTCATTCTTTTCTGGTTGAATGTTTCTTTCTTCCTTCTGGTCCACACCATTGATTTGAGTCCCAGTTTCCTTCCCATCACAATTTGTTCCCTGTACATTTTCCTGTATTTTGCTTAGCATAGCCTTCATTTTTCCTCTAATTTGCAACCAAATTCAACCAATTCTGTGAGCATCCTGATTACCAGTGTTTTGAACTGTGCATCTGATAGGTTGGCTATCTCTTCATTGCTTAGTTGTATTTTTTCTGGAGCTTTGATCGATTCTTTCATTTGGGCCATTTTTTTTGGTCTCAGCACTCCTGTTACGTAGTAAGGGGTGGAGCCTTAAGTATTCACCAGGGCAGGGTAACCCACATCGCTGTGTTGTGACAATGTATGTGGGAAAGGGATCTGAGAGGGAACAATGGTGCTTTCTCCACTCTCTGCCAGTTTTCAATCACTTCCCCTACTACCTACAATCAAATTGGGCCTTTCTGGTGCTGATTCCCAGGTGGGTGGGCTTGTGTACATTCTCAAACCCTGTGGGTCTCTCCAACGAACTCTTTGGTGAGGCTGGGAGTTTCTCCCACTGCCACCTCAACCCCCACAGCTGTTTTCAATCGCTGATTTGAGGCTTTATTTCCCAGTGCTGGAGCCCTGGGTTGCACAGTCTGTTTCACTCCCCAGTTGTTCCTCCTGGTTAATCTGCAAGCTAACTTGGGACCTCCCACTCCACCAGCCACCACCTTGCTGGGTCTGCCAGCTGCTGCCTTGCTGAGTGTCTTCTCCGCCTGGCTGCCCATCTCTGCTCCTCCTACCAGTCTGGATGAATGTGTCTTCTTTAACTCCTTGGTTGTCAGACTTCCATACAGTTCAATTTTCTGTCAGTTCTGTTTTTTTTTTTTTTTAATTGTTGCTGTCCTTCTTCTGGTTGTGCAAGGAGGCACAGTGTATCTACCTATGCCTCCATCCTGGCCAGAAGTCCCTAAAATGGATTTTTTGTCTTCCTGGAGTGGAGTCATGTGAGTTCATTATATTTTTTGGAGATCAAACCCTTGTCCAGGGTATCATTTGCAAATATATTTTCCCATACAGTTGGTTCCCTTTTCACTTTGCTAATGTTTTCTTTAGCTGTGCAGAAGCTTTTTATTTTGATGAAGTCCCATTTGTTTATTCTTTTATTTATGTTCTTTGCTCTGGGGAACATATTGGTGAAAATATTGCTGTGTGGAATATCTGAGATTTTCCTGCTTACATTCTTCTCTAGGACTTTTATGGTATCATGACTTATATTTAAGTCTTTTATCCATCTTGAGCTTATTTTTGTGTATGGTGTAAGTTGGTGGTCCAATTTCATTTTTTTGCATGTAACTGTCCAGGTCTCCCAACACCATTTGTTGAAGTGGCTATTTTTACTCCATTTTATGCTTCTGTCCCCTTTGTCGGATATTAATGGACTATAGAGACATGGATTTATTTCTGGGCTCTAAATTCTGTTCCATTGATCTATGTGTCTGTTCTTATGCCAGTATCAGACTATTTTAATTACTGTGACCCTGTACTATAGTTTGATGTCAGGTATGGTGATCCCTCTTACTTTATTCCTCTTTCTCAAGATAGCTGTAGCTATCTGGGGTCATTTAAGGTTCTATATAAATTTTTGAAATGTTTGTTCTATGTCTGTGAAATATGTCATTGATACTTTAATAGGGTTTGAGTTGAATCTCTAAATTGCTTAAGGTAATATGTCCATACTACCCATATTTTGATTATATTAATTTTCTAATCCATGAACACAGTATATGCTTCCATTTATTTGTGTCTTCCTTGATTTCTTTCTTCAGTGTTGTGTAGTTTTCTGAGTACAAGTCTTTTACCTCCTTGGTTAGGTTTATTCCTAGGTACTTTATTTTTCTTATTGCTATAGCAAATGGAATATTTTCCTGATTTTGGATTCTGATCTTTTGTTTTTGGTGTGTAAAAATGCCTTTGATTTCCAAATATGGACTTTAAACCCTGCTGTTTTGCCAAATTTGCTTATTAAGGTCAAGTAATTTTTTTGGTGGAGCCCATAGGGTTTTCTATGTACACTATCATATCATCTGCAAACAGTGACAGTTTTACTTTCTCCTTTCCAATTTAGATGCCTTTTTTTCTCTTTCTTGTCTGATTACTGTGGCTAGGACTTCTAACTCTATATTAAATAGAAGTGGTGAAAGTGGACATCCTTGTCTTATTCCTGATCTTAGTGAGAAAGCTTTTAGTTTTTGCCCATTGAGTATGATGTTGGCTATAGGTCTCTCATATATGGCCTTTATTATGTTGAGGTATGCTGTGTCTACTACAATTTTGTGGGGTGCTTTTATCATAAATGAGTGATGTACCTTATCAAATGCTTTTTCTGCATCTATTGCTATGATCATGTGATTTTTGTCTTTCTTTTTGTTTATACTATGTATTGTGTTTATTGATTTGTGAATATTGTACCATCCTTGCTCCCTGGGATGAATACCACTTGGTAATAGTGTATGATTTTTTTAATGTATTGCTGGATACAGTTTTCCAGTATTTTGTTAAGGATTTTAGCATCTATATTCATCAGTGATATTGGCTTGTAGTTTTCTTTCTTTGTTGTGTCTTTGTGTGGGTTTGGGATTAGGATGATGCTGGCCTGATAAAAAGAGTTTGGAAGTCTTCCTTCTTGAATTTTTTTTAATAGTCTGAGAAGGATAGGGGTTAGCTCTTCCTTAAATGTTTTGTAAAATTCTCCTGTGAAACCATTGGGTCCAGGGCTTTTTAGAGTTGGGAGATTTTGGATTACTACTTCAATTTCACTAGCTGTTATAGATCCAGTCAGGCTTTCTGCTGCTTCTTCATTGAGTTTTGGAAGATTATATGTTTCTAGAAATTTGTCCATTCCATCCAGGTTTTCAAATCTTGGCATATAGTTATTTGTAGTAGTTTCTTACAATCCTTTATATTTCTGTGGTATCAGCTATAATTTCTCCTCTTTCATTTCTGACTTTATTTATATGGGTCCTCTCCCTTTTTTTTTCTCATAAATCTGGTTAAAGGCTTATCGATTGTGTTTATCTTTACAAGGGCACAGCTCCTGGATTTATTGATTTTTTAATTGTTCTTTCAATCTATATGTCAATCCATATGTCTTCTTTCAATCTATATTGTCATTTAATTCTGCTCTGATCTTGGTTATTTCCTTCTTTCTCCTTGTTCTGTGCTTTGTTTGCTGTTGTTCCTCCAGTTCTTGTAGATGCAGGGTGAGCTTGTTTATTTGAAATATTTCTATGTTTTTTAGGTATCACTGTGTATCACCATTATCACTATGAACTTCCCTCTCAAGACAGCCTTCACTGTCCCATAGGTTTTGGACTGTTGTGTGCTCATTTTCATTTATTTTGAGAAACTTTTTGATTTCTTCCTTGATCTCATTATTAACCCATTCATTGTTTAATGGCATACTAGTCAGCCCCCATGAGTTTGAATATTTTTGAATTTTTTTCTTGAGCTTGGTTTCTAGTTTCATTCCTTTGTGGTCTGAGAAAATGCTGGATATGATTTCAATTTTCTTGAATTTGTTGAGGCTTGTTTTGTGTCCTATCATGAGGTCTATCTTTGAAAATGTTCCATGTGCATTTGAAAAGAATGTGTATTTTGTGTCTATGGGGTGAAATGTTCTCTATATATCAGTTAAGTCCATTTGATCTAGGACATTGTTCAATGCTGCAATAACTTTGTTGATATTTTGTTTGAAAATCTATCAATGTTTGACAGTGAGTGTTAAAATCACCTACTATAATTGTGTTGCTGTCTATATCTTTCTTTAAGTCTTCCAAGATTATCCTTATATATTTGGGTGCATATATGTTTACACTATTTATGTCTTCTTGATGGATTCTTCCCTTGAGTATTGTGAAATACCCTTCTGTGTCTGTTTTTATGGCCTTTGTTTTGAAGTCTACTCTGTCTGGTATGAGTATTGCTACTCTGGTGTTTTTTCTTGTCCATTGGCTTGGAATATTTTTTTCATTCTGTATAGGTCTTTTCTTCTGAAGTGGGTCTCTTGTAGGCAGCATATGTGCAGGTCAGGTTTTCTTATCCATTCAGCTACCCTATGTCTTTTGATTGGAGCATAAAATGTATTTACATTTAAGGTTACTATTGATAGTTACTTATTCATTGCCATTTTACTTCCTTTGTACCTGCGTTCCTCTCTCTCTCACTCTTTTTCTTCCTCTTCTTAAAGCAGTCCCTTTAGCATATCTTGCAGTGCTGTATTCTTTCAGCCTTCTTTTGTCCAGGAAACTTCTTATTTCACCTTCTATTTTAATTGAGAGCCTTGCTGGGTAGAGTAGTCTTGGTTGCAGTCCTTTGCGTTTCATTACTTGGAATATTTCTTGCCATTCCCTTCTGGCTTGCAATATTTCTTCTGAGAAATCAGCTGCTACCCTTATCAGAGCTCCCTTTTATGTTATTTCCTGTTTCTCACTTGTTGCCTTTAAGATTCTCTCTTTGAATTTTGCCATTTTAATTTTGATGTGTCTTGAAGTGAACTTCTTTGGGTTCCTCTTGATTGGGACCCTCAGTGTTTCCTGGGCTTGTGTAATTTTTGTCTCATCGGATTAGAGAAGTTTTCAGTCATTACTTTTCCAAACAGGTTTTCTATACCTTGTTCCTCTTCTTCTCCTTCTGATATCCCTATTATACTCATATTATTACCTTTCATATTGTCCTACAGTTCCCTTAAACCATCTTCATTATTTTTAAGTCTTTTTTCCTTTTCTTGCTCTTTCTGTGAGTATTTTTCTACCTTGTCCTCCAGCTCACTGATTTGATCCTCTGCTTCATGGAGCCTGCTTTTGATTCCTTCTAATGTGTTCTTCAATTCAGAAATTGTATTCTTCATTTTGTCCTGGCTCTTGTTGATTGTTTCTATGTCCTTTTTATGCTGATATAGATTGCAGTAAGTTCCTTGTAGTTTCTCTGTAGTTTTTGGTAATTTGCACTGAGCTCATTGAGTTTCCTCATAACCATTGTTTTGAACTCAGTCTCTGGTCATTTACTTGTCTCTATTCATTGAGCACTCTTTTTGAGGATTCCTCCTTTCCTTTTGACTGAGTTTTTTTTCTTTTTCTTCCCATTATTTATGAGACTGCTCTTGTTTGCTTCTGCTTCTTAAATTGATCTGTTTTGACTTTCTGAGTTTGTTGTGTGAACTTCTATGATAGGAGACCTATGAGATTCAGTGGTGCTGTGTCCTTGGTCACCTGAACTTGATACTCTTGGGATGCTCTTTATGCCATTTATGTTGGTTCTCTGGATGTGATTGGTTTTTGGTTGTTGTTTGGTTTTTCTTTGGGGTGTCCTTCCCTCCAGCTGGTTGACTGAAGGAAACTCAGCCCACCACATCTTGTGTGCTGTCTTGCAGGTGCTACCAGAAGAAAACCACAAAGCCCAGGAGTCAAACACAAACCCACAAGAATAACTTAACCCCCCCACCACAATCCAACTATTGCCAGCAAATGAACCAGTATTAATAAAGGTATAATGAGATTAAGACTAATACAAGAAATGAGAGAGAATATGAGATGACCTACTGAAAGAAAAATGATTTTGAGAGGGGCACAAATAAGAGTTAGGAGTCATAGAAATACAAAGAAAGCAAAATTTACATCATGAATAAAAAAGGGAATGAAGAATGTGGAATAGAGTATGAGAAGGGAAGCATACAGTATTTGGTTTAATCAGAAATTAAAATAAAATAAAGTGAGAGAGAGAAAGAAAAAGGAAGAAAAAGGTAAATAAATAATAAAAATATAGGAGCCAAATTGGTGAGCAAGTTCCACCACAGTACTATCAACAGCAAATGAGCTAAAATTAATTCAGGTTGTATGAGAATAAGAGGGAAAAAAGAAACAAAGAAAAGCTTAAGAGATGTTTACAGGAATGGCAAGTGATTTTGCAACGATAAAGGGAGGAATATATACTTAGGGTGAGGAACAAGAATCAGGCTAAGACAGGGAAAACTTAAAATTTGAGATGAAAAGAAAAAGAGAAAAGAAGTAAAAAGAAAAATAAAAAGAAGAAAAGGAGAAAACAGGCTAAGATGGCAAAATTAACAATCTGAGACAAAGAAAAGATTGGGAGAAGTGACCAGTGAAGTTTGATATTTAAAATACAAAATTAGTGAAGGTCTAGCAATAAAATTGAAAAAAAAAGCAACAACATCTACCCTATCCACAACCACCTAGCAAAATTGCTAAAGTTGGAGAGAGAACACGGGTATTGTAAGAGCAAGGAAAAAGGATGTGAGATGACCATTGAGAAGAAAATTGGTTTTATGTGTCTGGTATAAGAAGAAATAGTAAGAGTGCAGAATGGAAGCAAATTGTAGCAAGAGAGAAAACAATATTTGAAATGAAAATAATGCAAGGAAAGAGGAAGGTAAAATGGGATACAAGAAGGGAAGGGCAAAATATGAATTTAAATAAACTATAGTATAAAATCTAGTGACTAAATATGTACAAACTTCCTGGACAAGAAATGAATGTTAAAAAGCTCTGCAGGAAAGAAAATATTGCTAATCATGGAGAATACCACAGTGGATTTCATATGGGTAGCATCTAGTATTTACTACTGTTTTTTTCTTTCTGGATCTGCCTCTGGTGATATCAAATGTTGACCTTGTCTAACCTTAGGCAGCCAGTCTGAGACTTCCAGGGATCTATTGTCTGTGCCTGTCTCCTTCGGTTGTTAATCTAGTCACTCTCCATTCAGGAGTCAGGTTTAAGCACCATAGCACAGGGCTGAATCTCTCCCTCCTGGTATCATGGCTATTATTTTCCCTCAGGCTGCTGCTGCTTGGAGAGGAGTTGTCTGCTTGAGCAGAATGTCTGCTGCCATCTGGGGGATGACTCAACACCAGGATACCAGTGTTTACTCTTTCAGTTCTCTCCCCAAAGCCTCCATCCCCAGTCTCTCCTCAAGCATCTTCAGTCCCCTCTGCCCCTCCTTTGCCAGGGATTTACAGTCTGTGACTATCTTCTTCGGTTATGAACCTTGTCAATCTGAACTCAGCAGTCAGACTTAAGTACCCTCCTGAGGTTGGTGCTATTGTTTCCCCTCAAGCTGCTGCCACTCAGAGGAGTGCTCTGCCTGAGCACATTGGCTGTTACCATATGGAGGATGATTCAGCACCAGGATCCCAGCATCTACTCTCTCAGTTCTCTCCCCAAAGTTTCCATCCCCAGTCTCTCCTCAGGAATCTTCAGCCCACTCTGCACTCCACCTTTTCCAGAGCCCAGGGTGAGTGGCTACAAAAGAAAATTTGTGTGTTGGTCCCTTAAATGGCTCTTTGCATCTCCTACCATCTATCTCTGGCAGAGAGCAACCCTGCTGTTTTTCATTGTTGGTTGTTATCTGTGTACTTTTGGGGTTCTGGTGCTCTAGGCTGGGAATCCTATCTTAGGGCTTATACTCCACACTTCTCAGGGGAATCCAACTGGCTGCTTAATTATCCCTCCAGCACTGCCACCTGTGGGTGCCCAGCCAGCCCTCTCAAGTCTCTACTATACTCCTTACCAGATAGGTTGTACTGAAGCTGATTCTTTTGTCTGTTCAAGGTTATAAGGCTTCTCTTGCACTAATGTTCAATTGTTTGCTCTGGGTGATTTCTCCACAATTTAGCTGTAATTCCAGATTGGTCCTGGCAGGAAGTTAGTGTGACTTTCATTCACTCCTCCACCATCTTCCTAAAATACCTCTGCCAGCACTTCTGTCTGGGAGAAGCTGCCCTCCAGCTCTCGCCCTGATGCCAGACACTTCAGTTTCTCCCTTTATGTCTATTATGCATTTCAATCTGCTGGCCCCATGCTGGAGTTCAGAGGGAGTCAGTCCAAGGAGGTCTGTGTGTGGGCCCTGTGAGAGGAACTGCCTGGTATTCCAGAAGTTTCTGTCTTCCACAGCCTCAATTCCTGCTGATTTTCACAGCCAGAAGTAACGGAGACTTATCTTCCTGGCACTGGAACCCTGTTTTGGGGGGCCTCTTATGAGGTGAGGACTCCTCATTCCTGAGATATCCCTCCTGATTTTTAGCTGCCACATGTGGGTGTGGGATCAGGCTTTTCCACCCCTTCTACCAGTCGCAATGTGGTTTCTTCTTTAATTGCATGGTTGTAGAACTTCCATTCAGTTCAATTTATGATGGTTCTGAATGATGGTTGTTCTATAATTTACTTGTTAATCTGATGTGGTTGTAGGAGGAAGGAAGCCATATTTACCTACACCACCATCTTGGCTGGAAATCTTAATGATAATTTTAATTTCTTTTATTCTTTTTTAAATTTTATTTTAATCATTCTTCAAGTACAATTTTATGTCTTTTACTCCCATCCCAGCCCACCCACCCATCTCACCCCACCTACCTCCCAATTCCACCTCCCCTAGTTTTTGTCCATGTGTCCTTTATATTTGTTCCTGTAAACCCTTCCCATTCTTCCTTGTAATTCCCCTGAAATTCCCTCCCCTGACCCCTCTGGTCACCGTCAGCCTGATCTCTATTTCAGTGT
>CM052540.1:81618672-81645284 GCA_028533065.1 Trachops cirrhosus | reverse complement strand
ATTTACACAATGGAATTCTATGCAGCTGAAAGAAAGAAGGAGGTCATACCCTTTGCAACGGCATGGATGGAGCTGGAAAACATTATGTTAAGCGAAATAAGCCAGGCAGTGAAAGACAAATACCATATGATCTCCCCTTTAACAGGAATCTAAACAACAAAACAAAGAAACAAGTAAAATATATCAAAAGACACTGAAATAGAGGACAGGTAGTCAGTGACCAGAGGGGAGAGGGGAGGAAATTGCAGGGGAGAAGGGAAGGGTTTACAGGAATGAATATAGAGGACACACGGACAAAACTACTGGGGTTGGAAATGGGACGAGGAGGGGAGGAATGGGTAGGCGGGCTGGAATGGGAATAAAGGATAGAAACTGTACTGAATAAACTAAAATAAAATAATTAAAAAAAAAGAATTGTGCTTTTAGTCTCTATGTCATTTAGTTCTGCTGTGATTGTGGTTATTTCCTTCCTTCTACTTGCTCTGGGCTGTCTTTGTTGTTTTCCTCGAGTTTTTGTAGATGTAGGTTTAGGTTGTTTGTTTGAAAAGTTTCTATCTGTTTTAGGTAGGCCTGTATCGCTATGAACTTCCCTCTCAGCACTGTCTTCGCTGTGTCCCATAAGTTTTGGGTTGTTGTGAGTTCATTTTCATTTGTTTCTAGAAACTTTCTGATTTCTTACCTAATTTCATTTTTGACCCATTCATTGTTTAATAGCATGCTATTGAACCTCCATGATCTTGAGTGTTTTGTTTTTTTTTTTCCTTGGGGTTGGTTTCTAGTTTCAGTCCCTTGCGATCCTAGAAAATGCTTGGTATTATTTCAGTTTTCTTGAATTTGTTGAAGCTTGTTTTGTGTCCTATCATGTGGTCTATCTCTGAAAATGTTCCATGTGCATTTGAAGAGAATGTGTGTTTAGCTTCTTTGGGATGGAGGGCTCTATATATATCAGTTAAGTCCATTTGATCTAGGACATTGTTCAATGCCACAATATCTTTGTTGTTATTCTGTTTGAAAGATCTGTCCATTTTTGACAGTGGGGTGTTAAAATCCCCCACCATAATTGTGTTGCTATCAATATCTTTCTTGAAGTACTCTAAGATTTTCTTTATGTATTTGGGTGCTCCTATGTTGGATGCACATATATTTACTATGTTTATGTCTTCTTGGTGGATTCTTCCCTTGAGTATTATTAAGTGACCTTCTAGGTCTCTCTTTATGGCCCTTTTTTTGAAGTCTATTTTGTCTGACATGAGTATTGCTACCCTGGCTTTTATTTTCCCTGTTTGCTTGGAAAGTATGTTTCCAGCCCTTCACTTTTAGCCTGTGTAGATCTTTTATCCTGAGATGGGTCTCTTGTAGGCAGCATATGTGTGGGCCATGCTTTCTTCTTCATTCAGCTATTCTATGTCTTTTGATTGGAGCATAAAATGTACTTACATTTAAGGTTACCATTGATAGGTACTTATTCATTGCCATTTCTATAACTGTGTTCCTCTCTCTCTCTCTCTCTTTTCCTTCCTTTCCTTAAAGCAGCCCCTTTAGCATCTCTTGCAGAGCTGATTTGGTGGACATGTATTCTTTTTAATTTCTTTTATTCTTAATGGTGCCTTGTCTCTCCCTTTACTTGATGAGATTAACTAAAGATTTATTTCTTTTATACCCTCCCCCAATTCTACCAAAGACCCACTTTTGAATTTTGTCTCATCCATATCATATTGAGTATGAGCATTTTAAAGCTTCAAATTACACAAGTGGAAAGGCTCTATTGTCACCAGTACAAATACAGCTTTAGTTTTAGTTTTTAAAATATTTATGTAAGTATATATGTGTGTGTGTATTTACATTGTGTATGTGTGCATATATATGTGCGTACATATACAGGGATGGACAAAAATAGGTTTACAGTTGTTTGTATGGAAAAAACACACAGGTTATGGTTATTACTATAGCATTATTAACTCAAAAGAATGTCACAATGCAACTGTAAAACTACTTTTTCCCATCCCTGTATATTTTTACAGTGGAACAAGGGAGAAAGGAGGACCAGATACATATTAGATGCCTATGAGCAAGTGATCAAGTTGCCTTCTTCCCCAGAACTTTGTCTAGATTGTTTATTAGTTTTAATTAACTTGTAAATTACTTTACAATCTTTAATCAATCTGGAATTTACATTGATGTATAGAGCAAGATGAAGATCTAATTTTGCTCTATTTATCCCCCCAAAACTTAATCAATTGTCCCAGTGTCACTTATTGAATATTTCTTTGCCACTTTTATTATCTAATAAAGTCAGGCCACATGAAAGACTGTCTCAGACCTGTCTGCTCTATTGATCTATGTTTCAATACTTATGTACTGTGCTATTTTAATCTTTGAAACTTTATTGCCCATTTCAAAATCTGTATCAGCATATCCTATAATTATTCTTCACTTTCAAGCTGTTCTTGGCTATTTTGCCTATTCACACTTCCCATCGAATTTTAGAGTCACTCCTTCAAATTCTTCCCCTTTACACCAAAAGAAAGCAAATAAAACAAATTAAAGAAAGAAAATAAATAAATTAATTGTAAGGGGGTGTTCATTAGAATTGTATCAAATACATATTTTTTAAGAAGAAGTGACATTATTAAATAATCATGAATTCCATCCATCTGATTTTGTTTTAAACTCCATTAATGAAATTTTTTCATTTCTTCATATACATTCCGTAGTATCCTTGGTTTGAAAGTGAAGAAATTGAATGTTGCCCATAGCCAGTAAGCAGTGGAGAGACTGCATTTGAATCCACACCAACGTGACAGTGGAGCTGACTTTTGATCATTATGGTACTTTATTTAAGATTATGTTATACTTTGAAAGAATTTTAGTAATTATTTTCCAGAAAAGCATAAATTTCATCAAGATTAGCCTGTTTGCAAGCATAGAACTGTATCTGGACTTTCATTTCCTTTTCTAATTTCTTAAATCGGATGCTTACTTCATTTAATTCCTTCTTCCTTTTTTTTAAACTAATGGAAACCATTATGGCAGCCTCTCCTTTCCATGTGCCCTGCCCATTCTCTTTTCCTGAATTCAAAACCTTGTCACCTGGGTGCCTTTGTGTGCTGTTTTGTCGTCCTCCTGCTGCTAGAGTAGAGAGATTGTCACTCTGGATAGATGCACTCAGGCTAGGTTGAGTAGTTCAAATTCTGGATCCCAGCAGTCTGAGGTTTAGCTCAGTCCAGGGCTCTGCAGTTCAGCTCATGTGCCCCAGCCAACACTGTGGAGCCACCCAGTTCACTGCCTCCTTGTGGATGGGTCCGTGGAACAGCCAGAAATAGCACTTTTTAAAAGCTGACCAGATTGTGTCACTACCCTATATTTTAAAAAACTTTCAAATTTCCCATTTTTCTTAAAATAGACCCATACTCTCTCTACTTTGGCCAGTAAGGCCTGTGTGGTCTGTCCTCATCTCCCTCTTTGCCCTCATTTCATACCTTGTTTTTTCTTGTTCACTTCAAAGTTGGTCTCCTTTTTTTCTTATTTCTTGAATGTGCCAAGTCTTTCCTCTAATAACCCTGGCCTTCCTCTCAGTGTTTCCACAGCCTGATGCTCTCTCTCCAAGGGTCACATGTCATATATGTCACATCATGTTCCTCAAAGACCACTGCCTTGGAGGGGATTGAAGTCAGCTCCCTAATTACTACCAGCTTCATTACTATTTTCCTCACAGCAATGATCGCAATCAGAAAGGCTGTTATTTATTTACTTGTGGGCTTGTTTACTTGTGGCTGCCACACTGGAGTCTGGTGCAAGAACCTGAACTGTCCTCTTCTCCAGGGCCTCGCACAGTATGTGCTACACTGTAGGAACTCAATAAACAGATGTGGAATCAGTCCTGGTCAGGAACCTCAGTTTGATTAGAGAGTTGTCCCAATATGCCAAAGTTGTGGGTTCAGTCCCTGGCCAGGGTATGTACAAGAAGCAACCAATGAATGCATAAATAAGTGGAAGAACAAATTGATGTTTCTCTCTCTCTTTCTCAAATCAATAAATCAAAAATTTTAAAAATAGTGACTCAGTGAAAACCCAGCCATGCTGCAAGCTAGCTGTGTGCCTCTGCACAATTGAATTCCTTGAGCTCAGTTCCAAACCTGAAAAAAAATGACAATACCATGGGGGTGTTTTCAGCAAAACAATGAAATAAGGTAGGTAATCTCTTAGCTCTCTACATGGTAACTATACAGCTGTCAGGAAGCACTACCATGTAGTGTCGAGTTGCAGAGGCTGGTGTCGAGTTGCCAAGATAAAATTTTGTAGGATTGAAGTCTATTCAATTTGGAGTCAATTCAGACAAATCAAGCAGCTGATTTTTATTTTTTTATTTTATTTTTTGCCAGTAACCAGGAGTGGTCTTTTTTTTTAACGGGACCTAATTCACCCTAACTATTCCTGAGAGCATCATTTGTTACTGTCTCTCATGGTTCTGGGGATTGACTGGAATTTGTTATGTGGTTTTTGTCCAGGATGCATCCTGGTTGCAGTTGGATATTGGCTGGGGTAGGAGTCATCTCTAAGGCTTCCTCACTTACACATCATTTGTGTTGATACTGGCTGTGGGCTGGGACCTTCACAGAGTTATTCAGAGGGGGCACCTAAATATGACCTCTTTGTGGGCTGGGACTGCTCACAGCATGGCAGCTGGTCCCACAAGTGACCAAGTCTCAGGACATGGAGCCAGGAGGAAGCCCTCTGGATTTTTCTAACCTAGCATGGGAATCACAAGGCCTTACTTCCACCACAATCTGTTCATTAGAAGCTGCCCCATATTCAAGTGGAGGTGAATTCATTTCTGCCTCTTGATAGTGTAACTGAGCAAAGCAGGGCTTGTGTATGTGGAGCCTTGATACATGACACAACAATTAGTGTTGGAGGAAACAGGTTTTTATTTACAAGGGTGAAACCTTAGGGGCACTGAGAGCACTTCTGCTCAGAGCCCTGTTCTCTCATGAGACTCAGCACTTCCATTGCTCCCCACCAGGGTATAAGCCCAAACCAAGCCCAATAGTTCCTCATATCCTTATCTGTTCTTGAGCCAGCTGCAAAAACAGTTCTCCATCCCCTCTGGAAAGTACATTCGTGGGTTTCAAAGTCACCATCTTCTCACAGCAGCTCTCTCCTTCAGGGTCTGGGGTATGTCATCCTCAGCTTCCATGTAATAGTCCAGGAAAACCTATGCTGTGTTGCACTGGATCACAGTGAAGTCTGGGAAGGCACAAGTAGCAGGAGAGTGGCCTCCCCATATGTCCCTTACAAAAGTAGAAATCTACAGTGTCTGGTCACAGCTCAGCATTCCAGGCATCTCCTAGTAATCCATGCTTGGTTAGGCAGATTCCCGCACAGCTTCATCAGCTTTGCTGGATCCCCACACAGCTCCATCCTTTCTCCTTACACCCTTTTCTCCTGCAAGGCTGCTATTCCATTACAGACTGCATGACTGCTTCCTTCCTACACCAGGCCACATGGGCCGATCCTCAGAGAAGCAAAGTAGCTCCTCCCTCACTACAGGAAGCATGGCAGAATCTCTCCTGGCTCACTGGTCCTTCCTCATGGCTACATCCCCCTTCTCTCTCCTCACAGCCGAACTTTGTGTTTGCCTGCTGCTATAGCCCACATGGTTCCTATCTCCCTACAGACCTCATGGCTGGCCAAATCCCCTTCTTTTTCAGAACACCCTAATTTTAACTGCTGGCCCAGAACTTTCTATGTGACCTCATATCTGGCCCCTCTTACAATGGGCTACTATTGCCAGTTGCTCCATATCTTTACCTTCATTCATCTGCCATCTTTAGTCAGGGCAAGAGTGGCTCAGTAATGCAGGGGCCTCCACCTCCCCTGCCTGTATCATGAGTCAGGACACATTCTGAAAGTCACACATACAGCTTTTGCCCAGGGTGGTAGCACAGCTTATTATCTTGTCTTTGTTATGCAAAATATGTTGAACACTGTATCATCTCCTTTCCCCATCCCCCAACCATGGTCTGAGAAGACTTTGGGGACCCCTTGCTCTGTATCCTGTTTGTTATAATGGGATAGATGTCAAAACATTTGTGGACATATTTAAGACCACAGAACTAATCACATTGAGAGAAGATTGATGATTCTTTAATAATTAACAAAAATGAATACAGTTGTCCAATGGTTCAGAACATTCATGTCAGCTCATTAATGCTTTCTTTTTCTCTCTTGCTAGGCATTATAGTATGGTGATTAAATTAGAGTGCTGGGTTTATAGACATCAGACTCAAATTCACACTTTGTCTCCTATTAGCATTGTGACTCTAGACAAATTTGCTAACCTCTCTTGGTCCCTTCTCTGTAAAGTGGGTGTGGTGAAAGTATAATCCATGGAGAGTGGGACATGGGAGGAGTCACTATATGGTGATGACTACTGTAAGCTTCAGGTGCTCCTCACAAATCCTTTACTGTTACAGATGCTCCAACAAGACATGAGAAATCCTCCTTTCCTAAGAGAGCAAGTGTGGGGGACACCTTGCCCTCCCCTGAGTCACCTTCAGAACTTGAATTCCACTCTCCTCATAGTTCATACAGCTCTGAAGTGAGTCCCTTTAAAGGCTGAATTTCAGGCTGTTGGGGTGGGTGGGTATGGCAACAACCCCACTGCAGCTGGCAAGTGGCCAGGGAGTAGGATCTGTCAGTGTGGGTGCAAACACTCTCCCCAGAAAAGCTGCTTGAAGGCATAAACTCGGGAAGGGGAAGGTTAAAAATAAAGAGTGGTCATGTGTGGCTTAAAAATGATGGAGAGCCTGGATTCAAAGGCCTTTTGATTCTCTTGCTTTGGAAGGGGCAATGTGTTGAGGCTGGGGTATCAGGGAGCTTACTGGCCCTAGAACCCTAATTCACGGGAGCACCCAGAATTGGGCAACTGCATCTCCTGCCTCACAGCTGTAATCTCATCATCTGAAGCATTCATGTTTCAATTGTTTGCCAGAGTTTGTGAACCAGCAGGACTTGTCCTTGTTTTCTTTGCCCCCAACAGAGATTTTAAATTTTAAACTTTGAATGTTTTTGAATTGGGCACTTGCTTTTCAGTTATCCCCAAGGTGCCCTATTATGTGTGACCAGCCAGCTCATTTACATCAAATATTTTCTTATGCCTCCAACAGACATTCTAGTTTGGTTTTCATTCACTGACTTTGGCTTTTCCTGCTTTCCCAATGCCAGTAAAACTTACATGTATGATGCACCACATGGTGTTCCTAGAACTGTGCTCAGTATCAATCAACTACAACCTCAATTACTATCCTGGAAAGCTGGCAAAGGAGATCACTCCATAGAGAATGCAACTAAGGACCAGAGAGTTTAGCCAATTTACCCAAAATGACATGGTTTATTAAAATGACAGAGCTGATATTTGAATTCAGGCAGTAGCAGTTAGGTGGTTTTTAGTTGCAAGTGACAGGAAATCCACTTTAAATTGTTTTAATCCAAAAAAACAAAAGGATGGTGACTTAATGGCTCCAATAGGGTACATCTGGGTCCAGGAACTCAAACTCTTATCTTTCAGCCTCTGGTTTCCTCTATATTTTCAGACCAGCTCTATCCTTGTGGTGGCAAGATGGCTTCTAGCATCTCCTAGCCAACAACCTACTCTCTCACCAACCCCAGTGAAAAAGGGAGAGCTTTTATTTCCCAATAGTTTTTTTTAATGCCCAGGACATGATGACTTTGGTAACAATGAAATCACATGATTGTCTCAGAACCAATCATAAGACTAGAGGTATTAGCTGATGGCTCATGCTGGAGTAGTTCCACCAGAAGGAGAAATGTCCACTGCATATGCCAGCAGAGAAATTTATTGCCTTTCTCATTGGCTTCAGAGGTCTTGAGCTCCTTCATTAAGAGTGAATAGAGAAACAGATTAAGGTCTAGATGAATCTGTCCGTATAATACTAGCATCCAGAAGAAAGTGACTCTACAGTCTGACCTTTTAGAAAACATTGTTTGTTATTGTCCCAGAATCCATTCCTTTTTGATCTTTTTAAAATCACACCTTCGTTTTCCTTTCACCCATCACAATGAAGTTCAAGGGGCTTGTCTCTTATCTCCACACTACTCCAGGGGTGACCATATAACCCAGGTTTGGTAAATCTGAAATTGATTTCCATGGCTAAGTTAATTAAGTTAGAGATAGATATTTAGGCCAAACCAGTAAACCTTAGCTCCATAACTTTTATTGGAATTACTAGAAAAAATACATTCTCCTTTCACTGGTATTACTGAGCTCTGGAGATAGTGATTGGTGCTTCTGGGGCCACCAAGACAATGAAGCCATGGAGAAAATTAGATGGAGGTAGAGAGGGGCAGCTTTCTGATATTGTATGAATTTCTGGATCTACTTATACCTGAAGCCAGACAACCCAAGACCCTTTTAGTTACTGAAACAACTAAATAATTCTTCTTTTTCTCTTAATTACTCCAGTTTGAGGTGGGTTTTGCCGCTTATAAACTTAAGAGGGCCCAACATCCACCTTTAATACCCAAGCAGGTGTTGAGTTCCAGAATGGAACACAGCAGAAGGCTACTCCTCACACTTATCCAAAGGGAAGAGTAGGGCACATGGTCCTCTTGTTTCAGGGAGCAGGGTGCCTGAGGTGGGGCCTGTGGAGTGTCAGAGGGACAGTACTAGTGAGGCTTCATTCTAAACTTTGACCCTTCAGGCACTGCCTGGGTATGTGGACTTCTCTTTACAGCTCCCTGAGAGTTATTCCACAGCCAATTAGCAATTAGTCCCTTTTCCCATTTATTCCACCTCCCTAGCAGAAGCCATTCAGTAAGAAACAAGCTCCTAAACATTTTAATATGGTTCTTAAACACGCAGGCTATAGGGTCCAATTAGACCTGCATTCAATTAGACCTTACTTGACTGCTTACCAGCTGTGTGATCTTATTCAAGTTACTTGACATCTCTGAAACTCAGTTTTCTCATCTATAAAATGGGTTTAATAATAATACCCAGCTCCTACAGCTCATATGAGACTAGCATGAACTTAAAACTGATGGGAACCTATTCTTAACTCAGTAAAAGCTACCTATTATCATCATTATAAAGCAGACTGCATTTTCTCCAAAATGTTCAGTTTTGTCTGCAATTGAATGTGCAGTCTCTCCCTTTGCCATGTTCTTTCTTGCTCATGAGCATTTTACAATGCTATTTGACATTATCAGTCAGTGAAGTGTAGTAGTTAGGAGCATAGACTTGGAAACTGGACTGTCTGGGTTAAAATCCTTGCTCTTTTCATGCCCATGTAGACTTGAACCAATGGCTCCATCTTTCTGTGACTCAGTTTCCACATAAAAATGGAGATAATAAAATAGTATCTATATCATTAAGATTAAGTAAATTAATACTTAAAGAGTTTTTAGAATAGTGATTGGCACACAGTAAGTGCTCTGTAAAGGTTTGCCATCATCTATGTGTTTAAGGCATGTCAACTACAAATATGTACCAGTGGCCAAGGACTGACCTCTGATGGACACAAGCAACTCTGTGTATGTGACAAGCCTTTGCTAAGTTCTTAGTGTTTGGGTCTTCTCATGGTCCTGCTAATCGCCACATCACTCAGCAATGCACACTCTTATAAATACGCATTTTGGTGACAGCTCTGACCATGCCAACATTTTGTGTGTGTGTTTTAAAAATTTTATATCATTCACAAAAAATTTGTAAAGGCAGTCTACATTAAAACCTGGCTCTAACATCTGCTGTTTTGTCTTGGGCAAGTCATTTAACCTCTGAGCTTCACTTTCCTCTGCTATAAAAAGGCATAAGTAATAGTGCCTACCTTATAGGATTGTTGTGAGGATCGAGTTATTGTTGTAAAGCCCTAGGATAGGGCTTAATACATTGTAAGTACTAACTTAATATATTAGAAATAGTAATGTCCAGTTAATAAGTTCTAAAAATGGAAAGCCTCCTAAATACCTTTAGAACTCTCTTGAAAGAGCTGAAAATGTGTGCACATTGATCATGTATATTAGAGTTTTCAGCTTGGAGCCTGCCTAACATATGTATCAAATGGATATATTTTATTTGCATGCCTACAGTTTCAAAAAAATTAGAATTAGTGGCCCATATTTTAAAATCAGGACATTTCATATAAAAGTTTAGATTTCCAGACTTTCTTGGGGAATGGAAAATATGGCATTGCTGGGCTGCATTCTTGCAGGTTGTCTTTTGGAGAGGATGTTACAGTGGCTACTCACTTTAGAAAGGTACTCTCTGGGTCAAAAACTCTTGACTTATAACACTTTGTTTTTTCCACTCCTAGAATGCTTCATGCATTTGCCTTACCTGCCTGGCTCTGCTAATAATGAAAATAATAGCCAATACATATACAAAACATACTATATTCCAGACACTGTCCTCAGCACCGCTAGACTAATCTCTGATACTCAAGGACAGTCCTCCTTAGAATAAGCTCCTGCTGGGAGGCATTGAACTTGGAGTGAGAGGTTATGCCTCCCAACTCAGCCCCCTGAGTTGCAGGGCATGGAGGGTAAAACCCATCCCCAGAAGTTGGTACATTCTGCTTACCCTGTGCAACCACAAACACAGCCCTCCCTAGATAGCTGTATTCACTTTCTAAACATGCTGAGAATGAAATCAAGGTGTCATATCCCTACACTGGTATGGCGCACCTTTTTAATTTTTAAATCTGTGTCTCTTTTTGATAAACACAAAAATCTCACCATGTCCAGGAAGTTTCAATAAGCCTCCATATCAGAGCCTGTGGTTTATTAATTGAAATTCCTCTGTTTTCTACACAGCCTTTCTAGCAAGATTTGGTCCAGCTTTCCTTCTTGAAGTCTGTCATAAAAACAAGACATCATATTTTCTTTTTTTTGGCTATAAAATTGTCTGATAATATTTAAGGTGTCATTTCAAAATACAACTTGCCTTTTACTCCAAATCTGGAAGAATAACTAATCTGTGAATGATGCTTATGGAGTTTTAAGAGAATGTCTGTACCCAAATGGTGGCTTTTGAGATAATGCCTGACAACTGCTACCAAATGATTAACATTTGAAAATAAATTCACAAAACACAGATGAACAGATGTCTCTGGGTTTTGTCCATTCTCCGTAGCTTTCCACCACTCTCTGCAGCATCAGACATGAGTTTGAGCCAACCCCAGGTGGGTATATTGTGAGGGGGAGGCTATCTGTCCCCAAGCTTGAACCATACAAAGCAACAGCTGTCCTCAGGGACCCTGCAGGAATACTGCACCCACAAAGGGGGTCTTTTCTCCTAATTCCAGCTGGGGGGGAACAACCACTAGATGAAGGGCTTAAAGGCTCCAGAATCCCTAGCTGTCAGAGTGGCCTTAATTCTCATCTTGTTTTCTGGGATGGTTGGGAGACAGATTCCATACCTGACTACACTTGCTTGGTGGCACCCCCTCAACAGAAGTCTTGCTTCCAGAATTAAACTTTGGTCAATTTATGCTTATGGGTCAGGCTCTAAGCTATGATCTGGTCCACACCAGGTTTGTCAGTTTATTGGTGATGCTATAACAAATGACCACAAACCAGATGACTTAAATGACAGAAATTTATCCCCTCAGTTCTCAAGGTCAGATGGCAAAAATCAAGGTGTCAGCAGGGCCAGGATCCCTCTGGAAGCCCTAGTGGAGAGTTCATTCTTTACCTGTTCTAGTTCCTGGCAGCTGTCAGTATTCCTTGGCTTGTGGCCACATCCCCCAGTGCTTACCATTCTCTTCACACCACCTTCTCCTCTGTGTGTGTTACCTCTCTCTGTCTTTCTCTTATAAGGATACTTGTGATGGCATTTAGGCCCTACCCTGGTACTCCAGGGTCATCTCTTTATCTCAATATCCATAATTTAATTACATATGCAAAGATGTTTTCCCCAAATGAGGTGACTTTTACAAATTCCAGGGTTAGGATTTGATGTCTGGGGTGGCCATTCTTCCACTTACCCCACCAAGTTTTCCTTACCACTGCTGAAGCCCTCATCCTATCCTACCTCAACTCACTTTTAGTCCGGGCCTCTTCCCTTCAGAAAAGGCACACACAGATGCAGGTCTCTAAAGAGACTGATGCTGGAACAGTTTTTCAAACCAGTCGCCTTCCCTTTCTACGTCTTTCCTCTCACCTCTACGAAGATGAAGGTGGTCAAGGTCAATTGCACCCATTTTCCCTTCATACTGTTGCAATGACCTCCATTAATCTTCCTGCTCTTCCCCTTCCCCTTACAAACCGTGTTGTCTAATGTTAATCAGAGCATATCAATCCTTAATATCTAAAGTCTCTATAGAGAGACAGACTAAAGGCTCTCCAAAGATGTCCACATCCTAATCACTGAAAGCCATGAATATGAGTTACCCTTCATGGCAAAGTGGGACTCTGCAATATGTTAAGGATAACGAGCTAGGGAGACTTTCCTGGATTATCTAGGTGGACCCAGTACAATCACAAGGGAGGCAGGAGAGTCATAGATAGAAAAGATGTTACTACATAAGCAGAGGTCAGAGTGATGTGCTTTGAAGAGAATGTGGTGAGCAGGCCATAAGCCAAGGAATATAGCCCCTGTAGAAGCTGGAAAAGGGAAGGAGGCTTCCCTAGAGCCTCCAGGAGCAACTAGCTCTGCAGACTCTAGTCTGATGAAACTGATTTTGGATCTCTGGCCACCAGAACTCTAAGAGAATAAATTTGTGTTGTTTTTTTTTAAGCCACACAGCTTGTGGTCATTTGTTACAGCAGCAATAGGAAACTAATAGTGTCCAATGGATTTTTAGTGAATTTAAGAGTCAAACTTTGTACCAAGGTCTAGAAATGCCTTCAAGATCTGGCCCTGCCTTACCCCCTCGTCTCTCATTCACCACTTTGCCCAGTGCTTACCATTCTCTGGTGACATGGGCTCTTTTTTGACCTGCAGGCCAGGCCTCATACTCTGGCCATTGATGTCCCATCTGGAGCACTTTACTCTGGCTCCTTGTCATAGAGTTCAAACTATCACCTTCTCAGAGGCCTTCCTTGAGCATTTGGGATAAATAACAGACAACCGAACCATCTTTATGCCTGCCAGTTTCTATCCCACTACCTGCTTTGTTTTCTTCATGGCACAATAGCCATCTATTATACAATCATGTTATTTACTATATTTAATATGGTTCCCTCTAGAAGATCAGCTGCATGAGAACAATGACCAGGTTTTGTTCCCCACCTGGTACCATTATTGGTCCTCTTTTAAAGAGAGATCTGTTGAATGAACTAATGAAATATATTCATGTCTAATGATTTCCTTCTGCAGTCATAGGCTACCAGACATAGTTTGTTTTTGTAATGTAATAACAAGAAAACCACCCTCAAGTCCAGGTTTGAGCTAGGAAATGATAGAGGATGGATTCTGCTTGCTGCTTTCTCCTTCCCCCTGGGCTCTGTCCACTTACAACTCCTAGCATTTCATGAGGATGATCTTGGAGCCAAGTACTCTCAGGGGCTCCTCAGCTAAAGTTGCTGCAGGTCCTTTTGGCTTTTTTTCTATTTCACTAGAGAAGAGATGGGAATCTGACACTGCTAACATTTTAGGGGCTCAAGGAAACTCGTCTGTTTTGAGACTAGGGACCCTTAAATCATATGGGCTTAATAGGTGATGATTTTTGTTCTGTTCATGAGGCACCTGAGTCTTTTGATCCAAGAAAAAAGTCACTTCCATTCAAATAAATGGCATCAGTCTGACCACCCACACCAGCGCAGAAACTCTGGGTCATAGAAGGAGTGATAGTAGTATCTCCTCCCCACCCCACTTCACTTGACATTGGCCACATTCATTGGCCACAGTGGTAAGACTGAGTCCATACCCTTCCTCTCCCATACCCCATCCCATATCATGTCTTGGAGAATACCCTCTATGCCTGTGTGGTAGACAGCTTCCAGTGGGGCTCCCAATAGTCTCTGACTTGCTCACTTATGTTCTTGTGTAATTCCTTCTCCTTAAGTGTGGGATGGATCTAGTGACTTGTCTATACTAGACAGAATACAGTAAAAATGATATAATGTCACTTCTGTGTTTTGTTTACAAAAGAATGGAAATTCTACCTTACTGGTATTCTCACTGTATTGCTGTCCTAGCATGTGCACTTTGATGAAGCAAGCCACCATTTTGGAAAGGCCCACAAGGCAAGGAGCTGAGGGCAGCCTCCAGCCATCACTGGTGAGGAACTGAGGCTCTGAGTGGCATGGTTCACAAGGGATGGAGTCCTGCCAACAACCACGTGAGTGAACTTAGAAGTGAAGTATTCCCTAGGTGCACCTTCAGATGAGACCACAGCCTTAGCCAACACATCAACTGCAGCTTATGAGGGACCCTGGAGCAGAGGACCAGCTAAACTGCACCTGGATTCTCAACCTAAAGAAACTGCGAGCTAATAAATGTGTCTTGTTTGGGGGTAATTTGTTAAGAAATCAATAACCAATACAACTCACACAATATCTAAGAATTCTGCATGCAATCCAACCCACCTTAGGGATATGCAGTCAAATCTTCAAATAGTAACCAACTCTTTATTTGCTAGGCATTGTCCTCTATGCATTTATTTCTCTCTTGGATCTTGTGAGAGTGACTGATTGAAAACAGAATTGAATGTTCTTGCATCTCTTGTCCAAATATCATTTTAATCTCACCCTGAATCTGGCCTCATTTGGGCAGGCCACACATCAGGGAGAAGAGCATTTATGGGACAAAAATCCATAGTGGAGAGTGTGGTTCAGTCACTGAGCCAGGACTCTAGTGTTCAAACCTCTAATGTTTTGGGAAATTAGGATCCGCTTTGGTAGCCACCATCACTTATCTAGGAAGTGATGAGCACTAGAATCCCAAGTGGGTCAAAGCAATTTAACCTCAAAACCAGTAAAGACACAGGATCTGAGATATTTGACTTTAAGCTTTTAGATTTGGTTCCCATTTATCTTGCTTTACAATCCTCCCTGATTTCTCCAGCTTCTCAATTATGTGAGATTAGAAAAAGAACCAGGGCAGGAACAACACCTGAAGATTCAAGAATCTTGTTTTCATTGGTTAAGGTTTCAAGTTGACTCTGGTTATCCAACTGACAAGCCTGAACTCAGGCACTGAGTCTTTGTGTGTTGCAATTGAAGAGACAAGGAAGAAGCCTAACTTCTGGTGATTCATATGGTCTGACCGTGGGGAAGCTCAGGAAGTTCCTGCCAATTTCTTTACCACCTGTCTTATTTCTTTGATGTTCCCTAAGTTCATGAACAGTTCCATTGATGGGCTGTGCTATAGACACAAAATTGGCCACACATTTTTGTGGTCAATTTTGTGGCCTGTGCCCTTTCGCCTTTGCAATGTGTATCTACAGTACTTCCCATCCCAAAGTGCAATCTATTCACCCCTTGAATTTGGCTTATGGGAAAGCAGCAAATATGACATAAGCAGAAGCTTGAAAAGTGCTTGTGCACTGGGGTTTGCTTCCCATTACTACTCTTTGGAGTCCTTAAAACCACCATATGGAGAAGTATATGTTCTAGCTGGAACACACAAGAATATTTTAGGTAAAAACAAGCCCTCCTAACTGAACTTTCCCTAGACCACTCAGTATGTCAAATACCACACATGTGAACAAGGCCATCGTAGACCACAGAGTCACCAGCTGACCTTCTAGCTGACAGAGAATATATAGCAAGTCCATCAGACAGAAGCTGGGATGTCCAGACAAGCAAAACCACCATGGTGACTTAAATAAATGGTTATTTTACTTTTTTAATAAATGGTTATTTTTAAAAGATGCTAAGTGTTGGGGTATTTTGTCACTCAGTATTAGATAATTTGACGTAGACTTGCATTATGTGTATGTTTCTACCAACTCATCTTCTTGGTGAATTTTAGGTCCCTAAAGGCAGGGGACTGTAACCCATCAGTTCAAATTTAAGCTCTTGCCTTTGGTGGTGAGCTTGGCAATGAAACAATGGGACCTCTGTGGACCAAGTGCAATGCCAAGTGAGTCAGTCCTTTAACTGATTCTCAGCATTGGTCTGTCTCTCTATATCACTAAGGAATCTTTGGGGCAGCCCAAAATTCCCATCTGCAGAGAGTCCACCATTGTGTTTTGCTTCCTAAGCAGATGTCCCCCTTGTTCCAAGAACAGGTTCCAATTTTTATTCGGAGAGCTCTCTATTGCCCATTCTCCATTCATGTGGTTTAGGTGGCACTCTATCCAGTGGTCCAGAGGTGCATCTCAATATATATGTGGAAGACAGTCTCTAAACTGATAACCAGAGCTCTGTTCTTCTCTCCGCCTGGAATTTCCACCTATGTAATACCCTCCCCTTCGGTATTGGCTGGATTTATTAACTTGCTTCTAAGAACAGAAAACAGCAACATGATGGGGTTTCACTCCTGAGGTTGGGTTACTTCTGAGATTATTGGCCTCTGGATTAGGTACTCTCTCTTGATTTGTTCACACCCAGGGGAGCCAGTGGCCATGGCCAGAAGCATCTTATGGAGATGCCTATTTTTCAAGGAACTGAGGCTGCCAAAGACTGTGGAAGTAAGCTTCGATGTAAATCCTATCTCCCCTGCATTGACCATTCATTTGTGACTGCAACCCTGGCCAACAGCTTGACTGCAGCCTCATAACTGGCTTTAAACCAGCTAAACCACATCCAGTTTCTTGCCAATACACTGAGAAGTATTAAATATGTTTCAAAATGTTGGAGCAATTTGTAACACAGCACTGGATATCTAATACAACTTAGGTCTGGCCAATCAAGGCCCCCCCCCAACCAGGCTGAGCCAATCAGAGTAAAGTGCAGATCTTTTATAGGATGTAATCACAGGAAGATGAGAGGCTGGGAATCTTGTAGTCTTTTGTCCCAATGAATGTAAAGCCTGGTACTGTCTTGTTGTCTCTATGTCCCCAGCACCCACAGCTATGTCTGGCTCAGAGCAGGTGCTCAACATTTATGAAATGAAACACAGGTTTATACCCAGGGAGGAAGAAAATACGAGGGACTGGCATGAAATGGGGAGCAACCAGAAGCAGCACAGCAACCTCCTTTGTAATATTATCTTAAATGGAACATGTCAGCAAACATCGATAGAAATCCATGTATTTTTCTTTTCTAAATGTGATGCATAGAACAGTCTCTCCTTTAAGTTGCTTTATTCAACTTTCATTGGCAGAGTTTCTAAAATTCTTTAGAGTACACAAGGATCAATAGATCTACTGTCTCACCAATGCCCATTTACAGGGTGTCTTCCAAGGAGATGAATAAACTATGTGAAGTCTTAACATACTTGGTGTGTCAGGTTTGTTCTTTTCTGCTACCCATCAACATTGGCAGCTCCAAAAGCATGTACCATAAGTTGGATTACTATAAGCATGATTTCATTCAGAGAAGAAGATACCAGGCTGATACCCAGTGATGCAGTAATGTGCCACTCTGAGATCAGGGATCCTTATCATGTCAACAGCATTTAGAAGAGACCTCCCTTATTTTGCCCTTCTTTTCTGGCCTTCTTGGACAAAAAGAAGAGGAAATATGCCCCCCTTTTTTGCAGATGCTGAATTAGGAGAAAATAGTAAAAGGTAAGTAGTTTTACAAACAATGACATCCTAATAGACCACAGAAAAATGATGTTCTTGTACTGACGTCAGCCTCCTTGCTGAGTTTTGTCATGGCTGGAATTAAATTTTTGTTATCTACTTCATGTTTGAGGGTTTAATACACACAAACCATACTGACTGGATGACTGAGCAGCTATTCTGATTATGGGCACAGGAAAAGGTCGTGAAGCTTGTCACTCGCAAATGTCTCAACCTCAGATGGCTACAGCATTCAAATAAGTGGAATAAAAGTGCAGACAATAAGGCATGGTGGAGACTGTGGTAAAATGAGAGCACACATTGCTCTTTTTTTAATCCTCACTGGAGGATATGTTTATTGATTTTAGAGAGAAAGGGTTGGGAGGGAGGGAGAGAGAGAGAGAAAGAGAGAGAGGCAGAGAAAGAAACATTGATGTGAAAGAGAAACATTGATTGGTTACCTCTCATATGAGCCCCATCCAGGGATCCACTTGGGATTGATCAGGGATTGAACCACAACCTAGGTATGTGGTTCCTGACCAGGGACTGAACCTGCAACCTTTTTTTATATGTTCCAACCAACAGAGCCACCCAGCCAGGGCAAGCACACATTGCCCTGAAAGGAGATATCCATGGTTCAATTCTGTCAAGTTATCCTGTGATTTTTTTTCAAGTGAATCTAAGGGCCCAGAAATTTAAACAAAACATCCCATTTTAAAAACATTGACAATGACTTCAATTAAATAAAATTTTGTGCATGTGAAACCAAGCTCATCTTCTGACCGCATCTGCCTATGGCACTCCAGTTTGTAACTTCTGTAGCAGAGTCTATTAAAGGCAGACATGTTAACAAAAGAGTTTGCATATATTTACTCAGTTTAATCATATCAATTCTTAAACGAAAAATTTCCTCTGAGAGACAACAGGTCACAGTAACTGCAAAGCTTACTCACAATGTTTAAAAATACCAGTCATGCTTAGCATTCAAAGATATTGTAGAATAACTGTAAAAACTTTTACCAGGAACATCAGCTTCTGACTTTAAAAATTACAAATACTGAAGCATTTTGGGATCGGACAGTAGTTTGATAGCATCTGTTCATTCAGTGAGTTTCTGGAAGTTCAGGAAATTGTTCCTCTATACTTGGATAAAGCGCTTACTCTAAACTAAACATTTTTCAAATGTAGAAAACAAACTAGCAAGCTACACATACAAAGAAAAGCCCTCTAGGACAAGCTCTCCACATGTGGAATGCCAGCATGTGAACCATGAATCCTGGAAGACTAGAATCGATACATACAGTTGGCCTGAAGTTTTACCCTCCAGGCTCAGCAAAGGAGTGTGCATTTACCTACACATTAATGACAAACTCTGGGTTAGTATAGGAGAAGCCAGCAAATTCATTTTGGTCCAAGTTCATGATGAAGAGTTTGTCAGTAGGCGTGAGTTCCACAGGCTGTCTGGTGAACTCTTTGTCGAAGTTGGAGGTGTCTCGCTTGTCTCTCTGCCAAATGGAAAGCAAACATTAATACAGTGTAAGAAGAAGGAAGCAGGACCGAGACATACCAGTCATCGGAAAGCTGATGAACTCTCACAGGCAGAGTCAGCAGTAGCCCCACGCTTGACAGAGCAGCTGCATTGCACACGCTACCCGCCCCCCCAGCTTTCACTTCATATCCTATGTTGGCTTCAGGAGAGAAAACTTGGTGGAAATTTCCTAAGAAAGGAAATCGGACATTGAATTTCTCTAAGGACTGTCATAAAGGGGGGGGTTGTTTTCTTAGGCTTTGAGTGAAATGAGTTGGACACTACTTCTCACAATGTGTAATGTCACAGAGTTAGTCATTGGGTAGAGTATCCCAGAGAAAAAACACCCAAAAGTGATCCCTGTGGCTAGGACAACTTTTTCTTTAACAAGGGGAATAGGGTAAACTACTCAGCTCCCCCCAAACCAGAGTGGCACATGGGGATGTAGGATCACTGCTTAATGAAAGGAGCTGACCACTGTCCCCCTACATTCCCTAGTGCAATCTAGGCTTTCGTGGGATGCTCAGAAATGTACCCACACACTAGATGGTGGGTCTTCATCAGCCCAAGGGTCTCTCCAAGGATGTCTATAGCACATATCTAGTCAACAAACTATAAGGAAAAAAACCCAAAGCTTAAAGTCAGATCTGTAAGGGCAGCCTTACAAACAAACAAAAATTCTATTCTCCTAATTATTCTGGCATCCTTCCAGGTCTCCCCTGGTAACATGGACCCCATATGCTCTTCTCTGCCTCTGGGCTTCCAGCAGAGGGACCTTTCCCACCAGCACCAGTTTGGAAAGACCTTCCCATTTGTCATGCTGTTGATGACTCATGTTTCAAAGAGCCACACGGTCTAAATAGGACTTGCCATTGTGAACTTTGTCCTGTGGGTAGATCCTCATAGAAAATACTCCTGAATTTCACCCTAGAAATTGGGGGAGAATGGGCCTCTCTGTGGGGACAATTCCTTTCTGAGTTGATAGTATTTGGAGCCACACGAGAACAGTGGCACTCATCCAAGGAGAGTTATTAGTTCTACTGACCTCCTATTAATTTCCTAAGGAGGTCATTGTGATCAGGGTGCTATTGTTAGAAGAGGAGCAGGTTAAGAAGTCTAAGAAATGAAAAGAGGTGGTGCATTCTGGTAGACAATTAGCCATGGTTAACATGGACTATGTTTAGGGTTTTTGGCTTTTCTTACCTTTTTATTCCCCCCTAGTTTTAATTCTTTTGGAAAAATCACAGGCTATCTCATCTAGAAGCACCAGATGGTGTCAAGCCAGGGGCAGTGTGCTGGAAGTAAAGTATTTCCCTGAGGGCCAAAAAGGGATCTGAGTGATACACCCAAGAGGTGAGACTCAGGACTTAGAACTAAACTGTAAAACCAGGCCCCTCTCTTCATACACGTATCTGTCTCTGCTCATGCCTTGGTGATTCTGTGTTCTGTTTGGGCATGGGGACAGTGCCTTTGGTCTTCTGGAAGGAAACCCACCCAGCAACCATCCTGCCTCTCCTTCCCAGAAATCAGTGTCAATGGGACACTGTTATGCCTTCTCCTTCAGCTCAAACTGTGACCTACAGAGAGAGTGGAACCCTGAACATCTTGGAGGACTTTTTCTTTCTTACAAGAAGCCTTCCTTGACTAACCCAGAGACTAAGTATTGCTAAAGCACACCAGACTTTCAATGACTAGTTTAATGCCTGCCTTCCTGGATTGTATCTTTACGGCTCCTCATGTGCCCCTGGCACCCAGCATAGGTCTGGCACATAGTTGGTGTTCAACAAGTGATGGCTGGGTGAATGAATGGAGGGTAGAATACATGCATAATGGCAAAAATAAATTAAAATCTTTCTTCCTGAACAAATTTGCAAAGTATTCCACCCTGTCTGGTGTGACTCAGTGGATTGAGTGCCAGACTGAGAACCAAAGGGTTGTGGGTTCTATTCCAAGTCAGGGCACATGCCTGGGTTGCAGGCCAGGTCCCTAGTAGGGGAGCGTGTGAGAGGCAACAACACATTGATATTTCTCTCCCTCTCCTTCTCCTTCCCTTCCCCTCTCTCTAAAAATAAATAAATAAAATCTTTTTAAAAACCCACAAATTTGTAAAGTATTCTGCAGAAATTATCTATGTTGAAAGCTCTATTTCTCCACTTCCCCTGCACTTGAAATATTGATAGAAAAAGAAACTGTAGGAATTCTGACTAATGACCCCTTACTGGAAGGCTTCCCTGCCCAAACTCAGTAAGGTGTGTTAGGGCAACAGCAACTTGGCTTCAGTTCTATTTCTGAAAACTATCCAACTTTTGGAAAATAATGGCAACAATATGGAAAATGCAGAGCACAGTGTGTATGAGGTCTGTCCGGAAAAAGTCCAGCCATTGTTACTATAACAAGAACGGTTTGTGCGACATCAGTGTGACCTGGCAGCCGAGAGAGGACTGGAAAGCACATGCGTAAACAATGACAACTTCACTGTATTAGTCAGTGGGGGTGGTAGATGCTGTTGAGTGACCATGTGTACTATGTGGTCATCCCATTCAAAATGACTAAGCAAGTAGAGCAATGAATCTATATCAAATTTTGCATTAAGCTTGCACATTCCTCTGCGAAAACAATTTAGATAATCAGAAGGCCACAGCTACGGGCAACTGGTGATTGGCAGCTTCATCACAACAACACGCCCACTCATGCATCATGTCTTGTGCAGAGTTTTTTTGGCAAAACAACAAATCACCCAGGTGACTCAGCCCCGCTACAGCCCTTTTTGGCGCCCTGCAACTTCTGGCCTTTCCCAAAACTGAAATCACCTTTGAAAGGGAAGCGATTTCAGAGCATAGGTGAGATTTGGGAAAATATGATGGAGCAGCTGATGGTGACTGGGAGAACTGTGTGAGGTCCCAGGGTGCTTATTCTGAAGGAGACTGAGGCATCATTGTCCTATGTACAATGTTTCTTGTATCTTGTATCTTCTTCAATAAATGTCTCTATTTTTCATAGTACATGGCTGAATACCTTCTGGACAGAGCTCATATATACAGTATATTCTTCCTATCTATCATCTATCTACCTACCTACCTACCTACCTAACTACATTGGTCTCTAAAGTTGTCTCAGGTCATTTGTCAATCACCCAATATTTCTTCATAGTGTTTACCTTCCTGAGAGAATATCCAAGGAAAGGCCTGGTAACCTAACAGCCAGTTGAAGGACCTCAACTAACATGCCTGTTGGTGGGCATGGCCCAGAGATGCCTGTGATAGAGGAGAGAGAGTCTTGCACTGAGTGTCAGGAAACCTGGGTTTGCATCCCAGCTGCTAACCTTGGGCAAGTCACTTCCTCTCTCCAGATGCCAGTTTCTCTAGCAGTTAAGTGAGGGGGTTCTGCCCCAATGCCCCTCCTTCTCTAACTGCCTGAGCTTGTCATCTGGGAATTCAAGTTTGCTTTACCTAAGGTCTGGATGGCTACCACAAGGGTTATTTTAGACGGTCCCAAAGCCTGCAGTAGGAAGAAGC
Organism: Trachops cirrhosus; assembly: GCA_028533065.1. NCBI lineage: Eukaryota > Metazoa > Chordata > Mammalia > Chiroptera > Phyllostomidae > Trachops > Trachops cirrhosus. The sequence goes on along the minus strand of CM052540.1, from coordinate 81,622,605 downwards.
AAGAGGGCAGATAGGATTGAATGACAAGAAATCCAAATTGTGGTTTTCTTAAAGATGAGAAGTTTTAATTCAAGGACACTTGTCAAGTTTTTAAAGTTCCCTTAATAATCCCTTAGAAACCCTGGAGCTTCTAGAAATCACTCAACCTGTGATAAGAATTCTCTTTAAGCCTGAGAATAGCAGAAGGCTAGAGACAAGGATGGGGAACCACTTGCTGTCCTTATCTGTTTAGATAGAAATGGGATTTCTCCTGCCCAAAGGCTTTTCTTGGGCTTCTGGGAGCTCATAAAGATGCTTGCTATACAGAATATTTAGTCCAAGCTGGGAGGACTAGTGATTTTGATAAGAAAATCAAGAGCCCTGGCCATGCTCCTAGCTGGCCCCTGAATGTGGGCTATAGGCTCTGATATCATTGGTGGCCCCTGGTTAGCCCACCCCACCCTATTACAGGCCACCAGGAGTCCTTGAATGGTCCACAGCCTCCGCCTCTGTGACTGGCTGAACACTGGGGCTAAGATTAAGCTCTGGATATAGTCTTTTCTGTCTCAAAGTCTCAAGAGGCCCCATTTTGTAGTCTGGGTTGACATTTTTCAAAGAGCCATTTTCCTTGAAGTAGCATTTCTTCTTCTTCTGTTTTTAATATTGTATCTCGATGCTAAAAGAAAAATGGCACATAACACATATCCAGATACAAATGAACATTTCCATAAACATCTTGCAAAACCACATCAAAGAGTACAACTGTCTGTTTCCAGAAATGGTGTCTTTCTCATAACACTTAATTAGCTTTCCAAAGCCAACAACAAACTTAGACTAGCCCCATCCACTCAGGCATGGGTCCGCTAGGCTCCAGAGCAGTCTTCTTTGTAAATCAGTTGGTCAGCTGTGATTAGTAACATTTGGACATTTATTTCAAAGCATGTATTAACAAAGTGAATATTTTCTTTTGCATATGAACAACAGAAATAAAACCCCAAAGCAAATAAAGTTTGAAATGTAATGTAAAATCATAGTCCTTTGGGACCTTGCTAGAGTGACCATGTCCTTTTAGGAAGTGGTGCCAAATGCCTTTCCAAGTAGTTTGGGGATGAAGGTGATCAGGGACATACAAGATCAGAAATGAAAGCATTGAGGCAGCACCCAAGTTGGTTGCATTTTGACCTTTAGAGGTGCTTTTAGTTTGAATCTATCTAAAAGCATAGTTTTGGAATTTTAAAAGGACTTAGATAATCTTCTGAACTTTGAGTTAAAAAAATAACAAATAAAATTTTATTTTTAGCACGTTCTTTTCAAAGCTTATGGTGCCTCCAAACCAGGCAGAATGGAGGAATTCCCTCTAAGTCAAAGCAACCATATGCTTGGAGAGCAGCCAAGCTCAAGGTCCAGAAGTGGAAGAACACTGCTAGCATCTGATGATCCACTCATTGGGTAGGAAGAATCTAGATTGGATGGTTGCAGTTGGAGAATGTATAAAAATGGCAGTGCAGAAACAAAGGAAAAGAAAGCAGGCATTTTCCGTCCCCACTGGATCTACTTAGCTGACATGCCAGAGAAAATTAATTGTAAGAGGACTTGGATAATGTGTTAATTATGCAGCAGCATTTTCAGCATGACATCTGCTTAATTCCATCTCATAGAAATGCTCCAAACTACCTGAGGACATTTGGGTTCTGGAAGTTCTGGAACATGGTCACTCTAGTCTCATCAGCAAATAAACATGGATGCAACTTTGCAATGAAAAAAAAATGTCACCACAGTAACTGTTGAGCTTGAATGACAGAAATGAAGGACGGAGATCTACACATCTACTTAGCTCTTGACTTCAGGTTTTAAAAACTCAGAGTTAACAAAGGAAAATCCTTCGAATTCTGATTGGTCAATATTCCTGATGACTTCCTGGTCAGGAGGTGTTAGGACTGGTGGATGACGGGTGAAAAATCGGTCGAAGTTTTCAGCATTTCGCCCACACTATGAGAGGGGAAGAAAAGAACTTGTGGTGGGTGGAAACAAAACACAACAGAACCAAACAAAATTGGGTGTGGCTTCCTCCATCCCTTCCCTTTCACTACCTCAGAGAGGTTGTTTCAATGACCAGACATGAGAGCAACATAAAATGCAAAATTTTTGTGATCTTTGGTACATGGCCTTGGGCTCCCGACCTTCAGTTTCTGTAGCTCCTGAGATGCCCTGGTGTCCACTGGGCGGTCAGGAGCCGTATGGCAAAAGCATGAGATGGTGGGGCTGGTGGTGTATGTCAGGTTTCCCTCCTAGCCCCACCCCCAGGAGTCAGCCAAGCTTGTCTGTTGAAAGAGATGGAATTAAGGTACCTTAAGATGTTTTATGTGGCAAAGATGCAAAGTAATGACCCTTATACATCACCTGGGAGATCTCAATATTTAGGAGCAGGCCTCTCAAAGTGCTGTCCACTGGCTCTCAATCAGGAACAACTGACATTTTCTAGCTCAGCAGACACAGGAGTTCACAAACTCCAGTCAACAAAGAAAGATCCCTGGATCTGGATTTGGTACCTGCGATGCCTGTGCACCAACAGGGCCCTGGGCAGCTGGATAAGTTACTGGTCTTTAATTATAAGGTGCCAGAAGGTGAGTGGCCATTCTCTCTGCAAACAGCAAGGAGGGGAATGTGATGAAATACAAAGCAGAGCTTGGTCAGCCAGTCAGGCTCCAGAGGGAAAACCACTGCCATTTCTCATCCATGCTGTGGTCCTGCTATAGGAAAGGTCCTGCTCTAAGGCAGAGTTATAACATATGTGTGCGCACGTGTGTACCCATGCACACTCATATGTGAGTGCACACACATGCACTTGCTAGTTCCCACCTAATTAGAAGGGACAAATCACAAATTTGATGTTCTTTGTTCTTCAGCAGAAAAGCCCATTTGCTTTCTAAGTGTTTCAAACAGTGCCTACAGGAAGCGACCACAACCTAGTAATACAGTAGTAGGAGTATAATTATAACAGATAACATTTATTATGCATTTGCTATATGCCAGGGACCCTAGAATTCTCTTTACATGCAGTATCTTATTTAATCTTCCCAATGACCCTAAGAAGTGGGTTTTATTATCATCCTATGGGATAGATGAAAAAACTGAGGCCAGGAAGATTACATCATCTGTTCAAGGTCACACAGCTAATAAGCAGCAGAGCTGCACTGCAGGCCAGGTCAGCTTACCATCAAAGCCCAAATGACTGGCTCCATTGTACAAGAATGATTGACAGGTCGGTAAGTTATTGAATAATGGGGTGGGCACACCTGGGAAGGGAGGGAGTAGAAATCAGGGATGAGAATGATGAGGTCTCTGTTTGAGTGAGACAAAGAAAGTGGGAGAATTCAGAAAGATGACTATTTCCATTTGGACAAGATGACTCTGAGGGGCCACTGAGATTCTAGGAGATGACTTGAAGGAGTTAGAAGTACAGGTTCTGGACCTCAGGAGAGAGGTCCTAAATTTTTTTTTAAAAGACAGAATATGAAAGGTGCAAAAGAGATAATAATAATAGGGTATTGTTACCGCCAAAAAATCTCCAAGAGGTAAAGCAGGGAAGTCACTGAAAATTCACCATTGTGCTTGGCAACTGGGAGGAGATGGATGAGGAAATGACAGGCTGTGCCCACTTCACAGGGAATGGGAAGGTAAGTTCAGAAAGTCAAGGAATACAAGCTCCTCTTTCAAGCCCTCCAGTCACAGGGAGCAGAGAGGTACTGGTATGTGTGCTGGGGACTTAGCTCTCAGATAGCCTCAGCCTCTGGCTCCATCTAGGTTTGGAAAGAAGGAAGGCCTGCAGATAAGGGTTCAAATCAAGACATCAGTGCCCACTAGCTGTGCAACTCTAGGCACATTCTTTTTTTTTTTTTAATTTTTTAATTTTAGTTTATTCAGTACAGTTTCTATCCTTTATTCCCATTCCAG
>CM052540.1:81499118-81618172 GCA_028533065.1 Trachops cirrhosus | reverse complement strand
AGAACTTATGACACATGGACATGAACTAAAGGGGGGGAATGGAAGTGGGAGAGGGTGTTCAGGATGGAGGGGAATGAAGGGGGGTAATGGGACAACTGTAATAGCATAATCAATAAAATATATTTAAAAAATATTTTTAAAGAGACCCTTTAGCATTTTTATATAATCCTGGTTTGGTGAGAATGAACTCCTGTAGCTTTTTCTTGTCTCAGAAGCTCTTTGTATATGTCCTTTGCTTCTAAATGATAGCTTTGCTGGGAGGAATAATTGTGGTTATAAGTTCTTGCTTTTCATCACCTTGAATTATTTCTTGCTATTCCCTTCTGGCCAGAAAAATTTCTGTGGACAAATCACCTGACAGTCTTACGGGAGGCTCCCTTGTAGGTAATAACTTCTTGCTCTCTCTCTTCTTTTGGCATCTGCATAATGTGAGTGTTGGTTCACTTGAGTGTTCCCAGACGATCTTTACACTATCTTCATATTTTTGGATTCTTTTTTTTTTCTGTTCTGATGGGGTTTTTTTGTTTTTGTTTTTGTTTCCTCATATACCACATCGCTGATTTGATTCTTGGCATCAATACTCTACTGTTGATTCCCTGTGAATAATTCATTTTAGTTAGTATATCCTTCATTTTTGACTGTTCCTTTTTTATGCTGTCTATGCACCAAGTTCCTTGAGCATCCTTGAACCACTGTTTTGAACTATGTATCTGGTAGGTTGCCTACCTCCATTTTGGTAGTTCTTTCTGGAGATTTTTCCTGTTCTTTCATTTGGGACATGTTTCTTTGTGACTGCATTTTGGCTGCTTCCCTGTGATGTTTTTATGTATTAGGTAGAGCTGCTATGTCTCCCAGACTTGGTAGAGTGGCCTTATGTAGTAGGGTTTAAGGCCTTGTGATACAGTCTCCCTAGTCACCTGAGCTAGACACTCCAGATGCATCTCTGTCTGGGCTGTATGAACTGTTCTGTTGTAGTTGAGCCTTGACTGCTCTTGGTATCACTGGGAAGGATTGAACCCCAGGCCATTTAGCTGAGGACCAGCTGTGACAGAGTTGATGCTGTGAAGCAGGACTTTTTTCAGTGAAGCTTTGGTATTCACCAAGACTGCTCCTTGAGTGTTTCACTTGTGGAGGTGGGAGGACTGTAGTAATGCAGCATGGTTTAAAGTTGTCCACCGGATGCACTGGCTCTGGGGACTTCTGGGAGGTGCAAAGTCAGCCACTGCTTGTGCCCAGCCTGGAGCCACTTAGCAAGAGATAGGCAGTAGGCAGAGTCCAGATGCTGCTAGTTTGAGAGATTTTGGAAATTCCAAAGCATGAGGCAAGACAGGCCATTCATATGGAAAAACTACTGGAAATGGCATGGATGGGCCTATCAGTTGTGTGGGAACTACCAAGACAGGGCAGACAGTGTGAGCCAGGTTGACTGAGACTCAGATACATTGTCTGCCCGATGGGTGTGTATGTGGGGAGGACCTTCCCCCGAAGTTCTCATCCTGTTACCAGTAATTCAGTTTTTCCCCATATATCCCTAGTTTCTCTCAAGCTGCTGTCTTAGCACTGGAGCTCAGGGGGAGGAAGTCTGTGTGGAGGCCCTTTAAGAGGAACTGCCTGGGACTCTAGGAGCCTCTGTCTCCCTTAGCCTCAATCCCTGCCGAGTTTTACAGCCAGAAGTTATGGGGACTTGTCTTCTTGACACTGAAATGCCGGGCTGGGCTTTCTGGTGTGGGACTGGTACTCTTTGCTCCTCAAGGCACACCTCTACAGCCAAGATAGCCCTCTTCATTTTAAACCGTCACACTTGTGTGTGGGACCAGCTCCTTCAACATTTGCACCCCTCCTACCACTCTCAATGTGGCTTTTTGAATCCCTAGTTGTAGGACTTCCATCCAGCTAGATTTCAGGAGGTTCTGAATGATGGTTGTTCTGTAGTTCAGTTGTGTTTTGATGTGGTTGTGGGAGGATTGAAGTAGCACATTTACCTGTGTTGCCATCTTGACTAGAAGTCCTCTAACTCATAAACATTTTAAATGCTTATTAGTCCATTGATAGGATATAAAGATTTAAGTAATTGCTACTTGTACAGGTTAAAGTTGTACCTATTCCATACAATGTATGACTTCAGTATTTCATATTTCATATTCAGTGTTTCAAATACAAAAAAGGGCATTTTTACATTGTCCCTTTAAATACATTGGAACCCCAGCTCTGGAACTTAATTTGTTCCAGAAGGCTGTTTGAGAAGCAATTTGTTTGAAAAGCATATTTCCTTTTTTTGTTGGCTGAGAAACACGTGACTGATCATACAGGTATCAGTATGAAAGATTGTTGTGTGGAGAACTGAAGTTTTGTTAGACAACTGAGACATTTTTGTCTGAACAACTTAGTTGAGAACCAGATTTGTTCGAGCTGGGAGATGTTTAAGAACTGAGATTTGAGTGTATCTTGTTTCTGGTTTTGAGCTCTTGATAGTAAAAACCCAAACTTATATGTGTATTTCAAGTGCTACTTTATAAAACCCGAATTACCAGTACAACTTTAGAAAATCACACCTGATGTAGTTTATTTCCTTTTGAACTTAAGAGACAGGAAGAAGTGAATCTTATTGGACTTGCCTCTCACATTCAAGGACCACCAAATAAACCAGCATTGCTAGATTAGTGTCACCTTAAGAAACAATTATAGGAGAAGAGTTGGAAAATTAGTAAATATCATTCTTTTGAGGAATTTTGCTGTAGAAGGGAGCAAATAAATGAAACTGTGACTGGATCTCGAGAAGGTGTACCTGTGAGATTTGGGATATTGCAGCATGATTATTATGTAGTGGAAGTGACTTAGTAGAGAGAGAAAATGATGTAGGAGAGGGAGAGAATTACCAATGAAATATACTAAGGTAGGCAGCAGGGGATTGGATCTAGTGCATTTATAGAAATTTGGCCATTGACTAGAGCTCAGAAAGTTCATCTGTAGTATCAGAATGAAATGTAGGGAATATGGAATCATGTATTAAAGTATAATTTGATGATTCGATAAATGAAAACAACATACTTTTCATTTTAGGAAAGGTCTTATAAAATGCACACTTAATCATCCTTTTAGCATAAGTAGAAAGGAATAAAATGGGAGGGAGATAAACCTGCATTTAAATTCTAGCTCTGCAATAGACTAGCTGACATGTGATAAAACTGTTATAACATCCTTGTGTTATTTAGGGGCCCAAGAGGAAACAGAATTCACCCCCAGGTTGTTTAAATAAAAGGATTTTCAAGAAGAGTCTGCTTTGAGAAGAGGAGCAGGATTGAGGATGGATATGAGATGATTAAGCAACTATGGGAAGCTGTTACTGCACCTGGGGCTGAAGGAATGGGTGGAAATGGTGTGTTTTGAGTATGCAGTGCTGTTTCCAGACTCATAGCTGAAGCTGTGAAGGGAAGAGCATCTGTTGAGAGCTGTTGTCATGGAGGGGCAGAGCTATTGCCAGAGACAATGGTGTAGAGGCAGGGAAGCAGCAGAGAACTTGATCTCTCTCTTCCTAAAGTCCAATTTCCTGATGTTGGCTTCCAACCTAAGGAGAAACCAACTGTATGAGAGCTCAGGGATACAGATTATAGGGGTCAGCCTCCCTAGGGTTGAGTGAAGGTCAAATAATAGAGCCGGGAGGCAAATGCAGAATAATTACTTAATCACTAAGCTTCAACTTCCCTGTATATAAAAAGGGGTTACTTGCAAAGTTGCTGTGATTTCACATGGATGTCAGGCAACTGACACATTGCTAGTGCATTGTGACTAAGAGAGGGTAGAGAGGGTAGCATAACGGTTAGGAATCTTTAAAGCTTTGGAAGTAGGCAGATCTGAATTTCACTTTTTTTTCCAGAGTTCATGTCAGACGAGTAATGAATGTGCCGATGTCCAAAGTTTGTGGGAGGCACATGTCACACAAGAGCGTGAACACCAGTCATCACGCTTTGAATTTCATTTTTGTCTCCGCCTCTTATTAGTCATGTGACTTTGGGAGGTCACTTCAACTTTCTTACTTGTGGTTGTGTCATCTGTAAAATGCAGAAATAAGGCTTGTCACAGAGAGACCTAAGATTAAGAGAGATAATATGTAGTGTCTACCGTAGTGTCGGTACTTAGCATCCAGTCTAGTCATAACTAACCATCATCATATTATTTGATTAATAAAAATAGTAAATGATTACAATAATCCTCCTTATCCATGTGGGATGAGTTCCAAGACCCCTCAGTGGATGTGGTGGATAGTACCACCCCCTGTATTTACTATGTTTTTTCCTATACAGACATATCTGTGGTAAAGTTTAACTTATAAATTAGGCATATTGAAGTTAACAATAACAATAGAATAAAAAGCTAAACGAGTGTAATAAATCATGTGAATGTGGCATTATGTGAAACAAGGGTTACTTCAGCACGAGCACTGCAATACTGGCACAGTTGACATGACAGACAAGATAGCTACTAAGTGACTAAATGGTGGGGAACGTTTATGTGTGGATAAGCAGGACAAAGGGATGATTGTATGTCCTCAGTGGACCAGCACGAGATTTCATCATGTTGTTTAAAAAAGTGTGCAATTTAAAACTTAATTATTTCTGGAATTTTCTACTTAATATTCTCAGTCAATGATTGACCTCAGATGATTGAAACCATGGATAAAGGGGGACTGCTGTAGCTTCTGGAGTATTACTAGTCTCCCAATCTTCCCCACCCCACCACTTTTTTTGTTTGTTTGTTTCTCAGTTTTTGGCTGGAGCCCTCCTTTGCCATACAGAGGTAAAAATACTATTTTTGCACTTTAGAGTATTAGGAAGTACTATTTTAGTTTAACTTTGCGGCTGTTGATTTATGTTTTTGGTTTATATTAAAACAAAAAAAATCAAAGTTAAATGGGTTTTTTCATTGGGCCTGAGTTGGAAGGTAAAGGAATACAAAAAGTTGGGCATACTGAAATTCAGTATTTCATTAGCAAAGATTTGTACACAAAGCTCAAATAAAATGTCATCAAGAAATATGAGAACAGCTCTGTAAGTTTGATTTGAAGACACATATATGTTTTTCTTTTTGACTGCATAGGGAACAATGAAATAAAACCTCATTGACGTAATTGAACCTGATAACATCGCCTGGTTGTACTGCTGATGTTTCACTGTGGTCTTGGTGGTTTTGTAGAGCCCTGTAAAGCATGTTGGACTTATAAACATTCAAACAGAAACTTTGATCATGATTCAACTTTTAACCACAAAGAAAAGCTGAATTTATATATAAAGGCTCAGTCTTGGGTTTACTTTATGAAATCAACTAAAAAATATTTTAATAGTGTGTCTACCTCATGTGTTTCCTAAAGGAAATGCTGTTTTTCAAATTAGTTTTGAACATATAACCAGTATGTGCAAATTAATAAAATTATATTTGAGATTATAAGGAAACAAATAATGGAAGCTCCTAAAAACAGCAAGTTAAAATTTCATACTTTTGTTAATGCCTTATACTGTAACAGAACCATGTTTTGAGAATATAACATAATCACTATAACTTTTATTTTTACTGTGATTCAAAATTCAGCTGTATTTAAATTATTTACAGATTGTACTTTAGTATTGGGATTAAAGTTTAGATGCCTGAAACTGTTGACTTTGGAACAATGTATATGCTACATACTTGGAAGTAATATTTTAAAAGAGCTCTCAGATACTATTACATGGGGGAATGATTATCGTCTATTAGTGTTTCTTAAACTGTGTAAATAGGTTGTGTAGGGTAGGTTCATTTTATAGCCAATTCTTCATGTCTCTTAATAAAAATTATGGATTTATGACAGAAGTCAGCAAGTGTTTTTTAGCTGTTGGTAATGAATACTCACATTAAACATGGACCTGGAATTTTAAAGAGATTTCTCCCTAAAGATTATTTTTAGGGCCATGTCAATAGCTAACTAAGTTAATGGACCTTGTCATACTTAAAAGCTTGAGAAAGATAAGTTCTTTGCATTTTATTGAAGAAAATACTTCTGTTGTATTTACTATTTATGCTTATCCTTTATACTTTCTTTTTTATATCTATATTTGCTCCATTTTTCCTTGGCACGTTAAAAAGACTTATACCCTCTGCCGGAAATTAAGTGTATTTACATTTATGGAGTTTCTGTAACACTGTGTCATGCCCAGTGTGTGTGTTATAACCACCAGCTTGTTTTCTATGAGAAAGTCGCCTATAGTTTTGCAGTTAGGAGATACTCATTGTTTAGCAAGGCTATTCCTTGCTATACAGGTAACTGATTCTCTCAGAACTGATTCCAGCACATGTTTTCCAGTCTCTCTCATAGTTTACAAAATAATCATTAAGCAGGGAAAAATCATGTTCCGTGGTAGAGGGTTTCTCAGTGATAAACACTTGACTACTGTTCTCAGGGTATATTGCACAGACACCAAGAGTGGACTCATACTAGCACATGTATCCAGCAGTAAAGTAAAATATCTTTTGAGACAGTACTCTTTTACATTATATGCCTTTATTCTGTACCGTCTCAAGGTGCCACATGGTAAATATATTTTGATCTGTTCTCTTTCAGCATAATGTTTATCACCTGTCTTGCTAGTCTTACTGATCTCTTGGCAAAATTTATCTTTTTATATGCTTTTGCTGTGAGGAGTACAGAACCCAAAGGGAACCTCTATAGGTTTTCTCTTGTTTTAGTAACAAAAATCTTCAGTTTCATACAGGAGTGGATTTCGTGCTTAGTTTAGAGAAATGCTATTGGTTTACCAAAAAGGTTCTGTTTGGTTTGAATATGTCATAAAAGTTTTCATGGGTTCCCATATTATTTGATAAACTTTCAGTCTAGACAACATTCAGAAAAATAGAGGATGAATGAATTGTAAGTTTAAAAAAATCCAGCTTTTAAAAAAATATTTTAAATTTTATTTTTTATTTTAATCAGTATTCAAGTACTGTTTCTATCCTTTACTCCCATTCCAGTCAACCCACCCATACCTCCCCTCCTCCCTCCCATTTCCAACCCCCCTAGTTTTTGTCCATGTGTCCTTTATATGTGGTTCCTGTAAACCCTTCCCATTCTCCTCTGAAATTCCCTCCCTTCTCTGCTCTTGTCAGTGTCAGCTTGTCCTCTATTTCAGTGTCTTTGGCTGTATTTTGCTTGTTTCTTTGTTTTGTTGTTTAAGTTCCCGTTAAAGGCAAGGTCATATGGTATTTGTCTTTCACTGCCTCGCTTATTTTGCTTAGCATAATGCTTTCCAGCTCCATCCACGCTGTTGCAAAGGGTAGGAGCTCATTCTTTCTTTCTGCTGCATAGAATTCCATTGTGTAAATGTACCATAGTTTTTTGATCCATTCATTTACTGATGGGCACCTAGGTTGCTTCCAGCACTTAGCTATTGTAAATTGTGCTGCTATGAACATTGGGGTGTATAGATTCTTTTGGATTGGTGTTTCAGGGTTCTTAGGATATAGTCCCAGCTGTGGAATTGCTGGGTCAAAAGGCAGATCCATTTTTAGTTTTCTGAGGAGGTTCCATACTGTTTTCCATAGTGGTTGTGTCAGTCTGCAATCCTAACAACAGTGCACTATGGTCCCTTTTTCTCCACCTCTCCAACACTTGTTTGTTGTTTTGTTTATGATGGCCATTCTGACTGGTGTGACATGGTATCTCATTGTGGTTTTAATTTGCATTTCTCTGATAGCTTGCAATGCTGAGCATCTTTTCATGTGTCTCTCGATCCTCTGTGTGTCCTCCTTGGAGAAGTGCCTATTCAAGTCCTTTGCCCATTTTTTAATTGGGTTTCTTGTCTTCTTAGAGTGGAGTCATGTAAGTTCTTTATATATCTTGGAGAGTAAGCCCTTGTTTGAGGTATCATTGACAAATATATTTTCCCATACAGTTGGTTCTTTTTATTTTAATACTGTTTTCTTTAGCCTTGCAGAAGCTTTTTATTTTGATGAGATCCCATTTGTTTATTCTTTCCTTTATGTCCCTTGCTCTAGGGGACGTGTCAGTAAAAACGTTTCTGCGTGAAATATCTGAGATATTCCTGCCTGTGTTCTCCTCTAGAACTTTAATAGTGTCATAGTTTATATTTAAGTCTTTTATCCACCTTGAATTTATTTTTGTGCATGGTGTAAGTTGGTGTTTGAGTTTCATTTTTTTACATGCAGCTGTCCAGTTCTCCCAACATCATTTGTTGAAGAGGCTATTGTGACTCCATTTTATGTTGCTGCCCCCTTTGTCAAATATTAATTGACCATAGAGATTTGGGTTTATTTCTGGGCTCTCTGTTCTGTTCCATTGGTCGATGTTCCTGTTTTTACGCCAGTACCAAGCTGTTTTGAGTACAGTGGCCTTGTAATATAGTTTAGTATCAGGTATTGTGATCCCTTCTACTTTACTCTACTTTCTCAAAATTGCAGCAGTTATTTGGGGTCATTTATGGTTCCATATAAATTCTTGAAGTGTTTGTTCTGTGTGTGAAAGATGCCATTGGTACTTTAATAGGTATTGCATTGAATGTGTAGATTGCTTTGGGTAGTATGGACATTTTGATGATGTTAATTCTTCCAATCCATGAACACGGTATATGTTTCCATTTATTTGTGTCCTCCTTGATTTCTTTCTTCAGTGTTATGTAGTTTTCTGAATACAGGTCTTTTACCTCTTTGGTTAGGTTTATTCCTAGATATTTTATTTTTCTTTTTGCTATGTCAAATGGGATGTTTTTCTTGATTTCTGCTTCTGCTGTTTCATTGTTTGTGTACAAAAATGGCTTTGATTTCTGGATATTGACTTTGTATCCCGCTGTTTTGCCAAATTCAGTTATTAGGTCAAGCAGTTTTTTGGTCGAGTCTTAGGCACAGTCTTTAAAGTCTCTTTTGTGAACCATAAGAGTTTTCATTGTTCTCACAGAGAGGGGTGATGACAGTAACATGAGACAATGCATGTGACTAGTATAGTGCCTAATCCCTAGTAAGTAAGTGCTCAACACACCCTTGCTGGAAGCATTACCTAGTTCTTGTTTCCTTGTATTCACTAAAAATCTCTCCAGATGGCATATGCTTCCTACAATGGGTCTTCAGGATGTTTAAGTTGTAAATACTGAGGAAACAGTCTTGCATTTTTTCTATTCTTTTTGTTGTCAGTTCAAGTTTTTCCCTTTCTGTTGAATTTATTGGGGTGACACTGGTTAACAAAATTTTACAGGTTTCAGGTGCCCAATCCTATAATACATCATCTGTATTGTGTGTTCACCTCCCCAAGTCAAGTCTCCACCCATTGGTTTTCAGGATATTTAAGTTGTAAATACTGAGGAAACAGTCTTGCATTTTTAAAAGGTTTGTGTCAGACTTAGAGATATACATCTGTTATTTCAAACTAAATTGTTTCTGCTTTTTGATATCCTGGCTTTCAGGTTTCAGAAAATGAGAAGTGACCCCCGCCCCCAGCCATACAATCTAAGACTTGGAGTCTAACAGATGGTCTGTTGGCCCGTGGCGGAAAACATGCAAAAAAAGATGGACCCTTAGCGTCAATGCAGTATAGTCGGGACTACTGTTCAGGTTCTTTCTTTATTTATTCATTTTCTCAGCAAAGACATATTTATTGAGTATGTACTGTGTGCTGATCATAAATTATACAAATCCATGCCTTGTGGATCTTACATTCTACTGGGGAAAAAGGCAACAAACAATAAATAAAAATATAACTATAAATGTAAAGATATATTTTAATGCTGGAGAGAGGTAAATGATAATAAGAAAAATAAAGTCAGGTCAGAGATAGTGAAGAGAATGCCATTTCTGACAAGGCGGTCAGCTCTGTAGAAATGACCTGTGCACATGGTGTAGTCAGCAGACAGCCATGAGGCCAGTGTGGCCCGAGCAGTGACCCAGGGAGGGAGGGTCAGAGTGAGCACCAGGAGCCAGATCATGGGCCTCACCAGCCATGTGAGGAGGGAGGCTTTGCATGCCACTGGGGAACTCTTTCTTTCTTTTTTTAAGATTAAAAGAAATAAATATATGTACATATATATGTATGCATGTATCTATGTAGGCATGTATTTATACTGATGACACTATTAACAGATGTCCCCACCAAGTGCTGCATGGTCCGCACTGACTTGTGTTTCAGCAGAATCATGGGCGCTGCTCACAGAATAGATGGATGGGCCAGGGACAATGGTGGAAACAGTGAAGCCAGTTAGGAGGCTGCTGCAAGACACAGGCAAGAGATGAGGGTGACTGGGAGGAAGGTGACAGTGAGGGACATGGGAAGATACACTTGGTTTGGGGATGTACTTTGAATTTGAAGTTCATGAGACACGCTGATGGGTAGGATGTGGGTTATGTGAGAGGACTGGTCAGTGACTCTAAGACTTCTGGCCTGAGCCATATGTTGAGAGGGGCACACGAAGGGTAGAGCATATTTGTGGGGGAAACTGAGCATCAGTTTCATTTATGGTAAGGTTGAGTGTCCAGTGGAGATGTGACAGATCAAGTGAGAGCTTCCTGGCTGCTGTGTGGGGACTGCAAAAAAGCAGCAGCTGACTGATGGCAGAGGCACTGGGGTGGGCAGAAGACGGCTACAATCACCCCCCAGGAGAGAGATGGTGGGGAGAGTGGTGGAGAAGGGGGTGGGCAGAGGGGACGGGGATGCTCATGGCAGGGACGCAGGGGTAACGTGGCAAGTTACAAGGCAGACTTGCAGGCATTTTTCTTCTGCCTGGGTGTTGGGACCCAAACTAGTCAGTCTAGAAAGCATGTAAGATGAGATACAGAGAGACTTCAGGGGCCATTTTTCTTTAAAACCTATCAATTTCCCATCCATAGCAGAAGGCTGTTGTTTTGCTGAGGCCTCCCCAGAGGCTGTTATGGGAAGCAGAAAAAGAGTTTCTTTGAGCTGGGCAGCCTCCTCTCCATCATGCCCCTCACTGCCTTGGTGAACAGTCAAATCTTTTAAGTGAGAGGGCAAGGAAGAGATGCAAGGACAAGGGTTAAGTAAGGAGGCACAATACAGGGGCAGTTTGATGTCCCGGGGCTGGCAGATCACAGCCTCCCTAAGCGTTGCCATATTTTTCAAATGGAGCTGTCACTGCCTGTTAGCTTCAGGAGAGCTCACCTCATGGAAACGTCAGCCCTCAGGAGACACAGCCCATCAGCTCTGTGCCTGCTGCATCCTTGGAGAATGGGCAGCTCAGTGGCTGGGATCTAATGACAAATGCAGTGCAAACCACACCTGTTTCTCTGGCTGTCTTGGGCAGATACTCCATCCTCACTTAGCTTGGGATTCCTTAGCTACTCAAAGAAAACCAAGCCTCCCTGTCATCAGGATACACCACTGGGGCTCCTGGAACAGGGACAGGGGGCCAAGCCAACTAGGTTATTTAAAGCGGATGGTACCTCCTCCAGGGCTGGAGAGGGAAATAAGGATTGTGACTTGCCATTCCATGGTACCCCTGAATTTAAAAATCTGGAGAGTTTGAAACATTTGTCTGTGAGCTGTTGTTACGTGGGAACTATTTTTTCCTTCTTCTTCTCTTCCTTCTAATTTCTGTTTCATTGTGTCAATAACAGCTCTGAGTCTAGTTGTCAAATGTAGAGTTGGCCCAGACACAGCAGCTACAGGGATCATTCAGAGACTCCAATTTAGATATGCCACTTCTCTGCTCTTATCAGCAATGGCTCCCCACTGCCCCAATTCCACGTTCTTTAGTGTGGCTGACAGGACTGTTTAGGACTTAGCCCTGGTCATCTGCTAACTAGCCCCCTCCATGCCCACAACCCCCAGCCCAACTTTCCCCACCCCAGCACACTCTTCAGATGTAATGGCCTCCCAGTTCCTAGGACACTGTCTCTCCTCCAAGCCTTTCTCTGCATAGGCTCTCCTCTGCCAGGAACACTTGCCTCCCACCCCTTCTCCTCCACCTGGGTATCTGCTATGAAGCTTCCCAGTCTCCAACAGAGGTCACTTCCTCCAGGAGGCTTTTCCTGGACCCCTCTTCTATACCCCTGGGTTTATCCCATCAAGACACAGAATGTTCAAAGAATTGTTAGAAGAGAAAAAAAATTGAAATCAACTATCAACCAATAGGGAGACATTAAATAAGTAATATGTCTATTTGATGTATTCCCATGCAAAACACTTTTAAACATTAAAAGAAGATGAGGAAGAATATTAAATGATATCATTCCATATAATTACTAACTGTGTATACGATATGTTCCCATTCTATAAATTATGTACACAAATGTGTATGTGATATCTGTACACATATTATATACAAGCTCAGAGACTGGGAGACTTCAGATTGTTTTATTTTCTCCTTTTATTGTCTTTTATTTTCTCCTTTTATTATTTTTTATGCTAGATTGTGTTTTTAAGATTTAAGTAACAATAAGTTGGGAGTTTTTTGTGATAAGAAAATAGCTATTTTAAATGAAGGAGCTACTGCCCTGGAAGACAGAGGGAAAATAGAAATTAAAAGAATGGGGATATTTAGCCAAATTGTGAAGGTCTGCACGATGCTATTTAATGGGTTTTGTCTTAGTTAAAAATGCTAAGAACTCCCCAGTGGCTGCCCTATTGTGTATTTTGGGGCTAAGGGGATGATGCTGAAGGCTAATATTGTGGTCCTGGACATATTCTGCCCAGCAGTGTGCCAGACACCAAAAATGCAATGATGCATAAGAGGGTCCCTGTCCTTGTCATCCTGGAGCTTACAGGCTAGCAGTCGAGGCAGATGCACACTGAGGCCACTGCACAGTACCATGTGACAGTGTTGCCATTAAGCAATGAGGAAGGAACCTAAGGATGGCCTGGGAGTCTTGCTGGAGAAGGTGACATCTAAGCTGAGTGGGGCCAGGAAGAAGGACACTGCTTCTTTGAAGGAGAGAAGGAAAGAGCCCAGGGAAGAAATGGAGGTGAAAACAGGGCAAGATCAGGCCAAGACACTGAGGAGGACAATAAAGGCCCATCCCATGCTGTTTGCTGTTCACCCGGGTTGGTAACGTGGCTATGGCCCAGGAGAGCTTCCTGCCCAGCCTCCCTCAAGACAGGAACTGAAACAGGAAGGTTGCATGAAAAGACAACCATGCCATAGGGCCTGGGTAAAAAGACAAGCTACTCTTTTTCAAACGTGCACATTCAGTGAAATCCAGTGTCCTCCAAATGCTATGAAACAGTTCTCCACAGCAGGAAAATGAAGGAGGAGCTCACCCAGGGAGGAGCAGCCAGCAGAGCAGAGTCGCACTCACACTTTATCAAGTCATTTATGGGCTAAGGCTTTTCAACAGAGCAGAGTCAGACAACATTCAGCATGGTCTGGCCTTTGGCAAAGAAAAGAAAGATGAAAGCTCCCTCGTCTGTAAATAATGAAGGTCCCTTACAATCGGGGGTATCTGACCTCTTGTGTCTAGAAGAAGTGGTGAGAGAGGGGTATTTTGTGCTTGATAACACCTTTCATTTATTTTTAAAATTTTTCATTTAAAAACAACATACAATGTTTTGTTTGCCTCCAGTTCTCAGTTTAAATGCCACCTTCTCAGAGAGGCTGTTCTAATCACCTCCAAGTGCAGTAGGTCCCTCTGTCTCTCCTTCTGTTATTCTCCATCAGAGCATCTTGTCCATTCCTTTAACATGAAATTAAATATTCAAATATGCCAATCTATAATTATATGTTGATTTCTTTGCTTATCTGTTTCTTGTCTATAATCCCATACAAACTGTAAACTCCATGAGAGCTGCTTTGCCCATCACTGCATTCCTGGGACTTAGGACAGGCTTTGGCACTCAGTAGGCACTCAGTATTGTCAAATGGATGAAGAGCAGTGTACATTAAGTGCTGATTATTAGCCAGATACTGTGTAACTGCTTTACAAGCTCATCTCACTCAACCACCCAGCCGTCCTAGGATGACTCCGCTACATGAGGAGTAACAGGGTTTAGAAAGCTTAAGGACTTGACTATGATTCGATCCCAGATCTGATGACTGATCCAGGCTCTTCCATCAGTCTTCTGCATTTATTGCCAGAACAAGTTGTGCAAAAGCACCAAGAAAAATAAACAGCACACCCCTTTGTAATTCCTATAGCCCTATATCTTCATCATGTTAACATTTTGGTCTGTGTCCAGGATGGCTAGATGGATAGGTGGATAGGTGATGTTCACTCTTAGAACCCATGTAGACTCATCACTTTATTATTTAGCCTGCTTTTAAAAATCCAGATGAAACACATTCTAACCATTTCTCATGTCAATCAAGTATCATATTTTTCTTATCTATTCTTCACCATTCACCTGAAACCCACAATGCTGGCTTCAAATAAACTAGCTCACAAATAGTAATTATCCTTTTATTTGCCTATGTTTTTATAGCTTTGATTCCCACAGGTCTGTGAGATAGGAAGTACAAAAATTATCTGCACCTAACAGATAATTTGAAAAGTTAACAATTTGGTCAGGGTCATACAGGAGAAGAACCATGATTCAGAGTCTCGGCTGTTTGATTCCAAAGGCCACATCTTGCTGCCTTATAAATTATACCACTTATGTGGCATGGACTTACAGTTACGTTAACCTGGGTACCAATCTTGGTGCCATCACTGCCCAACTATACCACCTTTAATCAAGTTAGCTAAGTTACCTAAGCCAAGTTTTCTGTTACGGCAAATGTAGCCACTTTGTAGTGTGCGGTGAGGATGACTCGATAATGTACGCATAAATATCTTCACAAGATAGCTGTTAGCTACTGTTGAGTACTGACTGACTGATGAGCTGTTAAGTACTGACTACCCAGTCCTGTCCAGTGAGCTGGCTGTGGCCTGGCAATAGAGGGGCCCTGCCATATCCTAACCTATATTAGGATATGACATCTATAGTGACAGGCACTTAAGACACAAAACAAAATCTTTTTCACCAATGCGGGTGGGACATGTGAGGGACCTGCAAGGTGAAGCCAGGGCCTGAAGCTCCCCACTAGAGGAAGTGAGGGAAAGATGTGTGTCCAGGGACAAAAGGGACACATTGCCACTCCTACCCAAGCCTTGCTCCTTGGAATGACATTTCAAGCAGACCCACATACCACCTGTGAATTGTCATTTTTCATACCTTAGTTGGGATATTTTATGATTGTTTTTAAAAAACTGCACTCATAAATAAACAAGAACTAAGCTCATTTTCTCTCCCTTTCTAGGTCATGGGCATATTTTTCCCTCCTGACAATTAGAATTAAATTCTACTGACGTTAGAAGTCTCCATGGAGTACTAGTTCTACTGGGAGTGGTTGTGGAGGCAGAAGGAAACTCAGTGAGCCCAGTGCCATAAAAACAAAGGAGAAGAGCGAAGGAGCCTGAATTTATGTCCTACAGATACACTTACACATATAGGAAACCAGGAAACTATTAAAAGGATGAAGAACATTTTGATGTGCTAATAAAAGCAATCTCCAAGGCATAGGTAGATACACTGTGCATCCTCGCACAACCAAAAGAAGGACAATAACAAATTTAAAGACAAAAAACAACCAGAAGTGCCAGAAAATCGAACTGCATGGAAGTCCGACAACCGAGGAGTTAAAGAAGAAACATTCATCCAGACCAGTAGGAGGGGTGGAGATAGGCAGCTGGGGACTGGCAGCAAGGTGGTGGCTGGAGGACTGGGGCAGGCAACGTGGTGACATGTGGACCAGGCAAGGTGGTGACTGGCAAACCTGGCAGTCCCACATTTGCGTGCAGATTAACTGAGAGTAACAACTGGGGAACAAGTCAGACCACACAACCCAGGGTTCCAGTGAAGGGAAATAAAGCCTCAAAACCTCTCACTGAATAAACCTGTGGGGGTTGTGGTAGCACAAGAAACTCCCAGCCTCAGAGGAGAGTTTGCTGGAGAGACCCACAGGGTTCTAGAATGTACACAAACCCACCCACCTGGGAATCTGCACCAGAAAGGCCCAATTTGCTTGTGGGTAGCAGGGAAGTGACTGAAAGCACCCTGAGAGCCCAGCAAAGAGCATTGTTCCCTCTGTGACCCCTCCCCCACATATAGTGTCACAACAGCAGCAATGGAGGTTGCCCTGCCCTGGTGAATACCTAAGGCTCCACCCCCTACAAAATAACAGTTGCAAGGAGACAAAGAAATGGCCCGAATGAAAGAACAGATCAAAGCTCCAGAAAAAAATACAGCTAAGTGATGAAGAGATAGCCAACCTATCAGATGCACAGTTCAAAACACTAGTAATCAGGATGCTCACAGAATTGGTTGAATATCATCACAAATTAGATGAAAAAATGAAGGCTATGCTAAGTAAAATAAAGGAAAATGTACAGGGAACCAACAGTGATGGAAAGGAAACCGCAACTCAAATCAATGGTGTGGACCAGAAGGAAGAAATAAACATTTGACAAGGACAGAATGAAGAAACAAGAATTCAAAAAAATGAGGAGAGGCTTAGGAACCTCCAGGATAACATTAAACGTTCCCACATCCAAATGATAGAGGTGCCAGAAGGAGAAGAGGAAGAGCAAGAAATTGGGAACTTATTTGAGAAAATAATGAATGAGGACTTCCCTAATATGGCAAAGGAAATAGACTTCCAGGAAGTCCAAGAAGCTGAGAGAGTCCCAAAGAAGTTGGACCCAAGGAAGCACAAACCAAGGCACATCATAATTACATTACCCAAGTTTAAAGATAACATAGAGAATCTTCAAAGCAGCAAGAAAAAAGGAGACAGTTTCCTAGAAAGGAGTGTCCATAAGACTGTCAGCTGATTTCTCAAAAGAAACCTTACAGGCAAGAAGGGGCTGGAAAGAAGTATTCCAAGTCATGAAAGGCAAGGACCCATATCCAAGATTACTCTATCCAGCAAAACTATCATTTAGAATGGAAGGGCAGATAAAGTGCTTCCCCAATAAAGTCAAGTTAAAGGAGTTCATCATCACCAAGCCCTTATTGTATGAAATGTTCAAGGGACTTATCTAAGGAAAAGAAGATAAAAAACTACGAACAGTAAAATGACAACAAACTCACAACTATCAACAACTGAACCTAAAAAAAAACAAAAACAAACTAAGCAAACAACAAGAACAGAATCACAGAAATTGAGATCACATGGACAGTTATCAATGGGAAGGTGGAGTGGGGAGAATGGGGGAAAAGATACAGGGAATAAGAAGCATAAATGGTAGGTACAAAATAGATAGGGGAGGTTAAGAATAGTACAGGAAATGTAGAAGCCAAAGAATTTATATGTACAACCCATGCACATGAACTAAGGGCAGGGGAAGGCAGGTGGGAGGGCGGTGCAGGGTGGAGGGAATAAAGAGGGGGGGAATGGGACAACTGTAATAGCATAATCAGTAAAATATATATATTTTTTAAAAAAACAATCTCCAAGATGGATAGGAGTGGAGCAAAGCATGGAATCAAACATGGCATTCTAACAGCAAGGTGTGTGATGTGGAGTCTCTGTGCTGAACCTGTGCTGAACCTTCATCTCCAGAAGTCACACCAGAGCCTGGCTGCAGTGGGCAGCTCCGGGAAAGTGAACCAAGGTGCCTAGCTAGGGGCCGGGTGAGAGGTACCTAATTATACTGCATAGCTTTTGATGCTGCTTGAATATTTTACTTTTTCAGATTTTTTAATGGGAGGAAGATCAAAGTATGAAATAAAATAGTGAGATCAAGAAACATAAGACAAGCCTATGAGAGGAGGCCACTTTGAGGTCATTGCTGACTTAGTAAGAGAAATTTCAATAGAGTAGTGGGGGAAGAAGCCAGATTGCACCAAACTGAGGAAAGAATGGATTATAGTAAGTGGAGAGAGAAAGAACTGGCAACTCTTTCAAAAGTGTGTATGACAAGATAGGGCAGTAGCCCTAGTAGTAGAAAGGAGGAACCCCACACCTGAGAGAAGGGATGTTTAAGATGAGAATGATATAGCATATGTGTGTTATGAGAAGGAAGAGCCTGGAAAGAGTCAGAGTGGACATCTGCTGGTTTGGCCCACTCAGCAGGCATTCCTTCTTTTTCCAGCAAGAGGATCCACTCTTTCTCCTCTCTCAAGATGTCTGGTCTAGATAGGGGAAGAGCCAGTCCCTTGGCAGGTGACCCAGGCCTGACCAATCAGCACATTCTACCCCCTACCTCCCAGCTCAGTGAGTGCTTTTGAGATGGCTAACTGTCCCAATATCTTCCAGTAAGATTGAGTTCCAGGATGCTGGGAATTTTAGGAAAAGAAAGCTCTTTTTTTTTGTTTGTTTTTTGTTTGTTTTTTTGCAGAAGTTGCTCAGATAATGGGATGTGAATTTGGAGCAGCTACGTACCCTAGAAAGCCTCCTGAGAAGAATAAAGTCTACACAGAGGAAAGCAACCCAAGGGTATGAGAAATGGATTCCTTTTGACATTATTGAATCTGGCCATAACTGAATACTTAAAAAAAATACTGTTTAAATGTCAGTTTGAACCAGGTTCCTATTTGCAACCATAGGAGCTTTGAGTATTATAGAGAGAGGCTGTAGGCACAGACTAGACAGAGGATATGTGCAAAGCAGATGGGAGGAGGGGGGTTGAGAGCAGGAGAGGCAGGAAAGTCTTACATGAGTGTGTTCACCAGAGGGAAAGAGGTCAAAGAGGGCAAGATGTCTGTGCAGGTGCAGGAAACTGGGAGCTACCACCCACAGGTACACACTGGCCTTAATTTCTCCCCTGACTTAGGAGGTTCGGCTACCAGCTGAGGCCAAGGGGACTGAACCTGTGTCTGGAGGGCCCGCATTTGTGGAGGCTCGGAGGGGTTGAGTTACCTGCCCATCTTTACTCAGCTGCTGAACAGCAAAGCTGATATTTGAATCCTGGGTTCATTTGACTCTCAATCCATATTCTGCTTGACCTAGTCTCTCTGGATCCATCTGTTTATCTCCTCAAGTTCTCTCACCATTTGGCCAATAGCTTTCTGGGACATTGTGATATGAATTGCAACCAGGGCAGGGCAGAGGACAGAATCCAAGAAGCTGATTTCATGAATATTCACTCAATAGAGCCCATCACCCAAGAAAGTACTTAAACTCAGAGTTGGACCAAGAGCAGTTCGAATTCCATGTCTGTGCAGGTGAGTTTGGCAGATGTGAGAAGAAACATTGTAGAGGCCAATAAGGGCTTTGGAAGTAAAGAAATAGGAGTTTAAATTACATTGGCACTCAGACTTACTAGCAGTGTAACCATGGGCAGGTTACTTCACCTCTCCAAGTCTGTTTCCTTAGGAGTACAGAGGAGATGATAATAACATCTATTTCATGGGGTTGTAATGACATTCACAAAATAGAGTGCTCTGCTCTTCAGTAAAATTATAAAACTTAATAGAACATGCATGATCCTCTTTATTATTACTATAAATGGTGTTATTAATAAAGCCCTGTATATTAAATGGAGTGTCAGTTTTCCTGCTCTGGTTCTGCTTTATTCCCTGTGCAGGCAGGTAGGCAAATCTCTGCAACTCCACTTCTCGTCCATAGAATGGAGGAGTTGAATTCCAGTCAGCAGGTATCCTTTAATTTTTGACTTCTATGATACTCCAGGAGTTATTGCCAGACATATCCTAAGAGTTTCATGCTCCCCCTAGCAATGTGACCTTCCCGTCTTCCCGTTCAATTCAAACTGTTGGCTGCTGTGCCAGGGGACAGTTCAAAGTCATGCCCTTGGCAAGTGATTTAGGAACTTCAGTGGCTCATAATCTGCCATTTCCAACCATCCCAAGGGATCCTGGTTTGATCTGCAGTTTCTATAGAGGCTCCATGGGTGAGTGGGAGGGTGGGTGGGGAGGAGAGATAAGCAGGCAGACACCAGGCTTTGTGTCCTAAATGACTGTTGGCTGTTAGTCAGAGTGCAAAACTAGCCTAATGCTTTAATTAAGGTCTCTGCCAATCCCACACTCTAGATCACCAAAGGAGCAAACAGCATCGAGTGCCGAAGTCTCTCCCTTGATGAGCCTGTCTTGAGTGCCTCATTTTGGATGTTGCCGTGCCCTGCTTCCAGAGGTTAGTCAATGTCTGCTATCTTTTGTCAGCCTCAAAATCAAAGCCTTAAGGAACTAGTGAGATCTGCATCTTTTAAAAGCCTGCCAGTGAATTATAAGAGGTGTGAATATGCTACTTATTTGTGGCAATACTTTAAAACAAATTTAAAATCATTTGAACTGTAAGAATACTTAGTCCTTTTTCTATTATGTAACAGAAACCATTAGATGGTGTTATTCTTTCTTGCATTAGTGCAATCAAAACCTTAAAAGGAGCTCCTAGTGTTCCTGATAATCTTCCCAAGGATGTTCGGCTGGAGTTCATGGTACAAGTGCTGGCCCTGCCACCTGCTGGCCCTGAGCCTTGAGCAAAAGACCTAGCCTTTTTTTTTTCTTTAAATTTTTTTTATTTTAGATTATTCAGTACAGTTTCTATCTTTTATTACCATTCCAGACCTAGCCTTTCTAAGCTGCACACCCTCACCCGAGTGTGGTGAGAATGACACCTATCTCAGAGTTGTTTGAGAATTGGATGAGGTAATGACCAGAAGGCACATAAAGAGAGTGCCTGGCACAGACAAGAACTCACCGTTGCTTCTAATGTATTTGAATAGCACAAATTTTATGAGAATTATTTTAAATTCCTGTTTCCCAAAAGGTATTGTACTTTTGACCACTTGGTACTTTGAGAGAGCTTTCACTCTTTTCTTATATCAGTCAGATAAAGTAAAAGCGATATTCCTTTCTGAAGTCTTGAATTTGGAGTATTAGTAGCAAACATACAAAGGTGTACATGCTGTAGTTTCAATTCAGAAATGTCAGTGCCTCAAACACACATTCAGACACACACACAGAGACACTCATACAGTGAGAAGGGCAATTGGGTTTGGAGGAGAATGTCACATGGACAGAAGTGCAGCTCAGAAAAGCAGTGCTTGATGCTTTTGACCTCAGCAGCATAAACAATGTTTTTGGATGACAGAATAACCCAGAAGTCAAGTCTGGTGAGCATACTTTAGTTTCTGAAGCAGTGCAGCATTTACACTCCCAGAGTGTGGGGGTGCTGAGCAATCACAGCATATGCAGCATGTTGGAAAGATATTAGGTGAAAGGCTGGAATACAGTAGGGTGAAGACAGGGGCTCTGCTTTCTCACTTTGTAAGATTCTGAGGCTTTCCTGATGTGCAAATGCCTCAAAATTCTCTGGGGCTTTACGTAAAGTGAAGATGAGAATGAGCTACAAGAGCAGGGATGATGGAATCAGTCTATAGTACTGCATGCAGTTTGGAGGGTATGAGGGCCAACAGCTAGGCTGGAATGGAAGGAAAGCGGGATGGAGTGTGCTGATCATATTAAGATGATACTAATGCTGCCCGTGGTGACAAGGTATAG
Organism: Trachops cirrhosus; assembly: GCA_028533065.1. Lineage (NCBI taxonomy): Eukaryota > Metazoa > Chordata > Mammalia > Chiroptera > Phyllostomidae > Trachops > Trachops cirrhosus. Next base: position 81,596,754 of record CM052540.1, on the reverse strand, counting down.
GGACAAGGGATCTCCTTAATGCCCGCTTCTCCTCTGGCTGTACTCCTTAGGCCCTGCTTGGAGTGAATGGATGATCAGACTGATCATCCTTTAGAAGAATATTGAGCCATGTTTCCATGGTGGGAGGTGGCTGACACATGCTCTAGCGTCTAAGGCTCCATGGACTGTAATGGTGCATGGTGTTCTTGTCACCTACTTACTTCTCTCTCATTTTTAAACTTGCTGAATCTCTGCCACCCACTGGGAGTCATCTAGAACCTTGAGCCCAAGGTATGTGGTCCTACCTCATTTTCACAGTGAGCCCTGCAGTAGGTGTTATGGACACTACTGGACTTCACTAAGGCAAATAATAACAATATATGAATGCCATCAAAATCGCAGTCAGGCTTTCGATTTAAACATACTATTATGATAGCATACATTGTACTGTGAGATCACACAGCGCCATGAACTGCACATTCTCCAATAAAACATGCTCACCCACAGTGTGGCCTCAATGCATCCTGGATTATGGCACAGCCAAAGTCCAGGAATGCCTTGGTTACAGCCCTCAGCACCCAGAGCCTTCCATACTGCCATGTAATTTACACTGACAGGAGGAAGTATAACCCATTGCACAGCCATGCCCTGCCCTACACACTCCCTGCAAGCCAGCACTCCCATTCCAAAGCTTTCCCAACAACTTATTTCATTAGTTCATTCTGCTTTCCACCAGTGCCCAGACTTAGAGAGACCACACATTACACTCAAAGCGCATTTATGCAGACATCCTTTGTGCCCCATGGAGTAGGTACTGGGTACCTAAAAGGTGTCAGGGACAGGAACTGGGCGGGGCTGCGGATGCCAAGATGAACACACCTGTAGGCTCTAAAATAGCTCTAGGTTATTGCAAGAGCCTCAAAGCCCATCTCCTGTTTCACCCTTGCATCTGCAGAAGTCAGAGTGATCCTTTAAAACCCAAAGTCAGATCAAACTCTTCCTCTGCTCACAGACCCCAACAGCCACTCATTTTCACCTGATGTAGAAGTCAAAGATCCTACAGCGGCCACTCCGATCTCATCTCCTTTGTCTCTTTGTCAGCCACTCAGCTCTGCCACCTTACCTCTGCTGTTCCTGAACGTGCCAGGTAAGCTCCTGCCTCCAGGCCTTTGCATTTGTTGCTACCACCCGAGCCTCACCCCTACCCCCAGATATATACTTGATCTATCCATCCCCTCCGTTTCTCCCCATCTTTAATGAAATGTCACTTTCTCACTGAGGCCTTCCATCACCCTGTTTAAAACTGACTTCTCCCTGACCCAGCTCTCCCAGGCCCCATCCCTCCACAATGCTTAGTGACTTCTAACATACTCACTGATTTCTGTGTTATTTGCCTGCTCCCTCTAAAATACAAGTTCCATGAGGGCAGAGATTTTTACTGTCTTTATTGCTATGAATAGTAAAAATCCCTGTCTTTACTTAGAACAGTACCTAACCTCAATAAACACCTTCTGAATGAATGACTCAGAGTGCATGACAATGTCACCACAGAGGACAGAACCAGAACATGCACTTCTCAGCCCATTGCCTCAGAATGCACTCGGCCACATACTCTGCCTTCAGCACACAGACTAGCACCTCGCACCTACCACACTGACCCAAGACAGCGTGCTACGCATCCGATCCACATTCACCAGCACTAATGTCTGTACTAAAGCTTATTACCCCTTCAGTACAGCCCTCACCATGCAACATGGTGCGCCGGGGACAACAGGATCTGCCAACCAACTCACCAGCTGGCACTGCCTCATAGAACCATGTTCCAGCCCCTGTCACACAAAATATAGCCCATGGCCAGCAGCATTTTGTCACCTGGGAGTGTGTGGGCAATTCTCAATCTCAGGCTGGACCCCAGACCCACTGAATCAGAATCCACATTTTAATCAGATACCAAGGTGACATGTGTATGTACATTATGTTTAAGAGGCTCTGTTAGGCTACATCATGGTACCTGTGGCACTTGCCTGGGTGATGACAGATGGCAGGAGTCACAGCCCTCTCCACACAGAGTGTAAGCAGCCATACATCAGACCCTTCACCAGCACCCCATGAGTGCACACTGCACAATGATATAGCGCCATGGCAGATACAAGTCAGCATCCACGTGACAGCCCTGCATGAAAAGGTCCCCACAGAACCCCTTACATTCCTTAGCAGAATAATTGTAGTATCTTATTATAGAGCCATGCGTTCATTCATTCATTTACTCGATAAAAATTATTAAGTATCTGTTATATGCTAAGCCTTTTTGATGAGTCTAAAGGGCAACTGCCACGATCATTTAGTCTCAGCAGAAAAACATACAAGATATTGAACAAGAAATTACAACAGAGCGTGTGATGAGTTTGTTGATAGAACACTAGCACAGGATCACTGCTCAGGACCAACAAGAGCCTCCCTGAAAGGGTGACGTTCTGATCTTTCATGAGGGAAAGGAGCAAAGCGCCAGTAGGGAACGGTGGCAGGAAGGGCTTGAGGCATCTGGGAGAAGGTTCCACATGGACAAAGCCAGAAAGGGAAGACAGGGGCTGCAAGAAGTTCAGAAATGCTGGTTCTCACCGTCAGCTCAGGTTGGGGAAGAGCAGAGGATGGACCTTGGAAGTTGCCAATAGCCATATATGTTAAGGAACAAAAGACAGTATTTGGGGGGCAGCAGAGAGCCATTGGTGGGGATAGGGCTTGAAGCAAGAGAGTGATACAATTGGATGCACATTTAAAAGATTACTCTGTGCCCTGAAACAATACACCAAAGCTAGTATGTTCCAGCAGTTTTGAGCAACACTCTGTGAATAGTCCTTTGCCACTATAAAAGATGGCAATGAAAACAACTTTAAAAACCCATTTAAAATTATTTTAATGACTTACAATAATAATGACCTCTACTGATGTTTGGATATACTCCTCTGTTATTGCCCATGTTTTTTTTCTTGCCTCATTCTATTTAATGGCACGTGTCAATCAGGAACACCAACAGATTCACGCATGCATTTTAATATCTCACAAGGCACATGGGACTCCACAAGCACTGGCCCTGAGCCCTTCAGAAGGTGTGGGGAAGGGGAAATGTGAAATCCTTACATGGGGGGCTCTCAGGTTGGTGTGTGTGACATGAAAGGTATATGCTCAATTTGCCTCAAATGAGTGGGTGGTACATTCATTATCATTATTTCTAATTCAGTCTGAGGACATCAAGGGCAGTGCTTGCTTCCTCTTAAAGTCAGGGTAGACCACCTTGAACTATATAAGCCCCATTTAGTCACTGCTTTGAAAGTCATTGTTTAAACACATGCCAGGGAATTCAAGACACTGACCAGTTGAAAGCCATATCAAAAGCACAACAGCTGAAGGATCCTGTTGACCATTACTAATTACTGTACTATTTTTTATTCTTCATAAGAATAGCTACCTTTCCCAAGGACCTTCGGTGAGCCAGACACTGGGCTAGACCTTTTATAGTCATTACTGCTTAGCAGGAATAGTCAAAATATTTGACCAGTCAGAACAGACTCCGGTTGTAAGTAACCAGAACTAATGGGAACTGGCTGAACATCAACCTGATGTTGAATAATCACCACCCCAGAGGTTACAAACTGACAGCCCACGGCCACACATGGCTCACGTATGTGTTTTATTTGGCCTGAATTGTGTCTAATTTTTAAAAATTTGTTGCCAATATATCAGAAACTAGATTTCACATAAAAGTCTTGATAAGGATGGAGTGCAGAGTGCCTGCCTCCCTGCCCAGCAAAGCTGGCCAGTCCAGGTGCCAGCTCCCAGAGGGCACTCAGGAAAAAACAGCTGTTATTCTCCTGGATTACAATGGTCATAATGGGCAACAGAGTCTTCCAACTGTTCAGCTGCACTGTTTAGACAGCCTGTCAGTTCTCCAGGTGGCCTCTGTCTCCACCACTCCCTCCTCCCTCATTTTCATTACCTGCCTTGCCTTTTAGGCACCTGAGTCTGTGACCTATTCCTGGGAGCCACAACCCTTCACCCAGACTGGTGAGAAACAAGGTCTTCCTCTTAAAGAGGTTTTCCTCAGGCCCACACTCCTCTGGCCTCTGCTCACCTCTCCTGCCTCAGATTTCACACTGAACTCCACAGTGGTGACAGCCTGGAGCATGTGTCAGACTCCATGAAGGGCCTCACCTTCAGAGCTTCCGGTGTCTCCAGGGATGCTGACACTGCTGGGCAGGAGACCAAACTATGAAAACCATTGCCTATCACTAAAGTGAAACCCCAGTGTCACAAGGGTCAAAGCTGGTGGGGATGAGAGCATCTGCATCTTTCCTCTGGCCAAATGAGGGGCAGGATCCATGCTCAGAGACCTCATGAAGGGCCCACCTCTGAGTTTCCTGAATGGACAACCCATTCTTCTCTCCAGATTGACTTTTGCTCTTTTTCCAAATGGGTTAATAAAAGTGATGATTGCCCTTGACTCACAGGCCCCTCTCCAACCCCCAAGTGCACACAGAAACATTGTTTTAAGGAAGAGCATCAGCAGGACCGACACTGTGCCCTTAAAGACACCGCACATGAGACCTTGATAAATGTGTGACGCCACTAACAAATCATTGCCAATTCTCCTGTACCAGGCACATGCTGAGTGTTTTATGTGTAGACGGTCCTCTCATGGAGAAACTATTACTTACTATCACCATATTACAGATGATGAAATAGGAGCAGAGAGGGAAACTGACTCATCCAAGTTCACCATCTCTAGAATAACCAACAGACTGTTTGTTGGACCCACTGTACTCACTGAAAGTCAGATACTATTGGGAATATTGAACTCAATCCTATGTCTATATTTTACATGGGTGTTGATTACCTGGAGGGCAATAGAGACACGGAGGTGAAGTCATAATGGGACATGCTTGCAGGTATGTGCGTGTTGGGGATGGGGAGATGTTGAGCCTGGAAATCACAAGAATCAGGAGCATAAGACCAGCATTTGCAAGCTCCTATTTAGAGAGAAAGAGGCTCTGGGTGACCAAACAGGACCCAAGGATGGCAGTTCTGGGAGGCTGATATGATACCAGTATACAAGTATGCAACAACTGGAAGGACCACACATTGGAACTGGCTGCCTAAGAGACCTGTTTCCTAGCACCAGGAAGTGTCCAGAGAGCAACAGGACTCACAGAGCTGCTGTCTCCTAATCATTTGAGATGTGTAGGACTGAGGAGATGAGAGAATCACCTGGGAGGCTTTCTTAAACTACCTTTCCTTTTCCCCGGGCATTCCTGCATGCCTCTGATGGGGTCCGACTATCTGAATCCTGGCTCCATCACACATTGGCTGAGTGAATTGGGACTGAACACTCACGTTCTCCAAGCCTCCCTTTCCTCTTCCATTATAAACAGGTCGTGGTGAGGACTTAATTAGATGCTACATGTGAATTGCTTAATACAATGTGTGGCCCATAGAGAGTGGCCAAGGAATTAATAATAGTAATAACTAATAAAAATTTGTACGGTTATCATGGTCATTTTCTTCACATCCGAGACTCTTACAACTTCAGGTTTCTGTGACAATATTTATGTTTACTTTTTAGCCTCAGTGGGCAGTTTTACAACCCATAATAAAGTCACGAGGTATCTGTTCTGCTTATCTAACAAAGAAATATCCTCCCAGCAGATTCACTGATCCGATGAATTCAGATGCTGACAAGTACTCTCTTCCGAGTTTTGGGGGGCAGAACACCTTCATGTGTGGGCAGTGATGGGAATATGAGATTTTCCTTCTTATGTTATAACAGTTACCTCAGCATCATAGCTACACACAGGGCCTCCAAACTGTGAGTAGTTTGGCTTCTGCTTCATTTTCTTTCCCTTTAGTAGGGAGCCACTTATTTACTGACTAAGGCACAGTGTGTGTTTCAGAATTAAATTTAAATACTGTTGAAATAAAAAACATGACCTTTTCAATGTTAGTGTGAAGAGAAAATGACACCGTTGAACCAAGGAAAAAGGAAGACAAAATTAGATTCTTTACCATACATAGTCTGAATGTGGATCTGAGTGCTGCTTACCAAGGAACCACTCCCAAAAAGCTACCAGCAAAGACAGTTACAGTAACTGAATTGAGACAAACTCAATATTCATCATCTTTCCCACATGAGTAGAGGCTAGACTACATGAATGGAAATCTCCATTTTTACCAGTGACTTCGCACAGATATGTGAGCAATGCAAGTGGCCACGTCCACACCCACCCCTCTGAGAGCAGGGCATGCACTCACTGGGACAGGGAACCAGCATGTGGGGTGTGTGTGCCCAGCAGTCAGGGCACGGCCTACTTACGGATTTTGGCTTATATGGAGGCTGGATCTCTTTGCGTTCAAGTTTCTCCCAATCAATGTACCTGAAGAATGCATGCTCTTTGATGTCGCGTTCACCTTCGGGTCCACAACCCAGACGTTTGCCCGGGTGTTTGGTCATCAGCTTTGAGAGAAAGAGAAACGTTCAATTTCATGAACTTCAGAAGGGGACACTTGAGAGACTGAAGTGATTCCTCTAATTAATTAGGAAAGAAAGCATATTAAAAAGTCCCCAGTAAAACTAACACGGAATAATACTAAATGTAAGCTACAATTGAAAAAAAAAAACTCTGAAAAAAAAGAACCCCAACTAATTTTATTTTTTGCTTTTCATCCCAGCAATAATTTCCCGGCCAGGGCTTTCTAATAGTCAGACCCAACAATAGCACCTACAGTTACTCATACCAGAGCAAGATCCCTGTGGTTAATCAAGCTCTGAACTTCAAGGTAGAAATGTCACATGATGAATTTTGGTATAAGAATTTGTTTCATGCAATTACTGCTACACTTAATGAGAACAGTTTCAATATCTTCGAATTCCCCTCCCACCACAAGAAAACTGGAGTTGAACCAAGGCAAAGGACACATTCATTGAGATATTATTTGTACTTCTCAGTAAAGCCCTTGTGAAAATGACAAAACAGAAAAAAACTATTAGTCAAATGGACCGACCCAAGTTTCAAGTAATTATGAAATGAAAACTCATTAAGTAGTCAAAACCTAGTCCAGCTCATTCCCCTTGAATCACACATTATGCTAGATTCTGTTGAGGTTTCTTTGGTGTTCCATTTAAATTACTTAATTATCAAAACCTTCCATCTTTGGGTCTCTGAGCCAATGCTAAATAACAAAGTGAATAGATGCTCCAAGATGAAACCAGACAGGCTTCCTATTGTAAATGAATCTGAAGCAGCTTACGACTTCAGCCAATGTACAACGTGAAAATGGAAGAGTGGTGATTTGAAAAAAGTACCAACAAAAGGACATCAAAAGTCAAAACAAAAATGACTGGAACATGTAAGTCCAAAAAGCTTCTCAGAATGTAGCAGACACCAAGCAGCCCGTGATGTCAGAACCCGTAGATTTTGCCCAGGATTTGCTGGTTACAGGGAAGGGAGGTACCCAGCAAGTCACACCTGCTCTGTTGGACAATCAGCTTCACTGAGTCCTGCTTACAAAACAATTTTCCATCAGAAACTACCTCCTCCTGATCCCCATATGCACATACTTGCCATATGTGCTTTATCTTTCAGGGGAAAAATAACTGGCACTTAATGTTTTAAGCTAACTATTTATTTACATGCACGATCTTACCTGATTCTGACAATAACCCTGTGAGTTGAATATATAATTTTTCCATTGAAATGACAAGGCAGTTGACACAGAGGTTGAGCAACTAGCAAGGACTCAGAGATAGTAAATGGCAGAGATTGGATCAAACCATTGCCTAACTCCAAAACTTGGGCTTTTAAAGAAAGATGGAAAGATGGAAGAATTCTTCATGTGTGGTTTCCCCTGAGATATTTGTGGATTGGCTTGGTCAGGAAGGGCCTATGGAGGGTGAGCAAATTGAGCCAAGCTTTGATATTTGTTAGGATTAGGATGGAGAAAAGAAAGGGCTTTGAAATCGTGGCTACTAGTGCTATTACTAACAATAGTATCAATAATGGTTCCATGCACTGAGAAGGCTCTATGCCAAAGGCTTCCCAGCCGCACCCATTATACTTTCACTTTCATAACAACACTTTAAGGTCTTAGCAGCTATTATCCTCATCTACCAGACAAAAAAATTGGGTCCAGTTAAGCAGTAATTTGTCCACATCACACAGATAAGTCACAGAGCCAGACCAGAACAGATCTGCCTGACCCAATGCTTTGCAGCTCTGTCCTACACAGTCTCTGCCTGTTTTCATGTAGATATGTGGCCAATTTGGGCTTCTGTCTTCTCAAAGTTTGTTCAAAGTGGGAGTGGCAATCTGAGCAAATATACACTGAATTTTTTCTTTGATAGAAAATAGGGTGGATACAGAAAGAGCATATTCATTTGAATTGAGACTGCATCCAAAAGCCTTGCTTAATTTTCATCTAAGTAGGAGGATGTCAAGCACAGAAAAGCCACTGCAGAAATGACCCCGCTAACAGGAGGCTCTATCCAGTTCCTGCACTCCGGCCCTGTACCTGAAGCTATGTAGACCGCTGGATTTAATCAGTGGTTCCCATCTCTGATAGCCTCCCAGACGAATCCCCTGGGACCTGCTGATCAGCAGGAAGCATTTGGCTGTTCACTTAAGCAACACCCCTTCTTTGGAGGCTCAACCTTGAAGAAAGAACTCACATTGGACTCAGCCCATTCAACTCAGAAAGGTCCCCAAACCCAGTAGTTGGAAAGTCACCCAGTTAACCCTGAAGGTTATGGGTCCTGAGTTAATAGAAATCTGCTCTACTAGGGAAACTGCTAATTGGAGCTGAAGCTAAATGCTGCTGACCTGGAAAATTCTCTCTCCTCCATGACCCACTTAGAATCCCCAGCTGTCCACGCCAGGCAGAGTTGTGATGGGGAAGGTCTTGAGTGTGTATTGAGCACCTACTATATGCCAACACCACTCAAGAAGCTTTCTCTTATGTTACATCATTTAACACTCTCAAAAACTCTGTTCCATGAATACTAAGAAATAAATTCCCAGCGATGCAATGTTAACTTGATCAAGACCATGCACCTAGAAAGCTGAAGGTTGAGATTTGTAAAGGGGCTCTTGATCTCCAAAATCCCCCACTTAAAAAATTCCTATCATCAGGGGACAAACTCAAGTGCCAAGATGAGTCTGGCATGTAACCTGGTAGTGCCAGAATTGAACACTAACAGTAACAATAACAGTAACAATAAAGCTCAAGGGTTCGGAGCAAGAGCACCCGGCTCCGTTCTAAGTGATTCACACACATTAACTCCTTTAATCATGGGGAATCCTATGTGTAGTCCTATCATTAGCCTGATCTACAGATGAGGTCAGGGAAATGACACAAAACCATTTCCTTGTGTCAAAGGGCTTAATGCTGGGATCAGCATTTGAAGCCAGATGAAATTGGGTCACATGGGGATTTGTACAAATTGGAGAGGGCATGCTCCATCTAAAGGGGGCACTGGCTCCCAATCCAGCTGATGTGCTTTGCAGGAATGCCAGGCTCACCGTGGCAACATTGCATTTTTTAAGACACTGGAAAGCTGAATGTTTACAGGACATCCCTGATTTTTAAATTTTAGCAATCACTAAACAAACTAAAATTTCAGTGGGTGGCCTCATTCTGTGCCCTCTTTTTTCTACAAGCCTCGCTTAAGCTTCTAATGAATCTATAGGTCTCAATTCTCTGCCCCTGCCTCATAACTTCACAGAAAATATTTTTAACCAATTCACTTTAAGATGTTAGAAATTGAGACTGATCCCCAGGGATATTTGTACATTATCCTAGGCAACTTAAACACCAAGCTTAGGTGATTCACTAAGAGTGGGGATTGCACAAGTGTGACAAGGTGTGTCTAGACTTATCAAGGTGGTAAGAGGCTGACCCAAACCACCCAAGTGTTCCAGCATTCCATCACCCAGGTCAGCTCACATGGCACCTGGCCACTCAGGAAGAGCAGGGCTGGGGTGGGCAATGGAGAATCTGCAAACACTCCAGGATCTAGGACTGGCAGGTATACTTTATTCAGACACACAGGTGGGAACCCACTCGAAGTCACAGCCACACTCTAACATTGAGAACATGCCTTGAAAATGGCAGCATTTCTGGGCTTTATTCTCCAAGGCCTCATAGTGTTGCTTTCACACTTGTCACAGGTGGAAAGTTACCACATTTGGATAATATGTTTAAAGGCATATAGCTTTCAAGCCACACGGGATTCTTTGCAAAATACAAAAGCATGTCAGGTCAGCCCAATGGCACTGAAGGTGAGGCTCATTCATGTCCAGGGACACACCCAAGTCACCGTGAGCACGTGCTGGCATAGCACCAGATGCACAACAAGCAATCCCTACCCGAAAACAGGTGTTCTACCTCCTTCACCAGTGTGATTTACATAAGCCGAATGTGTACAAGTACACATGTTCTCTGCTGTTTGGGTGTTGAGTAGGGGGCAGGTGGAGAGTTAAGGTGACTGAATTTGGGTCAGCTTATTTAGAGAATCCTTTAAAAGTATATTTTCTTCAAGCAAAACCCACATGCTCTTAGAATTAACCACACACATGCAGCAGTCCCAGGCACAGCTGTGGATTCATGCTGCAGGCCACTCTCGTCTTCCCACATGATCCAGTTCTTCCGCTGGATTTCTGTGCTTCCTGGATCATTCATTCCAGTCAGGGTTCCCTGTGCTGGGCCAGAGGCTTGGAGCCCAGCCAGCAGCAAGATGCAGTTACAGGTGGGCCTCTACAGCACTGTTGTGCAAATGGGAAAAAGTGCTGTTTCCTCTGGGAGGTAGGCAGGAGGTCTGAGCCAGGGCTTGGGGTTGCCAAGTGGGTGGGAGGTGGAGCTTGGTCTCCGTTCCTCCTCCCAGGTGGGGCATCCTAGTGCAGGGAACAACCTGCACCCTGGATGTGGAGGTCCTGGCCCAAAGCTCCCAGGAGCTCACTCACCCCTTTGCAGATGGCCACTGCTTCCTTGGACATGGACTTAGGATAAGCCACGTTGTGTTCCATGATGGACTGGAAGAGTTCATCCTCATCCTCCCCTTCAAAGGGTGCCTGTGGGACAGAAGATGGGTGTGAGGAGGAGGATTCCTACCTGAACCTCCCCAACCATCTCAAACCAGCAGGCTCTCCTCCCTGGGGCCCCCAGGGAGGCTGCACTCCAGGGCTGTCAGCAAGAAGAGGAAGAAAAACAGCCAACAGTCTAGGGTCCATGCAAGGCCATGGAAGTCAGAGAGGTTCAGATTTATGAGTGGGTATCAAGTTGACACTTTCTTCTAAAGAAACCACACAGATGGGGTGGAGGGAGGACTTTTCCTACAAATCACTTAAAATTCAATTACCTGACCAGCCAGCATTTCATACAGCAGGACTCCAAATGCCCACCAGTCCACTGACTTCCCATAGGGCTGATAAGCAATTATCTGGAAGACAGAAGGCAGTCTATCAGGGAAGCATGCAGGTTTCCTTCATAGCTGGAGACTGAACGTGCCCCTCCACAGTGAGAGCGACTATCCCTGGGGGCGGGGTGGAGGGAAAGGTCTTCCTCTGCCTGTCACTTGCCTATTGTGAAAGATTAAATTGACTGTCACTGTCCCAGATGCAGGCCACTGTCTAAAACAGAGGACAGGGAGCCCGGCGTCCACCTGTTTCTTCACCTTTAGAAAGATGGATATTCCTTTCAGAGGCACCTGCAGGTGAGGAAAACATCTGTCTTTTGGAGTCACTTAGCATAGTGTGTTATTTTTAATTTTAATACAGTGAGCGTGGCCTTTTAAGAAGAAAAACTGTCTTTGTTTCTCATTATAGAAGTAATAACACTTATAAAGCAATGTGAATATACTTATCACTACAGAACTGTATATTTAGAAATGGTTAAGATGGTAAATTTTATGTTTTTATTCACCCAAATTTTAAAAATTAAGTTAAAAATGTAATAGCATTTATTAATATTTTCCTATTTATTTTAAAATATAGATAAGAGAATACAATTAAAATCACCCATAATCCTTAAGAGAAAAATGATGATTGATATTTAATCTATTTTCTTCCAGATTCTTTACTACTAACACATATTAAGCCCTGTGTGTATGTTTATGTTTTATATAAATATAAATACTTTAATGTGTGGAATAAATTTATTCACTTAAAATTTCCACATTAATATTTGTATGTCAACATAATCAGGTTTACCTTAATATAGCATTCCACTGAATGACTACCCAAAATCTATTTTATCAATTCCCAATTGATTAGGTATCTCTGATGCTACAATATAGATGCTTGTATAGACGTTTCGACATTTGATTAATTATTTTCTGAAGATCAATTCCTAGCTGGAAGACAGTGTGGAAGGCAACACCCTTCCTTTTCCCTGACAGTCCTTCCTGTTTCACCATACTGTATTGTAAGTTTCTATGTGCAACTTTTTAAGTGTACAAATAAAGTGACACATTTTTTTTCTAAAAAAATAAACAAATAAATAAATACCTAGAAGTAGAATTGGGGGATCAATTGATATATACAGTTTTCAGGTTTTCTTTTTTTTTGAATTTCTTTTTTTTTGGTATATTTTATTGATTATGCAATTACATTTGTCCCGTTTTCCCCCTTTATTCCCCTCTGCCCTGCACACCCCCTCCCCAGCATTCCCCATCCTTCATTCATGTCCATGGGTCATACATACAAGTTTTTTGGCTTCTCCATTTCCTATACTATTCTTAACCTCCCCCTGTCTGTTTTGTACCTACCATTTATGCATCTTATTCCCTGTAACTTTTCCTCCATTCTCCCTTGCCCCTTCCCCACTGACAACCTTCCATGAGATCTCCATTTCTGTGATTCTGTTCCTGTTCTACTTGTTTGCTTAGTTTGTTTTTTGTTGTTTTTATAGGTTCAATTGTTGATAGTTGTGAGTTTGTTGTCATTTCACTATTCATAATTTTGATCATCTTATTTTTCTGAGATAAATCCCTTTAACATTTCATACAATAAGGGCTTGGTGATGATGAACTCCTTTAACTTGACCTTATCTGGGAAGCACTTTATCTGCCCTTCCATTCTAAATGATAGCTTTGCTGGGTAGAGCAATCTTGGATGTAGGTCCTTGCCTTTCATGGACTGGAATACTTCTTTCCAACCCCTTCTTGCCTGCAAGGTCTCTTTTGAGAAATCAGCTGACATTCTGATGGGAACTCCTTTGTAGGTTCCTGTCTCCTTTTTTCTTGCTGCTTTGAAGATTCTCTGCTTATTTTTATTCTTGGCTAATATAATTATGATGTGTCTTGGTGTATGCTTCCTTGGGTCCAACTTCTTTGGGACTCTCTCAGCTTCCTAGACTTCCTGGAAGTCTATTTCCTTTGCCATATTAGGGAAGTCCTCATTCATTATTTTCTCAAATAAGTTCCCAATTTCTTGCTCTTCCTCTTCTCCTTCTGGCACCTCTACCATTTGGATGTGGGAACGTTTAATGTTATCCTGGAGGTTTCTAAGCCTCTCCTCATTTTTTTGAATTCTTGTTTCTTCATTCTGTTCTGGTTGAATGTTTATTTCTTCCTTCTGGTCCACACCGTTGATTTGAGTTGCGGTTTCCTTTCCATCACTGTTGTTCCCTGTACATTTTCCTTTTTTTCACTTGCACAGCCTTCACTTTTTCCTCTCTTTTATGACCATATTCAACCATTTCTGTGAGCACCCTGATTACTAGTGTTTTGAACTGTGCATCTGATAGGTTGGCTATCTCTTCATCACTTAGCTGTGTTTTTTCTGGAGTTTTGATCCGTTCTTTCATTTGGGCCATATTTATTTGTCTCCTTGCAACTGTTATTTTGTAGGGGGCGGAGCTTTAGGTATTCACCAGGGCAGGGCAACCTCCATTGCTGCTGTTGTAACACTGTATGTGGGGGAGGGGTCACAGAGGGAACAATGCTCTTTGCTGGGCTCTCAGGGTGCTTTCAGTCACTTCCCTGCTACCCACAAGCAAATTGGGCCTTTCTGGTGCAGATTCCCAGGTGGGTGGGTTTGTGTACATTCTAGAACCCTGTGGGTCTCTCCAATGAACTCTTCTGTTAGGCTGGGAGTTTCTCCTGACACTGCAACCCCCACAGTATTTTACAGACAGAGGTTTTGAGGCTTTATTTCCCTGCACTGGAAACCTGGGTTGCACGGTCTGTCTTGCTCCCCCATTGTTCCTCCCAGTTAATGTGGGACTGACTGGTCTGCCAGCCACAGCTTTGTTCACCCTAGTCTGTCAGCCACCACTTCACCCACCAGGTGCTCCAGCTGCTGCCTTGCTGAGTGCCCTGGCTGCCCATCTCTGTCCCTCCTACCAGTCTGAATGAATGTTTCTTCTTTAACTCCTTGGTTGTTGGACTTCCATACAGTTCGATTTTCTGGCAGTTCTGGTTGTATTTTGTTTTTAAATTTGGTGTTTTCCTTCTTTTGGTTGTACAGGGAGGCAAAATGTATCTACTTATACCTCCATCTTGGCTGGAAATCAGCTTTCAGATTTTTGATACTTATTACCAAATTGCTAGGGCATGTCAAAATCTAGAATAGTTGTGAACATCCATATTTCAGTATGTAGGGTATAAAACTATGTATCAAAGGGGTTCAGAGGTGATAGAGCAAAGGTAAAAGGTCAAAGTCCCAACGTTGGATCCTGACTGCTACTGTACAGCTGTGCGACCTTGGAAGAAACATAACTTCTTTAAATTTCAGTTTCTTCATCTACCAAACAAAGTTCACAATGATATCTATGATGTCATAGGGTTTGTGAGGATGGAAGAAAAATATATGCCTCTCATATATTATATCCTCAAACCGTTTGCTATTACTAAAAAGTTCTCTAATTCAGTGATTGCTTATTTTATTGAGTAAGTGTGTCTGCACAAACTTGGTCTGTTTATAAAATGGCATGTCCCACCTGAGGTTCTGCTCAGATCAGAAATGTCCTCCAAGGAGAATGAACCACCAGGGGGAAGGCTTTCTGTGAGGACACTTCTCACTGTATCAGTATCTTCACTTCACTTCATGTTGATCTTCCTGAGAACCTAACAACTTAATCCTGTTACAAAGGAGAAGAGAGCCTGAGGACATGAAAGAAGGCCCCAGAGGTGATTGTTAGCTGATGGTGAAGCCAGGGGAAGCTGAACCTGCCCCTTACTCCATCAGTGGGCGGAGTGGGGGCCCCTCAGGCATGCTGGCATCAGAACCCCCAGGCAACTGTTGAAAACCACAGACATTGGGCCCCACCCTGCAGAGAGTCCAAGTCCATCCATCCAGGAGGACATCTACATTTTAAAAGCTCCTCAGGTGACTGTCAAGTGCAGCAAGAGACCCAGAGATTATGGAACTCAATGCAGTTCAGGAAACATGTCTGACAATAAACCAGGGTAGGCCACATAAGGAAAACTCCATGGGGTCCTAAAAAGGATTAATTCTTTTAAAGGGTGTTTTTTAATGACTCCAGTACTATAATAAAAAATGCATTTGCATTGTGAAAATTTTAAACTATACAGATTGAGCGAGATTTCTCTTTACCATGCCTTTAACCCCAAAGGTAGCCAATGTTATAGAACCTGTAATATTCCAGATTTTCCATGCTCTTACACACTCATGTACATACTCAGAAGAAACGTATAGCAGTGTTCTGTGTATTGTTTAATTTTCCACAAAGGATATCATGTTGCATTCATCAGTCTGATCTTGATTTTTTTCTCTTAACAATATGTCTTAAAGATCTTTCCATATCTACATATATATCTAACTCACTCTTTTGAATCAATGTCAACAGTATTTCATACTATAAATAGTTCAGTCTATTGCCCATTCTCTGACTGATAGCTATTGTTCAAGTTAGTATATACAGATGTACTCTGCACTTCATAAAGGCTGTGTATTATTTCCTAATAGAAATGTTGCATATTGGAGCTGACCATTCCTTTACTGATAGTCATTGAGGTTGTCTGCCAAAAATAGTGCTTTGGTGAAGAAAGGGTTTTGAATACATATCCTTCTACCCGTGTGTGTTTGTGTGTGTGTTTCCAGGAACTAGCTTCCCAGAAGAGGACCTGCTTTGGTACAAGAGAATGCAGGTTTTAAATTTTGTGCTGAGTTATTTAATTACATGGGGTCTCTTGTCACCACTGTTACATATCAAGTGAAAGACAGTCAAGGAAAGAGGAATTCCAGAATGTCCATTTCTAAGAGTCTGTGCTACACCATCGATTCCATTCCTTAAAAAAGCCTAGTAACAGACTTCATGGAAAGTAACCTATCTGGGCATCAATTCAGAGAAAAAGGAAAACTACCTTCTGGCACAAATTTTTGTACCATGATGTGTTGGGGAAACTCATTTGGCAACTGACCATTTCCTTTAGGAAGGGAGGGGGTACTAGAATTAAATCTTCACCCTTTCATTTGTATTTTCATCACCAGAAGAAAAATTCAGAGTCTACCAGGGTTCAGTACAATTGCTGCATGCCTGTTAGGACATACCCTGTGTCATATGTCAGCCAGGGGACCTCTCTCTCTCTTTTCCCTCCTCTTAACAAACACTGCAATGTCACAATCAGGAGGTATCATCTGGCCATGAGCCACAGCAGCTTGACAAAAAATTTTGACATGTGATGGATGGTTCTTTTGAGTTTCATTTAAATTTCTCCCAAACCTTGATGTATTTTGGTCCTGAGCTTCTGGATGTGTGCTGAGTTAATCTGCATGCATGATCTCAAAGGGATGACCTGGAGTATGGGAGGAGGATGGCCTGAGGTTTGCTCTAGTGCAGCCACCCAGGGAGCCGTGGTCATCGGTGCAATGGATCACTGGGGTCCCATTGGCTCTCACCTCAGGGGCGATGTAGTCTGGAGTGCCGCAGAATGTCTTGGTGGTCACCCCATCCCAGATGTTCTCCTTACACATGCCAAAATCAGCTATCTTGATGTGGCCCTCAGAATCCAGCATCACGTTGTCAAGTTTTAGGTCACTGTTGCGAACACAAGAATTTAGGGACTTAATAAGTGTTACGTATTTTAGATCAACCACTCATTTTGTATAAAACATTGTGCTAGGTGTTGTGGGGGAACAGAAGTGAAAATAAGGCAGCTCTTCCCCTCTAATAGCTTACAACTTGGCAGGAAGATCAAAAAGGGTGCGCAAACCCTTGTGTTTTTCTTTTTCTACAAAGCCAACTGTGCCAAATTTCTCACGAGGACATAGTGAGACATCAGATCTGAGAAGAGAGGCCCACAGAATACTAAGTGAAGGGCAGAGTGCCTGCAGAGGCTTCCTGTATCCAGTAGCACTTCACAAACTGATGTGTGTAAGCCCCCTTATCTTTTGTAGGAAGAGGTATTTTTTACAGAATTATTTTTTTATATCGAGGAGAATAATGGAGGAGAAAAACTAGTTGATAGAACCCAAGTGCTCCAAGCTCTCCCAGGCCAGTTTCTAGGACATGTACCAGGTAAAACCACTCCTCCTTCTGACCTTTACCCTCCATTATCAGAAGTAAAGGATGAGTGGGGTCTCTGCATTCAGGATGAGAGATCATCCCTCCCCAACCAGACTTCTATCACCACTCCAAGGAGTAAAAAAAAAGCCCCAGGACTGTGCAGGCTTCTGGCAAGGATCCCATCTTCCATCCCTCTATCCCACCAGCACCCACAGACTTACCATTTTACCTGCCGTGAGACTACCAGGGCTGATCCCTTTATGCCTTGTGGTCCTACATCCTTTAGTTGCTTTAAAAGGTCCAGGACTCTGAGGCCACCCTAACTCTTCAGACCCTAATCCCATGTTGTCTGCAGAGTGATGGGCAACCCAGCACCACCCAGCACACATCAGCCCTCCTCACTGCTTGATGTTTCTCTATAGCTCTTATCACTACTTGACAGATTACATCTTAATTTATGTTTCTGTCTCCCACCACTACAAGTTCTACAAAGGCAGGTAGCTTTGCCTATTTTTCTCACAGGTATCTCCATCACCTGAAACAGTGCTTAGTACATAGTAGGCTTTTGATAAATGTTTGTTGAATGAATGCATGAAATGAACTTCTGTGGCTCATCAGGGCTTTTTAAACAAACCCTCACCTGTGCCAAGTGCCCTTTGGAAGCCCCGTGAGCCCTTGCCTGTTTCTCTCATACAGCAAAGCAGCCCATGCTGGGACTGTCTATGCTATTTGCATCCATGTGGTATAAGGAGAATTGCACACCCCAGGCTCACTGACAAATAGCAGCCTCAGGCTCAATAGTCTGCTTTGCAAGAAACATAAAATGGTATGACTCATACAGCTATGATCATGTACTTGCTCCTCCCAAAACGGGCAAATGCCAAGTCCCAAACTTAATCCTGTCTTTCAGGGCAAGCTACTAGGAAATCTATTTCTAATTGTGGTTACACAGTAAAACAACACAATTTGTTTCATAATACTATGACCTATCATATTCTGACAACCAGGATTCTTTGCTTGCTCCCCAAATGTGGGGTCTATGGGCAAGAGAAAGAAGTACTGGGCCCTACTGGTGAGCCTCCTCCTATTACAGCAAATGTTCTCCAGTTTGAGGCTCCAAACCATCCCTTGTGGCAGAGACCATGGGGATCATTATCATCACACACAGCAGCTGAACTCTGCCAGGGCAGTGGGCGATGCTGCCTGGTAGAACAAATGCCCAAGTTAGCACTGGAGGATTCCTCCCCCACCACAGAATCTAATTTTAAAAGCAGTTGAAGAAAGAGGCAGGGAAAGGAGGAGCAAAGGCAGATGAGGAGATGGAAAGTGCTCACATACCGGTAAATGATGCCCTTGCTCTGTAAGAAGAACAAACCGATTGCAATTTCTGCAGCATAAAATCTGAAATTAAAAAAAAAAAGCCATGGAGAAATACAAGGACACCATATGCTTGGCAACTCTCAGAATGCAATATAATATTGAACTGGGTATAGGGCATCAATATCCCACCGTGAATGGTCAGCCACCCATTTCATAAAACAAACTAGGGAAGTGTGGATGGATAAGCAGAGTTTAGAGAGCTATGAGGCTGCCTTAAGAACAAATTGGGGTCGTCAGACATTCAGCAATTACTTAGTGGAGAGGAGGCCATGGGATATGATGGACTAGACAGAGAATGATTGTTCAGATTATACAAGGTTAAAACATGTTAATAAAAACAGCTACCATCTGTTGAAGGCTGGCCAAGTATCTAACATCATTTTAGGTTATTATCTGATTTAATTCTAATAACAATCCTATGAGGTGGGTCCTACTATTACTTCCCTGCTCCTTAAATGAGGAAACTGAGGCTTAGTGACATGAAATAACTTGGCCAAGTTATACAACTAATAAATGACCCAGCCAGGATGTGAAATCCCTTACTGAAGGCCCAGGAAGCAAGAGGTTTGGGGAGAACTAGAAAGCCACAAGGGCTGGGCAGGGCTTTAGGCACTATGTTATGTGCCCTGATAATATACATTGTGTGTGCATGCGTGTGCATGTGTGAGCGTGCATGCATGCATGTGTATGCCTGTGTGTCATGTACGAGAATGCAAACCCTACCAGAACTCAGGGACAGGTGGGAGGATGGGGCAAGGCTGCACTGAGGAGAAGCTTCTGGAATGACAGGATGGGGCTCTAGGTGAGTCCTAGGGACTTGCTGAGGGACAATAAGATCTTAGCAAATGCCCTAGGTGAAGCTATCATCACTCACCCTAGGACTTGCCATATTCCTGTTCACCAACAGTGGGGGAGAAACATGATGACATTGTGTTCTGCTGCTGGGACTATACCCTAAGAATCCTGAATCACCAATTCAAAACAACCTATCCACACCTTTGTTCACAGTAGTGCTATTTACAATAGCCAAGTGCTAGAAACAGCCTAAATGCCCATCGGTAAATGAGTGGATCAAAAAACTGGAACATTTACACAATGGAATACTACTCAGCAGAAAGAAAGAAGGAACTCCTATCTTTTGCAACAGCATGAATGGAACTGGAGAATATTATGCTAAGTGAAATAAGCCAGTCGGTGAAAGACGAATACCATATGATCTCACCTAGAACAGGAATCTAATGAACAAATAAACTAATAAACAGAATAGAACCATAGTCATGGAAACATGGAACAGACTGAAAGTGACCAGAAGGGAGGGAGGAGGGGGATAATGGTGGCAAGAAGAGTAAGGGAGAGTAAGGGACTAGACAAAGAACATGTACGAATGACCTACAGACATGGATGAGAGTGTGGGAATTGACTATGGGAGTGGGGGGGTGGGATGGGGAGAGGAGGGTAAACGGAGGAAAATTGGGACAACTGTAACAGAATAACAATGAAAATGATTTACTTAAAAAAAGAAGAGATGGCTTTCTTGTAGACTGAAGGGGACAGAATGGACTCCGATCAGTCTCCCCACCCAGAAGCAACAGAGCACAGCCACGATGCAACTTGGTCCTCATCCCCTGATGTGGGGGCATGTAAAGGGACCATGGTGTAGGACAGAGAACATGAGCAACGGTTTGGGTCAGAATTCTGGATCTGCCTCACACTAGCTCTGTGATCTTGAGCAAGTTTCAGAAAAACTGTTTGGGCTGAGCACATAGTGAGCTCTCAATAAATATCAACAAATGAATGAACAAAACTCACAATGACATTCCCCAAGGAAGCTAGAGGCCTTTCCTTGGGAGTCAGGAGCAAGAATGAGAGATGAAGAAACAGGTATGGTTTTCAAATGTCAAGTTCTTAGCTGATGTCAGGAAGAAAGAAGCATGCCGCATCAAGCAGAGTGCCTTTCTTCCCTGGCCATACCTTTCTTATGAAGAAGCCCCAAATATTTCAAGCCCTTATTCAGCTACAAATCCAAAGAAACTAACAACCCGCCCACATATCCCAAGGGAAATGCACAGCAAAGTTCTCACTTACACAGCATGAGGCTCCTTAAACCGGCCAACCTGCTGGATGTGATACATGAGGTCACCGCCGTTCACGTATTCCATCACAAAGTACAGGCGGTCCTGGAGTAAGACAAAATGGCAATATCAACACCTGTCATTTCTCAGGTTCCACACAGAGAGCAGAGAGCTGGGACTTATGGCCTAAAACCACCAGGACTCTACGACAGGCTGGGCCCATTGTTTCCCCATGTGCAGCCTTTGTGCCACTGGAAGTATGCAGTTAAGCACAGGTGATACATGAATCTTCTTTTTAATTAATAACTCTAAGTTTATATTCATTTGTACTGAAAAATATAATTAGCATATGAGTCGGGACTTAATGAATATTATTTAGTGTAAAGCTAATTTTAGCAAAAAGTGAAAAATATTAAGTAAATCCTATTATGGTTTATAGGTGGGCCTACTGATGCCCTCATGATGCCCCCTCATGTTTTTCACCTCTTAGTATTCACATCCTTGTGCAGTCCCTTCCCACAAGGAACAGGACTGACTTAGTAACCAATAGGATACAGTAAAAATGACAATATGTGACTTCCAAGATGGGGTCATAAAAGACATGATAGTTTCCATCTTGCTGTCTTAAATAACTTGTTCTGGAAGAAGGCGGGGCCATGCTGTGGGGACACTCGTGCAGCACTGTGGAATGGTACACGTGGCAGAGAACAAAGGCCTCCTGCCAAACAGCCAGCACTAACGCCCAGGCATGTGAGTAACCCAACTTGGAAACATCCTCCAGCCCCAGCCAGACCTTCAGATGGCTGACACCCCAGCTGGCAACTGGAGTACAATGTTTTAATTAAATTTACTGAAGTGACATTGGTTAATAACATTACATAAGCTGCAGTGTACAATTCTATAATACGTCATCTGTATATTGCATTGTGTGCTCACCACCCACAGTCTAGTCTCCTTCCATCATCATGTATTTGACCCCTTTTACATTCTTTATTCTTCTTCCACCCCCTTCCCCTCTGGTAACCACCATACTGTGTCTGTGAGTTTGTTTTGTTTTTGCATTTGCTGCTTCCTTTTTTATGACCTATATGACTGAAATCATTCAGTTTTTGTCCATTCTTGTCTACTTACCATATTTTTCGGACTATAAGATACACCCTGCCCCTGCCCTCAATTTGGGAGGAATAATGGTTGTTAATGCTGATGCTGAGATCTTTTTACATTTTCATTGGTGAAATATTATGTTATTTATGTTATTAAATATTTTACCACATTTTTTGCTTCAAAAATTTTTTTCTTATTTTCCTCCTCTAAAACCTAGGTGGGTCTTATGGTCCAAAAAATACAGTATTTCACTTAGTATGATAAAGACCTAACTATAAGACTCAAAACAATAAAATATATGGAAAAACACATAGGTACTAAACTTATGGACCTTGGTCTCAGAGAGGATTTTTTGAATTTGACTTAAAAGCAAAGAAAGTAAAAGCAAAATTAAATGAATGGGACTACGTCAAACTACAAAGCTTCTGCACATCAAAAGATATCATCAACACAACAAAAAGACAACCAACCAAATTGGAGAAGATATTTTCAAACAATACCTTATATAAGGAGCTAATATCCAAAATATATGAAGAACCCATACAATTCAACAACAACAAAAACAAACAGTCCAATTTAAAAATGGACAGAGGACCTGAAAAGACACTGCTCTCACAAAGACATACAACTTTCATTTGAGACCCCAAAGCCAGAACCACACAGGAAAGCCACTCCTGAGCTCCCAGCCTACAGAAGCTGACAATAAATGTTTAAGGCACTTTTTCAGGTGCTCAGTAATAAATAACACAGTGACTATAGGGAAAAAAGAATGATTAACATTCGAAAAATAGTGGCCTTAGGAGGGCATATCCAGAAGTATAAGAATTGGAGTCAGGAAAAGAAATCTATACCCTATACAGGGAAAATTTTCAACACATCTTTTAAGGGAGATGTGAAGTCCTTCAAGCCCCTCTGTCGACCTCAGCTGTGTAAGTCCCATTCCTGTGCCATGGGCAGCACACAGCAGTAGTAGCAGCAAACAGAGAGTAGTGTAAGAAAGACTTCATTTGGAACCCAGCTCTGCTCCCTGGGAGTTGAGTGTATCTGCAGAAGTTATCAAACACCTGGGTCTCCTCTGGGAAACAGATAATAACTGAGCCCCAGTGTTGTTGCTGGATCCGATGAGATAGAGGTGTGGGAGGGTCCTTGGGCAGCACCTGTGTGAGATCTGTCTTCTCATCTTCCATCTAAAGGTGTTTGCTAAGTGAAGGAATGACTCCACGTCTTCTTAGAGACTTCCACTTGGGTCAAATCACTCCTTTATATTAGATGATCCACTTAATAAAAAGTGAAAGAAACGAGTGTAAATGATCAGAGTGCCCTACAGAGTACACTAGGTGTTATTTTGTGAAATGTATGTTTAGGTTATATTTATATGTCAGCATGGCTGGGTTGCGATGTAAAAGGTTTGCTGTCAAAAGTTGCAAAGCTATTGTGGGGGCTATAAGACCAGGAACAGGGATGGTGGAGAAGTAAAGCACAGGGTAGTTTCTGCTTTTGAAATCAATGTAGGATTTGAAGTCTTCTTCCTATACTTAACTGGCTGTGTGACACTGAGCAGTCACTTAATCTCTCAACCATTATTCCTCCCAAATTGAGGGCAGGGACAGGGTGCATCTTATAGTCCAAAAAATATGGTAAGTAGACAAGAATGGACAAAAACTGAATGATTTCAGTCATATAGGTCAGAGAGATTAAGATGAGACCTCTATCTCATCGGATCTCCAGCTGCCTCTTCACCTGTAAGTGGATGTTACTTACCTGCCCCATAGAGTACTAAGATGACATATGGAAAGTGTCTAGCATGATATTGGCCATATAACAAATGCTTAACCCACCATTTTAAGAAGTCCCCTTATAATGCATCATCATATATATAAGCCAGATGAGCATTTGTCAAATGTGTATTGAGTGTCTAATAATCAGAATGACAATAATCATGAAATAAACCTACCATCACGTTAGCATTTACTATATGATTTAGCTAAGTGCTTTATATATTTGGTCTCACTTATCTTTCTAAACAACTCAACAGACCAGGATTGTCATTCTCCCCCTTTTAAAGAAATGAATGTTGAAACTCAGAAGAGCTAAGTTACCTGTAAATGCTCACTCAGTAGTTAAGTTGCAGATTCAGGATTTGAACCCAGGAAGATTGGTTCCAGAGTCTATACTTGCAACCTCTTAGTAGCTACCTCCTGTGTGAGGTTCTGGCTAGACACGGTATGAATGTGTGGGTATGTTCTTCCCTCAGAAGGTGTCCAGTCCAGTGGGGAGAGAAGGCACATGGAGAAGTTGGCAGGTTAATCAATTATTTTTGAAATATCAAAGGACTTTCTCAGACCAATACCACTTCACCCTCTCAACATCTCTAATGAGAGGCAGAGAGGGAGGAAGAATTATCATTTCTGTTCCCAGCATCAAATGCATACGAGATCTGCAAAATGGTCACATACAACTTAGTGGAGGACTGGAGACATCAGCCAGAACTGCTGACACCTAGATTCTCATTCTTTGGGGGAGGGGGGTTTGATAGAAAATAAGTCTCAAAATAGCATCTGTCTTTGCTGCATGTTGAAAAGAACTAAAACACTTGCTTTTAAAAATTATTTTTAAAACTAGCAGATGGCATCGGCCACAGAGAAACAAGTGAGGGAGAGATTTCACTTGCTTGCTTTCTGCTTGGAAGAGCTCAACTTGCCCCCTAAACTCATTAGTCAGAATCCCAGTGTTGGGGGCAGAGCTCCACTGTGGGGAATGCCATGTTCTGTGGTCTTTTCCCACCACTGAGTGTCTGCAGGGAAAGCCTGAGACCCATCATCTTTGAACTTCATTGAGTCTGGCTCTGGCACACCAGGGCTCCAGTTATTACAGCTGGCATCTCTGTCTTTTCATTTTCTGAACAAATGCTTAATGATGCCCACTCTATGCCAGGCGGTATTCCACTACCAGGATGCTGCTGTGAATAACTGGGTACCCAATGGGAGGGATTCCCCAGACAAGTAGGGAGACCAGACACATTTCCCAGCAGCAACGTTTCCCCAAATGGGATAGGAAATAACTTTAGTTAAGCTACAGATGTACATGTCACTATCTTGATAGTTTTGTATTTATTTTAATGTATATTGTGAAAAATAAAACAAGCACTTGAAGCCCCTAGTTTTATGGTTATTGATGCTGAGAGGGAGAGTAAGATGCAAGGAGTTACAAAGGAAGAGAAGGGCAGAGTGAGACCAGATGACAACACTGGGTAAGGCCATCCACCCACACTTCCCTGGACCCCATACTGGATTCAAGGTCTTTATCATGTTTATCTGCCTCATCCACAAACATTTACTTAATATAGAAATATTTTTATTAACTTGCTTTTTTAAAACATAAACACGATTATTTAAAAGTTTTAAAACTTCATATGGAATTCATAAATGGAAATTTGTTGTTTCTGTACAAAATATACGCATGTGTAGAGCCTCTCAACTCTACCTGATATCCAGTCTGGCTTTTTTTGGTCCATCAATACCCAAAATGACTTATTTTTAACAACAAATGCAATTTGTCTGTGTCCCACCAAGTTTACCTCCCACTCAGAAGTAAGGAACACACTGCAGAGGCCACCTACAGCTGGTATGGACTAGAGAAGGGAGTTTTAGAACTTTTCTTGAGCAGTTGTTTGTTCAAGTCATACATTAACTGTCCAAGGGGCAAAAATGATGCATAAGATAAAGGTTTGCCCTCAAAATTTTGGTTAAAACAAAAATACAACAAACTCAAGCCATCATCTAAAATAAAATGTGATAAAAGACCCTACGTGAGAGGCACAAAGAGAGAACTCTGGTGGCTCTGGCCACTGTGACTGCCCCCCTGCTCCTTCTGAACTTTACATGATACCCTCCACAGTGCCCTGAACTGTGACTCATCCCCTATTCTTTCTATAAAGTTATTCCAAGGTCTCAAAAGATCTTTCTCATAGTCACATGCAGTAGTTTTTTATTAGGACTTATTTTTTGTACTACATAAAAATCAAAAAGTATTTATTGAGTATCAACTCAAGGCTCAGCTTAGCTCTCTTCTACTTGCTCAGTTTTCCAAAGAGGACTTGTCACAGTCCAAAACTTCAACTTTCATCCTCTGGGCTGATGAATCTTGACTTATGTTTCTATCCTTTCCCTTTCTTCTGAGCTCCAGTCTGCTCCAGCTGGCTAAAAGACATCTCTATGTGGGTGTTCCATGGTCAACTACAGTTAAGTGCTCAGAAAGTCAAGCTCGCCATCTTTCTTTTCAAACTAGCCAGTCTGCTAAACTGTGTTTCTTTCCAATTGTCATTGTTATTCTTGTTTTTCTTCAGTACACATTACCCTAGTCTCCTAAGCATGAAATATCTTTGGTTAATTTTAAATTTCCTTTCTCTTTCATCTATCACATTTAATCAATAAGTAAAAATATTAAATGTCTATCACTGCATCAGGCAAAAGGGTTGGTAGACTTTCCCAAATTTAGAATGTGGGTATGAGGATAGTCTGATTTAAAACAATGACTGGATGGCAGCATTCACCTGGGAGGCCCAGGACAGGGCAGAGAATTAAAAGAGATAATTGTTCTTCTTCCAAGATAGCTGAAAGTGAGATGTTATATCATGCCCATGCGATTGTCAAGGGAACACCTGCCATTTTTAATAAGATACCACAGACAGATAAAATCAACAATGTGGGCAAGTCTAAAGAGCAGGTACCATGCTCTCAGGTGGGTTGCAGTAAGTATTTACCTATTTAATAATCTTTAATCATCTCCCATGCTGGTCAGTGAATTAATCCTGTATATAAGCTGTTCCTCTTATCACTCAGATCCATCTGTTTCTCTTGAAAAGCTGTGCAGTGCTGTGGTTAATGCAAACTAGTCCTGGGTTCAAGTCCCAGTTATACTGCTTATTCACTCTGAGAACTTGCATCAGATACTTAAACTTCCCCTGCCTTCCTGAAGGGGGACAGTACTATCTTCTCCTTTATAGGGGTGTTGCAAAGACATATCATCTGATGTACATCAAATCCATGCAAACTCAAAGAGCCTCACTAGGATGTGGGTTGCACACAACTTTTCTTTCCTCTGTACTCTACAGCCTTAGGATCACTGCCAGAATCAAGCAGCTGATGCTCCTCTAACTTTTTTCAACTTTCAAAGCCTTGTCCTTCTACATAGGGAGGAAAGTTCTCAAGGGCTAGGACCATCTCTCTTCTTTGGAATTCTATGGACCTTTGATTATTGAATGTAGATGCAAAGCCACCAATAAGAAGGCAGAGAACCAGGTTGTGTTTATTCCTACTCACCCCAGATTTACGTGCCTTGGTTGCATTCTTGGGTCCTTTCTTGAACCCAAGATCCCCAAATGGCTGTAGCTGCCCTAAAGCCCTGACACAGCAAAGCCCTCAGCTTCCTCTCTCCCCCGCCATTGCTCACTGTATGCCGTGTTGGCACTGCTACAGTAGGCTATGCCCTGGTCCAGCTGAGTTAGTTTCCTTGGACTCAAGATGATGTCTCCCACCTCATACAAAAACCAATTATTCCTTCTTAAACATTCCTACCAAGTTTGTAGTAGCCAATTACCAGCTAATTGTGCCAGGAATAAGACATCTGGCCTGCACTAAACCAATCAGATTCTCTTTCCTATGAGTATGAACTGGAACCCAGGGAATTTGGTAGATAAGTGAACTGCAAGGGGCCAGGAAAGCCATGTTACCATAACCAGGGAGAAACACAGACAAGGAGAAAGAAACATCTATTCCAGGAAGCTCTGAAGTTACAATTTCTAGTTCTTTGTGAGGCTCAGGTATAAATTTTCCTTTGGTTGGTTCTTTCCAATAAAATCCTTTTTAAAAAAAACTTGAGAAAGTTTTGAGGAGGGGTTATTTTGTTTCTTGCAACCCAACCATCACTGACTGAGTTTACTGCCAGAGCTTCCCTACAGCAACACCCTTACGTCAGACCATATCCTTGGAAACTGCTGCCAGTGCACAGCTGACTCCGAGTTATCAGGACTTCCTGCGCACTCTTGGTGCTTAACAGACATGCCATCAGGGCCACCTCGACAAGTCCAATCATCCTCACTGCCCTCCTTGTCCCCTGCTGCATTCCAGGTTGATGTTCCTCCCAGCATGCCTTGCAACTGAGTTCTTGCTGGGCCCCCACAGCAAATTTGGGAAGTAACTTCTGTCCTTCAATGACTCATAAGTCTAATTCAATTTTTTTTTAAAAAAAGAAGTGCATATGTTCAATTGAAAAGAAAACATTTAAAATAGATGTTTTGCTAAGGAGATTTAACCGTCTGTACCCACTGGCAATTGGGAAATTGCATGAATGTGCCGGGCTAACAACTGTCCCTTGGAAAAACATAATCCTTCTGTGCCTATGCAGCAAAGTGCCCTCCTGCCCAGCTCTGATTATGCAGATAGGTAGCCTCCCTTCAGTGTTTCTCATGCACTTTGTACATTAACTCTTTTAACCTGTCCACTTTAAAGATGATGAAACTGATATTTGGAGCTATTAGGTGACTTCCTGGAGGTCACGCAGCTGGTAAACACAGGCCCAGTTATTGAACTGAGGTGCTCATGCATATCCCTCTGTGCTTCTGGAGCAATTCCCCTAAGCCCCATTCACCTACAGCCAGCTCATTTACTGAGCAATTCTCTAAAAATTCAAACCCCTTCCAAAGGCTGTTGCATCTGTTTGGGTACTAACATTTGCTGTCTTGTGGCACACTGACCACTCTGTAAACTGTTTTGCTATAGACACTTTTCAAAATTGTTAAGACATTTACCCATGGTCCCCTCCCTAAATCAAGTCAATATTTTGATTGGTCTATGTCTGTCTCTTTCTGACTTTTTTCATGTGCACAGTCAATTTTAACACATTTAAAATAATATCTTAAATATAATTTAATATCCTACATTTTCTGTCAAAATCATGCCATGCGTATTTTTCAAAGGTTTTTAAAATCCAATTGTCTAAGAATACACCTGCTGTAATTGTGCTTTTCTAACAAGTTTTAGAAATTAAACTTGCATCATTTTAAGAATGATGAAAGTTATTTTGTATATTAGTAGGTTATTTTTTCCCTTTTATCTATTTTGACCACCTGAAAGATTTTTTTATCCTGTTAAGGATCTTTCAGCTTCAAAATTCTAAATCTCTGGCAAGACAAACATATCAAATTTGTAACATGTTATACCAGATTTGTCATTTTTTAAAGGTAGCTAATTCATAAAGAAATTCTGGGTCACAAAATACAAAACGACAATCCACTCAGGCTATGCAGTGGCCTCCTCACCACTCCTCACACATGACTAAGTATGTTCCCGCCGGGGCTCCTGCACTCCATCTCCCTGCTGTTGAGAACACTTTCTCCCAGATACTCATATGCTTCACTCCCTCACTTGCTCTGGTCTCTGCTCAAATGCAGACCTTCCCTGGTCATCCTAAGAAAGATAGCATCTCTCTATCCCGATCCATCCATCTCTGTTTTATTTTTTGTTGCCATTGTTATTATCTGTCTCCCCTGATAGAACAGGGACTTTCTCTCTTTTGTTCACTGAGGGACCCATTACAATGATGCAGCTGGGTCCTGATACATTTATGTCAACAAATAAACATTTATTGACAGAATCAATAAGCATCAGTACCCTATGTATACTGGCAGTAATGATCTGACTTTTAGGGACACTGCCTACTTTTAGCCTGGGCTCCCTCCTCCTGGGCCTCAATCTGGGACTCAGAGAATATGCAATTCTAGAAGGTGAGTGTGAGCCAGATGACCACCTTCACAGGCCTTCCCTGAAAAGGGTGTCACCTTCTTGTTCATGTGAACCACACTAACAATGGTCTGCTCATATATATGCATCGCTCCCCACATTTTAAAATCACTCCCACATGATCTTTCTAACATTGCAATGTCCTTGTAGGGTCAGTAGGTGGGTGACTCCTTCATAGTGGAAGGAATATCTGAAGAGGCATCAGGACACCTGCCACTTAGCAACTGTGGAACCTAACCCATTTCATCTCTCTGAGGGCCCGTGTCCTTGGTGCAGAAATGTGAACAGCAGTAGTTGCTTATAGTCTTCTTGTAAAAATTAGATGTGATCATGAAAGTAAAAGTAATTTATAAACTAGAAAAAGGAATCTGGAGTTAAGGCAGAGGCAGGGTGGCAAGGTGTTTGGGTTTGGGGCCCCAGAGTCTTGCAGAACCAATCCCAGTGCCAACTGTGTGACATTGCAGGAGTTACTGAACTTCTCTAAATACCAGTGTCCTCACCCATAAACTAGGGACAGTAACAGTGTCCCCCCAAAAGAGGTCTCGGGAGGATAACATGAGAGATGACCTATAGTGAGCTGAGCATATGCCTGGTGCATGCTGAAGCAGTTGCAGTACTAACTCATGCTTTTGTCATTTTTTTTTATCATCACTGTTAAGGCTATGTTGGTGCAACTCAACAAAATGTACTGGCAAAAGCCTGGGCTCTGAGTTCAGTCATGTGCTATTTTAGGGAAAACTACCCGACATCCCAGATCTTCACTCCTTCCACCTGCAAAGTAGGATGACAGACAGCCTCCTCTGTCGCAGTATTTTGGGGAGTCTAGAAAGAAACAAAGGTTTTGCAGGCACACAGGATGGCAGACATTCAGATGGGAAATGAGTTCCACTCAAAGTTGGGAAAGCTGAGGGACAGAGCACCGCATGCCTGCACTGAGCAGGTGGAAGATGAGCAAGACTCTCAGAGCCAAAGCCCTGCTGAGCCTGGAGTTAGGCTGGCACCAGGGATCCCACCCCAGTGGTGTCAGGGAGTGGAAACCAGGTGATCCACACTCAACACACTTAAAAGGCCTCATAGTAGAGGTTAATGTAAAGCCCTTTGGGGCCTGGCTGCCTGAGTTCAAATCCTGGCCCTAAAATACTAGCTGTGTGGCCTCAGTCCCCTCATCTGTGAAATGGGAACGATGGCAGGATCCATCCAAGGGTTGTCATGTGGCTTATGATCGTTAGCCCTGCGCCTCACAAATTGTAGGCATTATGATGTCTTTGAAGTCAATTTAATTTATGTAAAACTAAAATATATGTGCTTAGCTGAAAAAAAACCCCAAATAAATGAAAAAATTTTAATGGGTGCTTTTCACTCAAAGAACCTGTGCCACTGAGTGAAGGCAACATGGGTGGAGCACTGGCCCCTCCCCCAGTGGCCTTGCCCTCATGGGAAGTGCATCTCCTGAGTCAAGCGCAACTCTAATATTTAAAGTCACATCTCTCCCCTCACACAATACAGCTTCTAGAGATGTGGTGACTGTTTAATCTGATCCTCCCAATGGGAAAGCAGTCTGTTCACTCCTGGACTCACTGCACCTGGAGACTGCATCAGCCTGCAGCAAGTGCTGCAACCCCACACAGGATGAGCACCATGCACACACATGCTCTAGGCTCTCTCTGGACCTTTCACCTTTTCCCTGGTGTGTGGCAGCTCCTTGGGGGGGACCCAGCACATTGCAACTTTCATGAGCACCCAGGCCCTCCTCCCTCCTTCCAAAAAGCATACTGAAACATGAGTGAGTGAGGCAGCTCGGTAGTCAAGGATTAATTTCAAACTTAATTTATCATTTTTAAAACAGTAAATTACAAACAAAAATATTAATTTCAACAAATCACAGATGACTAATTTCTTCCAATCTCAACACATCCAACTGAAATTGAAAACCCTGCTCCTCTGACCCCGGCCTCTGCCTTGAGAACAAGATCTCCTTCCTAGTCTATTTACTAGACTGAGACTGTCCTTCATCTGCTGAATTCAGTGAGCCAATCTGGGAACCAACATTGGAAACAAGAGACGACTGGGAAAGAGGAAATCTAGAGGTTTGAGAATCCAGTGTAGTTCCATCTCAGCCTCCACTTGAATACCTTGAGGCCTTAACTCCCCAGTTGAACTGGAAAGAAGCACTCCCTCTTCATCTTTGCCAAGTCCCCAGATGACGTGAATTCTTGCTCACATCACATTTTTCTTTGCATTGGCTCTCTTCCTCAAAAATCTTATTTTAAAAGCAAACTTTAGCTTTTGTTAGCTGAATAACCCCTCCTCATGTTTCACTGTTTCTGAGTCACTGAGGGAGATTTTTCTGCCATGTTTGTTCTGCTCTCCATCAACTTCCTGTAAATCACCCATTCTCACTTCTGAAATCTAATACTCCTTCTCCCACTTTCTCCTTTTTTCAAAAATGTCTTGTATATCCAATGTTGTCTCATTGTCTTTGGAATTTTCACAGAATGTTCATGCTTATGTGACCTCCCCATGGACACGTATTAAACTTTGATTTTCTCCTGTCTAAAAAAAAGCAAACTTTAGCCACCTTTGGAGCATAATAATGAACTGATTCATGGAAATTGGTAAATAATGGGAATCAAGCATTTATCCTGCCTTTTCTGTATGAACTGTACCCCTGGGGCACCAGGCACTAGATGAGGGAATCATGTACTCTTTATTAAATGAGAAGGGAATGTTAGAATTAGGGTATCAAATTCTTACAATCCTTATGAATTATTGGACCTAGGCACCAAGCATCAGCAGTTGCCAACATCTCAAAAAGAGAGGAAGCTGGATATTATTTGCCTTCAGAAAAAAAGAACATCCACTACCTATGGTTTTGCCAAGGGGATCAAACCTGAGTCTGACCAAGCCCAGGTCCAGTCAACAGTCTTCAGGACACATTGAGGACAAAGGAAACATGTGGAGATGCCCACTACAGTGCAACTGGCAAAACCCACGCTGTGAACCCTCTATGGGGCCAACAGAGATCATCAGCAGATAAAAGGACAGAGCAAGGGAAAGAATGGAGCAGAAAATTACTGTATTAAAAGACTTACAAAACACATCCAATTTCTAAAATTGGAAAGATTAAATTACAGAGATAAAAATGATAAAGACATGCAAGGAAACCCTCACTGGTATGGCTCAGTGGGTTGGGAGTCATCCCATGAACTGAAAGGTTGCCTATTTAATTCTCGGTCTGGGCCCATCCCTGGGTTGCAGCCTAGTCCCTGGTTGTGGGCCTGCAAGAGGCAACTGAGATGTTTCTTTTGCACACTGGTGTGTCTCTCCCTCTGTCTTTCCCTTCCCCTCTCTCTAAAAAATAAATCAAATCTTCAAAAAAACAAATAAAAGACATGCAAGGAAGTCATGCTACCATTAGGGGACATTGAAATTAGAATTCAGAGAAACTTCTAGAGTACCTGCAAAGTTCTCTTTCTTGACTTGGGTGGTGGCAAAGAGAACTTAACCTTGTAATAACTAATTACTAAATGTCTATTTTGTGTGTTTTTCTGTATTTTTTCTAATATTTCAAAATTAAAAGACTTTATAGCACTGTCATAAATGGAAGAAATCTGTGAAAAAATATAACAAAACAAAACAATGACCTAGAAACTGCTGTTTGCCAAAGCCAGAACCTAAGGCCTAGTAGCCTCTCTTTGCTAAAAAGTCAAGTATCAGGAAGAGGCTGTGGGCAGAGTAACACCAAATAGAAACTTTCTTCTTGAGGTTCTTGGAAAAACTTCAAGTGAACTGAAAAGTGGAGTATAGTTGAAAGTCCACCCAAATCGCCTTCATACTGTCCAAGGCCATTTTGCATATAAGTGACTCCTCCATAATGTGCCAAATACAATTCCAGCTCTTAGTCCTGCTTGTGGCAGAGCAAAGGGTGTTCTTGTAGCCCCTTGTCACCCAGCAGACCTCAATGAGAGGCTGGTGGACCAAAGCCTCCACAGGGAATACTATACACATTTGCATAAAATGTGTCCTCCCATGACCACCTGTGGTAGAGAAGCTGTCCAGGATTTGGAGGACCTGGCACCAGAAGAAAATCATCTCATAACCCAAAAAGCAAACACTACATGGCAATCAGGCAACAATCTGCAGACCCACCCACCTCTCTAGGTCTTGTTATCACAGCCCCTACTGCATTATCTTTAACTATTGCTCTGTTCTAAGACCATAAAACTTCTCAAAAACAGGACCTAGCTTACTCAGCTCTATACAACAGGATTTGGTCAAGGCCAAGGCCAACACTTGTGAAATAAATAATATCTACTGAGTATTTACCAGGTACCAAGTGCTATGTTACATGTTGTTCATGTGTAATCTCATTTTCTCCTCACAATAACCTTGGATATACCTACTATTATCTCATCCATTTTACAGATTAAAAAAATTACAGCCCAAAGAGGTTATATAATTTGCCCAAGGTCACTCAGTCAGTAAGCAACAGAGCCAAATTTGAACCCAGGTCTCTCTGACTTCAAAATGCATTAAAAGACCATTTAGAACATAAAAGGAGCTAGGCCCTTTCACACAGGGCAGTCCTGTGCCTGGTGTGTGGTCTGCACTGAGAAAACCTCCCCAAATCCAGTTCTGGGTCTTTATAGGCTGAATGTGTTCAACCTAATTTAGCAGTACATAGGAGTTGATGATGTTGGAGAAGAGAGGATGTCCCAATCTTTACATTATATGTAATATCTCACATAGGGGTTGGGCTCTAAAATTAGCATGTAAGCTAAGAGCTGGATGGAGTCAAAATCATCTTGAAAATGCCCTGAAAGCATCTTTAAGGCACAGGGCCACCGGCCCTTAGAAGCCCCAAAGGCAAGAATTAACTTTGTCCTTATTTGCAATAGGGGCTCAGGCCTCCCCCTCCTTAGGTATGGAAGCCACGGTCTAATTTAAAAAGGGACAAGGCAAAGATGTTTTTAAAGGAATGTCTCTTGCTTTCAGAGTTGGAGTCACAGTCAGTAGCAGATAGTACACAAATGTCCCCTCCTCAGGAGCCCCAGCTATGAGCTCACTAGCCCCTGCCTAGGACACTGTGCCTCACAACCTAGGAGCCCTCTGAGGACTGTGTTTTCAGGCAGCCACTCCTCCAAGGAGGTCCATGCAACTTGCAGAAGGTACTGGAGCACTTAGCCAAAGGGTCTGGAGGGCTGCCTATAACCATCTAAAGCACAGGTGGCAAACACAAGGCCTTTGGGCCGAATCCAGCCATCCACCTTGTTTTGTCCGGCCTGGCACCTTGTTTCTACCTGGCGGCACTGCCCAGCTCATTGCCCCTAGTTAAGGAGTAGTTACATTTATACAGTCCTAAAATTACATTTGGCTCTTTGAAGGCAACCGCGAGGCTGATGTGGCCCCCGGTGAAAATGAGTTTGACACCCCTGAAATGTGTGGGCCTTTGCCGTCATTCCCACTTGCTATTACATCTCATATTATGAAACCTAAAGTCCTGAGTTCCTGTCCCCAAGTCACCTCTTGCTGTCAGAGAAAGGCCCTGCTCTGTTGGTTATAAAACCAATTGCCTGTGTTCCTTTATCTTTGTTGAAACAGCACCTGCCTCAGGGGTGAGAACTTCTCAGCAGCCACCTCAGAAATTCTCAGCAGCCTTCTCTGGGCCCCATATTTTCCTGTGTTATAATGGGGAGGACACAGGTATCTCTTTGGGACATCTTTGGCCAAAGCCCAGTGAAACCCTGGAGGGGAAGTGCTAGGGCCCCCAGATGCATTACCATGGTCTGGAAGCAGGAGTGCAGCTGGGTCAGGAACGGCGGCTTCCCAGGCAGGGCCAGCACACGCTTCTCCACCATGGTGCATTCCACATCATCATCTTGGATGACAACATCTTTTTTCAGGATCTTCACAGCATAGAGCTCATCTGTGCCTTTGCGCTCTGAGAGCATGACCTGGGAAAGAGAACAAGTAGGTCAGGGTGGTTGGAAGTGGCCCCAGGGGAAAGCCAGGGTAGCTAATGTTCATTCAGATCTTCTCCAAGCTTTGTCCACATGCTTTCCATTGACACTAAAACAACAGATGAAGTTTTCCATAGGCCTCACACTTGCAATAGCTGAACCCAATCATAAAGGACAGTTCCAAGAGCAATGACCAAGTATTGAACCCTTTGGGATACAGATCAATGCCCAGCAAAATGGCTAGAATATAAACCCCGTGAGGGCAAGTATCTTTGCCTGTTTTGTTCACTGGTGTAAACCAAGACCACGGACTAGTATCTGGCACATAGTAGATGTTCAATAAATATTTGTTGAAGGAGGAAATTCCTGATAAAACTGAATATGGGACTCTTGGTCCCTTATTCATTCAACCATTTAATATTCATTAAGAGCCTGGTAAGCACTGGGGATACAGCAATAAACAAGCAGGAACATTCTCTGACTGCACTCCAGAGAGGAAGAAAGACTTCAGATATAATTATAGGAATGATTAATATAATATTTGAACATCCTCTCCTGTTGTTCTGGGGCCTCCTTCCATGCAGCTGTGGTCACAGTCAGGACATGTTAATTGATATGGTTCACGACACATCACTTTTTTC
The DNA here is from genome assembly GCA_028533065.1 of Trachops cirrhosus. Taxonomy (NCBI): domain Eukaryota; kingdom Metazoa; phylum Chordata; class Mammalia; order Chiroptera; family Phyllostomidae; genus Trachops; species Trachops cirrhosus. Next base: position 81,560,308 of record CM052540.1, on the reverse strand, counting down.
ACTGGTCATGACTGTGCCAGAGGGAACTGTGACCAGCAGGTACCATTTCCAAGGAGCCACTTAGGAAGAACCTCCTGATTGGGCAGTGGACCCACTTGGCCACAGCTGATTGGTAGATAACCGACCTAAGCTGAGCCAGTCAGACTCTCTTTCTAAGAATTTGCAATTAGGATACTCCAAATAGTCAGTCCTGGGGCTCTGAACTGGGAACACACACAGATCTGTCTAGAAAGGTTTGTTTTTACCACATGCAGGCCAAGAAGAATTAAATGGATGTGTGAGGAGAGAAACATCAGAGAACGAGCAGAGATCTTGCTTTCCAGCTCCAGGTTCCAGTCTCTCACAAGGCTCAGTTGTTTCCCATTAGAAGCCCCCATATCCCTCCAATAAAATTATCACTGTGACTTAAATTAAATTAGTTTGAGTAGATTTATGTTTCTTAGAGATCCTATAAGACAAAATTATTGCTTGAGTAGCTCAAATCTTAATGAAAATAAAAATTTCAGGAAGCCAAATATCATCAGGTGACTTAAAACAAGACAAATTCATTCTTTATAAAAGCACAGTGCCTATTGCCTATATCAAAATCCCTGGGAAAACTTGTTTACAGTACAGATTCCAAGCACCACCTTGCACTTAGAAGCAGCTCTGGGCTGTGGCCAGGAAGTCTGTATTTTAACAATCGCCTCCCCTCCTCTTGAATCTAATCACTCGATGTGTTTTGAGGAACACTTGAGGTGCTATCAAAACTGATTCATTTAACATGGTGGTTAGGAGGTGTCCATAAGTAAAACAATCCTTCTGTCTTGATTTTCCTAACAATTTCTCAGCAGTAATTCACAGGGGTGAGAAGGGAACTTTTCTTTGCTCCTTAATATTCCAATGAAGTTTTCCTTTTCTTTTTTTAAATTACAGCTAACATATAGTATTATTTTAGTTTCAGGTGTACAATCTAGTAATTCAATATTTATACACCTTATGAGGCAATGCCCAGTAAGTTTAGTACCCATTGGTCAGCATACAAAGTCATTAAGATATTATTGAGATATCCCCTACACTGTATTTAATATTCCTGTGATTTATTTATTTTGTAACTGGAAGTTTGTACTTCTTATTCCCCTTCAATTTTTCAAAGAAGTTGACACACACACACAGGAATATTACTGAGCAATAAAAAGAGTGGAATTTTGCCATTTGTGGCAACATGGATAGACCTAGAGAGTGTTGTGCTGAGTGAAAGAAGTCATAGAGAAAGCTTTCCTTTTCAACAGATATCTCCCTACCTCTTCTCAGAGAGCCTTCTGAGAGTTTTCTCCATGTTATAAAGGAACTGATATTCCATGGTAATTTTAAAACTTGTCTATAAGTATTTGACACTCCTCTATCAAGAAGCAGAGTCTATGACCTTGACCTCTCTCCTTGAACCTGGGTAGGACTTTGTGGTGGCCTCAATGAACAGAATACTGTGCAAGTGACCCTGCATGACTTATAAGTCAATAGCTTCTGTCAGTTTCTCTTGGGACACTAGCCTTTGCAGCCTGAGGCCACCATGCTAGTGAGGCCACAGAATGAGGCCGCATGGACAGACCCTGAGGCTGCATGAAGAGCCCAGTGCTCAGATGGCTATAGGTGCTCCAGGTGCTCCAAGCCCAGCTCCTGCCACTGCAAGGACCTCAAACCACAATCCCCCAGTGAGCAACCCTATTTCCTGGTTCACAGGGACTGTGAGAAATGATAGATTGTTATTGGTTTAAACCTCTGAGTTTTGGGGGTGATCTGTTAATGCAGCAATAAATATCTAAGTTCATACCTGCACTAATGCCACCCAGCATTGTCAGATGTGGCCCCTGTCACCTTGGTTTGTTTAATTCTTGGGTTTGGGTTTGCCCACTATTTTCAATCAATTTTTTTGAAAAGCTTCAATTGAGTGAGGCACCAGAGATGGAATTCACTTGGCCCTCTAAACATGTCACTTTTCCTGGTCTTTCCAGGATCTGGAAGACTGGCCAGTTAGCCCCTTCATTCAGTCAGCATGAACAAGTGTCTAGGATGTGCCAAGCACTGAGAGGCAGTGGGGATGTGGAATGATAAAGTCCCTGTCCTCACGAAGTTCACATTCAGGCCCAAGTAATGACCTACTTCAATTGTGATTAAACCCCTGAAGAACTGTGTGGTGTCCTGTGAGTGTTTAAATGGAGGACTTACCCTGCCTCAATAAAAGATGCTCTGGGGATGTGGCAGTTAAGTAGAGACCTAGGACCAGCAAGGCAGAGATGGGAGAGGCACATTCTAGCCAAAGGGAAGAGAACCATGCTATCTTAGGATTCAGCTACCTGGATCTGTAAATCTTGGCCTGGATGCACTGTAGGAAGAGAGCACTCAAGTTCTAGAACTCAGATTCCTGATTGCCACCCCCAGCTCTCTGAGATCCAGCAAGCCTCCAGCACAATCCAAGACAGACAGAGTAGGCACTGGCACCAAGCAGGGAGACTGGACAAGGAACAGGTGCTGTGCAAAGGGAATGACCGCATTTGTGCCAGGAACAGCAAATGCCATGTTGGGAGGGCTGGCATGTGAGGGAAGGGGACTAGTCTGGGACTGATAAAGATAATCACACCCACATCTTACTCACACTGTGTATTATCTCATTTTATTTCCACACAATTGTGTAGCATAGGTACTACCCTTATCCCACATTTACAGATGAGAATTTGGTTACTTGTCCAAAGTCACTCCACTAGGAAGTGGTACTTCCTACATCACCTCTCCTGAATTCATGCTCTTATCCACACCCCATCTGATGCTCCGAAGCCTAAGTACCAAGGGTTGTATTGTGAACCTGCTGTCTTCAAGTTATTGCTGGGGTGTTTCAGATTTGGTTCCAGATCCTGGACCTTTTCCTTCTTTTCCTACCCACTCTCCTACTGAGACTTGGGACACTGTGAACTAATTCCTGGCCACAGACAGAGTAGTCACTGACTTTCTCCATTTCTTATACAACCACTAATACACCATTTACTTCTTCCAATGAGCTCAGTCTGAGCTTGTGCTGCAGTCACTACTATTTCATCCATCAGGTCCGCACATTCACTGGGAATTTTGTGTCCAGCATTATGCTAGGCTCTGGTGACATGCCCACAAACAGTACAGATATGTCCCTGACTCCAAGCATTAAGTGGCTTGCAAAGATCTTCATTCTTCCTCCTGGGCCCTGAAGGGTAAATATGGGAAAGGATGGCAGAAAAACAGCCATAGCACTGGCAACAGTAATGGCCGTTTTCTAAACTGTTCCTTTAAGTGGAAATAACCTTTTATAATTGTCTCACCCAGTTTCAGGAGTCTCCACTTCAGTCAATACCAACATAGAGGGGGTGGGCTGTTTGTTCAGCTGTCCCTCCAGTGGGAGGAATCCAAGCAGATGGAAAGGATGTGTTGAAGTTCTTATCAAATTCCAAGCCACATCTGCTACCCACACATCTTCTGGGAGAGACGTGATAGACAGCAGAGCTCCAGTGACAGCAGATAAAATGGAGGGAGGAAGCACAGGGATTTCCATCTGGGAAGTTTGTTGGTGAATGAAGATGGCAAAGTGTGCCTGGAATCTTGGCTCCTGACCATAGGTCCATGTTCGTGATGATTAGGGCAGACTCTAGACTGAGAAGACCTGGTACATATCCAAGTTCTACTGCATGCTAGTGCTTGACCTTAGGAAGTTCATTTAACTTTCCCAAGCCTTAATTTCCTCATCCGTAAAAGAGGGACACCCACAATACTTAGCTTTTGGTGATACTGAGGGGATTTTGTGGTACAAGGTGTGTACCGTACTGGGAAAGGTGATGAGTGCTTAATACCTGTTGGTTGTACCAGTTTCCCACTGTAACAAAGAACCAGAAACTGAGCAGCCTGAAGCAAAGGGAATTTATTCCCTCTTAGTTCTAGAGACCAGAAGTCTGAAATCAGGGTACTGGCAGAGTTTTTAGGGGGTCTGAGGGAGAGTCTGTTCCATGCCTCTCCCTGAGCTCTGGTGGGGGCCAGCAAGCAATCCTTGGTGCTCCTTGCCTTGTAGATGTATCACTCCAATCTCTGCCCCTGTCTTTACAGAGTGCCCTTCCCTGTGTCTGTGTCCATGTCCAAATGGCCTCTCTTTATAAAAATGCTAGTCACTGAATTAGGGCCCACCCTAATCCACTATGACCTCATCTTAACTTGATTATACTTGCCAAGACCCCATGTCCAAATAAGGCCACATGTGCAGGTACTGGTAGTTAGGGCCTGAGCATATATCTCAGGGGGAGACCATTCTACCCACTACAGTAGTTATCATGAACTTCATCCTTTCAAAGAGCAACTAAGGGGGCTGCTTGTGATCCTTGCTCACCAGCACCAATTTTCAGTTCTCAGCTGGCTAAGGAGATTCTCTCTGACGAAACTGTGTGTCCATTTGCATACTAGCATAAGAGGGTAGAGATAGTTAGGGACCAAAGACCCTGCTGCCAACTTCCCCAATGTCAACAGACACCTGCCAAATGTCCAAAGCCCAATTCAGCCTCCCTCAGTTCTTCTCTTACATATTTTATACAATCTGTCAGCAAGTATTATCAGCTCTCCATTCAAAATACATGCCACATCCAACCTCGTTCCTGATCTAAGCCTCCACAATCTCTAAACTGCTCTCCTGCAGTTGCTTCTGACTAGTTCTCTGCTCCCACTCTGCTTGCCCCCAACCTCCACACATACTCTGCTCTCCTGCCTACAGGACTCCACCCCCAGATATGTTCAGGAGTTTGCTCCCTCACCTTGTTCAGGATGACCTCCTTGAAGAGATCTTCCCTGACCACCTTCTCTAAAGTTGCAGCCCCCTCTGTTGCTCCCCATCCCCTTCCTCTAATTTGTTTTTTACAGCACTCACCACACCTGGCACTATATTAATCTCTATTTATTTTCTTCCCTCCCTAGAATGTAAGCTCCATGAAGGCAGCTATTTTGTTTGACTTGTTTACTATTGTACCCCAACATCTAGCACATAGTAGACAATAAATATTTGTTGAATGAACAAATAAGTGAATGAATGAATGAATGAAACTATTTGAGTGGAGAAGTAGTTTAAAAAATCCCAAATGTAGGTCATCCAAGATCTTCAGTTACTTAGGACTCAACATTGTTTAATATATGTGGCTGTAGCCAAAACATATTTCACAAAGAATTAAAGGTAGCATTCAATGTTATATAACATAAACAAATGGATTTCATGGTATATAAGTTAAACCCTGACAAAGCTGGTTAAAATGACTGCATAGCATATATTGTGCATATACGTTTGTATGTGCATGCATGCAGCCTCAACCTGTATATACAGGGGTGGGCAAAAGTAGGCTTACACAAAAGTTTACACAAAAGTTGTGAGTACACAAAAGTTTATTCTTGTGTTCTCAATTATTGTATTATTTATTATCATTATTAACCTACTTTTGCCTACCCCTGCATAAATAGTGTGTGTGTATATATATACTCTCAGCCTCCTAGAAGTCAAAGCAACCAGAGATACATGAAACATAACAAAAATTCACATTTTCTATAAGGAAGTCACTTTTTGAGGAGAAAATAAGCTTCCCCTAGAACTTAGGTCTACATGAAATATCTGCATGATTTTGAGCCTGTGGTTCTACAGTGGATGATGTTCTCAATCACATTCTTACAACAGGTTGGAAAAGGAGGAGGAGAGGAGAGGAGCAGAGACTAAATTACCCAGCATTGCAGGGCCAGCAAACTCTACTAACAGGGCTTGAGAAAGGATTCTAACTTGATAAACTCAGATGATGCATCTAAGAGAGAGAGAAACAGACAGACAGACAGACAGACATTTGGGGAACATTAGGTCCCTAAACACGAATTTTGGAGAAGAGGATCAGTGAGGGGCCATGAGCTGAGGGTAGCATGGGAGAGAGATAGAGAAGCAAGCTAAAGCCAGGTATGTCCACTGTGGGCCTGTAGGACTACCCTCCTTTCCCACATCCACCACACTAGGGAGTGGCTTATGGACAAGACCAGGCACAGGACTTGGCGCTGTTCCACTGGCAGAAGTGTATCCCCCTCTATTTCTGGCTTCCACCTCTTTGAGGGTCCGCTGTTCTCAGAGGCTGTCTCCTGCATTCATTCCATCTAGTCCCTTCAAAGACCTGACCAGGGTAATTTAGGTCAGCTCAATGTTTCAGGACAAATGTGGTGTCCTCCCCTCCCCATCATCTCCCAGGGGCTGGCCGTGCCTGCTCACACTGAGCACCTGTTCCTCCAAGCTGCACAGTAGAATCCCTGAGGAGGTTTGAAGAGCTGGTGCTTGGCCCACACTCCAGACCAATCAAATCAGAATCTTCTAAATACATGGGGCCTCCTGTGCCAGGCCTGGCTGCCTGGGGAAAGGCTGGTAGGGAGGTGGCAAGAGGCCATGAGAATGGCATTGTAATCAGGGAGAAGGGCACTGGGCACCCACCGTCCACCTGTTCTTCCCAGGACGTTCACCCACTCAGGGATGGGGTTTTGAGAGAAATTTGGGTGCAGCTACATTACAAAAGGAAAAGTAGCTTCAGCAACTTCATCTTCACGACATGACAGGTATCCTGACAAGTTCAACAAAAGAATAAGGTTATGACATGGACTGAGTCTAATGAGCTAGAAGTTTATATCTAATCAGAATCGTAAAATTATAGTAGATATAAATTCAGGTGTGGAATCCTGAGTTCAAATCCTAAATCTAGCATGTGCTTGTTGTGTGATCTTGGGCAAGTTACTCAACCTCTCTGAGTTCCCTAGTCTTTACAAGGGGTATGACAATAGTTCATCTCTAGTGTGAGAGCAAGTGGCATAAGGCAGGTACAGCTCCATGCCTGGCACATAGCAAGCCCTGCTGTTAAAAGGAAAGCATAATTATAGAGATTAAGAGGGATGTTCCAACTCCTGTGGGTGTGATAGTTCTCTCTCACATTCTACCAATGAGAAAGAGAGAAAGAGAAAGAGAAAAAGAGGAAGAGAGCACAGACCAAAATATCTGGGAAATCTGTCTTAGGAGATTCCTATGCAGAAGCCAGAATGAAAGGCAAGGCCATACTGCCTGTGCTCAGAGGCAGGGCTGGGCAGGAGAGCTCCTAGAGAGGTGAAGATGACTTCCACAGACAGAGAACTTCATGCCCAGTAGAGACTGGACTTCCCTGTGGAATCAGCAAACCATCTGTCAACTTCTAAAATTCCTAATGAGGAAGGGACTATATGTTTCCAGGCCCTCCAGACTCGCCTTTTCTGGCATGGAGATTTACCAAAGCCCTCCTTCAGACCGGGCCAGGGATGAAGAGTTGACTTACACCACCCAACCCTTGAGAAACAGAGGACTGGAATGAGGAGCAGGAGATCTTGTAGCATGTTGGATGTAGCAGTGAAATGTAGACTGGAGCCCATTAGCTCATAGGGCCATAATGATGATTCAATGATATAAGGCATATTAAGAGATTAACGTAGAGAAAGAACTCAGTATACTGTGTTCATCATGGTTGGTGAACTCTTCACCTTTTGAGGTTCTCCAACTTTTAACTTTCACCCATCATGAAGATGCCCTGACATGTTCTAGGTCATCTTTTATTTCTTCCAACTTTGTGAAGTATTTTTTTATTTAAGTTATCTTGAAGACCCCAATTTTGATTCTCCAAAGTGTGCTGTTACCATTCAAACTCTGGGTCAAATTTTCTAAGCTTATATATCCAGACATATATGCATTTTATTTTACATTTTATTTTTTTCATGGCAGTCACACTAATCGAATGTAGTCATATGATTTGGGGGACCAAATGCATTTGCCTCTATGACCAAACAAATTAACATCCTAGAAATGATTTCTGGCTTTTAATCACTCTTTTTGGAGAAGGAACTGGGTAAACTGGCTAACTGAAGAAGTACTTCAGAAAAAACTGAAAAGAGGTAGAGTGGGGAAAAGATGCTATTGGGAATTAATAGTGTGGATCTGGGGAGGACTGAATCATTGCGTGGATACAACCTTCAAGTTGCCCAGACAAAAATAAGAGCACCATGCAGTGATACTCAGAGAATACAACTTTATTAGTTCATGATTTATTACGTAAGGTTCCCATACTTAAAGTAAAAACCCTTTACATGCTTACATACTGTATAATCTCAACTACATGGCATTCTGGAAAAGGCAAAACCATGGAGACAGTAAAAAGACCAGTGGTTGCCAGAGGGGAGGGGAGATGGAAGAATGCAGAGGATTTTTTGGGTAGTGAAAATACGCTGTGTGACACTATAATGATGGATACAAGTCACTACATATTTGTCCAAACCCACAGAACGTCCATCAACAGTGAACCCGAACATAAACTGTGGACTTTGGGTGATAATGACGTGTCAGTGTAGGCTCCTGGATGGTAGTGGATGTATCACTCTGGTGGGGGATGTTGATAGTGGGGTGGCATGGATCTGTGTGATAGATAAACTGAGTTTTCAGATCAGAGGTCAGGTTGACAGGTGTTACTAAGATTTAGATCTTTTTAAATAATGCCGTGTCACACCTTAATCAAGTTGAATTTTTGCCCAGTAGCAGAGAAAGCCCATGGAAGTATGAAATGGTTTCCAATGAAGGTACTTTCAACCTAGTCAACCCTGGCTCTTGTGGACTTGCTATTGTTAAGCAAATGTCACTACACCCTGGCAAGGAATGACTCACAGTGACTGTTGGGATGGGGGAAGAGGAAGGGGAAGGAGATTTGAGCCTGGAATGCCTAGTCCCTGTGTTTCAAATGAAGATATTCAGTAGAATTTAATAATGTTTCATTGTTTGATTGGGAAATGCAAAAGAACTACTATTTAAAAACTCTAGGCTGTATCATTTCTAACTATTGATATCATGGAATTGATATGATAGAATTGGTAGCTATCAATTCCAGTTATTGAAGTGTTCTTTTGGGCTAATTTCAATATTGTTGAAATTTGTGCTTAGTCAATTTCCTTTTAAACATGTGTTATAGTACACAAAACTGGATGGTAGAAATAAAAGCAGATTTAATTTGACTGATTTTTAGACAGTTCCCAGGAAAACAGACTGATAATTGATGCCTTTTACCAAAAGAAAATACGATGAAACACTTAAGGGTCCATCATTAATTTCAGCAATTAGGCTGCACAAAGCAAGCCTGTTTTTCTTCAATCTGATCATCCCAGTGCACACAAGCCTCCCCTTGTTGTTGATGCTGATACAAACTTTGAGAGCAGTGGAGGCTTTGTGGCTTAGTGGTTATACATTCAGGAGCCTGACTGCCTGGGTTTGAACCTGCATCCACTGCTGTAGGAATCTAATTCTCACCTATCTGATCTTTCAACTCTTCCTCTGTAAAGTGGAGATAATAACAGCACCCACCTGATAAGATCATTGTGAAGATTAAATGAACAATGCATATAAAACATTTAAGAAAAGCCCTCAATGCTCAAAATGCATTGCCATCCCTGCAGTGGTTTCCAATTCATGATGAGAAACTAGACAGTGTGAGGTGGAACCGAAATAAAAACTAAGGCACATTTAATCATACTAACCACCTATATTTGTACACCCAAAATATTTACCCTGGGTGTTAGACAATTATAACCTATAGGTTTCTGCTATCAGGTTTATTTTAGATTATGGGTTATGCTGTTAGTAACCAGGAATTCACCTTAATAGGGCTGTTAATTTCTGAAAGAGCACAGAAAGATGCAGTTGAGGTAGATACGGAGGGTGGCAGGAACTATGACAGCACAGTCATTGGACCAGTGGCCATGAATTATCACCTGAGACAGAGTCTCCATGTTAATAGGCACTAGCTGGCCCTTCAATAAGAGGACTGGATTTACCTTTGTATTATTTTTCCCAAAGAGTCAGGCAACATTTTAAAGAATATACAGACTTAATTTCCCACTTTGGCCTGTGGATCAAGACAGAACAGTGTTTTCTTCCTTTTCTCAAGGAAACTGTGTATTCCACATCAGCTTCTCAGAGTCTGTCCTGTCATGCTGTCAGATGGCTGAATGGGAAAGTGCTCCAGCCCCTTGGCCACAGCCAACCAAATCACATGGATGGCTGAGCCTTCTGACCCATCAACTTCTCTTTCTTGGGATTTAAAATTTCTAGGATATTTCTGATCTATGCATTAGACATTGAGAATTGGGGAGTGACATGAAGCTGAGGGAAGTGTGATGCACATCCAGGAAGCAGGATGACACAGGTTGGAGGCCCCAGGATGGAGACAACGGTTGTTGGGTAACTGAAAGCTTTTGCATTCCAGCTGCATTTCTTGCCTTTGGGTGCTGGGAGATGCACAGAAACATGCCAGATCTTTCCAGCAAATGTCCCTTTATTCATTCTGACTTGATAGTCTACTTCCTGCAGGGCAGGGTGTTGTAAGCCCTGAGTTCCAGATAGTTCATTTTCCTTAATGTAATTATTTTTGTTGGGGAAAATGGACCCTTATAATTTCTTGTTCTGTCACTTACTATCTTCTGAGGAGTGAATGTAGGGACCACAGCGACAGAGTCACTCACTTTATTGAGAAGAGACCTGGAAGAATTCAGAAAGTGAGAGAGCCTCATAAGGATTGGGGAAGATGAGCTGGCAAAAATACCCAGCAATCAGAATTGCATATGAAAGACTGGAGGCTGGGAGGAAGGAGCAGTAATTGGGGTGGAACCAAAGAGAAGGCAGGAAACCAAGATCAGACCGCAAATGTCACAAGGTTCTCCCGGAAGAGGATTAAGGGGGCAGGTAGCAAAGACTGAGCTATCTGCAAACCATGAGATAGAGGAGCTCACCATATGGTGCAGGAAGATAGCATAGCAGGTTGAAGGGAAGTGTTTTGTCTGCAGGATTATGTAACCACATCTAGTGTATGTACGGGTATGTGTGCATGTGCATCCACACCACTGAAATTAAAATTAGGATAGACTCCCACCACAGGAGTGCCAAGACTTTAGAAAAGGTCTTTGTTAGTGGTTTGAACTAAACTAACTTTGGTTTCTTCAGAACTTTCTTCCTGTCCAAATTCAGGGTTGTGCTTGGTTCCAGCAGAAGGTGCTATCCTCTGGGGCTGGAGCTCTGGACAGCTCACTTGTGCCCAAACCCAAAGCTCACACTACTAACCAGGTGGCTTTCAGGAGACAAGCTCAGAGGTTGCTGAGGGGCGTTCTGTTGGGGTGCTGGTGCCAGCCAGCTTCACCAAACACACTCAGCACAGTGTGAGAGGGGAGGGATACAGCCGTTTTAGGGGCTCACAAGGTATTTTAATTTCTTTTATAATCACAAGAAATTTTTACACTGAAGAAAATGCTTTAACATACAACATTAACATATTCATCCTTATAATGATGCAATTACAAGATACAATTTTAAACCTTTTTTTCAAAGAGGAAGGAGTTACCCACAGATGTCACTATGCAGCTCTATAGCAGTTTTGAAACTGCCATTTCAAAAAAAAAAAAAAAGACTAGCAGTTTGATGGAGATAGGTGGCCCCAAAGTAGAGAAGAGTGCTGTCAGTGATGGAAAGAGGCAACTAGAATCACTAAACTTAGTTTCAAGTCCTAGTCCTGCTTCTTCCCAGCTATGTGGTCTTCGGGAGGTCACTCAACCTCTCTGACTTACAATTTCCATAGAGGTATAACAGGATCAATATCAGTAGCTATCTTGCAGGGCTGTGGTGAGAATTAATATGATATAATACATGTGAATCCATAGCATGGTCCCTGGTAATTAGTATGAGCTCAGTAAAGTTGGAGGCAATGGGGGTGGGGAGAGTGAAATGGAAGATAGAGTTGGTGAGGGTTAGAAAAAAGTGGAGGTTAAAGTTTGAAAAGAAATCAGCTGAGGAATCACTGTACATGCTAGTGATGCCTCCGAGACTTGGAGGATCCCATTTGCTGAAGCCTGCAAGAAGAGTCTAGAAGAGCAGAGGCTAGATGAGTGATGTCCATTCTCATGGGCCCTCCCAGGAATCCCTTCTGATGGCCCATAGTTCCAATGAGTGTTTGCACATAGATGGGTAATGGACAGGCACAGAGTGATGAGTGAAGAACAGAAAATCTGAAGTTGTCATCACTATGGGCAACACAGTGTGTCTAATGGCAGAGGCTCAGAGAAAAACCAAGGCACGCAAACTCTGCCTAGCACTTTGGGAGGAAAATGAGAAAGTAAGAGGTTAAGATGGTTAACCTCCCAAAATATGCTGGTGGTATGGAGAGGGGACCATTGTGTAGACTTGGGATGTAAGTGTTAAGTGCCTGCAATCAAGAACCCAAGATCACACATATCTAAACAAAACCTGGTCAATTAAATGCTGCTAAAGAGCTGTGTGACTTTGGCAAGTTATTTTTACTTTCTGTATCTCATTTCTTCATCTGTAAAATGGGGATAACAGTAGCTACATTACACTGTAAGTATGAGCCAATACATATACAGCACTTACAACAGAGCCTGACACACAGTAAGGACTCGAAATGTCAGGTGGTATCACCATCATTCCTGTCATCACAACCACCACCACTACAATATACTTATCACGAGGACAGATGTTTCTGTCTGTTTTGTTCACAGCCATGTCCTCTGTACCTAGAAGAGTGCATGGCACCTAGTAGATGCTCAATAAATACTTCTTAAATGAACAAATCCTTAATTATGCCTCTCAGAAAGCAGTTATTATAACAGTGATAATTTCTCCTTGGAATGGGATAAGGGGTCCAGTCTTAGTCCCAGTTCCTTTCTCTCATGTCTGTCCTCTGCTGTCATAAGCAACCACCACACCTGTACTTGGATCTGGTTAGGAGGTAGGTGATCACTCATAACTGAGGAGACAGGTATTTCAGAAGTTGCTGAGGACGGAAGTCATAGTGCAAAAGGATTACACATGGGTGCATGGGGAGGGAGTGGAGGCAGCCAATCTCAAAAGAGTGGTCTGATTCTCTGGCTATATTCAATGTATAAAGAACAGAGGACGAAGGGTAAAGATCACAGGAAAAAAATTTAAGCATACAGGATATATCACATGTGCTCCTCATCTAAAGGAATAGGCATGGGGGACAGGGAAGATCAGAGACTTTCAGTACCTTCCAGATATGAACAAAAAATGTAGCAAAAACACGTTATGTTCTTAGAAATACAATAGTTTGAAGTACCAAAATCTTATTGTGAGTGTAAGATCTTCAGACAGTTCTTCACAAGATATGGTACCTGTACCATGAGCAGTACAAACACAGAATTACTTTTCTGCTAATAAATTATCCTAAAAACACATTAAAATAAATATATAACAGGCAGATTAAGCCTGTGGTTTCACATATATTATTGCTTCAGGCAATGCTAAGAAGAAGAAAAGGAAGTCATCTAAATCAACTAAAGAAAAATACTTAAGATAGCATAAAGTAGATACATACATGGCCAAGATAAACAGGTTCATGAATAACTAATATTTAGGGAACTTGGCCAAGGTTGTACTCAATCCTATTGCAGTTTGAAGTCTGAGCTAAAGGAGTTGGCATCAGAACCTTGGAGAGCAGCACACAAGTGCTAAGTGTCTGGTGGGGCCTTAGTGGACCAAGCCACAGCCTAATCCTCAGTGGCCTCCTTAGTAACACTCAGGCCATCAAGCACTAGAAGGAACTATCACTAAGAGGAAGAATTTGAACTCTTCTGTTTGTGGGGCATGTAAATTGAGAGTTATAAGGGGGAAGGTCAGAAGGTCTTTTGTGTCCCTAAGAAAAACTCCAACAGCAGTACCAAGTAGAGAGCAGTATCAAGTAAAGAATATGGCTTAGACCACTAGCTTTTCACCAGAATTGTTCTCCCAGCCTCCCTTGCACTGAGGCATGGCCATATGACTAAATTCTCTCTAGCAGTGAGCAAGCAGAAGTGATGGGTGCCACTTCTAAACTAAGACTTTTAAGAAGTAACTTGTGCCTCCAAACATACTCTCTTTCTCCCTCCACCCTCTGAATGTATACAAAACCAAGGCCATAGGAATTAATGGAGCCACATAAGATGAAAGGAACCTAGGTCCCTCAACTACCATATGGAGAACGTGGGTGAGGCCAGGAACACCCACCTTGTACTGTTACATGAGTGAAAATGAAGCTTCTGCTGTGTCTGAGCCAGTGTACATTTGGGGTGTGTGTTACAGAAGTTGAATGCACACAAGCTAACAAAGCAGCTTACATTCCCTGGCCACCACACAGATTAACCATTCCTAGCTCGGGTATGATCAGAAAGAGGAGATAGTCTAAGACCTTCATTTACTCCCTCCCTTCTTTGTAGTTAACTTGTCCTTTAGGTATGGCTCAAGAGCCACTGTGTTATGGAAGCCTTCACTGCATTCAACGAGGACCTCTCTGACTCTCATAGTACCCATCAAACTCAGTGGCACTTACACCTGTGTGCTTTTTGATTAATGTGTACACCCCCACAGAGTTTCAAAGTATGCATTTTTCAAAATTCATAGGTTGATACACTTATTTCTGCCCTTCACTGAAGAATTTAAGGGTACAGTGTAGCAAAGTCTGCAACTTGCTTTGAAATGCACTAAGAATGGGTTAACCTGGGGACAAACAGATGGATACATATGTGATAAAGCACATACAGTACATTACCATGTTAATTGTAGAATCTAGGCAATGGGTATTATGGATGTTCATTATATAATCCTTCCAACTTTTCTGAACTAAAAATATTTTATAATAAAATTTTTGGAGAGAGGTTCAATGAGATTAGGAACCATGCATATATTATATAATCAAGCTAGATAGTACATATCTGCCCAATTACAGATTTGGAGCATAATTTGAGCTCCAGGAATCACTCAACAACCAGTGAGGTTAAATTCCTGGGAAGTGTCATGGTTGGCAAAGCTGGAGACAAAGAAGTCATAAAAAACAGAGAATGAAGGATAACACTATTTTATTTTTCATTGTTTATTCTAATACAGTTGTCCCAATTTCTTTTTTTCCCTTTTGCCCACCTTCGCCCAGCCCACCCCTCTCTCCCATAGTCAATTCTCTCTCCATTGTCCATGTTCAGGGGTCATTCATAAATGTCGACTACTCCCTTCCCCCTCCTTCCACCATCGCCCCCCTTCCTACAGCTATCAGTCTGTTCCATGTTTCCATGTCTCTGTTTCTACTTGTCTCATTAGTTTATTTTGTTCATTAGATTCCAGTTATAAGTGGCATAATATGGTATTTGTCTTTTACTGACTGGTTTACTTCACTTAGCATAAGTGTCTCCAGTTCTATCCATGCTGTCGCAAAAGGTAGGATTTCTTTCTTTCTGCTGTGTAGTATTCAATTGTGTAAATGTGTCACAGGTTTTTAAAGATTTTATTTCTTTATTTTTACAGAGAGGAGAGAGGAAGGAGAAAGAGAGGGAGAGAAACATCAATGTGTGGTTGCCTCTCACGCACTGCGTCCTGGGGACCTGGCTTGCAATACAGGCATGTGCTCTGACTGAGAATGGAACCAGCAATCCTTTGGTTTGCAGGCCCTCAATCCACTGAGCTACACCAGCCAGGGCATACCACAGTTTCTTAATCCACTCATCTGATAGGCAATTGGGCTATTTCTAACACTCAGCTATTTTTGTAAACAGCATTGCTATAAACTTGGGGTATGTAAGTTCTTTTGAATTGGTGTTTCAGGATTCTTAGGCTATAGTCCCAACAGTGGAATTGATGCGTCACAAGGCAGTTCCATTTTTAATTTTTTGAGGAAATTCCATACTGTTTTCTACAGTGGCTGCACCAATCTGCATTCCCACCAACGGTGCACTAGGGTTCCCTTTTCTCCACATCTTCACCAGCACTTGTTGTTTAATGATTTATTAATGATAGCCATGCCGACAGATATGAGGTGGTAGCTCTTTCTGGTTTTAATTTGAATCTCTCTGATGGCTAGTGATGGTGAGCATCTTTTCATATGCCCGTGGGCCCTCTCTGTATGTCCTCCTTGGAGAATTGTCTATTCAGGTCCTTTGCCCATTTTTTAATTGGATTTTTTGTCTTCCTGGTGTGGAGTCGTATGGGTTCTTTATATATTTTTGAGATTAAACACTTGTCCGATGTATCATTGGCAAATATGGTCTCCCATATGGTTGGTTCCCTTTTCATTTTGATGATGATTTCTTTAAATGGACAGAAACTTTTTAATTTGATGCAGTCCCATTTGTTTATTTTTTCCTTTATTTCCCTTGTCCAGGAGATATATCAGCAAAAATATTGCCATGTAGGATGTCTGAAATTTTACTGCCTATGTTTTTCACTAGAACTTTTACAGTATCACAATGTATATTTAAGTCCTTTATCTATTTTAAGTTTATCCTTCTGTATGGTGTAAGTTGGTGGTCTAGTTTCATTTTTTTTTTTTGCATTTCCAGTCCAATTATCCCAACACCATTTATTGAAGAGGGATGTTTATTGAAGATGGGATATTTATTGAAGAGGAAGTTGGGATGTTATCCCAACACCCATTGTATGCTCATGCCCCCTTTGTCAAATATTAATTGACCATAAAGGCATGGATTTATTTCTGGGCTCTCTATTCTGTTCCATTTTTTCTATGTGTCTGTTTTTATGCCAATATCAGACTGTTTTGATTACAGTGGCTTTGTAGTATAGTTTGACATCAGGTGTTGTGCTCCCTCCAACTTTATTCCTCTTTCTCAGGATCACTGAGGCTATTCAGGGTCTTTTTTGGTTCCCGAATAAATTTTTGTAATATTTATTCTAGATCTGTGCAATATGTTATTGGTATTTTAATAGGAATTACACTGAATCTATAGATTGCTTTGGGTAGTATGCACATTTTAATGATCTTAATTCTCCTAATCTGTGAACACGGTATATGCTCCCATTTATTTGTATCTTCCACAATTTCTTTCTTCAGTGTTCTATAGCTTTCCAAGTACAGGTCTTTTACTTCCTTGGTTAAATTTATTCCTAGGTCCTTTATTTTCTTGTTGCTATAGTAAGTAAATGGGTTTTTTCTCAGTTTCTCTTTCTGATACTTCATTGTTGGTATATAAGAATGCCATCAATTTCTGAATATTAAATAATAAGTGAATAATACATATGACCACTCTGTAACAACAGTTCTAGAAGGCATGTATCTCCAAGTAAGCCAGAGATGCCAAGAGACCCTGCTCTAGTAAGATGATCCCTCCAGGTAATCCTCTCAGGAAAGCAAACTCTCTAAAGCTTCCTTTTTAAAAAGTTTTGAAACAGAGCTTTCTTGTTTGGCTCTCAATGGCTTTCACATTTGCTTTCATTTGTGGAAATGAAAAGGTTTCATTTCCACAGGTCTTAGCAAAATGCTTACGTCACTCCCTAGTCAGTTCACCAATTATCATGGTGCTCGAGAGCATGTTTTTCTGGGCCAGATCTGACATAGTGGACCTGGGGGAGGGGAGGTGTGAACAGATTGGCCCATAGGTCAACCACCTTACCTTTGGGAGGAGGAGAGTAACCACCTTGCTGCACTCTTCCTTTGAAGGGGATTGATCTATCTGCCTACCTAGACTGCAAAATGTTAACAATGGGTATGTAAATATAAAACCACATTAACATGAAACCATGATTAGCAAAACTAGAGTGGAAAAGGATTACTATATTTTAAAGTATCACAGAGGTTTTTATTATCTTAGTTGCTTTCATGGCATATGTCATCATCTGTGATTTATTTGATGCCACATCCCCAGTCTGAAACAGAACTCTCAATTATTATAATAGTTTCCATGGAAACATATCATCTATTCGCTCTCATTCCCTCCCGCCAGTGACCCATTCTCCCACCTCTCCATCCACCCCCCAACCACAACCTTCTCCATGAGGCCTTCCTCAATCAAAAACTCTCCAACCCACCTTGTTAACTTTTGAGGTAACAAGGCCAAGAATAGAAATGCACATTTATACTTGTTAAATTAGTGTACAGACATTGAAAAGATGCAAATTAAATGAACAAAAGTGTTAATGTATGAGGGCAGTAGCAGTGAGGGGGCATGAAAAGAGTGAACCTGGGTGGGAGCAAGACTCCTCAATATTTACCCTTTAAATATAATTTTAATTATGAATCATGAATATATTGCTTAATTAAAAAGTATGATTTTTTAAAACTTACCAATAGCCTCAGCTTATTACAACCTCTTCATTTAGGCTACTTCCTTCCTTGTCATCATGGAAACCACCCATCTTTGGGGTCTAAATGCCTCTGTGTTCTTCTTAGCATTTTAAATCCCTTGACCTCATCAATTTGTTTTTCATAGCCAGGCCTCCAGACTCCTTCTTTCCCAACTAGGTTACAACCCTCTTCCTGCTTTGACTTCCTTCCAATCCAGTCTAGATGCTATTTGCATTCTTCTATTCATTCCACTTTTACTGAGAACCTGCTAGAAGCAGGCTCCATTGGATCAGCACTGGGCATCCCTCATCCGAGAATCCTTACCTCCCTTATTAATCTTATTACTGTAATCTCCTGGTTCACTGATTCTCTAAGCTCTGCCCTTAGCTCAATCCACCCTCTACAACTCCACTTCCACATACAGGCTGTTCAAAGCTGCGGGCAAAAAGCATGCAGAGGTGAGGACCATTACTATTGTCAACTGCTTATTTAGTACTCGGGGCCGCTCAGCAACCTTACTGCGCATTCCTGCTCTCAACTCCCATTTCATGGGAGGCTCTTCCAGCCATGGCCCAGATCCCTGACTCTATGCAGCAGATGACCTGTGACTGAGAAAAATCTGTGCATTCAGCCTAGGCCCTGAATTAACTCAATCCATAGGCACTGGAAGTACAGTAATAACATGACAGAGAAGGTCCCTGCTCTTGTGGCAGTCAGACCTTAGGAAGAGAAAAAAAAGACACACCAATAAACAAACAAGGAAAGTATCTGGTGATGGCATGCTGCAAGAGTTGAATATAATGAAGAATGAGTGAATGACTCTCTGAGAAGCTGGTCTGGGAAGGATTCTCAAAAGAGGTGACATCTCAATTCAGATGGGAATTACAAGGAGCCAGCCATGCATCACAAATGCTCTAAAGCAGGAAGAAGCTTTGTATGTTTCAAAATCCCAAGCAGCCTTATTGTGGCCCAAGCACACTGGGTAACAGGAGAAGAAAAAAAGTCATCAAGCAGAAATTATATCAAGGGTCATCATAAAGAGCGATGTCAGCTAAGGACATAGTATAGAGTTTACTCTAATTGTGACCAGACATCATCGGAGTGTTTTAAGTAGAGGCGTGTCTTGACCTAACGCAGTATTTTTAAAACATGATTATGGCTGCTAAGTGAAAGGTATATTAACTATAGGTCACAAATGTGGAAGCAGGGAAACCATGTAGGAGCTTCTGCAGCATCCAGATGGTATATATGGTTTAGGTTAGGGTCTCATTAGAGAAGATGGAGAGAGTATGTCAGTTCATAACATGCTTTGAAGAAGCAGGTGTCAGGATTCACCAATTGATTGTACATGCTGGGGTATGTACTGTCTGAGAAGAACTTAAGGATAACTCTCAGATTTCTACCTAAGCTACAGAAGTGGGAAAGAAATTTATATTTTTACACACCTGAGTTCATGATATGAGATATATACTAGACATTTGTGGCACAGAAAGGGATTAAAAGTCTCAAAACAACACTAAACAAGTCAGGAATACTCACAACACCATCTCAATTTCAGTAAAACAGCATCTCCCAGTATCTATAAAAGCATCCAGAATGGTTCTATGAGTCCCAGGGCTGTCCTTCAACTGTGCTACTATGTGAAAGGAACTGTTTCCATTCTTGGCTGTAAGAGTGTTTTTTTCCAAAAGGCAAATCTGATTGTGTCATTTCTCTGCTTAAAAACCTCCAGTGCCTCCCCATTGCACTGTGAATGAAATCCAAACTCCCCATCAGAGCTCATAGGCTGTGCGTGATCAGGTCCTGCCCATCTGTGCAATCTCACATCCTACTACCTCCCTTACTCATGACATTTTGGCCCCACACCTTCTGATGGTGCCTAGAATGTGTCAAGCCCTCTCCACCCCAGCACCTTTGCACGTGTTCTCTCCTAGCTCTTTGAATGCACGGCTGGTTCATTCTCATCCTCAAGTCTCAGTTTGTATGTCACCTCCTTAGGTAATCGGAGCAGGTCCTCTCTTGATTTGTCTGTGGCACAGCACTCTACTCATTTCCTTCAGTGTCCACTACATACTGTAGTGTAGACCTGTTTACTTTTTACTCTCTCCCTCACTAGAATGCAAACCCCACTTGAGCAGCAAATGTGTTTGCCTTGTTAGTCATTTCTTCTGGAGCAGGTATCGCCACCCAGCCACACTATACCTTGCCAAAGCTGCCTTTCCCAAGCACCATCAGGAAGTTAAAATCACTCAGCTTCATCCGGTCCCTGTTCCCATTGTTGTCAAATTTGGCTACGGTGTTGGTCGTCTTTTCTTCCGGAGCCTTGGTTCCCTGGCCGATCTTGGCTCTCTGGAGTGGGAAGCACATAGACACATCATTAAGGTTTGAGGATGCCTTTGTGGGAAAACACATGTAGACACTGCACACTGTGGTTCCTGTCACTCATGCCCCATCTCCATCCCTGTGAAAAGCATGGTCCACATCTGTCCTGCAAGGCCTAAACCTGGAGACCATCCTTGGCACCTCTAATTCTCTTGTAGCCCTCAGGTGCACACTAGGAACAGTCACTTTTTCCTCCTAGCTGCCTCCAGAATTCATTTTCTTTCTGTCTCTACCAACATCACCCACCATTACCTCTCACCTGGACAGTCTACCTCAGTTCCCTCCACACTGGGGTTCCCATGCAGCCAGAGCGAGCTTCCACTTCCTCACACCCAACCAAGTCACCACCTGCTTAAAATGCTTCAGTAGTGACCCATTCCTTTTAGGATAAAGACTTCAGACTTTTGCTGGCCAATATGGGACAGGATGATAGGGCCCTCCCTAGCTCTCCAATCTTATCACTTCTTAGATCCTTCTTCCCTGCAACCCAGCTTCATTCTTTCACCTCCCACCTCAGGGCCTTTGCAAGTGCTCTTGCTGCCATGTGGATAGCTGTTCTTTCACCTTCCTTCTCCAGCTTAGTTACCCCCAGTTTCACTTCCTCAGGGAAGCCCTCCTTGATTCCTTGTGTCTGAACCAGTTGTCCCTACTTGCTCTCTTCATCCATTTCACTTCCCATTTACATTGGATGATAACTGCCTGTTCACTTGTTTCCCTCAGTGCACTGAAAACTCTGAGGGCATGGACTATATCTCATTCTCCACAATTTCCCTAGTATATTTCAACTGATATAGTTTCTGGCTCCATGGGTAAATGAATGGGCAAGCGAGGCCCATGTGTGTCCTCAGTGCACTGGGGGACGGACCTGCTTATGGGAGCAGCAGAACAGTGACTCAGATGGCAGCAAATGCTCCCAAACAAGGAGAGAATGGGAGACCAGCAGTCACCAGAACCTTGTTACTGATTTACTTCTACGAGTGAGAAACTTGTGGCATTAAAAGCTCAGTTTACAATCCCGACTCTGGGGTTATGATCCTGAGTTCACAATGCTCCTTCACCCAATATCCCAGACCTTTCTGTCTCTCTCAGAGAAACAGCCAAAGGCCACAGATAACCTGGCCCTCCTGCATTCTCTGATTTCAGCCCCTTCTCCTTGCTGCCACCACACTGGCCTCACTGCTGTTCTCCAAAAGCACCAACCACACTCTTGCCCCAGGACCTTTGCACTTGCTGTCTTCTGTGCCTGGAGTTCTTCCCAGAGAACTCCCTCACCAGAAAAGAGCCTTTCACCAAGTGCCCAACATGAAATAGCTCTCAGCAATCTCTCTCCCTTTATTTACTTTATTTTCTCCATCTCTTGTCACCACCTTATAAACCAGATATTTACTTGTTTCTTAATTTATAGTCTTTCTCCTCACACTAGAAGACAAACTCCATAAGAGTTGCCCAGTGCAGAGAGGCACTTACTTGCATTTGGTGAATGAACCTTTCTAAATTTCAGTCACCTTTTCAGGAAATGAGTTAATGACATGAGATAATACATTACAAAGTTCTCAGTACCATGCCTCTCACTTAGTAGATGCTCAGTGAATGGCAGGTATTATTATTGTTGTATTGTTCACTTTTATTTTGAAGATAAAGAGGCAACAAAAAACTTTCCAGGGTTTTCAATATCATGGAACATTCACTCATTCAAGAAGTACTTATTGAGTGCCTGCTACATGCCAGGTATTGCCCTATATTAGGAGGATCCATCAGGGAGGAAAGCAGATAGCCATGCTCAAAGAATTTACATTCCAGCAGGAACTGGGTCTTCTAGCCTGTGTCCAAAACATATTTTGGAGTTACTCAGGAAAAGAATTTGGAGTCACAGCAGAAACAGTCTTTAGAGACCAAAGAACAAGACAGATTCAAAGAACTAAAACGCTGTTCCATCTGGCTGGAGCATAGAGTGCAAGGCAGACACAGCCTGGGATGCAGCCAGAAGGCCAGGAGGACCTTGCAAGCCCCAACAGGAAGATTCAGCTGATTCTGAGCACACGAGGTTTTCACAAGGCTGTGGTGTGACTCTATCACATGCAGGAGAGCGCTCTGGGCTTAGCGAAGAAAGCCACTTAGAGGAGATGAGTTTGGAAACCATTATGAAGTGACTGCAGTCATCAAGGTGGAAGTGGCAGGGCCTGAACTTGGTGTTTACAGTGTGGATGGAATGACGCAGGCCCATCTGGGAGACAGTCTGGATGTGGACTGGGTGAGGGAGGTCAGGAGTGAAAGACAACTCTGCTGTTTGGAGCATCTGGGAGGACAGTGGTGCTTTCCACTGAGATGAAAGGTGGAGGAGGGGCAAGTGTGGGCCAAAAGGTGAGAAGAAGTGACTAGTCTGATTTCAGAGTCATTGAGAGTCCCCCTTCCCTATATATAGTGGCTTAAAACTGCAAGGTTTATGTCTCCCCATTGGTGAGGTTCCATTTGCCATGATGACGAAGCATTCACCATTGTTTTCTTTTTGTAACTAATGTTGAAAGGTTGAGGTGGATACAGGGAAATGAAATCTTAGGTGTACAGCTCTGTGAATTTTGACAACTGTATACACACAAGTAACCCAAACCCCAATCAAGATATAAATCATTTCCACCACCCTCAGGAGGTTCCCTCGGGCCCCTTCCCAGTCCATCCTCCTCCCACACAGGGAATCTCTGCTCTGACTTTGATCCTCAAACATTGGTTTTGTTTGTTCTTGAACTACACCTAAATGGAGTGATAGAATGTGACACAATAAGAAATATATATTTGGTTTCTGTCCCTGGTGTTGCTGACACAGTACTCCTGAAACCCCTGGAATTTCCTCAGTGACAGGGGTGCTGGGAACATCTTTTATTCTACTATTTGGCCTGTGCTCTCAGTTCCTAGCATGGAGCTTCTAAATCCCTTGGAATTTCCTGGGTAACAGCAGCATCTTTTTTCTAAAAGGGGACTCTTGGTGGGCTCCAGAATGTCTCCTGGATGGAGGCTGGTCCCAGGAGGACCAGACCATGACTGGAAACTTGGAGCTTTCAGCCCCTATCTTCTGGAACTGGAGATTAAGTAAATAATCAATCATGCTGACATGATGAAGTCTCATAAAATTCCATAAACAATGTGGTTTGCAGAGCTTCTGGGCTGGTGGACACATCCACAAGCAGGGAGGGTAGTGCATCCCAACTCCACAGGAACAGAAGCATTTGCACTTGCGACCCCTCTGGACCTTGCCCTGTATAGCTGTTCATCTGTATCCTTATCACATGATAAACCAGTATAACAACAGTGTTTCCTTTAGTCCTGTGAGCAAATTACTAAACCTGAAGGGGGGGGGCCTGGGAAGCCCTGATTAGTAGCCAAGCCAGACAGAGTACAGGTAACCTGGAGTTCCACTATTTCTGATTGAAGTCTCAAGTGGGGGCAGTCTTGTGGGATTGAGCCCTTAACCTGTGGGGTCTGCGCTAACTCCAGGTAGTGAGTGACAGAATTGAATTAAACTGTAGGACACCTGGCTGGTATTTGCAGAGAACCGGAGGATTGCATGGTATGAAAAACCCACAACTTTAGTGAAGTATCAGAGGAGGCAGTCTTGCATTTGGCTTCTTTTGTGTGTGGTAACATTGTTGAAATGTACCCCTCTTGGTGCATGAATCAGTGGTTTGTTCCTTGTATTGCTGTGTCATGTTCATTGTTTGTGTTAATCCCCTTTTGGACTACTAACAAAGTTGCCATGAACATACTTGGTTGAGTTATTTTATAGTAAGATATGTTGGGGTTTAAGTGTCTCTGTGACAACCCAGTGTGCATACCCAGTAAGAAGTTGTCTATGTGGACTGGAGGTTAAGAAACAATACATGAACCAGAGACAGGGATTTGGGGATTACTGGCATGGAGGGGGCAGTTGTAACCACGGGATCATCAGGGGGAATGAAAATAAGAGAAGAGCCTAAAGCAGAAGTTGCATTACCTTTTTTGAGCCATGTCCCCCTGTCATCCCAAAGTCTTACTTTCCAGCCCCCAGAATTTTGCTGTCCAAGCTGTCTTGACCCAAACACATTCTTCCCTTCCTACCCTGCCATCTCCTTGATTTATTACTACATCCTCAACCTTCTCTGAATCCTGATTCAGGGCTCATCCAATTCACACACTACATTCTTCAACCTGTGAAGATTCCAGTCCTGACTGTCCCTGGTTCCCAGGCCCCATTCCAGCCCTGAGGTTTGCATGCCCACCACCTGTAGGTCCCAGAACACCCTGCAAGTGAAACATGACTACAAAGCAAAATCTTCCCCATTTCTCCACTTGACTTTGCTTGAAGGAAATTTTTTTTCTGTCCTTCAAGGAGCAGTGTGTGGCCAATAGTTCTATCCCTTAGTCTTGCAAGTGACCTTCTTTGCTCTGAATTTGAGGCCAATAGTCCTCTGTCCATACTTCATCCCAAATTGCTTTTGTGTCTTTTCTCGTAGATATGTGTTGGAATCTTAGCTCCTAGTATGATGGTATTTGGAGGTGGGAGGCGGGACTCCCATTCATGAGGGTGGAGCCCCCTCTGTTTACCTGAGTCCCCACCATGCCCTGCTGTCTTACACTAAGTTTTTCCTCCTTCTTACTATCTGTCTGAAAAAATTTGAGTTTGTGACTCCTATATAGTGAGCCTTTGGAGGACAAGAACTCTGTCCTATGTCCCTCTGAAAGTCCCATAATTCCCAGAGTGAACCCTAAGGGGGCGGGGAGAAAGACACCAACTAAAAAGGACTCCTGGGGGCTAACTGGGCTCCAAAAAAAAAAAAGCAGAAACCTAGTGGCCATTTCTGCACAGGGGCTTTTCACATAAACTGCACTTTGCAAAGGAACCTCTGCAATAATCTGCCTGCCTCCACAATAGAACTGCCTGCTTGCACTATGTTCCTGCCATCTGAGCCAGCCCTCATAAAGGAGGCCATTCCCTATCCAATCAGAGCTATGCAGCTCTAACAAATCATAGCAGATCTTTCTGACCAATCAGTACGGTGCCTTTGGAGCAATCCAACTATGAGGATTTGAAGTCTTAATTTGCATGAGATGAACCAATCAGGGACCAGGGGTAGGGATTTCTGTATATAAGCTGGCTCCCCTTTGGCTCAGAGAAGAGACCTTCTACCAAAGACTAAAGACTGTATTTCCCAGGCTAGAGCTGAAACACCGAAGATGTCTCACCAGAGCAGAGCACACCAGTACAGAGCAGACCACTGTGGAGCAAAGCAGACTGCATCACCGTTGAGCTATGTGCACCAAATAAAGTCTTCTTCTTCACTGTACCCCAAATTGGATATTCCTGTTGGCAATGAATTGGTGCCAACAACCATTAGCCTCAACAACCACTGACCTCATGCCTAGCAGGTTCTCCATCAAATCAAACATTTTAAAATTGAGGCCCAAATTAAAACTATCCTCTGTCTTCCTGGGTTGGATATGTCTTAAGAAACAGGAACACACTAATGGTTACCTTTTCCTGTCTGTGATTTAGAGGCCTAGAACCCAGTGTTCAAAGAGAAAACAAATAGACTGCACTTCTGAGCAGAGCGCTCTGCCTGTTTCCAGACTCTGCTGGGTAGAGTGAAGGCACCTCAGCAGCCAGCCTCCAGGGCTTCATTTCAGATGACTAATGCCTGCCCTGGCTTAAGCTACACTCCTCTGCCATCCCCACCCCTTCAAGGAGCTCCCACAGCCTTCCCCACCCCTGCCAGTACCCAGCCACAGGGTCTAGGAGTCCCTGACCCACAAGCAGCCCTTCCCAAGCCCAGGAGCATGTCCTGAGCCTTATTTATTTCAAGGGGGAGCTGAAAATGACAACGACAACCTGACATTTGAATGGTATGACATGCCGGATGCTGTTCTAAGTGCATTATCTCATTCAATCCTTACACAACCTTATGAGGTAAGAAGCGCTGAGTTCCCCATTTTACAGAAAGAGAATTAAAGGTTCAGATACTGAATAACTTGTCTATGGCACTCAGCAAGGAGGGGGCAGAGTTGGGATTCGAAGCCAAGCAGATTGGGTCTGAAACCACTGGTACAGAATAGGCTACACTGCACAGATGCAGGCCCAGGTGTCCTACCAAGACCCTGTGGGACACTCCTCTCTACACCTGGGCTGCTTGTCTAGGACACCTGTGATCCTGCCTGTGGGCTCATGTCCTGGTTGCATGAGAAGCAGAGCCCATGAGCAGGGCAACTTGGAAGTGCTGGCAAGTTAATTCCCCTGGAAGCAGCGCTTAGCCACAAGTGAAGGGAGCAGGTAGATACTTCAGCTTCCTGTCCCTAGACTGGGAAACCCTATAGCACTCAACTCCCAGCTGGATGAAACCCCAGTTACCCACAGTGGTAACTTACTTGACAACACATGCTCTTCTGGCTCCCTTCCTTTCCCTGTACCACCTCCCCACTACTCTGTGGTGCCTCCGGGGATCTCCTCCAAAGAAACCACTTGCACTTGAATCCTTATAGTCTACTGCTGGGGACACTCAAAGCAGGACAATGACCAGCTGCGGGATGTAAGAAAGTGGCTTAACCTATCTGGGCCTCAGTTTCTTCATTGGTAAAAGAAAAATTGTGATGTTAATAGCATTTACCATTCAGAGCTGTCATAAGGATTGAATTGAATGAATTAATATGTCTAAAGAGCACATAGACAGAATTTTATTAAATTTAAAAATTCTAAGAAAATTTTAAGAAAAATGTCAGAAAACCCATTCTGAACCATCTAAAATGGTGCCTTCCTTTCCCTGGCCCATCAGTAAGCCCACAGTCAGAAAAAAAAACAACAGAGTCCATACTGAACTTCCGAAACAAATCATGCATAATAATTGCACCCCGCTCACCCTACTGTGAAATTCTCTTACCCCAATCCCAGCAGCTCAATTTTACCATCACTTAGAATTTCTCTACATAAGAGACTTCAAAGTAATTTCTGAGTCATTCTGGGTGCTAATTGGTTATTGCACAGAGATTACATTTCTCATGTTCAAGGTCAAGTGAAACTCCACTATATGTCCAAGAACAATTTCACTTTGTTGGAAACTTTTTTTAAGCAACAACTATGGTATGGAGCAATTATAATCCAGGTATTAACAAGTGTCTGTAGGCTCTTGCTAGAAGTGAAGGGGGCACATTTTATTGCATGCAAACAAAATAGTCCTTCACTTCAAGTCAGTAACTGGCCCAGATAAATGCTCTATTCATGTAGGAAATATGTTCCTTGGTGTCCTGAAATGCCACTCCAGCTGCCCTAGGACAGAAGAAATCATTTTGCACAATTGAGACTTCATTCTGTACAAGAAAATACTGGCCTTTTTTTTTCACCCATAGTAATACATTTTAACACAGCAGTGAATGGATACATCATCAGGAAGGTGAGGGAAAGAGATGTAAAAATGTTTTCTGGAAGGACTTGTTTTTATCAAACAGTATCCAGTTCTCAGTTCTACTGGGTGGGAAGTCCTTCTATCAACTCTTTGGGTCTTGAGCCGGGTATATAGTAATGACCCTCAGCCACCAAGTTCAGTGGAGAATGACTCACACATAGGCTCAAGGCCAGCAAGCTCATTCCACTCATTTCCAGAAAGGGATATCCCACTTGGTCTGAACCATTGCCACAGTCCAGGTTTTGTGGAGGGCACAGGCTCAAGACAAGGGTCAATACTCAAGTGCCATTCCTGTCAAGTTCAGGGGGAAACTAACATGTCTCTTGAAATAAATGGCAAAATCCTTGCCAGGGCTAACACAGCCCTTCTACATGGACCCCCTCCTCCCTCCCCAGCCTTACTTCAACTCACCTTTGGCTCTCCCTCCACTGCCCTTCTGTCAGCCTCACATAGCTGCTATATCTCCCCACCACAGGGCATTTGCACATGCTGTCTTCTCTGAATGGAGTGCTTTCTGCCCCCTGACTAGGTTAACTTCCACTGTTGTTTTTTCAATAACATCATCCCTGTGCTCTCAAAGTTACACTTACCTCTTATGTTCTCAAAGTACCATGGACTTCTCTTCCACAGAACTTTACCTGGTCATATTTTTTTATATTTGTTTGTGTAATTATTTGATGAATGACAATGATGGTAATCTATTTTGTTTTTAGGTGTTGTATACATTTTTTCAGAGTCAGTATGCCATCACTGCTTATCTAGAATTGGTAATTTTCCCATCAGACTCAGTACATCGAGTTTACATGAACAAAATGTTTTCCCTTATGAAACAACTTTAAAATCACTCAGTACACAAATAATGAAAGAACTAAAACCCATCTCCACAAAACACTTGCTTTGTAAAAGTAGGATGTGTCCTACATACCAGTTAACTCTCAAAAAGATGGAAATAGGGTTTATTTGGCCCCACAGAAGGGAAGCAGTTTATCTGAGGCAAAAGCAGAGCCAGCACTAGAGCCAAAGGTCAGGGCTATTATTCTTCGAAAGATACACTCATGGTTATTTCATGAAGTCATCAGCACTGTGAATTCCATTTTTCAACAGTATGGCACCATTCTGCCAACATATCCAAATCTAAATTCTATCCTGCAGCAAAGCTAGTTGACTCGGTCTCCAAAATACATCACTATTCTGTCCACTTCTATTTACCATCACTACCATCCCAGTCCAAGCCACCACCAAAATGACCTGGGCACAGTGAGCACTTTCAAGAAAAGGTCCAAATCTGAATGAAGACAGGGAGGTGGGAATGCCTTCACAAGGCAGGGAACACTTAACTGAAGTCTCGAAGGGTAAATAGGAGTTTTCTGAGAGACAGAACATTGCAAAGGCACAAAGTCATGAAAGGCCTTGGAATAAACCACACCATATACGGGAAAACAGCACAGAGGCAGACTCAACCAGTTCCCATTGATGCAGAAAGAAAGACATCTCACCTCAAATTTCTGTCGCAGTTCCTCATTGCCCTCGCCTCCTTCCGGTGGCACGGGCACATTAAAATACTCGCCCTCCTCCTGGCTCAGCAGCTTAAACCTAAAGAGAGACAAGGGGCCAGGACAAATTCCATTACTCTACTTGATAGTCTTTTGTTGGAAGGACAAAAGAAAAGCCTAGGAAAAGCTCTATTTTAAATAACATGTGGAAGGTTTTTTGTTTTGGGTGTGTGTATGTGTGTGTAGCCAGTATGCTATATATTTTTATTTTTGTAACTATTCCATGGACATCAGAAAAATGTATATTCTGTGTTCACAGGATGCAGCTCTCTCCCTGACATACACACAACACTACTGTCTTAGTTGTATCACTCAACACTGCACATTTTCACCTGTTTTTTTGCCCATTAAGTATTCTTTTATTCCGAAAGAACTCTATGAAGACCTCTGCTGCCTATGTGTTACTACCACACCCCCCAGCATTGTGACTATATTTTATTTCACGCATACTCCCAGTGTGCTATCCTGGCACTCGGGCATTTGGATGACTGTGAACTTAACCCCACGATGCTGTTTTTCTCTGCAGAAGCCTTCCTGAAGTTCTAGACCTCATGAGACATGGACTCCCTTCATGACAGGTGCATGAGTCCTGGTGTCAAATCATGTCTGGCTCCACCTTTGCCTCCTAGGATGCTATCAGAGAAGTTGGTTAGGCACCCTGAGTCATGATTTTTCTCATCTTTAATTGGAATAAAAGCTTCTTTTTCACAAGATCATTGTGAGGCTGAGATGTAATGATATATGTAAAATGATAAGCACAGTGCCTGGCACTTAGTAAGTATTCCATAAAAGACACCATCATCACTGATATTAATATTATTATAATAAAAATTATGGCTTCAGTTGTTTTCTCACCACTAAGATGTTTCAACCTAGTCAACAAGATGAGAGTGAGGAAGGAAAAAGAACATTCCACAGATATTCAAGTCAATGGGTGGGGGGAATATCCTAAAACTCCTCTCTCCCAAAAGAGCCTTCCTAACCAGAATTTACAATTTTCATCACAATTTTTTTCTCCATTCACAAATCATCCAGGCAGCTTCTAAAAATAGGGAATCAGTGATTCAAAGCAGAGATGACAATCTGAGCCTCCACATTTAATATTCAATTCTGCCCTTCCGAATCCCCACTGGAATTACAAAAAGATATACAAAAATAAGAGAACATTTGTATCTCTGCTAGAAATCAGGAAAGGTGCTTTCCACACAGCATAGACCTCTGGAAATTTCCCCAAATTACAGTCATAGTAAGAGGACATGGAGCAATGTTTGGCAAACTTCATTCACCTTTGTGGATTTTGCTAAATCTGGATATTATGGACTAATACTTTCATTACATTGTCTCTTTTTTAATAATAAATTCACTTTGAAAGGACACTTGATAGCTCTTGTAAAGAAGGCCAACATCTCTTGTTACAAGAAGAAAGTAACTATAAAAATATTAACATATACAACTCAATGCTACCCAAGTCCAAGTTGATGGTGTAACTTACAAAACCTTCCTTGTTAAAACAGTAAGTCAGCAAGCAGGCTGGAATGGGGCTCATCTCTTCCTCCAGTGTGTCCACACCATAAGACACTGTCTTGGTTATCAGATCAACTGTCCTAGTATCACAATGCTTAAATTCAAGTCACCCTTATTTTACTTAAGAATGGCCCTAAAGCACGAGGGTAGTGAAGCTGGCAACTTGGACATGCCATAGAGTTGTAAGGCGCTTCCTTTAAGTGAAAAGGTAAATGTGTAGGAAAAAACAGCATGTACAGGGCTCGGTCCTACCTGGGGTTCTGGGTTTCCACTGGGGGTCTCTCTGTGAACAAGAGGGGCTACTGTAAAAGCACGCTGGAAAGGAAATTACAAATAGAACTGCAGGCCTTGAGTAAGCAACCAAAGCTAGAACACAACTTCAAAACTTGGAGGAAATATTTATTCCCTCAATGCTTGCTCATTATTTTTAAAGAGCAAAGGATGTTAAGAGAGGAAAAACAAATTAGCAAAATATTCAACTGAAATTCAAAGAAAACCACAAAACAAACCTACAAGAAATGAGAAAAAAGAAACAAAACTGATATACAAATCCCGTAGCCAATTCTTTAGAGGAAAAGTACCAAAAACAACAATAAAACAGACAAACCTCTGGAAAACAAGGGGAAAGAAAGGAGACATCATGAATAAAATTAGAAACAAAGAAGAGAATTTGACAACAGACACAGTGCTAGTGGCAAAGCAGCAGATGAGAGGCCTGAGGCAGATGCTCCACATCTGGGAGCTTTCACAGCTGCTTTTGCTGCCTCGGCCACATGGCCTCACATCACAGCACACAGAATAGCTGGGAGGGCTTATCCAGATGGGGAAACTGAGTCTTGAACATGTGACTTACCATGGGTCACACAGTGTTAAAAAAAACTCCTGGGACAAGAATTCTAATTTCTAGAATTTGATACATTTAGAGTTAGGACAGCATTATTTTGGCCCTAAATCTGAAGAGTATTTTTATGTACAAAATCTGAAAAGGGCTTTTATTTTGTGAAAGTTCCCTCCTAACTCTAATTTCATCATCCTCACAACTATCCTAGAAGGTGGATTGCGAGGGAGGGTGTGCTGTAATCCTTGGTAATCCTTGGTGAATGGAATCACATCTGCAGATATGGCCATAGTACGGAGAGGTAATGTGATTCACCAAAGGTCACAAAGCATCTGTCCACGTAGGAGAGCCAAGGTCAAAACCTCCTCATCTGCCCTCCAGGCCTCTGCCATATTATCAGGAGGCAGAATGGGATGTCTGTGTACAGACTCTGACATTGCAAGGACCTAGACCCAAACTCCAGCTCTGTCACTCACTTATGAGCTGTGTGTCCCTCATACATTGCTTGACCACTCTGATCCCAGGAACAATACTCCACTCAAAACTGTTGAGAAAATTAAAAGATGACATAAGTGTGAATGCAGTAATATTTGAGACTTACTCCCGATGTGCCGTCCCCTATCATTAAGCCACTTTGTCCTCCCTGCACTCTGCTGTCTGCTTCAAGGGAGTAGAAAGCCAGGCATTGAGCCAGGAAGAGGGATGTGGCATCTGTGGAGATAGCCCTGCCCCTTGGGGCCTGGAGAACCACGGGCAGGAGAAGGGAGAGGACAGGGTGAAAGCAGAAGGGCTTCGCCTCCCTCCTCATGGGGCCCTGGGCAGAGACATACGTAGAGGCCAGAGTGTCAGCAATAGCAGCTGTAGGTTGGAAAGAGGGAGGACTCTGAGACCATGCTCCTGGCTCTCCATTTGGAAGCCTCAGACACGACAGGTCATGGAAGTGCTGAGTGGGTGGGGCCTGGCAGTGGCCTGGGGGTGGGACAAAGAGGACATGGTGTGAAGGAACCTCGCAACCAGAGGCCATAGGCCAGGGACAGGACTCCAGCCTGAATTCAAAGTGGTGCCACAACTCCAGTTGGGACCAGGCAAGATGGGCCACTGCAGCAGTGAAGGCCAGAAGGCACCACATGCAGTGCCAGTCCCCTTGTCCTTGGCCAACAAGATGTCACAAAACTGTACAAGGTCCATTACAGAATATAAAGAAGCTATGTTTTTTTCCACACATCTGATTAGTGCTGTATCAGTGTGCCTCCCAAAACCTGGAAAGTTATCAGCCTAGTGCCAGCCCTCTAGTAAGAGTCAATAAGTGGTAACTATTGCTATTATAATTATTATTATTACATTCTCTCCTGTATCACTTATATTCTGCAGGAATGGTGCATTCTTCCTCTCAACTTCTTTATGCCTGACTTAAAGAGGAACACAAAATCTTCGAGTGGTGATGGGGGAGCATGCAAAGTTAAATAATCCATATGCTAAAAAAAATTATCCAAAACTTGGGGAAAACACAAAAAGATGATGTGTGACCTTTTAATACCATGCTAGAGCATTTCCTAATTAGTTCTCACCTTCCTTACAGTACTATTACTTATTCACAACCCAGTAGGGCACAGCTGGTCTCCCAACTCTACAAAGCTGGATGATCATGGTTAGAAGACAGAGGAAAGATTTTGTTC
The DNA here is from genome assembly GCA_028533065.1 of Trachops cirrhosus. NCBI lineage: Eukaryota > Metazoa > Chordata > Mammalia > Chiroptera > Phyllostomidae > Trachops > Trachops cirrhosus. Next base: position 81,526,738 of record CM052540.1, on the reverse strand, counting down.
CTCTAGTCCGCCAGATTAGATAACCTCCAAGGCTGTGATCTCTTTGCTCTGTTTAGCAGCTGGTTTTATCTCCAACTTCACACAAATAACACAGTTATTTCAGCATTCCATTGTCTACTAACATACAAACCTTTGGAACCAGCCACTTCTCTTCTTGGTTTCCTCACTTGTGAACTAAGGAAAACTTTGACAAATTCTTATCTTATGAGAATTATATTTTTAACCATTGTTTAATTGTGCTTTAAGACACTTTATTATTATTATTATTAGTAGTAGTAGTAGTAGTAGTACTCTGGGCTTCTGTCCTCTTCACATGTCTGATGATGTCATTGATTAGTTATCTGTGTAATTTCCCCTTCAAGGTTTATCCTCCCCCTCTAGAAGCTCAGCTCCATGACAGCATGTCTGTCTCATACTTGACACATCTCTAGTGGCAAGAATGGAGTAGACACACAGTACATATTTGAGTAAAAGCCCCTGATAAATACAGAGGAGAGATAAAACATTTGGAAGGTGAACAATGTGAGGTCCCAGTGATCTGTTCTTTCTTGCTAAACCAGTTTGATTTTGATTGAGTTTCACTTATAACTGAAAAGGCCCTCAATGAGAGCATTCAGAAATGAGAGAATTTCTCCTAAACAGATCAGAGAGAGCAGCTACTAACCCTCACTCTGTCAAACCAACAGTTCTAGGATGAGCCGTCTATTCTGACTCCTTTACTCAAACAACTGGAAAACAAATGGTTGCCAAGGAGGCTCACCCAGCCTCCTTGGGAGTACAGTTGGGAATACTGGGCAAGGACTTTCTGGCAAAAGCTCCAGAATAAAGGAGAGACAGTGTGCTGACCCTACCAGCCAGCCCCAGCACTTAGCAGCCAGGCTTGGGAGCAGTCCCAATGACAGAGAATCTTCCTAAAGAGAGTCAAAATCTGGCAGTGGCAAATATAAAACCCTGTCCAAGGGGGCATTAACTCTTCAACTGTTCTCATCTGATTGTGTGCTCAGATTTTTCTAGCTTTTCAAGACAGAAGTTCAGTTTTTATGGGAAATCATTTGATTTTTTTAAATATTGGAATTAATTTTTTTTCTTTTCAGTATGATGACCAAATAAAACATATCTGTGAGGCCAATCCAATCTATCAGCCATCACTTTGTGACTCTGCTTCAGTACTGTACTTTTAGGAGGAAAAGGAAGACAGCCTCAATCCCATGTTGGAAGGACCCAGCTGTCTGTATTGCAGCTTCCAAAGGGAAATCTTCCTTACCAGCCATCGACACCAGCTTTCTGCAGTTCAGAAATCCCAAAGGACAGAGATCCCATGAAGTCATTCCGGCTGGTCAAATCCCAATCCCAAATCTCTACAGATAGCCTCCTGTCTTTGTCGGATTCTTTCAGCTGGCTGTGGGGAGGAACAAAGGGAGACATCAGGGGTTACAGTGATTTCTCAATCAGATGAGATGTACAAGAGGACAAGACCCAAAGGTAGGAATTTTTAAAGATTACAAGCTATTGCAAAAAACACATTCTGTTTCCATCCCAGGCGAGCTCCCCAGGGAAGAAGAGCTTTTTCTGTTCGAAAGCCTGTGGCTTAAACAGGCAGAGGGCCCAGGCCAGCTCTGAGAGGGGCAGTTCTAGCTACTTCTGTTGTCTTCCTTACGTCTTAATAGGGCTTGTGGGGTTCTGGAAACCTTGTAGATACTCTCACTATAAGAAATATGGATGTCAATTATGTGACTGTGTGGGTGTTCACACATGCGGGTTAGGTGAGGCTGGGGAAATGGATGAAAGAAAGAGTCTCGCTGGTGCTGGTCTGAGGGAAATTGTATGTTCTGAGGCACATTCTTGGCTTTGGCTGAAATGGGCTCCCAGATTTTCCTTGAGAGAGGGAAGAGGGGATGAGGCTACCCTCAAGAAATCATACTTTTGGCCTGTGGCCTCTCAAGTCAGACTGTCCAAGGCTGACTCTCACTCCACCCTGTATTTGCTGTGGGACTTTGGGCATGTTCTCTAAGGCCCATTGGTAAAATGGGGGTGATGTGACCAATGGAGCTAGATCACTTAATACAGCACTTGTTACACATAGTATATGCTCAATAAACACCAGCTGCTATCACTAACACTTGTTGGCCCAGCTGTATCAAAAAGCGACCCTCAGGTTTTTGGAGCGCCAGCCAGGCAAGACTCTGCATGGAAGCTGGCAGGAGTCTTCCATGTGGAGTCTTGAAATAAGACATCAGGCTGCAGGCCCAGCACTTTCCACAAACTCAGCCTAGAGAAGTGATCACTACACCCTATGGGTTTGCAGAGACCCTGAGCTTCCCACAACTTGTTTCACCTAGCAACACATCATACTATTTTCTATGCCACCCACTCCCCCACACCACAGACATTCTCAACTCTATTTAAAAAAACAGGCTCCAATGTTTATTTGGCTTGCAATACAAAAATGCAGATGGAAGGGGAGGAAAGAAGGAAGGAAAGAGTGGGGGAGGAAAGGAGAGGGAGCGAGGGAGGGAAGGAAACAGAGGCTGGGAGAGGAGCTCCCAGATCTCAGGTGGTCCACCCCACATGCTAGGCTGCAATAATTTCAACTTACAATCTGAATGTCTCGTTCCACTCGGGGTTGAGGGAGCACTTGATTGTTTTGGTCTTCTGTTTGCTCTCACTTTTGGGGTCAGGAATGAGTTTCAGTTTCACATAGGGATCTGATAAGCCATTGGGGTCCATAGGTACAAGGTTTTTAGCATCTCTTACTGAAAAAAGAAAAAGCAGTTTCAGCATCAATAGTGTCCCAAATGTTTCAGCACCAACCAGCAATGGCTAAAGAGCCTATAGAAGGGTTCTTGAAGGCATCACACTTACTTAATGAGAATTTTAATTTATTAACATCAATAGCTAAAAAGCATCTAAAGTGAGAAAAACTGTTAAGATATGGCTTAAAATTGATTTAAATTGGTTTAAAATTTATTTCTGACTTTCTTAATGGTCTTCCTACTCCTCCCCCAAGATGAACTTCAAGTCCTCTAAGCTCATTTTCCACAAAGGCTACAAGGAACATTAACTTCTTTCATTTAGCATATTGTTTTAAAGGTTCATCCACATTGTAGCATGTGTAGTGCTTCCCTGAATAACATTCCATTATATGGATATAACAAATTTTGTTTACCCATTCATCAGCTGATTAACATTAGAGTTGTTTCCTCTTTTTGGCTATTGCGAATAATACTTCTATGAACATTTGTGTAGCCTGACACAAAAGGTCACATATTATATAATTCCACTGATATGAAACATACAGAACAGGTAAATCTCATAAATAGAAAGCAGACTAGCAGTTGCCAGAGGCTGGGGACAGGGAGAGGATGGAGAGTGACTATTTAATAGGTATGTGGTTTCCTTTACAGGTGACAAAAATTTCTCAGATCTAGACAGAGAGGATGTTGTGTGCACAACACTGAGAATGTACTAAATGCTATGAACTATAAATTCTTATAAGTGGTTAATTTTATATGATGTGAACTTTACTTCAATTCAAAAAGAAAAAGTGAAGAGAAAAAAGAGTCCACTAAACCAAGGTATACCCGTCATCCAGGTAGCACTCACACCAAGTATCCAAACAGCCCATAGAGAGAAAGAAGGCTGGAAAAATATTGGTTCCGCCTTCAGTCAAGAACACTGTTTAAAAGAAGCTATAAGACCAGCTTAGAGAAGGAAACAAAGCAGAGGCTCAGCAGTGTAGATGCTGGCCATATTAAGGTGGAATAAGACATCAGGCTGGAGAAACAGGAAGAAGTTAATTAAGAATTGATTCAAAAACCCGTAACATAAGTAGCCAGGGGAAGGAGATGAGAAAACAGAAGTTGTACAGATATTAAGGATACTGTGCCAACCATCACACTTATGATAGAAAAATCCAAAGTATATAGCATTAGCAGATTGAATCAAACTATCTGCCGGAAGACTAATATATAAGACACCTAGCAAGAATTCAAAGGTGGTTCAACCTTAGTATGTCTACTATTAAAATATATTTATAGGTCAAAGGGGAAAACCTCAAGATCACTGCAATTAGTTAGAAATAGCTAATTTCATTCACAGGATAAAGGCTATCTGAAATACCACCACAGTTAATGATAAATGTAATCTTATTAAACTCAGGAATAAGACAGATATCCATGACCACTGCCATTATGGGACATCATTTCTAACTTCCATAAGTGTAATAAAACAATAGAAACAGAATATTGCATAGTAGGGAGTAGAGCACCCCCTTACTTCCTGCATCCTTTGCTTCTACCTTATTCGTCACCTCCTACCTGGAGCTTATTATCCCCAAAATGACATCACTTTCTCAATTCAATTTTATGTACTCCAAGATCTTATACCACTTCCTATTTTCCCAGTTAATTAAATCTAGTACCCCACAGCAATGTCTTTTGCCACAAATCAGTCTACTGATCCCCATAAATTTCCTCTATCTCCCATTCCTTCTTGCCTCTACTCCATTCAGCCCAGATTAGATTTTATGGTGCATTATAATCACTCCCTTGAAAACACCCTCAACTCCCTTGTTCATCTTTCTTTCCATTTTATTTATCTGACAAAACCCTAACCCTAGTTAAAGTCAAATATCTTCCCTTTTATTTTCCTACACTTAAACAGCTGACCATGGCTGGAGAGGAAAAAAAAAAAAACCACCTGACTTGCTTATGATCATATTGCTAGTAAGGGGTTGGGACTAAATAAATGAGGTGAGAAAGGGCTGGGTGACTGTCAAATGAGTGACAAAGGACCTGAGGATAGACGCTGTAAGTTACTCTGCACTGACATTTCTCTGCACTCTAGAATAATGTCACTTTCTTCCATTTATCCACAGGTAGAATTCATGATCCATTTCCACTTGCAGGTTGCAGCTCATTCTTGTACCAGAAGCAAGCATGTTTCCTTTGATTCAGTTAAGTTCAATAAGCAGAGGTCTCTACTATGGGTTAGACGTTTTGATAGGCACTAGGCACACAGATGACAACATAAGATGTTGATCCTGTCCCCAAGGAAGATATAAAACCAATTTAGTCAAAGTGTAGTTGATTTCTAATGACACAGTAGCCAGACTGTACAGTGCTGTGGATGCAGGGATACAAGATGCTGGAGTCTGCATTTTGTCTATCATTACTTCATATTTTTGCACCTCAGTTTCTTGAATGATAAAATGGAGATAATGTACAACTCACTGATTGGATTGTTATAAGAATACAATCAGATAAAGAATATATATGTTTGGCACAGAACCTGAGACCTAGGGAATAGTCAATAAATGCAATATTATTACTCACTGCCCTCTTTTACTACATTTGTCGATTTGTATTATGAAGATTTAACCATTTCCAAATGGATTGATATCAAATGGAACCTCTTGTGATCTCTCTTCTTGAGAATAATGCATCTGACCTTTGCATTTGAACCCTTCCAGGAATGCCTTTCAAACCCTAGCATGCAGTAGAGACACCCACAGGGCTGTGAGATAGACTCCCAGATAGAATCTAGGACCCACTGCTACCAAGATTTTGGTTCAGTAAGTCAGTGTGAGACCTGTTTATCTGCTTTTCTAACAAGTTCCCAGGTGATGCTCATAGAGCAGGTTTTAAGTAAAGCTTTTCTACATGATATAATTTCTTAGGATGTCCATGCATTTTCCCCCCAAAACCACATTTTTCAACCAGTGTGCTGGGGCAGGCACACTGGTGTGCTGCACATTTTTAAAACATGGACCTGAGTGGTGTGGCTCAGTGGGTTGGTCATCATTCCTCAAACCAAGAGGTCACCAGTTCAATTCCCAGTCAGGGCACGTGCCTGGATTGAGGGCCAGGTCCAGCTGAGGGGAGAACAAGAATCAACCAATAGATGTTTCTCTCTCACATCAATGTTTCTCTCCTACATCAATGTTTCTCTCCTTTTTCTCCCTCCCTTCCCCTCCCTCTAAAAATAAATAAATAAAGTCTTTTAAAAAAGGAATTTTTAAAACATGCAAGGGACAGTGACCTCTTTTTCCTTTAGATTGTCATATAAAAAATGACAACAGCCAACACAACAATAGCTGTCCAGTGTGAAGGAATCAAAATTATGCCTATTTTTTGTTAGATCAGCAAAAAAAACATGATTTTTTTTTTGGTGTGCATAGAAGTTTAGTAATTAGTTTATGTGTGCCATGAAAAGAAAAAGGTTAAAAATGGCTGCCATAGAAAACCACTTCATTTTCTGAGCCTTCCAAGAAAACTACCATGTGTCAGTTTCTAGGCTGGGATCTTAGAATGACACATCTATCACATAGTAGGCTACATAAACACACAACTGAGACACTCTTAAGTGCCAGAAACTTGTCTGGTTGATCAGCAACACATATGTAAATGGAAACAGCTCATCTTCCTTTTCCCTGCTAAGGCCACATCTCTTCCCCATCTTAGAGAATGATACACAGGACAGTCATGGGAGAACATGCTTCTCTTGCAAGTTTAAGACTTCATAGCTCTTCCACAGTGTTCTTTGCACAACAAGAGTGTGTTGCATGCTTGAGCCAATCTCGCAACTATGACTGGAGTTTATAATGACCTCTCCTTGGGAAGCTTCTTCCCCTGAACCAGACATCCCTAACTGATGCATGATTCCATGTCTCTCCCAACCCTTATGGATCCTTTCTTATACTTCTGTCCTTTTTAGGTCTGTCCTCTACCAGGGCCAAAAATTTCTTGGAAAGGAATGGAGTGGAACTGGTTGTGGGACTGGTGGTGTTCACATCTCCAAGAGCTGTGGCTACTATGACTGCTGTATTATGAGCAGCTGACAGTAGCTACAGGCTAAGATCCAAAGACCTGTCCCTCCTAAAGCTTTTCAAAGTCCTGTTCCCCAGCAGCAAGACAGCCACAAATGCATAGAGGAAGCATCTCTCTAGACCACACTTGGCAAGACTGACTTCGATTTTTCTTGATAAATGTTTCTTTACTATCTTGGTTGAAATTCAGCCAGCCCAGATGGTACAAAATGCTTTACACAAAGCAGAAATAGCAACCTTCTCCCCACCTCCCTCCTGCTGCTGGTGGAAGTTTACCAAAGGTACAAGAGAAAAGTGTCCTGATCCAGAGAACACTGCTTGCCTCAGACGTGAAGATGGGTGGAAAGGTGGTGAGGTCTGGCTGTTTCTGTCAAAGAGTATTACAGCAAATGAGGTCTCTGCATACTGGTCAAAGTTACCCTAAGTCAGTGCTGAATCCATGAAAAGATAGCTCTAATGTTAACTATTTTCCTAAGAATTGTTCTTCACCAAGAAATTTCCTAATCCATGCCCCCACACACACCCCAAAATTTCAACTACAGGGAAAAGTCTGAAAAACTGTGCTGCTTTAATATCTTTATCTCACATTGTGTGGACCAAGACCTTCTCTTTATTAATTCCTTTTAAAGACATATCAGGAGTCTTTATTTGTCCTCACTATGTGTCCTCAGAACAGTTACTCAAAGCAACACCCACTAACATTCAGATATGTTTAAGGATGTTTGCAATGGTAAGAAGTAAGACACACCCTGAGTGCCTGTCAACAAGGGATGGGTACAGAATCCACAGCCCATGCATACTGCCAAGTACTATGCATGTGTTAATAAGTTTGGGCTACCCATATGCACTAACATGTTGAAGAAAGTAGCAAGATGAAGACAGATGATTACAACATAATGACTCCTTGTTTAAGAAAAAGGTCTGAGGACATCAGTGGTTCATTTGATGAATCTGGATCCGGACTAGATGCTAGATGCTAGCATGGGTGGGTGCTACATTTCCTGATTTGCATACGTGTCCTCTGCAGCATATGTAAGAGAACATCCTTGTTCTTGGGAAAGATACACGGAAGCATTTAGGGATAAATGGGAACCATTATTTTAACTCAAATTGCTCAGAAAAAAATATATACATGTATAACATATTTAATGAAGAGAATGATAAATCAGATCAGGCAAAATATAAACAGCTGGTAAATTAGGTAAAGAGTATATAGATGTTCCTTGTACTATTTCTACAACTTTTTTCTAATTTTGAGGTTATGTCAAAATAAAAAGTTTTGAAAAATAAGGTCCTCCAAATCTTCAAGGGAAACTTACAATAAAAAATTTTTCGACAAGGTCATATATGGATGCAAACATATAGAAAAGAATATGGAAGGATTTTTCAAAATTGATTTAAAGTAATGGTAACATATGGGGAAGAGGTTAAAGGACCCTGGTTTGAGGGTTGTAGGCAAAAGAGACTTTATAGCCTGATCTCTCACATTCTGAATTTATTACAAAAAGAATGTATCCTTTTATTAATTGTGTATTAATTTTTTAAAAAAATTCAGTTGTGTACCTATGGGCTCCAAGAATCCATCATTCTAGCCTTCAGGGTCCCCACCCTGCTTCCCAAAGACTATGAGCAATAATTGGGTGTGCAGAGTGATTCTTTAAAACTTGTAGTCTGCATCAAGAACGCTTGATGATTCTATGCCTCTGGTTCTCTTTTGCTCAATGTATTTGGTTCATAAGGGACTGATTATGGAAGTGGGGCTGGGCTGGGTGGAGGGAGATGAAGGGGGGCAACTGTAATAACATAAACAATAAAATATTTTTCAAAAATAAAGAAATGAGACCATTGAAAATAAATAAATAAATAAATGAATAAATAATAAATAAAACTAAAAGATGAAGAGAGAGAAAAAAAAAAAAACCCTTAGTGAACAACACAGACCCAAACTGAGATCAGCTGGACACCATCAGCACATACCCCAGGATCAAGCAGGGTTGGAGGGAGAGAGATTAACAGGTAAAAAATTTTATAGCCAGCCATCTATTTTTGCTGCCCTGCCTAGCCCCTCTCCTTCTATTCCAGTGACTTCCTTGTGGCTGACAGTTTAACCAGCCTTTGGTTAACCCCAAATCCCTCCCCACTACCCTACCATGCCCTCTCAAGTTAGAAGGTTCTTTAGCTCTCCACTCTACAACCTATTCCTCCATCTGTGACCCCTTGATTCCTCATTACTCATTACTTCTGCTAACTCCAAGGTTCTCTGACACTGTGGCTGTTGTGAGCACTGAATCCAACAGAATCTCCTTCCCAGCCCCACTAACCTTCTGTCCCCTATGACCTCATCTGATAGACTCTGATGACACAGTGAGCCCACTTGCAGCATCGAAGTCATCCAGAGCACATTGAGGCCAAAGGCTCCTAGAACAGCTGGCTCCCCATCATTGCTGGCAGTGGTACAATTATCACGCATCTAATTATCTGTGCTGAGACAGACTTCCAGCTGGGGAAGTCAGAGCATCTGTCTAGAAGACAGCCCATCAAGACAGGCAAATGAAGAGCAAATGAAGAAAGATCATGAAGAGCTGGTACCAATGAATTCAGAACTGAATTAGCAACAGTTGGACTTTGGAGTCAGAGAGACCTGGGTTTGAATTCTGCCTCTGTCACGACTCTCACTAACTGGCTGATCTTAGTCAAAAAATACCTCTGAGCCTCAGATCCCCTGCCTCTGAAAGGCTGATAAAATCACACACAACTCAAAGGGCTGCTTGATGACCATGCAACCAGTTTGCTCAGGACAACAGCTGCAGTCTGTATGTGTTGTCCCTTTATTCTTCCAAGTCCCATAATGTGGACAATAAATTATATGGTTACCCTAATTACAGAGAGTAATAATGTTAAAATAGAATGTAAAGCACATGGCAGAGGCTTAAAAAATGTGGATTTCCTTTCTCCTTTGAGAGACTTTAGATCAAATTATGTAATTATCAAGATAAATTTCAGGGCTAAAAGAGTGCCCCTCCAATGTGATATTCATACAAATGGATTTGGGAGAAGTAGTATGAGAATGACAGACAACCCGAAGGCAAATGTGATAAATCATCCCTTCTCAATCTGGCCCGCCTCCATTCGAGGCCAGCCACCTGGAGCATCACCTGCAACAGCACTTCCTCCGAACAACCCAATAATCCTTCATTTTTCAATTACAGTTGACATTCAAAATTATTTTATGTTCATTTTAAGTGTACAGCACAGTGGTTAGATGATCATTTAAAGTGATCCCTCTGATATTTCAAATACCCATGTGACACCATACATAGTTAATGCAATATTATTGGCTATACTCCTTATGCTGTATTTTACATCCTGTGACTATTTTGTAACTGCCAATTTGTATTTCTTTATTGTTTTTTAAATATATTTTATTATGCTATTACAGTTGTCCCACTTCCCCCTCTTTTATTCCCCTCCACCCTGCAGCCCCCTCCCACCCACATTCCCCCACCTTAGTTCATGTCCATGGGTTATACATATAAGTTCTTTGGCTTCTCCATTTCCTATACTCTTCTTAAGTTCCCCATGTCTATTTTGTACTGACCAATATGCTTCTTATTCCCTGTACCTTTTCCTCCATTCTCCCCCACCCCTTCCCCACTGACAACCCTCCATGAGATCTCCATTTCTGTGATTCTCTTCATGTTCTAGCTGTTTGCTTAGTTTGTTTTTGTTTTTATTTTTATGTTCGGTTGTTGAGAGTTGTGAGTTTGTTGTCCTTTTACTGTTCGTATTTTTTATCTTCTTCATTTTCTTAGATAAGTCCCTTTAACATGTCATAGAATAAGGGCTTAGTGATGATGAACTCCTTTAACTTGACCTTATCTGGGAAGCACTTTATCTGCCCTTCCATTCTAAATGATAGCTTTGCTGAATAAAGTAATCTTGGATGTGGGTCCTTGTCTTTCATGATTTTGAATACTTCTTTCCAGCCCCTTCTTGCCTGAAAGGTTTCTTTTGAGAAATCAGTTGATAGTCTTATGGGCACTCCTTTGTAGGTAACTGTCTCCTTTTCTCTTACTGCTTTTAAGATTCTCTCCTTATCTTTAATCTTGGCTAATGTAGTTATGATGTGCCTTGGTGTGTGCTTCCTTGGGTCCAACTTCTTTGGGACTCTCTGAACTTCCTGAACATCTATTTCCTTTGCCAGTTTGTCAAGTTCTCCTTCATTATTTTTTCAAATAAGTTTTCAATGTCTTGCTCTTCCTCTTCTCCTCTGGCACCCCTATGATGCAGATGTTGGAATGTTTAAAGTTGTCCCAGAGGTTCCTAAGCTTTTCCTCATTTTTTTTTTTGAATTCTTGTTTCTTCATTCTGTTCTGGTTGAATGCTTATTTCTTCCTTCTTGTCCAAATCATTGCTTTGAGTCCCAGTTTCCTTTCCGTTACTGTTGGTTCGCTGTACATTTTCCTTTATTTCACTTTACATAGACTTCAGTCCTTCCTCTACTTTGTGACCATAGTCAACCATTTCAGTGAGCATCCTGATTACCTGTGTTTTGAACTGTGCATCTGATAGGTTGGCTATCTCTTCATCGCTTAGTTGCATTTTTCCTGGAGCTTTGATCTGTTCTTTCATTTGGGCCATTTTTTTTTTTTTTTTGTATCAGCGAACCTATTACATAGTAAGGGATGGAACCTTAGGTATTTGACAGGGCAGGGCAACCTACATTGCTGCACTGTGGCACTGTTTGTGGGGGAGGAGACTGAGGGAACAATGCTGCTTACTCAGTTCTCAGCTAGCTTTTAGTCACTTCCTCTGCTACCCAGAAGCCAATTAGGCCCTTCTGGTGCTGATTCCAGGATGGGTGGTTTTGTGTACATTCTAGACCCTGTGGGTCTCTCCAACAAACTCTCCTGTGAGGCTGGGGGTTTCTCCCACTGCCTCAACCACCACAGGTTTTTACAGTCAGAGGGTTTGAGGTTTTATTTCCCTGTACTGGGACCATGGGCTGTTCGTCTGTCTCGCTCCCCAGTTGTTCCTCCCAGTTTTTCCTCATGCAAATGTGAGACCGCCCGGTCTGCCAGATGCAGCCTCCTACCCCAGTCCTCCACCTGCTGCCTTGCCATAAGCCTTCTATGCCCTGGCTGCCTGTCTCCACCCCTCCTACCCATCTGGATGAATGTTTCTTCTTTAACTCCTTGGTTGTTGGACTTCCACACAGTTCAATTTTCTGGCAGCTCTGGTTGTTTTTTGTTTTTAAATTTTTTGTTGTTCTTCTTTTGGTTGTGTAAGGAGGCATAGTGTATCTACCTATGTCTCCATCTTGGCCAGAAGTCCAATTTGTACTTCTTTATCCCTTTACCTTTTTCATCCAACCTCCCAACTCCCCTCCCATCTGGCAACCATCAATTTGTTCTCTTTATCTGTGAGTTTGTTTCTATTTTGTTTGTTCCTTTTTTTCAGGTTCGACACACATGTGATATCATATGGTATTTGTCTTTCTGTGTCAAACTTATTTTACTTAGTATAATATCCTCTAAGTCCATCCATGCTTTCACAAATTGCAAACTTTCATTCTTTTTTCTACAGCTGAATAATATTCCATTGTGTAAATGTACATCTTCTTTATCCATTCATCTCTCAATGGACACTTAGGTTGCTCCCATATCCTGGCTATTGTAAATAAATCTGCAATTAACATAGAAATGCATATATCCTTTCCAATTAGTGTTTGGGATTTCTTTGGATAAATACCTGGAAGTGAAATTTCTGGGTCATATGGTAGTTCTATTTTTGATTTATTGAGGAACCTCCATACTGTTTTTTATTGTGTCTGCACCAATCTACAATCTCACCAATAGTGCACAAAGATTCCATTTTCTCCACATCTTCACCAACACTTGCTAAACAACCCAATGATCTTTTATCCTTTTATTTCCTTGCTCCCTTTTTACCAACTTTTTAACCTCATCAAATCCCCAAACCTAAACTCTGTCCCCTCCTCTGGTCCATCAGTACACTGCTGTGGTATCACTCTTCTCCTAACCCTGCCCATATAGAAAAGCCCTCCAATCTCTTCTGGCCAGAGGCTTAAATGTCTTTACCCTCTTGTCTTTTCAATAACATCCTCTCTGCATACCTCTGGTCCTCAGTGATACTGTACATGACTTGGAAAAAAGAGTCACACATGGCAGCCTGATGCCATTACTCACTCATGGCCTCCAACCATAGCGTGGCCCTTCTCCCTGTCTGTCAACCTTTGTGGTGTCCCTAGTTAACCGCCCCTCCTAGTTGCTAAGAAAAAATTTCAAGAGCTCATCATTTTTAAGCTCTCTCCTGATTCCTACTCCATCCCATTCATATTACATGTTTTGTGTCATGAAGTTCTACTCCTATGATGTTTTCATCAGAAAATATGGGCAGAGCAACTTCTGGGGCATTGGGGAAGAATTTAATGAGGTTTTTCTTGCAAGCTAATAGGTATATCATCAGTTTTGTGAATATTGGAAAAGAAAGTGATTCTCTTGTTGAAGGGTTCAAGCTTCAAGATAGAGATAGTTGGCATTCACTTTAATTATATTATTTAACTTATCTATATCCACATTTTCAGCAATCTTATTAGTCAAAGATCAATAAAGGATATTTTAAAACCCTTAGTTAAGGTATTTCCATAAGTTTCTTCAATTTCTAGTGGTTTTTACTTTGTGTGTTTTGACCCCATGTTACTTGAAGTTTATGACTACATTTTAGTCTTAGATTTTTACCTTTCATAATTAAAAGGGTTTTTTAAATACAGTTTATTATTTGTCTTGAACTCTTCTTTGCATATAGGTGCTTTTCCATTTGTCCTAGTATTTTTTTAATCCTCACCCGAGGATATGTTTATTGATTTTAGAAAGAGAACATGGGGGAGAAAATGAGAGAAACATCAATGTGAGAGAGAAACATTGATTGGTTGCCTTCCATAAAAGCCCCAATTGGGGACTAAACCCACAACATTTTAGTGTACAGGATGATGCTCCAACCAACTAAGCCACCCAGCCAGGTCTTCCCTGATCTTTTCTCCATGAACATCTGTGAATAAATGCTGTTAGTTTTCTACATCTATCAGTTTTTTCATGACTGTATTCATTTTTTTATTCCCTTTCCCTTGCTCTTACTCCTTAAGCTTGTTTCCATATAACTGGTTACATTGTCTGCAGTAATCATTCCTCTATTGACTGTTTCTATGCCTTTTAATTTATTTTATCCTTTTAGATTACTTCCTAATATCATAACATATCCTTCTTGCTTATGCCTTCCTATTGCCCAGCTCCTTTTTCAGCTCAGTCTATGCCTTATCCTCCTGCCCCCATCTCTCTCAATCTCTCTGTCTCTGTCCCTCCCTCCTTCCCTCTTTTCTTCTCCATGTTTTTTATGTTTATTTTCTGCCTATATTATTTATTTAATTTTCAAGTTAGCATATGGTAAAATTGATTTTTTATTTTAGTGTATAGTCCTTTGAATTTTAACCCATGTGTAGATTCCTGTAACCACCACCCTCCCAGGGTACAGAACAGTTTTATCACTCCAGAAGAATCACTTGTGCTGCCTCTCTGTAGTCACAAACTCCAACCACTCCCAGCCCCTGGCAACCACTCACAGTTTTATCTTTTCAAGAATGCTCTATAAATGGGCTCATATGGTATGACATCTTTTGAGATTGGTTTCTCTTACTCAGCATAATGCCTTTGTTCTGTGTAGGAATAGTTCATTTCTTTTTACTGATGAGTAGTATTCCATTGTACCGATGCACCAGTTTGTTTATCCATTCACCTGTTGAAGGGCATTTTAAGTGGACTCCAGTTTTTGGTGATTATGAATACAGCTGCTATAAAATTTCATTTCTCTAAATTCCTAGGAGTGGGATCATCAAGTTATATGCTAAATGTATGTTTAACTTCATAAGAAGCCACCAAACTTGTTTCCAGAGTGGCTGTACCCTTTTACATTCCCACTGCAATGACTGAGAGGCCCTCTTGCTCTGCACCCTTGGCAGTGCACGGCTTTACCAGTATTCATCACCATCACTAATGTAGCCATTCTAAAAGTGTGTAGTGGCATCTCATCACAGCTTTAATTTGCTTTTCCCTAATTTCTAATAATATTGAAGATCTTTTCATGAATATATTTGCCAACCTTATATTGCCCATGGTGATATGTTTGTTCAAGTTTTTGGCCCATGTTTTTGATGGGGTTGTTTTCATACTAATGAGTCTGAGAGTTCTTTACTCTGGATACAAGTCCTCTGTCAAATATATGATTTGCAAATATTTTCCTCCAGTTTGTATATAGCTTGACTTTTCATTTTATAACAGTACCTTTTGCAGAGCAAAAGTCTTTTTATTTTAATGAAGTCCAGTTCACTGGGGTTATTTTCCCTTTTATGAGTCATGGTTTTAGTGTCATACCTAAGAGTTTTTTTGTCTGATTCCAGGTCATAAAAATGCTCCCCTATGTTTTCTAAAGTTGTATACCTTTACATTTAGATTTATGATCCATTCTGAGTTAATTCTTGTATAAGGAATGAGGTGGAGGTTGAGGGTTATTCAGTAGGATGTCCAACCACTCCCACATCATTTGAGAAAAGACTGTCCTTTATTCATTGTTTTTAACATCTTTTAAAAATTAATCAGCCTTATTTGTGTGATTATATACTTGGATTCTCTATTATATTTCATTCATTTTTGTATCTATCCCTTTGCCAAAATCACACTGATTTATTACTGAAGCTTTAGACAGTAAGTCTTGATTCTGTGATAACTTCAAATTTATTCTTCATGTTAAAAAAATGTTTTGGCCCTTCTAGTTTATTGGTCTTTGCATATAAATTTTAGATTCACATTGTCCATATCAACAAAAAATTTTGCTGAGATTTTGACTAGAATTTCATTAAGTCTATAGATCAATCTGTAAGAATCAGCATCTTTACTATGCTGAGTCTTCTATTCCATGAATATGATGTGTTTTTTCACTATTTAGGCATTCTTCAGTATCTTTCAGTGTTTTGTAATTTTTCAGCATACAAATCCTAGACATATTTTGTTAGGTTTACATCTAAATAGTTTACATTTTTGGACTTAATGTAAATGGTTGCTTTTATAATTTTGGTTTCTAATTGTTAATATATAGAAATAAAATTGATTGTTGTATATTGACTTTATATCCTGCAGTCTATCTGAAGTCACTTATTAGTAGGAGTGGGGTTCTTTTGGTACATTCCTATGAATTTTCTACATAGACAATCATGTTTCCTGTGTATAGAAAGAGTATTATTTTCTTATCTTATTTGTATTTCCAATCTTTTATCTTTTATTTCTTTTTATTGCCTTATTACACTGACTAGATATTCCTATATGATGTTGAATAGAGTATTGAGGATAGACATCCTTGTCTTGCTCCATAGCTTAGAAGGAAAGCATGCAGTCTTTCATTACTAAGTATGTTGTTTGTTTTTGGTTTTTGAGTTTTTTTGTAGATGTCCTTTATCAGGTTAAAGAAGTTCTCTTCTCTTTTTAGTCTGCTGAGAACATTCATCATAAATAGATATTAAATTTTGTCAAATACCTTTTCTGCATCAATTCATATGTTCCTGTGGTTTCACTTTCCTTAAGTTATTAATATGCTGATTATACTGATTTTTTATTATTGAACCAGCTTTGCATCCCCAGGATAAAACTCATTTGTGTGCAGTATATTATTCTTTCTACATATTTCTGGATTTGATTTGCTAATATTTTGTTGCAGATTTTTACATTTACTTTCATGAGGGACACTTCTCTATAGTTCTCTTCTATAGTTTTTATCTGGCTTTGGTATGAGGGTAATGCTAGCCTCATCAAATAAGCTTAGAAAGTGTTCCTTCCTCTTTGTTATTTGAAGCATCAGTGTTATTTATTTTTTATTTATTTTTTTATCCTAACCAGAGGACATTTCTTCACTGCTTCCAGAGAGAAAAACAGCACTGTGAGAAAGAAACACCAATTGGTTGCCTCCCACACACACCTGGACCAGGAATTAAACCCACAGCCTTCTGGTTATGGGACAATGCTCTCACCAACTGAGCAACCTGGCCAGGGTGGTGTTATTTCTTCTTTAAATATTTAGTAGAATTCCACAATATAAACTTCATTTCAAGCACTTCTTTATTTGGATTCCACAAATTTTGATGTGCTGTATGAGGTCTGTCCAGAAGGTATCCAGCCAGGTAATACAAAAAATAGAGACATTTATTGAAGAAGATACAAGACACAAGAAACATTGTACATAGGACAGCGATGCCTCAGTCCCCTTCAATGTTGGTGCCTTGGAACCACCTATAGTTCTCCCAATCATAATCAGTTGCCCCATCATATCTTCCTGACTTTCATCAACAGTCTAAAATCTCTTTCCTTTCAAAAGTGATTTTAGTTTTGGGAAAAGCCAGAAGTCGCAGAGTGCCAAATCTGGGCTGTAGTGGGGCTGCGTCACCTGGGTGATCTGATGTTTTGCAAAAAAACTGCATGTGATGTGATGCATGAACGGGTATGTTGTCGTGACAAAACTGCCAATCACCAGTTGCCCATGCTCAGATCTTCTGAATCACCTAAATAGTTTCCACTGAGGAATGTTCAAGCTTAACACAACATTTGATGCAGATTCATTGCTCTACTCGCTCAGTCATTTTGAATATGACGGCCACACAGTACACATACTCACTCAACAGCAAGAACTGCCCCCACTGACTAGTACAGTGACATTGTCATTGTTTACCCGCATGCATTCCAGTCCACTCTCCTTGGTTGCCAGGTTACATAGATGTCACTCAAACTATTCTCACTATATTAACAGTGGCTGGACTTTTTCTGGACCGACCTTGTATTTTCATTTTCTTTCATTGGTTCAAAATAGTATCTAATTTCCTTGAGACTTCCTCTTTTGAACATGGGTTGTTTTTAATTTTCACATTCTCCAAAGGGCTCTGCTCCCATGATTTTAGCTTCTACCTAAATCCTCTTTACTGAGCTTTAGAACATTACATACAGCTCTTCACCAAACTGCTTGTACTGATGTCTGATAGGTCTGATCATATCCTCTCTAAACAAAACCCTTCTTAGTTTTAGGAAACTTATTAATATTATTCGCTATAAAACTAGTGAGAAAAGACATATAATTATCTAAAAATGATGAAAAGGCAAGTGACAAAATTTAATAATCATTCTTTTAACTCTTAGGTCATTGAAGCACAATTTACAATAGCCAAGTGCTGGAAGCAACCTAAGTGCCCATCAGTAAATGAATGGATCAAAAAACTGTGGTACATTTACACAATGGAATACTACACAGCAGAGAGAAAGAAGGAGCTCCTACCCTTTGCAACAGCATGGATGGAGTTGGAAAGCATTGTGCTAAGTGAAATAAGCCAGGCAGTGAGGGGCAAATACCATATGATCTCACCTTTAAGTGGAACCTAATCAACAAAACAAACAAGCAAACAAAACATAACCAGAGATATTGAAATTAAGAACAATCTGACAGTAACCAGAGGGGAGGTGGGAGGGGAAAATAGGGGGAAGGGGGAAGGGTTTTCGGGAACTATTATAAAGGACACATGGACAAAACCAAGGGGGTGGGGGTAGAAGCAGGGGAGGGAGGGAAGGATGGCTGGGTTAGGGGATTGGGGGGGGTAAATGCAGACAACTATAATTGAACAATAAAACAATTCAAAAAAAGAAAAATAGGAATAGATGGAGGCTTTTTATGGATTAATAAATATATCAAAGGCCTTCATTATGCTTACTGGTAAAACTAGAGGCATTTCTAGTTCCATTAAGACCACAATCAAATTAAGAATGCCACCATCACCCTGGCTGGGTGGTTCAGTTGGTTGGATTGTCATTCCCGTATACAAAAAAGTTATGAGTTCAATCCCCAGTCTGGGCATTTACAAGAGGCAACCAATCAGATCAATGTTGCTCTTTCACATTGATGTTTCTCTCTCCCCCTTCCTCTCTCTCTAGAATCAATAAACATATCCTTGGGTAAAGATTTAAAAAAGAAAAAGAGAAGAATGCCACCATTACCACTATAATTTAACATCATTAGGAAACAACAACCAATGCAATTACATAAAGAAAAGTATTAAGACATTTAGACGTTGGAAAAGAGGAGACAAAATTAGCTAGTATTGTGTTATCTGTATCCTAAAGAAAGTCCTCAATGGTCCTGGCAGGTGATTGACATTCTCTTTCCAGTTTGCAGCCCTGATAAATTTTGCCAATTTTTAACTCCTAGTCATACAATGGAAATTTAGAAGGAGAAGTTAAATATATAGGCTCAGTTGAGCATCAATTACTTTTTTAATTAGAAAAAAATGTTCCTCTAAATCTGAGAGAAAGGATCCAGTGGTTATTGGGAACTTGTGCACATTATTCCAAACAAACCTGGATTGAATACAACATGCATGCCACCAAGACCTGATTTGCAAGATCTGAGTCTGTGAGGGACAGAAAACAACATGCAAATTTAGTGCTCTGTAACTGGGTTCTCCTTGGAGCCATAAACCTGGAAAGTTGGTCGTTCTATAATCCACTAAACCCAGCTTAGTGTCATCCATTCTCTACAGGTTTCCCTGGTCACTCGGGGTCCTGCAAACACTTATTGTGACTGTACAACCTTAGCCCTGGAAGTCCAGAGACTGCTCAGCTCCACTGGGAGGATCTAAGTTAATCTCCCTTTGACATCTCACAAGCCAAGTCTCCTAACATTACTCTACAGTGTGGGCAATGTGCCTGCTGGGTTTCCATCTACCTAGGAGGCCTCAAGGCACAGTATGCAGGCTTCATGCAGAAAGAGAAAGCGCTCTTCAGACCAACTTGGAAAACAAACATAAACCTGCCCATGAACATCTGTTTCCCAGGGCTGGCCCTGGGGGGTCTCTCCTTATGCCTAGGACAAATGATTTGTGAGTAAGGCACCCAGCATGCTGGCTTTATTCTTGTTTGAAGACCCTTCTCATGACTCAAGTTGAGAGAAAACAAGAAAGATGAGGCTCATGGCTTCCTTGCCCACAACCTCAGGACAGGAACCATGACAGTATGGCTGTGTCCCCCATCCACACCTTGTGCTGAATGAATGCAGCAGAGGCACTAAGCGGGTGGCATTCAAACCTTCAGCTGCAGTGGCTGCTGCTGAGGCTTTGGGCGCAGCTTCACAATGTGATTATTTTTAAAGATGAGACATAAATACTAACATGGGGCCCTGGAGCTGCAGAATTGCTACTTGGCAGCTTAATTTGGACATTCAATCAAAGCTGTCGGTCGGCGCTCCACACAGCCCAAGCAGCAAGGGCCAAAGCACCCCCAATCTGCTCTGTAAGTGATAGGTTTAATTTCTAGAGGCTTGGGACAAAAGTCTCCCCAGCCCTGAGCAACGTGGCTTACCTCCCTTCTCTAGAGAAGCAGTACATATTTTCTCATTTCTTCAATGGGCTCCCTGCTTTGACCACATCACTAAATCATGGAATGCTATGGATTTTTAAAAACCTGACAGCCACATTCTCATGCCACATCCCCTAGACAGTCAGAGGATAGGTCCTCCAGGCAGTCGGAGAAAAGGGCTGTCATTTGAAGATAAGCTTTCTGTTTCTTCTACTGTCATTCAGGGGCAATGAAGGAAGAAAACATCTGTTAGAAGGAGTCCCAACAGAGGAATATTCTTCCTTATGTACTGTCAGTCAGTCTCAATGGCGTGGAAGCATGAGAACAGGGAGAGGTTCCCTGCTAGATCCATTTATCCTAAATGGATAGACAGAAGGAAAAGAGGGAGAGAGTGGAACAGAGGAAGGGAGGGAGGGAGGGAGGGAGGGAGGGAGGGAGGGAGGATATGTAGCTGGGTGGGTAGGTGGCTGAATGAATGTATGGATGGATGGGTGGATGGGTGGATGGACAGATAGATGATTAAAGCCATGAGTTTAATTAAGCCTGAAGGAAACTATCATCCTTTCCACTTTTTAAATTATAATTGTATCAAACTATTCATATGTCAAGGCAATTGTAGCACCTACTGGATACTCTCCATATTCCCCCACTCTTCACCACTTTACACAAACACACACACACACACACACACACACACACACTATATTCAATATATTTCCAAATGGCAATACCCAGGTACCAGCTAACCAGCACTGATGGCATCCTCAGCATTGAAACATGGTCTTGGAGGCCCCTTGGTATGCTTAGCTGTTAACTCAGTTGCTGGGCTGTGGAAAGGTCCAGAGAAGATCCCAGGAAAACAGCAGGGACAGTGGAGACAGCCATCTTAGGAGGGTCACAGCTATTTTCCAGCTGGTACAGAATGTTGCTGTTGTGTTCTAGGAAGTGTCCTAACTGTACTCAGACACTCATGCAAATTTGATGACCATCTCTGAGTGGGATGCACAGCTGGGGTGCTGGGTTTCATGACTCTGGCCTATCACAGCTCCACCCTATGCCTCCACCCAAAAGCCCAAGCTCAACTCAGGTGAACATTCTAGAGACCCTGCCCATCAGGGATGCTGTACCCAGCTCACTGAGAACAATCCCCATTATGTTCCTTCCTGCACTTCAAACCACTAGCTTGAGGCATGCTTGTGGCCGGTAATATGTTCAGGTTTTAAGTGATGATTTGTCCCTGTTTGCACACCATTGAATTCTGTCACTTATACCCTGAGGCCTTGCCCCCTTCCCCCATTGGTATAGCTAGCCATGAGTCATTCATGCCTCGGGGGAAAGCTGTCAATGAATGGCCAAGGGACAGAGGCAGCAAATTCTTGGCTTGTCAGTTCTGAAAGCTTCTGTCTCCAGGACAGCAGCAAGAGCACAGGCAGCACGGGCTACCCCTCCTTCACTACCTGATTTGTCCCACTGTTCTGCAGAAGAAATTAGCTCCACCTTTCTCCTTCCTCAGCCAGAAAAGCTACAGCTCCTGTGTATATGCTCTTACAAAACAGACTCCCAGGAGTGTCCCCTGCTTGCCAGTCCCAGAGAGAGACTGAAAGCAACTCCCAAATGGGCTTAAGCTGGGGCATATAAATAAGACATACAAGGTGTGTCTGGAGAAAGCCCAACCATTGTTAATAGAACAAGAATGGTTTGTGCAACATTGATGTAACCTGGCAGCGCAGGAGGGTGGACTGGAATGCACATGTGTGAACAATGATGACTTCACTGTGCTAGTCAGTGGGGGCAGTAGCATTGAGTGAGTATGTGTACTGTGTGACACTTGCATTCAAAATGACTGAGCGAGTACAGCAACAAATCTGCATCAAATTTTGTGTTAAGTTTGAACATTCCTCTGCAGAAACTACTTAAATGATTCAGAAGGCCAAAGCTATGGCCAACTGGTGATGCACAGTTTCATCACAACAATGTGCCTACTCGTGCATCACCTCTCGTGCAGAGTTTTTTGGTGAAACATCAAATCACCCAGGTGACTCATCTGCCTACAGCCCAGATTTGACACCCTGTGACTCTTGGCTTTTCCCAAAACTAAAATCACCTTTAGAAGGGAATAGACTTCAGAACATCAATGAGATTCGGGAAAATACGATGGGCCAGCTGATGGCAATTGGGAGAACTGTGTCAGGTTCCAAGGAGCCAACTTTGAAGGGGACTAAGGCATCATTGTCCTATATAGAGTGCTTCTTGTATCTTCTTCAACAAATCTCTCTGTTTTTCATATTAAATGGCTGGACACTTTTGGTACAGACCCAATACATGTTTTTCAACAACTCTCCTCCCCCTCACACCTGAACTGAGTAGTGCCATTCCAGAGAGCTGGTTCTCAAAGGGGGTCCAGATCAGAAGCATCAGCACCTCCTGGGAACTTGTCAGAAATGCTCATTCTCAGACCTCTCCCCAGACCTCCTAAAACAGAAACTTTGGGGATGGATCCAGCAGTCTGTGTTTAACATACCTTCTAGGTTATTGTGATGCACACTCAGGCATGAGAACCACTGCTCTTAACCAGGGCTGCTCAGTAGAACTTCCTGGCTAATGAAAATGCTTGTTGTCCATACAGAAGCCACTAGCCACGTGTGGTTACAGAGTATTTGAAAGGTGGCCATTGTGTCTGAAGAATTGCTATTCATTTTATTAATTTTCATTAGTTTGGGTTTGAATAGCCACATGTGGCCAGAAGCTGCTACACTGCCCAGAGCAGCTGGGACCATTGCATCAGCCTCTGATGGATCCCACTACCTTCACCCTCTCCACCTTCCAAGTCTGCCTGTGAGCTGCGGACAAATTAATCTTCTTACAGCACAGATCTTATCATGTCAGTAGTCCTACTCTCAAAAAATCCTCAGTGACTCACCACTTCCTACTGAGTTTAAGTCCATGTTCTTTTTGTTCTTTTCTAGGAAGCCAAAAGTGATTTATTCCAAAATATGATGGAAATAAAGATTAAATAATAATAGCTAGAGGCAAAGGAGTTCTTACCATGAGCCATGCACTGTTCTAAGTTTTATACATGTTATTATCTCATGTAATCCTCACAAAAGTCTTATGATGTAAATATGACTGTTTTCCCCCATTTAACTGGTGTGGAAACTGAGAGCTGAGAAGGTTAAGTGACTTGTCGAAGGTCACATGGCTGGGAACAGCAAAGCAAGGATATGAATTCAGATTCTCTGGCTCAAAAGCTGGCACCCTTGAGTGTGACATCACACAGCCGCTGAAGATGCATGTGGGTCAGGCTTTTCCCCTCTGAGGGTGCCTCTTATTTAATCTACAATTATAGTCAAATGTCCTGTGGCAACGGTGTCCTAAACCCATCACTTGTTCTCCTGTAATGAGCAAAAGCAACCTTCAGATGTCTGGGGTTCCTGTAGGGAATTATCAACATATTTCTCCCCAAAATAGCATCCTTCCATCTCAAAAGGTGTATTTGGCACATATTATTTATCGGAGGGTAAAAAAGCATGATGGGGAAATATTGAACTTTAGACTTAGACATTTAAAAAATGGTAAAACTGTTTAAGGCAGTGGGGTGCAAATGGATGAGCAATGGGAGGCAGTATTTGGATTAGCAAAGGCTCTTACATCTAGAAGGACTCTAATCCTAGCCTCCACCACAGGACTGATAGTCAAAATATTTTGTATGCAGTGTTGTCAGTTGGAATGGGCACGGCGGAAGCCCTGGAGTGGATCTGAAGGCTCCTGCTGGACAAGACATTAATCTTTCATTGCTGCATTACAACTGGGGGGTCCTGGAGAAGGGGCTGAGGAGGCAGACGGCACTTGGGGCATTAATTATTTGCAACCTGGTGTTTTCAACCTTTCCCCTTGCTGAGATAATCACCTGGAAACACATGGATTGGGAGAGTTATTCTACACAATTGGAATCAACCACATATGTGGCTCAGCAAAGTGCTTTTCCTGCCTAACAGTACACTCTGTCTATTTCTCCATGTCAGTCCATTTGGAACTAACTCTTCTTTTTAAACTGCCTATTACATCACCACATGAACAGACCACAAAATACCTTTGACCCTTAGACAATGGGGGATTAGAGGCACTGACATCCTGAGCAGTCAAAAATCCACATATAATTTTTGACTACCCCAAAACCTAACTGCAGTTGTCCCTCGACACAGATGAGTACTTACGGATAAAAGATGAGCATAATTCAATGGCTGAGTGAGTGTCCAACCATGCTGACAGTCCCCACAGGGAGCTGTCCTGGATGCCAGAGTGGCAAAGGGAATGATGGAGAAAAGATAGAATATGGCAGCACACGCTGAGCTCATTCACCCACAATGGGCTGGTTACACAGAGGTTCTTGGCTTGCTGTGTGACTTCAAGCCAGTTACTCAATCTCTCTGATCTCATCTTATTAGCTATAAAATCAGACTACCTACTTACTCCTCTTTATGGTTGAGAAAGTGAAATGCCACTGAAAGAATGAAAGTCTATTTCTCTATTCTCTGAATGTGTGCTTGGTCATGTGACACTTGAGCCACTGGCACAGTAGCCACTGTGATACAAACAGAGTCCTAAAAAGTGCTTGTGAAGATGCATCCAGTGCAGACAACCACTCACACAGCAGTTCAACCTGTGGTCCAGGATTACCCAGTTTAAAGTTCAATCTTTTTGAGGAGCTCATGGTCTTTTAAGCATCCACCACTAGCAACACAGGAGTTCAAGAGTTGAATCCGTAAATTGGGTCTCTGAGAAATATAGCTAAGAATGGATTTAGACCTCAGAACTTCATTTCTATCGGAACCATGAAGGGATGACTGTGGGTTAGAAAACAGGGACATTAAACCCAACCAAAAACCTACTCTCCAAAAAGCAGAGGGAGGTCTCTACGTTCCAGAAAACTCAGCTCCACTTACTTCAAGTCAGCAATAACTCATGTGCAAGGCAAGAACTGCAAAGACTCTATAAGTCATTTCACTAATGGCTGCAGCCAGAAAAGCACAGCAAGGATGAAATCATTTCTGAGTAGTCTTGGAACAGTTTATGATCAATAGGCACTGTGGTGACAGGTCCATGTTGAAAGAGAACTGGGAATCAAGTGGCAGAAACCTGGAGACATTCATGGAAGACCTGAGTGATGATTGCAGGAAGCCCCCAGGGTAGGTCCACATCAACATGCAGGGTCTTCTCTGAGAATATGCCCTTAAGAGAAGTGTTCACCTAACAAATCAGTTGCCAATACCATCCCCAACAGAAGCAAATGTGGGGACACCCTCTTGGACTCCCCAGGACACTTCACTGCAAACAGGACAAGGAGATGAAGAAAATGGTGGCAATATATCTTTGAAAACTACTCAAGTAAAGGACAGTATTACTAGTTAAGGCAATCAAACCCCTTCCCTACTAGTTATCCAGAGAGAAAACTCTAGGGGTCAGAAAAGGAAGGTGTTCCTTTGGGGAATCTGCTCAGCTAGAGAAGAGCAAGTCTATGTACCTCTAGGTCCCAAGAAGGGTCTCTGAAAGGACCCTCTTCTCAAGATGTCCACATGGAAGTGGGACAAGCATTTCCTCCCAGGCCAGCCCAGGCCACCCCTGAGCCCGTTCCTATGAGGGAAGACTCCACATGTGAGAGACAATAAGAAAGATGCCACGGAGCCCAAAAGTCATACCAGTGTGAGAAGTGTCCCAATATCTTTAAGTATTTCTCTCAGTTAAAAGTCCATCACAGAAGACATAATAATGAGAGGAAGTTTACTTGTGCCACATGTGACAGGGTCTTCTTCCAGACCTCAGCAGATGCAGGCAGGAGAGAAGCCTTTTTCAGGTGCAGCACATGTGCTAAGTTCTTTGACCACAGAACCAACCCTCTGACTCATGAGAGAATCCACATGGGAGAGAAGCCCTACATGTGTTCTGTGTGCCAGATATGCTACATCCACCTGAGGACACACCTGAGGACTGGTTTCAGATGGGTTTCCTCCACACCAGAAGCTGCAGCACTGAAGAAATGCATATAAATACATCTGAAAATATGTATATTTCGGAGACTTCCGGCTAAGATGGAGGCGTAGGTAGACACACTGTACCTCCTCGCACAACCAAAATAAGGACAACAATTTAGAAACAAAAAAACAACCAGTACTGACAGAAAATTGAACTGTGTGGAAGTCCGACAACCAAGGAGTTAAAGTAGACACATGCATCCAGACCAGTAGGAGGGGTGGAAACAGGCGGCTGGGAGGAGAGGGGTCATGGCAAAAATGCATTGGCTGGCGGACCCCGGGCGCTAAACCAGCAGCGGGTGGACCCAGAAAGGCGGCGGATTGTGGAGGGGCGAGGCACACAAGGCAGCTGGCAGACCAGGCAGTCCCACCTTTGATCGAGGATAAACCAGGCGAAACTGGGGAGCGAGACAGACCATGCAACTCAGGGTTCCAGTGAAGGGAAATAAAGCCTAAAAACACCGATTGAAAACACCTGCTGAGGTGCAAGGACAGACTCCCAGCCTCATAGGAGAGTTTGTTGGAGAGACCCACGGGGTTCTAGAACATACACAAACTCACCCACATGGAAATCAGCACCAGAAGAGCCCAGTTTGCTTGTGGGAAGCGGGGGAAGTGACTGAAATCCAGCAGAGAGCAAAGCAAGCGCCACTATTCCCTCTTGGACCCCTCCCCCACACACAGCGTCACAACCCAGTGACTGGGGTGACCTGCCCAGGCATACACCTAAGACTCCACCCCTTACTACATAACAGGAGAGCTGAGGCCAAAAAAATGGCCCAATGAAAGAACAGATCAAAGATCCAGAAAAAATACAATTAAGCAAAGAAGAGCCAATCTATCAGATGCACAGTTCAAAGCACTGGTGATCAGGATGCTCACAGAATTGGTTGAATTTGGTCGCAAATTAGATGAAAAAAATGAAGGCTATGCTAACTGAAATAAAGGAAAATGTACAGGGAACCAACAGTGTTGGGAAGGCAACTGGGACTCAAATCAATGGAGTGGACCAGAAGGAAGAAAGAAACAACCAAACAGAAAAGAAGGAAGAAACAAGAACGCAAAAAAATGAGGAGAGGCTTAGGAACCTCCAGGACATCTTTAAACATTCCAACATCTGAATCATAGGGGTGCCAGAAGGAGAAGAGGAAGAGTAAAACATTGAAAACTTATTTGAAAAAATAATGAAGAACTCCCCCATCTGGCAAAGGAAATAGACTTCCAGGAAGTCCAGGAAGCTCAGAGAGTCCCAAAGAAGTTGGACCCAAGGAGGAACACACCAAGGCACATCATAATTACATTAGCCAAGGT
>CM052540.1:81473968-81499018 GCA_028533065.1 Trachops cirrhosus | reverse complement strand
AACAAAAACAAACTAAGCAAACAACTAGAACAGGAACAGAGACACAGATCACATGGAGGGTTAGCAACAGGGGAGTGGGAGGAGGAGAGAGGGGGAAAAGGTACAGAGAATAAGTAGCATAGATGGTAGGTAGAAAATAGACGGGGGGAGGGCAAGAATAGTAGGGGAAATGTAGAAGCTAAAGAACTTATGACACATGGACATGAACAAAAGCGGGGAATGTGGGTGGGAGAGGGTGTGCAGGGTAGAGGGGAGTGAAGGGAAAATATGGGACAACTGTAATAGCATAATCAATAAAATATTTTAAAAAATAAAATAAAACAATCAAAAAAAGAAGAAAATACGTATAGTTCCATAGTACTTGTCTATTTAGAACCTACTTTATAATCTCCTAGTTGTATTTTCCATTCATTGTCTCCCCCACTAAAATGTACATTTAAGAAAGACAAGGAATTTGGCTATTGTAAATTGTGCTGCTATGAACATTGGGGTGCACAGGTTTTTTTGATTGGTCTTTCAGGGTTCTTAGGGTAAAGTCCTAGCAGTGGAACTGCCAGGTCAAAAGGCAGTTCCATTTTTAGTTTTCTGAGGAAATTCCATACTGTTTTCCACAGTGGCTGCACCAGTCTGCATTCCCACCAACAGTGCACTAGGGTTCCCTTCTCTCCACATCCTCTCCAACATTTGTTTGTTGATTCGTTTATGATGGCCATTCTGACTGGTGTGAATGGGTATCTCACTGTGGTTTTAATTTGTATCTCTCTGACGCTAGTGATGCTGAGCATCTTTTCATATGTCTCTGGGCCCTCTGTATGCATCCCAATGTTCATAGCAGCACAATTTACAATACCCAAGTGCTAGAAGCAACTTAAGTGCCCATCAGTAAATAAATGGATCAAAAAACTATTGTACATTTACACAGTGGAATTCTACACAGCAGAAAGAAAGAAGGAGCTCCTACCCTTTGTGACAGCATGAATGGAACTGGAGAGCATTATGCTAAGTGAAATAAGTCAGGTGGTAAAAGACAAATGCCATATAATCTCATATATAAGTGAAATCTCATCAAGAAAACAAATAAGCAAGCAAAATATAACCAGAGACATTGAAATTAAGAATAAACTAACAGTATCCAGAGAGGAGGTAGGAAGGAATAACGGGAAAAATGAGGAAGGGTTTTCAGGAACATCTATAAAGGACACACGGATAGACACATGGACAAAATCAAAAGGGGGTAGAATTAAGGGTAGGAAGTGGGGATGGCTGGGGTGGGGGGAAGTGGTAGGGAGAATATGGAGACAACTGTACTTGAACAACAATTTTTTAAAAAGGAACCATAAGAAAGGGAACTTCTGTTTTGTTCACCAAAGTATCTCAGGTACATAGAAAGTGGCTGACACATTTAAAATGACCAATAAGTACCTGTTGAATAAAAAAGTGCTTGTGAATTGAGGCTTGGACTGAATTGCTCTCACTTATTTCTCTTGGGACTCCCATGCACACAACCACACAAACAAGCTGGGTTCTTCTGTTGGACACTGAGAAATGTATGGTCAGGTCATCCCTGTCACTCAGCTTACACTTGCACCAAACATGAGATTGAGGCCATCCCAGCCCACTCAGCCCCAGGGAAGCCAGCCTAGGTCGGAAAACTTTCCAGCAGACCCACAAAACAGAAAGGAATTTTGTTGTTTTACCCCCACTGCATCTGAAGTGCTTTGTTGTGCAGCAAAAAAAACGATTGCTAATGAGATACTAGCAATACATCTTTTCACTAATTGTGGCACAGGTGCCTGTTGTGGGACAATGATCCAGAGGACACTCCAGTCACCTGTCCCATGAAGTTGTCCCAAGCCAGCCTTCTCAGCAGCATGGGTGTTTTCACAGTCCAGTAAGCTCAAGTTAAAAAGGAAAAGAAGAGGGAGAAAGGGAGAGAGAGACACACAATCTAAATGTTTAGATTGATTTGCCCTTCCAGGATTTCTTTCTTTTCTTTTTTAACAAATTGTCCAATACGGAGAGTTCTTTTCTTTTTTCCCTCCTGGGAAGTTATTTATTTTTATGGGCTCTTTTTGAGAAATAAAAATCAATTTCGGAATGCAAGTGATACATTTTATTTTCCCAATAATGAGAACTAGAAAATTAAAGGCCCCAAGGAACAAGCCCTCTGAAATAAAATGATTTATAATGCAGCCCAAATGTTCTTATGTGAACATTTTACAAATTGTGACCACTGTTTACTGACTGTGACCTGGAAATCACTCATGAAAGACATAGAGCCACTGCTCAGAATGGATGGTTTCATACTGGGTGGGCTTGGCAGACTTGCAGGCCCACAGAAAGGTACTTTTGAACAACCTGTCCTGTAATTCGCAATGCTGGAAATTTGTATATGTCAGGGCACTCATATGTGTGTGTCTCAGTTACATGTTTGTTCACTGCTTCAACAAATAATTAATGAGCATTTATTATGTGCCTAAACCTGGTGATATGACAATAAACATGCCAGATATAGCCAGTGACTTCAAAAAGCTTATCACACAGGGAAAAGCTACAGACTTTAAACAAGGTGTCTTAAATCAGGTTCTCTGAAGTGTGTGCAGGGGGCTCTTGGAGAAAACCCTTGGGAACGAGCCCTATGAGGAATAAAGGAAACAGGATAAAACAGAGGTGTTAAACAGTAAAGCGTTTCCAACAAAAGCCTCACCCAATCTATTAGAGAGTTCTGTGTTTGGGATGGCCCTTCAGACTTGTCTCCAACTGAGGCAGGGGCTGGGCTTTTGTTCCCAGCCCCCACTAGTAACCAATCAATCCCTGGGTGTGGGCTGCCCCTGGAAGGATGCACAACCTTGGACAATGCAACTCTTCAGGGTAATCCTAGAGAAAGACTAAGCTGTGAGTGATCAGCTTGGAACAGGCCTGAAAGGGGCACCTGGGTGGCACAACACAGTGTCCACTCCACAAAGAACCATGATAAATGTGATATGTGCTGTAAGTGTGGAAGTTCAGGGCTTAGAGCAGGGACTTAACTTGCACTAAGGGTTAGTGTGTGTCACTGTGGTCTTTTCTAAATGGTATTTATGAAGGAGCTTGGTAAGAGTTCACTAACTCAAAACCAAAACTCACTGGGCACTAGGCCCTGACATTCATTCCCCCTTCAGCCTTGCCATGACCCTGTGAGGTGTGTGTTCTCTCCATTAGCCAGGTGAGGAAGCTGAGACTCACAGGGGTTGGCTCACTTGCCCAGAGTCCCACAGCTTGTATATGGCAGAGCCGGGATTTGAACACCTAACTATGTGACCACAAGGCCTACAACCCCTTCTATTTACTGCCTGTCCCTTTTCCCATGCATCTTGAGCCCTCCCCTCACCTTGACTTCTTCCATCCACACTGTAGACCTGCTCCTCTCATGAATGGCTTTTTCTCAAGCTGCCTCCCCTGGCCACTTACTTTCATAGCCCCCATTCTCTTAAGCATTGTCTACACTTCCCTTTCCACTTCTGAACCTCCTTAACACCCAGCATCCTGGCTCTTCCTCTCACCTTGCCATTGACCAAGCACAGTCCAAATCCCTAAGTTAAATGATCAAACCCAATGACTGTCAATTCTTAGCCTGTTTTCTCTACCATTACCAGTTGGTAGCATCCAATGGCTGGCCATGCCTACTTTCTTGAACTCTCTCTTTCTTTGGTTCCTGTAACCCTCAACTGCTCTGGTTCCCCTTCCTCCTCTACATACACCAGTTTTTTAGTTCTCCTCTACTGCCTTCTCTGTCTCTACTAACCCCAAAGTGGCTCCATTTCTTGAGGTCCCAACCATGCTGCTCCTCCACCTCTCCACTCTCTTGTACTTGATATGTCCAATGGCTCCAGCTTCCACTCTTAGGCTGCCAGTGCCTGAACCTACAGTCTTAGCTCTGTTTCCAGAACTGGATCTCCATCCACCTACTGGATATAAGTTGCCCCTGTAACCCCAAAACATCTCAAACTCGGCCTTACACAAAACCTTCCAAGCAAGCTGCTTTGACTTCTAACCATAATTGTTCATCATACCCACTACCCATACATTTTCCTGGGTGTATGGGTACACAAATCTCATTTAATCCCTGGCTCCTCCATCCTCTCCCTCATTCTCCACATCAACTTATTCTCATCTGTCCATTTTGATTGTCACTTCCTTAATTCAAACGTGCATTATCTCATCCACCCTACCGACATCCTTCTTTTTCGTTGTCACCAGTGCTGTCTAGATCAAATTATGACCACTCCCAGTGTTTCACCTACCTCTGAATAATGTCCAAAATCCCTAGAATGCATGAGCAAGATCTTCTGTGACCTGGCCTTGATCAGTCTTCACAGCCACACTCTGTAGTCTCAATACACCTGAAAACCACTGTCCCTTCATGCCCCTGGGCCTTCCCTCTTGTGGTTCCTTCAGCCTGACATTTCATCTATTGAACCCACTTTTCCAGCTATTTAACCATTCATTCAGCAAACACTTGTCATACACCTGCACGTCACTTACGTACTAGGCACTAGCATACAATGGTATGAAAAATAAGGTAGGTTCTTGCCCTTTGCCCAGTGTAGGGAAACAGGTAAGAAGCAAATAAACAAACAACATGACAAATACATGTCACACACAAAGACAGTATTAGACAGGGGAAAGGGATAGAGAGAGGCAGGGAAAGGTTTCTCTGGGTAAGGTTCAGGAGTGGCCCTTCTGAGAAGGTGACACTAAAGTGGACAGCTAAAGGTGTAACCAGGACATGTAGAAATCAAGGGAAAACAATGAGGGCTGAAGGACGAGCAAAAGCAAGAAGGAAGATATGTCATTTGAGAGAGCAGAGACAGAGATGTCATGGTAAGAGGACAAAGAGAAATGAAGATGGAGAGAGAGTCTGGGAGAGGACCTGATTCTGCAGGGTCTCAGAGCAGAAATGAGGGTTCTGATTTCAACTGAAATCTCTGAGAAGCCTTTTAGCTCAAGCCTTCCAGTAGTTTAAGCAGGGGAGTGACATGGTCCAATTTGCATTTTACAATGATTCCTCCCTCTGGCTGGGTGTGAAGAATGGATTTCAGAGGGCAAAAGCCCATGAAAGCTTCTATTCATCTTTCAAAGTATAAAACAGACAAAGTACCTAGCTGAGTCCTAGCAGGGGGGTGAGTTTTCCTCCAGTGTCCAGAACTAACTCTGTGCCTCTGACTCTGTGAAGCTCTTCCTGGCCCCATGGTTTAGAATTCATTTGTGATCTTTGGGCACCTCCCACAGCACTTCCCTTCACACTGGGTTATCACTTCACCCACACCCCTTTTACAGTGAGTTCTCCCCTCCTCTCCCTCTCCTAGTGGGTTGTGGAACAGTCCATGTGTAAAGAGTCATACTCATTCACAGGGCCTCACAGTGTCTGGCAAATGGCCTAGCCTACGGGAGACACTCAAAGAACAATGGCAAGAATGAATGAATGAAAGAAGGATTGAATGGAGTCTGAAGGGGAGTATGTTTGTATTCCCCAGGAACGCTGTGCATTAAGGGCCTACGTTTAGGATCAGTCATATCTAGATTTAATTCAAGCCCCGCCAGACACTAGCTGTGGGACTTGCAGCAAATAAATTCACCTCTCCGAGCAGCATTTTCCTGTCTGTAAAATCAGAATGATAGTGGGTATGGAATAGGCACTATCTCACAGGGTTGTCATGCAGATCTAATGAGACCACAAAGCACCCGTGTCCCTTTCCCTTCCCTAAACTGTCCCTGCTGGGGAAGGGCAGGGGTGTCACAATCCAAAACACAGACCCACAGCTGAATGATACTTGTTGACAAGGTTCTGTCTTCTTGTTAGATATTTGCTTTTAACAAACATTTGTTGAACACTAAGTATCAACACCATTATAACCACCACCTCCATTTTTTCTGCTATAAACATGTGCAGAGAGACACATTGAAGGTGCTTATGGCTGAGAATTGAGTCTAGTTCCTACCAATGTGCCATGCATGGTCTCATGACACACAGATGGCAAGCCCAGGGACACAGGCCTTTCACTTTAACTTTCAGACCCCAAGCCCCAGTCAACAGCCCCCTCCCTAGAGATCCAGGGGGCAGTGCCCCTGCAGACAATGTCTGGAGACATTTCAAGCCCAGAATATGCCTATCCATCACCC
The DNA here is from genome assembly GCA_028533065.1 of Trachops cirrhosus. NCBI lineage: Eukaryota > Metazoa > Chordata > Mammalia > Chiroptera > Phyllostomidae > Trachops > Trachops cirrhosus. The sequence goes on along the minus strand of CM052540.1, from coordinate 81,492,856 downwards.
CCCTGTCTAGGGGACCCTGTAGCCAGCACACAAGCCCCAAGAGCTGTCTCTGGAGCTAATGACAGGCAGAGATAGTGATGAGCCCAACCCAGCCTGAGGCCATGAAGCCTTCACCAGGACACTGGGGAAATCATGGCCTGCCCCAAGGAGGACCACACTCGGGGGAAGAAGGGAGCTGTGTTTCTGCTGCAAGACAAAGCGGAAGCATGCTCATCCTCAGTTAAGTTGCCATTTCAATCCCTAAATCCTCAATTTGCCACAATGTCTAAGGACTCAAACAACTTGGGATCAAACTTCAATTCTGCTACATACTAGCCAAAGGGCCTCAGGCAAGTTAGTTAAGCTCCCTGAGCATCAGTTTCCCACATGCACATGGAGATAAAATGTGTTAATACAGTGAAAGAGCTCAACACTGCCTAACACTTGGATATCCTTGTTTGTATGCATTTTATGCTAATATTTAGAGAGAGACTATAATGTTTTTGTCAAGGGAGTTGTACTATGCACATCTGCACAAAACAAGGATAAGCAGAAAATGCCACGTGAGTGTCCTCTGCATCCACTGCTCTCTGGGAATATGTCCCCATGTAGTTCTCCACTAACCATTCCATAATTTCCTGCCATTTGGGTCACTTTTCTCAATTCAAAAGGCCACTTGAACTGGGATTTTTCAAGCTACAGGTGAAGACAGTAGGTTAGACTGGAAGAAATAAAATCAAAGGATCATTGATTCTCCTCTTGGAGGGAGGAGGTGGAGACAGGCTGTCAGCTCTTACTGCAGAGATCCATTTTCTGAGCTGAAGCAGGCACCCAGGGAGGGCCGCAGAGGCCCCTGGAGCCCCAATCCAGCCATCCGTGGCTGCCTCCGCAGGAGAAGAAACAGACAATAGTGGGCAGGAACCAGCCACCTCCCTTCCTTCCCAGCACTTCTCGGAGCTCAGCAGGCAGCTGAAGATAACTCAGTGGCATGTGACAGCCTATGGAAAGCTAGCTCTCTCTCCAGTCTCCAATCACCAGGTATCTGAAGAGGATGTAGGAGCAGTCAGATTCTGCTCTCATTCAAAGTCCTTTGGTGGAGAAAAATGATTCTTAAAGGAACTGTCAGGTTAGCAGCCTCCTCATGAAGAGGGGGACAAAAGGCCCCAGAGCTCTGACCTCCAGGCCCATGACAACACAGGCCCTCATTTGCATCTCATTTGCATTGCATACTTAACAGGACTCCAGCTCTGTTACCCTGTTTGGAGGTGGGGGGTATCCTAGGGGGAGAAGGCGTATCTGCATGGCAAGCCCACACAGCAGCCTGCACCCTCCAGGAAAACAAGACCAATTAGACCAGAGTGACATACATAGATGGAGACCACACTATTCCAGAATGGATGGCCAACTAAATAAAGCTAGGGTTACATCATAGACAAGGCCAGACAGAGAGAAAATTCCAAATATTTCCAAGAGACTGTGCTAGAATGATTTGGACTAATTGCATGCAAGTCTTGTGCTAAGAGTGTCCAACTGCATCAGCAGCACAGGAATGAGCTGTCAGCGTGTGGTCAGAGTGCCTACAGAAAAGAACCTTCCCCCTCTCTCAGAATAGTTCCTCTTTGCATTGATTGATACACCCACACCACTCCCTGGCCAAGGTTTTACATTCTGTTGTTCAAAGGCCACAGGTTCTCCCACTATCCTTGAACGATTATAGCACTGTCTTTCAGTATAATGTGGGCACCAAGATCTCTCTCTCTATATGAAGGCAGACCAGGGGTCAAATCCCAGCTCTGGCATTTGCTAGCTGTGTGAGCTTATCCAAGTCACTTCACCTTTCTGAGCTTCAGTTCCCTTTCTGTATAGGCTGGGGTAATATCAGTATCTATCGCAGGCAAATTAAATGATATAATGCATGGAAAAGTGCCTGGTACAACACCTAGTACCTCTTACAAAATAGAAGGTCAGGAGATGCTGCCTGTAGTTTAGAAACAAGAAATGCAGTTGTACATCTATAACTTAGAGGTACTATTAAAATGACTTGAGGCATGACAAATGCCTCAGCAGCTGCCTCTGCATCACCTCTGACCTCCTCTCTCACTACCCTCCCCCTGGCTCACTCCACACAGATGCCCAAGCCTCCCTGCTGCTTCCTCAAGTATGTTGAGCACGCTTCTGCCATAGGGCCTTTGCACTGGCTGCTCCTCTGCCTGAAATGCTCTTCTACCAGGCAGCGCCCTGGTTCCCTCCTTCATCTCCTGCAAGAGTCTTTACACAAATGTCCCATCTCAGTGACTCTTTCCTTGCTGCCATATCTAAATTTGTTCCTGCTTCCTCCCCCGTACTTCCTATCCTCCTTTCCTGCTTTACTTTCTGCTTCACGCTCACCATCCAATCTACTGTATGTCCCAGTTAGTTACCTACTTCACTGTCTGTCTCACACTACAGCAAAGGCAGCCAGAGGGCCAGGTCCAGCTCACCCTTGTTTTTGTCAATAAAGTTGCATGGGAACACAGCCACACCCATTCATTTACATAGTGTCTCTGGAACTTTCTTGTTACCATCACAGACTTGAGTAGTTGTGACAGTGACCACAGGGCTCCATAGTCTATCTGGTTGTAAACAGGAAAATTTTGTGGAGTCCTGAACGTGAGGGCAGGATTCTGTCTTGTCCTCTGACAAGTCCCAGTGCCTAGGTCAGTACCTGACCCCTACGAGATGCTCAGTGGTGATCCCGTTTGCTGCATGAGTGAACTACAATGGCAGCACACCTGAGCCACAGCTGTGTGGGGGAGGGGAGACGGGGCTAGGTGTCAGAGGGCTCAGTCCTGCTCAGGAAGTCAGAGCCATGGAGTGGTGAACTGCAACAGTGACAGAGCCTCTCATTAAAATGCAGATTTGAAGTACCAGAAGAAGAGCATGGCCCCCTGGAACTCGCTAGGAATCCACATCCCCAGAACTGTCCAGGTGACTCAGGCCTGCTCAGGTTGGAGAAGGACTACTCCTCCAATGACCGGAACTTAGGTGGGGCAGGGTCATTACTTTTCATCCTGAGCTCTTCGATGTACACTGAGATTTTTTTTAACTTCTATACACATACTAGTTTGATAATATCATTAAATAAAAGTAGTTTAAATGTATTAATCACAGCTTTTTAATTATTTGTATTTCTGATACTTTGACATCCGGGGCCTTCCTTGCTAATCCCAGAAAGCCTGCCCTGCCCAGGCCAGTCAAATCCCAGAGACAACAGAAGGCTCAGCTGGAAGTACATCTTTCATATACAAACCAACCAATCCAGAGCCCACACCCCAATCCCCCGCTTTATGGCACTCTTGGACTCAGGGTCACTATTTCCTGCATTGATCGCTCCAGCACCAGGCACCAGGCAACTAGACATGCCCCTGCACTCCAGAGCCCACTGAAATTATTCAAAGTAGCCAGCCCTAAGCCTATGCACCCCACCTCACCAGTTACTCCCACGAAACCAAAACAAAGACTTGTGCCCACATTTTCCTCCCACTCCCTCTGCCTCCTGACCATCCCCATGAGGACCTGCGTGATATGGGGTGCTCCTCCTCTTTGGAACCACAAGGAGTAAACTACCCTTTCAATGGCCATAGTCTCCTGATCGTTGGTCTCCCCATCTTGAATAGTAAGGTCTGTACTTTACAACAAACCAAACAAAATAGACAGAAAGATAGGGAGAGGTGGGGAAAGGGCACAGACCTAATACAAGTGACATCCAGAAGACACTGGCCAAGACTGAGCAGACACGAGAGTTCACAGCATGGCCCTAGAGCAAAGGGCCACACCCAATAAGATGGAATGCATCTGGCTCATCCCTAAGTCTGAGAAACCCCCTAAAATGCTGTGTAAGGATGTGGAAAATGTAGACTAGCAGCACCCAGTGGTGTAGGCATGAGGTTTGACTGATTGTACACCCAAAGTAAACCAACAGTGTGATGTGGCTGGCCTTACCTCAAGCCCCCCAAAAAGAATAAAGTCATCTCAGGATGCAGAAATAGAACTACATTGTCTAGGATGGTGTTGTTCAAATGGTGGGTTTTGACACATTAATCAATGGTCAATGACATCAACTGAGAGAGTCCAGATAGTTTTTCTCGAAGGACTCCTTAAAGGAAAGAGAACAGAACAGGATAGGAGGCTGCAGAAGGAAAGGTTGAGAGCCACTGATCTAGAATCAGGGAGGCACCAACCCTTTCCTCCTCTGCCAACTCGGAAGCTTCCCTATCAACTGGGGCATCATGCTTGATAAGAAAGCTGCTCCAGTTGGAGGGTTATCCAGGAGGAGATGGGGAGGGGACACTGTTGCTATATCACGTGGTGCTGGAAGCTGTGGGTTGTGGGTTACATATTAGAGAGCATACGATTGAAGGAGTTGGGGCAGCTTCACCTAGGAATGAAAAGATTCTGGGGCACCTAAGAACTGTCATCAGATCAGTAAAAGGCTGTCAGCACCTGTACTGCACGACCCATGGCAAGAAACTAGTAGAAGTTTCACAAAGTTAATCAATATCGACTTCAACAGCTCGATGTGTCTGGCTTATTGGATTCCCCACCAACTCCAACCTGTCCGCTTAGACCATTGCTTTTCCTCTGACCTTCTGACTTATCCTTTCAGACCTTCCTGTGCCCAGCTTCTCCAAGCCTGTGTGATGTCTAACTCCTCCAGTAAACTATTGTTCCATGGTCCTCAGAGTGGTTCAGATTCCCTGAAGACAGGGGCCTCCAGAGGCCCAGCATCCAGAGGCCCAGGAGTAAGCTGGTCTCCCATGAAGACCTGCCCCTCCACCATGCTCGAACCATTTAGTATGCTGACATTTCCCAGCGTAACCTGAACACCCAGTGAGCACCTTTTTATTTTTGAGAATGCTTTCTCAAAAGAACTGCTGTGAACTTTCTTTTGTCTCTCTCCCCTTCACCTGCTGAATAACCTCAATCCTACCAGCTTGCTTGCACTGTGGCTGCCCCAGAGCACTCAAGGAGGCAGGACAGGGTGGTTGTTGGGGGCACGGGCCCTGGAAGCAGACAGCCCAGCATTTGAAATCCCAGGGTTTATAAAGTGCAACTTTAAATGAACTACTCAGCCTCTCCCCACTGCAGCTTCTCCCCCCCCAAAAAAAAAAAAATGGGGGTAAAACCTCAAAGGCTCAAGGTGAGCATTACATGAGATGATCCCCTTAAAGCATCTGGCGTGTAGTAAGTGCTTAGTAAATGTTGGCTGCAGATATCATTGCAACAGTGTCTGTAAGTAACCAGCTTAGAAACCAGGTCCCCCGAATACTCTAACTGGGCAGATACCCTCTCTCAGGCCACACTAGGTAGAGCCATGTAGCACCAGCAAGCAGCCCCAAATGCCTCATTGCCTTATAAAAGATAACATCTTAAGTGTTATAAGACCTCCAGGATATACCATGGCCAAGGAGAATGCCCCTGACGATGGCTCCCTCTGCCTGTCCAGCATTGGCAGGGACTCTGGGAAGCTGGACTTCTCTCTCAGGAAACCACATGCTCACATGGCCACTTTGGGAGAAATAAAAAGGCCACTAACAGGAAACCTCACATTTGGCAAAACAGGCAAAAATCAGCCAAGAAACTCATACGGGCTGGGCAAACCAATCTGACCAGAAAAAGAGTAAACACATATGGCATCCGCTGTAGCAGGCAGTGTTCTAAAGCCTTGACAGAGACCTGCTGTGGAATCCTCTCCATGACTCTGTAAGGTGGGCACAACCCTCATTTTACTTTCCCAAGCTAACCAGGCATTCCTTACTTCCCAAGCAGACAGGGTGGCCTGCATCCAATAACCCAGCCCCTGGGGCCCTACCACAACAATGTTCAGAGAAAAGACCTTCTCCATCTCTCTACTGCTCACATGCTAGAAAGTGAGCAGGCATCTTTTGGCCAATGAAGTCTGCCTTTCTGCAAAAAGACAGGCCAATGTGGTGACATGGCATTATTGCCAGCTTCACAGGCCAGCCAAGCTCTCTCACACCCAAAGGAGAAGAGTGGGCAAGCGGAGTGTTGGGAAAATGGAGCCCTATGAGAAAACTTGTCAGCACAAGGCATTACATTAGCTCTGTACATCCGTTTCCTCTTCTGCAGCATGAAAAGAGCTGCCCTAACAGCTGAGGCTATGAGGAGGATTCTATCAGGGATGCTTGTGGCTGATATCCACCATCACCAGCCCACCACCGAGGGATGAAAGCAGAATCAAGGGTGTCCCAGAGCATGGTGCTCTGGGACCAATACTTGGGTTCAAGTCCCAGTTCTTCCTCTTCCTAGCTGGGTGACTTGGGCAAGTTATTGAACCTCTCTTTCTGCCTCAGTTCCTTTGTCTGTAATATAGAGATGATACTAGCTACTATCTACAGTGTTGTTGACAGCATTACATGAGATGACTGGGAAAGTCTTCTGAATGCCCTCAATTCTACCAGCTCTAGTTAGAGCCTGGCCCTCACTTTCATAAATGCTCTTGTTCTTGCTTTTGTCTGCAGTATAGTAATAAGAGCTCATCCTTCTATCTTGTACCCATATTGCCTCCTCCAGGGAGCAACCTGGGGTACCTTCAGCCCATAGTGCTCCTTCACTGGGCCTACCTGGCCTCCTGTCTACCCTCCAGCCTCATCCCCCCAGCCCCCCATCACAGGGCTCCAGCCACTCCACTTTCTGTTGGTTTCTGCAATGCGCAGGCCCACCTCTGTTCCCTCAGGGCTTTTGCCTGTGCTGTTTCCTTCGCCTGGCATGCTGTGCCCTGGATTTTCAGCAAGCTGGCTCCCTCCTGCTCATCATTCAGGTATCAGCTAAAGGCCATCATCTCTGCCAATGACTCACAGACCACTCTCAATCATATGACTGTTTTCTTTTCCTTTCTTTAGGGCCTTTCTCACTATCTAAAGGTACTTTGTTTATTGTTCATTTCTGTCATTAGAAAAAATGTAGGACCTATGACAGCAGGTGCCTGGATGGCTTGTCCACAAGGGTCAGCAGGAGTCAAGATTCAAACCTAGGCCTGACTCCAAAGCCCACGCTCAAGCCCTGTGATCACAGCCTGTACTGGCCTATAGGCCTATAGTTAGTATATGCCTACAGCCAGTCAATGAGAAGCAGGCCTGGGCAGCTGACTGGAAGGTAATGCCTTCTCCTCCGGGTGATAGGAGACACCAGCGAAGCAGGGCAGGGAGGCTTGGGGTCATTTTACAAGAATGGCTTGAAACAGGGGCTCAGGCTGCATGAGTCTTATCCTGGGGCATATGAATAGGTTCAGGCCACCACAGAGGAAAGGGGATTCTGGCCGCTGAAATACTGACACCAGAGCGTTATGGTCTCTGAAGTGCCATTGCCAAGGTGAAGCTGGATGGCTCATGCCACCCCAGGCACATCCACCTGTGGTGCCCCTCCCCCCTTGCAGCAGCAGAGCAAGGGAAAGCCTGCCACCTGATAGAGAGACACATCATCCTGTCCCATTGCCATGGCTGCAGCAAGGAACTTTATGGCACTTTAAAGTGCATGCGAACTACCTGGGGATTTCGTTGAAATGCGGATTCTGACTGAGCTGGCCCAGACAGAACGGGAGAGCCTGCATTTCTAACCAGCTCCCAGGTGACGCTGATGCCGCTGGTCCGCAGACCACAAGGAGGGCAGCCAAAGCTGGCCGGTTTTGGAGTGTGAGCCTCTCCAAAAGAAACTCTGAGGCCTCGGCTGGCCACACAGTGGGGAAGAGCACCAGAATATTTGGATTTTGTGAGTCAAATAATTTAGACCTAGAGGCAGGACAGGGTGAGGACATTAGTGTAGGCAGCCAAGCAAGGAACAGAGTAGACACACTTCCTGGGGCATCAGTGAGGGTGACACTAGTGACAAGGGCTGCAAAAAGTCATCAATAGGCCAACACTATGAGGTGGGAGAGCAGGCCCAGCTCACAGGATGGATGCCACACAAAACACACACCTGTGACAATGAAAACCCAAAACCCAAAACCCCAGGCAGAAGCTCTGCCCAAGCTGGAGGCGCCCCAGCACTCCTCTAAGTCACAGACAGCCCCCGTCCCTGGTGCCAGCCATTTGATTTTCATAGCCATTGTTGCTGGGAACATGTACTTAAAACAGCTTTTCCTGCTTAGAATTTTCCTGGGTCTTTTCCCAAAAAATTACAAAAGTGTTGTGTTTATTACAACCAGAGAAACAATTCCTAAGATGTAGAGAAATATGGCACCAACCCCTTCCCCAACCAGCCCTTCTCCATCTCTACTTCCTCACTTGCTCTGCAATCCCAGTGTTTACAGCCTGGTCTGTAGCCTTCCACACCTTGCTAACCACCCTTACGAAAACACACAAACATAACTTCACACATAAGAAGTGTCTGTTGTGGCTGCTTATTTCTTTGAAATGAGATCAAACTAAGTATCTTTTTGTGCAACCTAACCCTCTCACTTAATAATGCATCAGAGATGGTGCTCCAGGTCACGGGTGGGCAAATGTTTTTGGTAAGGGCCAAAGAGTAAATATTTTAGGCTTTGCAGGCCATACAGGCTCTGCCACAGCCACTCAGTGAACTCACCATTGTATCACCAAAGCGGCCAGAGACAATATGGAAGTGAATGGGTGTAGCTGTGTGCCAACAAAACTTTATTTACAAAAATAAGCAGTGGGCCATATCTGGCCCATAGGCCATAGTTTGCCAACCCCTGCTCCAGGCCATTAGCTATAGTTCTTACCTTTTAGTGTTTCATATTGGCTTTCAATTATTTAGAATTTTTATTATTTAAGTTTTTAAATAATAAAAGTATCATATGAAGTACCCTACACACATAAAAAGTGTACATATCATAATGATATAGTCGGATACTTTTTCACAAAGTGAATACATCTGTGTAACCAGTTCCCTATCAAAAAACAGAGCATGACCAGCTCCACAGAAGTCCCACACACCCATTTTAATTCACTGTTCTCGACAACTGTGTAACAATATCCCATAAAATGGATACACCCTAATTAGGCAATTCCAATTCTTTGCCACCACAAACCAAACATCAATAAACATGCTTGCTCTAGACCTTTGTTTCTTTGCTTGCTTGTTCTTCATTTCAATAAGGTAAATTTCCCAAAGCGTAATGTGAGAGTCTAAGTGCACACATGCATACATATTGTAATCAGTGTTGCTGGGCCACTTCCCCTAACGCTGGTGGCCAGCCACAGGCCTGCAGATCCTGGCAACGCCCCATCAGTGCAACTCAGCAGGAATTTTAAGGAATAGCATGTATTCCCAGTCCATGCCAATGTTTGGGGTCCTTGGGCAGTGGTCTGGACCTGACTATTCTTATGAGACTTCAACATTCAGGGAAGAAGAGAAGGAACATTGAGTGGAAAGACTTCAGCTCCTTCCCTCTCCTCAAATCAACTCTGTCTCCTTCAGTGTCCATGACACTGACCTACCTCTTCACAAGCCAAAGACTTCAAAGGGAGGGTGGGCAGGGGGTCCTGGCCCGGGCCCCAGGGGGTGTGCAGACAAGTATCTACAGTACACTGAGAGAGATGGTTAGCATGCACTAGATGAAGATGTGATTTAACTCGGCTTCTTCATTACAAATACACTGAAGAGAAAAGCAAAACCACATGGGTGTCTCGCTGAGTTTGTTTATGGGAATTTTCTCTCCAATGAGTACACAACAAAGTGTTTTCAGAAACACAAAAACTACACTGAAATTTCTTTTAAAAAATCTAACTCCTCTTAGGTATGATGTAGTCTGAAGACCCTTGGGTACCATGGTTCTCCAATTCCCAGAGCTCATGGGGGTGTGGGGGTGCATGCATGTCTGCACGCACAGGGCGATTTGCTCTTAGAATGGTGTTCCCAGCTTTCCCCAGAGCCCCAGTGGCAGCTGTTGCAGCGAACAAAAGAGGATCAGCTGGACTGGGGTTGGGGCTGTCCAGCAGCACACCTCTGACAACACTTAGCCACTGGAACCTTAAGATGTGTACACTTTACTGTGTATATATTTCAACATTTCATCTCAAAAGCAAAACCAAAGCTGTAAACAGGTTTTGAGTTCTAGTTGATACTGAAGTATTGAGGGGGGACTTAATGTCTTCAACTTACTTTGGAATGTATCAAAAATAAGGTGACAGATAGATGGAGACTGAGATGCATGGATACTGATTAAGCAAGTACAGTAAAGGTAATGGCAAAATCTAGAGGTGGACAGATGGGTGTACACTTCTTACTGTGTATGAAAGAAAAGTGTATGTTGGACACTTTATAATAAAAGGTGCGGGGGGGGGGGGGGTTACTAACCAGTGATGTCTAAGGGAGGGGGAGAATCCGGAAGAAATGGGTCCTGTTCCCACTCTATGATGTGTGGCCTTGAGAAATTATTTCCTTTCCCTGGACCTCAGTGAACAGCTGGGACTGTCCTCTGCAATGCCTTCCATTGTGAACAATGACCGTGATGTGGTTTTGCTCCATTGCACAAGGTCTAAGCAACTCCTCAAAGAGAGCCTTTGGGGAGGAATGGCTTTAAAGGCAGAGACTGCCCCCTGGTGGCCCTCAGCAGCCTAAATTATGAACATTTTCTGTTCCTGCCATAGATGCATGGCTGAGTAATATTCTGAGATAGTAAAACATCTGAAGTTTCCTTCATTACATTTCCATTTTCCTCCTGTCTTCTCTTTCCCTTTAAAGCAGAGAGCCAGCTCAGGGCAAGTGTGTAGAAGGGCAAAGAGCCAAAACAGGCTTCAGGTCATTCTGGCTTCGTGTTCCAAATTCCCAAAACTCAGAGGCATCTAACAAGAAACCACATTGAAGGAGAGGATCATAAAAAAAACTCAAAGGGCAGTGAATTTTAACCTGAAAGAAGGAGATTTCCCATGGCTGAAAAAGGAAGAAAGTCAAGAAAAGATCCCAAGGATCCCAGGGAATTAGCAAGACCCCAGGTTGTGACGTGTGTCCAGGCAGAGACTCACCTTGTCCCCTGATGTACCCCAAGAGTCTTGAGTGTCCTCAGCAAGCACTGGAGACTCAATTAATATTGTTGAATGGATGAGTGGATGACTGGGAGAGTGAGAGAGTAGATTTAGGAGGAGCTGATACCCAGAGAAAAGGAAGCCACACTCAAGGCTAACAGTCTCCCACGTCCCCAGCCATTTCTGGGTTCCACGCGCTGGTTCACGCACTCCCTCTGCACGGAGCACAGCCTCATGGTGAAACTGTGGGCTGTGGAGCCAGACTGCCTGGGCTCCACCTGAGACCCACTCAGGCCCTGTGCCTCCGTCTCCTCACATGTAAAATGGGGTAATATTAATACCTGTGACAGAGGACTGTTAGGATGACTGATGCGCTGATCTATGTAAAGCACCTGGCATTCAATAAGTACTCAATAAACATAGCTAGCATTATCTTTCATATTTACACAGTTTGCCCCATGCAGGTAACTCCCATACCTCCTACAGACTCAGCTCAGCCATGGCTTCCTTCTGAAAGCTTCCTATGGCACCATCACAATACCTGCCACACTGCAATGTAGTTGTCTATCTGCCCCTAGGCTGTGAGCTCCCCAAGGGTGGGAACCAGATCTCACTGTCACCAGGTCTGAATGAACGAACGGATGGATGAACACTCGTGCTTACTGAGCCCATCTTACCCTGCTACCTGTGATGCGCCACCCTTCTCACGCTGTAAACGCCTAATCACTCCAAACCACCCCACCCCCACCCACCCCTTAGGTGCCCTCGGCTATTCCGGTCTTGCCCGGCCGTATTGGTTTTAGAAGAAAGGTACCCATGTAGGTATCAAGGGGATGGGCCCTCAAAGGTTTTCTTGTACTCTTTTCCCCTTGTTAGAGTTCCCATGACGGCAAAAGCTTCTCTACCTTGAAACAGTTCCTTAAATAGAAAGAGGGTCTTCTGTGAGCCTTCAGCACCTGTTTCCTTTCTCCTAAGGGTGCTTTTAAAACCTCTTTTAGAATCTAAAGTATTGGCAGATGTGGTCCTCAACTTTCCCCAATAGCCTGTCACAAATTATGTCTCTGGTGCTTTCTTCTTCTGATGTGTGAATGTCAGACCTTGAAATGGATTTAAATACCACAATATTGCTAAATCTTGTAGGAATGTAGGAGTAGCTACATCTTTCTAGGAGCTGCTTCAGTCTAAGTTTTTATATAGTGCAATACAATGGTAAGAAAATTGAATGGAAGTCCCAAAGAGAAACCTCAAAAAAACTGCTCCTTCAACTTTTTTAAAGAGCAGCCCCAGCTTCGGTAAGATAGAATGATGGGTCTGAGTACAGATGTGGTCAAGGAGCTGCGGCTGGCTGTAATGTGGGCAGGAATGGGAACAATGGGATGTCAGCTGCTATATTAATAGGAGACACTGGATTGTGAGGGGGTTACATGTGTGGGGCGACGGGCTCATCGACTGTGCAGCTTTGAGCTGTGCTCTGACACTGCATGGCCTGCTCCTGCAATTCCACCAGGTGTCACAATGTCCATATGGCTTCCTGTGGCTCTAGAGGTCCCACTGCCCTGTGCCTTTTCCACATTATCCAGGGAACGGGGTTACTCATGGCTCCAAAGGCTAGGTCTTAGTCCTACTATCATTTGATGTTGACCTTGGACCTGTCCTTAAGATTTTCTGCATGATCTCCTTCCTGTAAGAATAATGATGTGAAACAGATTATCTGCTGAACTTCAGCCCCTCACTTCAGAAGGCAGTGATCTGGGGATCGTCTGTGGAGTCCTGGTACCTGTCAGTATCTCAAGTGGTATTTCCTTCTTACACACTTATCACCCACATTGAGTGACACCCATCCTACGAGGTGCTGGGAAAGCGTGGTGAGCAAAGCAGATGCAGGATTGCTCTCTTGGTGCTTAAAGCCTAGTGGGGGATGCGGACACTAACCAACCTACACACAACCACAGCTGACACTGACACAGCTGAAGTTCAAGACACTATGAGCGACGACAGTAAGGGAGTGGTGGGGGAAGTGCCCCTGGGTGGTGACAGTGAGTTGAGACCTAAGAGACAGAGTTGACTGCTGGAAGGAAACAAGAGGGCAGAGATGCATATCCGCAGTGAGGGAGCAGGATAGGCAGCATCCTAATGGTAGGGGGCAGAGGATAAAGGAAAGACTAGAAGAAAAGGGAAGAGACAGAGACTAGAGCACCGGTGGCAAACACAGGGCCTACAGGCTGAATCTGGCCCTCCACCTTGTTTTATTCGGCCCAGCACCTTGTTTCCACCCAACAGCAGCGCCGAGCTCTTGCTTAACTGTTAAGGAGTAGTTACATTTATACAGACCTAAAATCACATTCAGCCCTTTGAAGGCAACCACGAGGCTGATGTGGTCCCCGGTGAAAATGAGTTTGACACCCCTGGACTAGACCATGAGACCACCACAGCAGATCAACTGTCCTAGGGGCAGTGAGAACCAGTCATGAGTTTTTAAAAGGAGAGCTGATCAGATTTCCACTCTGATCTTGACCTGCAAGACCCCTGACAGCAGATATAAAGCCTGGATTTCAGTAGCCAGAGGACATCTGAGGAAATCGTCACATCTTTCAGAAGCACCTGCAGCCTGGTGTGGCCTCTGGATGGGATGGGATTTCCAAAGTGGCATGTGAAATCCGGAGCAAATGGCCGAGTGACCTGGGCTGCCAAGTGGAAAATCTCAACACTGAATGTGCCTCCACAATCTGGATGAAGGAAGGTGATCCAACAAACACCACAGGCCACTTCTGGCCCGGCACGAAAGTGGCAGGGAAGGATCCTGCCAGTCTTTAGCCCTCTCATCTGTCTGGCTGAGATCAAGGAGGAAGGACCTGAAGTCCCAACCATGGAACCAGAAGGATGCTTGGGAGATCAAAGGGCTAGCCAGGTGTCCTACACCCTACCCAGCTCCCTCCACACCAGCTGATGAACGCATCCCCTGGCTTCTCTGGGTGCTGGCTGTTAATGGCTCACAGTTGCTCCCAGGTCCAGATAATCACCTTCAGCCACACACACACAGAAGCCACCTGGCCTGGGAGGTAACACCACCCTCCCACCTCTAGCTCCAGCATCCTACAGCACAGACTGACTGTTTTAGTCACTTAGGGCTCCTGTAACAAAATACCATGGACTGGGAGTCTTAAACAATGGACTTTTGTTTGTCACAGTTCTGGAGGCTGAAAGACTAAGATCAAGATGAAGGCCCTGGCCAGGTAGCTCAGTTGGTTAGAGTGTCATCCCACTCTAAGGTTGCAGGTTCAGTCCCTGGACAGGACACAGATGAGAATCAACCAGTGAATGTGGAACAACAAATTTATGTTTCTCTCTGTCTCTCTGTCTCTCTCTGTCTCTCTCTCTGTCTCTCTCTCTCTGTCTAAAATCAATAAATAAAAAATAAGGTCAAGGTGCGGGCAAACTCAGTTCCTGGTGAGAACCCACTTCCTGGCTCTTGCTGCACCCTCACGTGTCAGAGAGAAAGACATCTCCTTCTCTTCCTTTTCTTACAGAGCTACTCACCAAATCCCACCATGGGATTAGGGCCCTCATCCAGCCCTAATGACCTCCCAAAGGCCCATCTCCAGACACCATTTCACTAGGGGTGGAGCTTCAATATATGACTTTGCGGAGACAGAATTCCATGCACAGCACTGACTGATCCTCATGAAACGGCCTTCTGGCCTTAAAGGGGGGCGGGCTCTGTGCTGGATGCTGGGTCCAGACTTCCATGGCACCAGGCTAAGGCTAGTCTCCAGCAGAGATCACACTCTCACTTCACCTCCCACTGCTCTCTCTCACTCTTCTTCCCCCAGGAGCAGCCCCAATAAATCACTTGGACAAAAATGTCCATCTTGGCTCTATTTTTAGAGAACAACAGTCAAATCATGAGGTTCTTCCCTCATCCATCAACCAACAAGCCTGTGCCAAGTCCAGAATGTGCCCAGCATGGTGAAGGAATAGTAGCAGGGCACAGTGACCTGCAGTCAGGAGGCCCAGGTGCTGCATGTGACACCAGGCAAGTTGTTCAGCCTTGCTGAGCCTCAGTTTCCCCTTCCGTGTGAGGGCAACACACCACCTCTACTGGATGTTCCAACATCAAAGCACTTACAAAATGTGCTTGCAGTGCTCACAGGTATCAATCAGTGCTATCAGCACTTCAAAGGAGCTCCAAGTTTCCTCTTTTTCCCTTGCTGTGGTTTGAATTGTATCCCCTCAAAAATATATTCAAGTCCTAACCCCAGTACCTGTAAACATGGTCATATTTGGAAACCGGGTCTTTGCAGATGTAATCAAGTTAAGATAGGGTCATACTAGGTAAGGGTGGGTCCCCAATCCAATGACTGGTGTCCTTATAAGACAGAATTTGGAGGTTGGAGAGAAGATGGCGACGTGGTAGGAGGGAGCACACTCCACCTCCCTCTTCACATGGGAGGAAAACCTAGCCATTCTACAGAGGACTAGAGCAAATCCTACAGAGGATTATCACAGCATACATGAATATGGGAAATCAAAAATTGTAGTGAACACTGAAAGACCAGACAGTAAGGAGACTAACGGCCCGGGGATCAGCTTGGGGAGCAGGGAGGTTGCAGCCCCAGCCCCAGAGCACCGGGGGCTGCCGCAGGGCTCTTGGGGTGGGGGACCTGGGTCAACTGCTCCCTCCCTGGTCAAACAAGGACTGAGCAGTGCTGATCCGGGGGACCACGGAGCTGGCTTTGGGGAAGATCAGGGCCCAGGCAGTGGAGCTAAACAGCCGGGCCTTGCGTGGCTGCCCCAACCAGGAGAGAGTGTTTGTTGGTGGAAGGCCCGGGGCCCACAGCTGTGGGAACAGAAGAGGCGCAGGCATTCTGCGGGATCCCCAGTGCCCAGGGCACAGATTCGGGGAAACTGCAGTGCCCTCAGAATCCACAGAGTTCACACTAATGAACCCAGAAAAGGCATGAGCACTCCTCAGTAAGCTTTCGGAGGGAGTGCTGAAGAGCACCGGGATCTCGCTCCCTGGGGAGAGGTGTCTGAACGGCTTTGGAGAGATGGGCCCAGCCAACCGGTCCCGGGACCACCGGGTCTTGCGCCGGCACCCCAACCCGGAGAGAGTGATTTTTTGGGTAAAAGGCTTGGTGCCTACAGCCATCAACACGGAAAAAGCGTGGGCATTCTGTGGGATCCCAGGTGCCCAGGCTGTGAATTTGGGGGGAGTGCAAGCCCCTCAGCATCCACAGAGTACACAGCCGTGAACCTGAAGGGTCACGCACACTCCGCAGTGGGCTCCGGAGGGAGGGAGGGAGTGCTTGGGAGCTCCCAGATCCGGTGCCCAGGGCCTGTCCTGGGGCTTTGGGTCCCCGAGACAGTGCACCAGAGGCTGACTAAGCTCTGAACAGGAAGAGGAAAAAGCCACGGCATTCATTCGCCCCTAAGTCTGCTGCAGCCAGCAAAACCAGGAAAACTGGTTTGGCCAGTTTGAAACCAACAAAGGGTTTGTGGGTTTTTTTTGCTTGATTTTTTTTTATTAAGTAACTTTTTATTTTTTAATTCTTATTGTTATATCATTCAATTCCTTATGCTTCTATTTCTTTCTAGTATTGGTCCTTCTCCCTTTCTTTCCAAATTTATCTCTTCATTCCATCCCCTGCTTTTTTCCTTTTTTTTTTGAACCTGCAACTAATAGCATATCTGTATTATGATTTCATTATTCTTACACATTTTATTCCAACAGTATTTTAGTATTTCTCTTCTTTTAGTATAGCCTTCTTTGCTTGGCTCGTTACAATATACCATTTAATAGATTTCCCCTGTTATATCATTCACAGTTTATAGATAATTAACTGTCCTTCATTTGGGTTACATTAGTACACTTCTCAAGGCTCCATACTTCCTATTCTTATTATCTAGATCTTGTAGATACTGTCATATGATTGTTCCTCTAATACTACTGTAAATAATAGCTATTCCATACAATTGTAAATACTATGCAACATCCCTCCCAGACCTTAGCCCACTTCTCAGTTTCCTGAATTGTATTACTATAGTGGTTAATTTTATTCTCTCACACACTACACCTATTTACTACTCTTTACTCTCACCCTACCTCAGAATCTGACTTACCACATCCTCACTGCTTTCTAGATCGAATTCACAATCCTTTCCTTCCCAACAAGAGTCTTATCTTCTTTACATCCTTTCTAATAAGTGGCTAGTGGGGTGGAAGATCACAATTAACACTATACACAGCCAAAGGATCTCCTATCTCTTTTCTACTTCCTGCTACTGTAAATGTCATAGCATACTCTCTTGCTGTCTTAAACAATTTTGCCTTACCCCTCCAACTGATTATAGAAAAGAGTAGGTGGAAGCTGTGAACACTTGGATATCAGAAGGAGACTATACCACTGAATCTCACAGGTACTCTACCACAGAAGTTCACACCATAAATCCAGGGAGCCAGAAGAGATCAATTTAAGAAGCTGAGGCTAGCAAGAAGAGTCTCACGAACAATGAGAAGACAAAGAAACAATCCCCAAATGAAGGGAAAGGAGGAAGCCTCAGAAACAATGCTAAATGAAATAGAGGCAACTCAACTATCAGATTCTCAGTTCAAAACAATGATTCTCAGGAAGATCCACGAACTCTCAATGAGTTACCAGAAACTACAGGGAAGCTACAATGAACTCACTACAAATATATCAACATGAAAAAGGAAATAGAAACTATCAACAAGAGCCAAGAGGAAATGAAGGATACAATTTCTGAACTGAAGAACACAGTACAAGGAATGAAAAGCAGAATCGATGAAGCAGAAGATCGGATCAGTGAGCTGGAGGACAAATTAGAAAAAAGCACCCTGAAAGAGCAAGAACAGGAAAAGAGGCTCAGAAACAATGAAGAGGGATAAAGAGAAATGCAAGACAATATGAAATGTAATCATATCCGTATAATTGGGATACCTGAAGGAGAAGAACAAGAGCAAGGGATAGAAAACCTATTTGAAATGACGGAAAACTTCCCTAATTTGATGAGAGAAAAAGTCGCACAAATCCAGGAAACACAGAGAGTCCCAATCAAGAGGAACCCAAAGAGGCCCACCTCAAGACACATCATAATTAAAATGGCAAAATTTCAAGACAAAGAGAGAATCGTAAAGGCAGCCAGGGAGAAACAGCAAGCAATGTACAAGGGAGCCCCAATAAGGCTAGCAGCTGCCTTCTCAACAGAAACGCTCCAAGCAAGAAGAGAATGGCAAAAAATATTCCAAGTAATGAGAACCAGAGGTTTGCAACCAAGGCTACTTTACCCAGCAAGGCTCTCAATCAAGATAGAAGACCAAATAAGAAGCTTCCCAGACAAAAGAAGTCCAAAAGAATACACCTCCACCACACCAGCTCTGCAAGAGATGCTAAAGGGACAGCTTTAAGGAAAGAAAGGATAAAAGAGAGAGAAACACAGGTATGTAAATGGCAATGAATAACCTTAAACATAAATGGATTAAATGCCCCAATTAAGAGACATAGGATAACTGATTGGATAAGAAAGCATGACCCACACATATGCCGCCTACAAGAGACCCACCTCAGAACAAAAGACCTACACAGGCTGAAAGTGAAGGGCTAGAAACAAATTTTCCAAGCAAACAGACAGGAAAAAAAGGCTGGGGTAGCAATACTCATATCAGACAAAATAGACTTCCAGAAAGGGGCCATAAAGGGAGACCCAGAAGGTCACTTCATAATATTCAAGGGAAGAATCCACCAAGAAGACATAAACAAGTAAATATATATGCTCCCAACATAGAAGCACCCAAATACATAAAGAAAATCTTAGAGGACTTCAAGAAAGATATTGACAGCAACACAATTATAGTGGGGGATTTTAACACCCCAATGTCAAAAATGGACAGATCTTCCAAACAAAA
>CM052540.1:81454299-81473468 GCA_028533065.1 Trachops cirrhosus | reverse complement strand
GGGGGAATGTGGGTGGGAGAGGGTGTTCAGGGTGGAGGGGAATGAAGGGGGGATAATAGGACAACTGTAATAGCATAATCAATAAAATATATTTTAAAAAAAGGCAAACCTTGGGAGACTCATAGATTCAGCTTGATTGCAAATCTAAGTTTTCAAATTTTTATTCCTTCAATTTCTACACCAAACCTGCCTGCTCACCCCATTTTCCTGCAGTCACCCAAAAATGTTCTTTTGGAGTAGACCTTAAATTTAAAAGAAGTGTTGGGGCAGGGGAAAGGCTCCAAACTGGATGGAAGTGGGTGCAGGCTCTCAGAGAGAGCCCGACGAGAGGGAGCTGCTGCTGTGAGAATGTGCTGCTGGAGTTTGGGAAGCCATTCTGTGGCTGCCAAGAATGGCAGAATGGAAAAGCAGAAATAAGCTGGTCTTTCATGATATAATTGAGTTGCCAACTCAACCAACTATGAACTGCCTCATTTTATTATGTGAGATAACATTTCCTTAAAGTTTAAAGCCAGATGAATTGGTAGGTTCTATTTCTTGCTGCTCGTTTTCCCTAAAAAGAGAGATGAATATGTACATGGTTGGAGAAAGGAGGCACCAAGGAAAGGGAGAAACTGAGGCCGGAACAGCTAGGCTAGAAACTGAAGTGTATTTCTAAAGAGAGCCCCGTGAGCAGCTTGACCTTCAGCACAACATAGTGGCTAAAATTGGGGACTCTAGGTATGAGCGCCTGGGTTCAAATTCCATGTCACCACTCACTAGCTGTGCCACCTTGGGCAAGTTACTTAACCTCAGTTTCCTTAGCTGTAAAACAGGATTGTAAATAGCACTACTTCATATGATTTAAGGAGGTGAAATTAGTTAATAATGTGAAGTACCAAGCAGTGCCTATGGGCAATACCTACCTCATAGGAAGTGTACATAAGTATTAGCTATGAGGTAGGTAATATTCAACAAGTTTCATTTTCTCTTTTATATGTTGTAATTCCCCCTTTGTAAAAAAAATAAACTACTTTTGAGATAATTGTAGATTTATATGCAGTTGTCAGAAAAAAGCAGAGGGATCCCAGGTACCATTACTCTGTTTCTCCTAATAGCATTATCTTGCAGCACTATAGCACAGTATCACAGCCACGATAGCGACATCCTTACAGATCATTCCATCGCCACAAGACTCACCCATGTCGCCTTTTAATAGCCACACCCATTTCCTCCCTCCTGCACCGTCCCCCTTAACGCATAGCATTTCTATAATGTTGTCCTTTCAAGAATGTTACATAACATTCTTGAATGTTACAGAATCATGTAGGATGTAAACTCTGGGGACTGGCTTTTTCACTCAGCACATTTCCCTGGAGAGCCGCCCAGGTGTGCTGGGCGTATCAGCGGTTCGTTCCTTTTTTGCCTGTGGTGGGTGTAGTCCACCTATTGTCAGCCATTTATCCAGTGAGGAACATTGGTTTGTTTCCAGTTTTTGGCTGTTATGAATAAGGCTGATGTAAACATTTGTGTAGAGATGGTCACTGTAAGGTTTTCTTAGGCTCCGCTGAGGAAGAAATGCCAGTCAGCCACAAAATCAGGCAGTGTAGAGTTTTACTGGGGTTTGCGCACCTGGGTGAGGTCCTCCGGTCCACAGAGCTGGGCTGGGGGAAATCGCGCCCAAACAAAGAGCATGGTGGGGTTTTATACACCATATCTGGGGGTCTTCTTCATGGGATCTGGAGGATTGGTCCCTCTAGGACAAAGTGGCAGCATATCATTGGTGGTCCTCCTTAGGCTCTGGTTGCTGTGGCAAAGCCCGCTGTTTAGGCTCTCTGGCCTGACGTCAGCCGTCTTTTCTGGGTTGTAGTTCCGCTGCCATTGTGTCCTACCACGCCCACCCTGACAGTCACGTGAACATAAATTTTCATTTCTCTGGGATGGATGGCCAAGAGTGCCATTGCTGGGGCTGTATAGCGGTTGCATATTCAGTTTCAGAAACTGCCAAATAGTTTCTCAAAGTGGCCTTAACATTGCACATTCTCACTGGTGATAGGTGTTTCTTCGTTCCTGTGCGGACATTTGGTGTTGTGGCTATTTCTTATCTTCATCATTCTCATAGGTGTGAGGTGATGTCTTTCTACTATTTAATTTGCATTTCCCTCATGAATTCTGATATTAAACAACATTAAACATCTTTTCACATGCTTATTTGCCTTTTGCATATATTTTTCAGTAAAGTAGCTCTTCATATCCATTTGCTAATTGGATTCTTTGTGGATTTTTTTCTTTTACTTTTGAATTTTGAGAGTTCTTTCTGTATTCTGGATACTAGTCCTTTGTTGAATATGTGGTTTGCAACTATTTTCCCTCAGTCTGTAGCCTGTCTTTTCATATTTTTTAATAGGCTCTTAAAATTTCACTCAAATATTTCAAAGAAAGATGGTTCTTGAAGGAGAAGAGAAGAAGCTGGAAGCTGAGTTTTGGATAATAAGCATTTAATAAATGATATGTTTTCATAATAACACATGTGAGCCAGGAATGCAGGGGAGAAAGAGAGAATGCAATGGAAGGAGGCATTTGCCTCCTCCCTGGCTCTAAGGACACAAAATGGGGATTAGCCCTAGTGAAGGCTCCCACTAGAGAGGGCTGAGGGAAACTGCCCTTGGGAGAACCATTTCCTGGCAGCAGCCAAGAAAGGGACAAAAACAACATGGGGCTAAGGCAGGACCCAAATTCAGCAGGATTAGAAAAACTACCAAAAGAAGAGCAGGATGTTCTGCTTGCCATTCTATGGTAAGGACACACTATATTATCTCAAATAATAAGAATTACAGAAGTAGATAGCTCTGGATTTGCTCAGGAAGACAGACCATCAGGAATCTCAAGATGGAAAAACAAACTTGGGAAAGTAGGCTCTGTCCCCTGTAGTCATTCAGTTCAAGTGTTCTTGGATCAAAGAAAGATAGGAGAGGCTGGAACATGCTGGAAGAAGAAATGAAAGTGTTTAGATTAGCACTGATGGAACTAGAGGGAAGGCGGACATGTTGGGAAACATCCAGTGACTTGAGGGATCAGTATTGCAAATTGGAAAACCTAGCTTCTCAGCCGAGATGCTGACAATGTCTCTCTGCAAAATAAGGGTTTTTGTAAAGTGGGCAGGGTGATTATTCACCTAGATAATAATGTCACATTTCATCTCTTGTTCTTCCAATGACCATTTTTTTCTTGTTGTAAAAATAGGGTACATTCTTTAAGGACAATGTAGAAACTACTAACAAAAATCACTCCAAATTCTGCCACACTAGTGAAGCTACTCTTCACATTGGTTACATGATGTGACATTATTTCAAAAAACATGATACAAAGCTTGAAATTGGTATTCTGCTTTCAATTTCCCCCTTTTTACTATATTATGAACAGTTTTCCTTGTTATTATAGTCAATATAATTTTTAATGCTGCTTAATGGTATATCAAGTAGCTGTAATGTAATTTCCTGAAAAATCTTTCCTATTAGTTGGAAAAAATTAGCTTCTTTTCAGTTTTTGTCTGTTAAAATTAATGCCTTGGTGAAAGCTGCAGGGAGAATATCCATAGTCACTGCTTGCTGAGCATTCACTGTGCCAAATGCTTCACCTCCCACAATGACCCAACCAGGCAGGAGAAATTGCGGTTTATCTGCCTTCTTTGTATTATTAAATTATAAAAAGAAAATAAAGCAATTCAAGCAGAACTAAAGGGATCTGCTGGGAAAGGCTGTAGCCTTCCTCCCCTAGCCCTCCAATTTCATGATCCCATTCCTCAGAGATAATCCTGGTACATTTCTTGTGCATCCATCCAGAAATTTCCGGTACACACCCACACTTACCATGGCACATACTTTACTCTGAAGCTTCCTGTTTCTCTGAGCAACCTACCTCTAACATCTTTCTGTGTTAGGATATATTAATCTCTAAGATGGGGGTGTCAAACTCATTTTCACCAGGGGCCACATCAGCCTTGGAGTTGCCTTCAAAGGGCTGAATGTAATTCTAGGACTGTATAAATGTAACTATGCCTTAATTAGGGGCAAGGAGTTAGGTGCTGCCACAGGGTAGAAACAAAGTGCTGGGCCAGATAAAACAAGGTGGAGGGTCGGATTTGGCCCGTGGGCCTTGTGTTTGCTACCTGTGCTCTAAGACATCTATTTTCTTTCTTTAAAAAAAAATCTATTTACTTATTTTTAGACAGAGGGGAAGGGAGGGAGAGAAGGAGAGAAACACTGATAGTTGCCTCTCATGCGCTCCTACTGGGGACCTGGCTCGCAACCCAGGCATGTGCCCTGATTGGGAATCAAACCAGTGACCCTTTGGTTAGCAGGCTCTCGCTCAATCCACTGTGCCACACCAGTCAGGGTCTAAGACATCTATTTTTATTTTACACTTGAAGAAACTGAAGACTAGGAGGTGACAAAACATGCTGATATTGGTTGAATTATGTCCCTCCCCCACACAAAAGATATGTTGAAGTCCTACCTCCCAGGACCTCAGAATGTGACCTTATTCAAAAATAAGGTCATTGTAGAGCAGGATAACAGCTGGGGAGGGACATTTAGGGGGTGGAGGGATTGAACAAACAGGGAAAAGCACTCGTGGACATGGACAACAGTGATTACTGGGGCCAGAAGGGGATAAGGGGACTAAATGGTAATGGAAAAAATACAATAAAGATTAAATAGAAAAAGAAAGAAAGTAGGGTCATTGTAGATGTAATTAGTTAAGATGAGGCCATACAGGAATAGGGTGGGCACTAATCCAATACAACTGGTGTCTATC
This sequence comes from Trachops cirrhosus, assembly GCA_028533065.1. Classification (NCBI taxonomy): domain Eukaryota; kingdom Metazoa; phylum Chordata; class Mammalia; order Chiroptera; family Phyllostomidae; genus Trachops; species Trachops cirrhosus. The sequence continues at coordinate 81,468,674 of CM052540.1, read as the reverse complement.
GAAAGGGGCAATGTGCACACAGACACAGACATGTGCTGAGGGAATATGATGTGAAGACAGGGAGCTCACCATGTGAAGTCGGTGGATTGCAGAGAGACATCTACAGTGAAGGAGCACCAAGGATTGCGGGGAAACCTCTAGGAACTAGGAAGAAGCAAGGAAGGGGTCCTACAAATTTCAGAGGGAGGATGGTCTTGCCAATGCCTTGATTTAAGACTTCTAGCCTCCAGAACTGTGAAACAATACATTTCTGGGTTTTTAAAATACATTATTTATTTACTTACTATTATTATATTTTTATAAAGCCACCCAGTCTATGGTAGTTTGTTATAGCAGCCCTAGGAAACTAATACTCATGTCAAAGTTTTTGAACTAGTATGTGGCAGAGCTGGAATTTGAACTCAGGCAGGTGTAACCCCTGGGGAAATGCTCTTAATTAAACAGGATTTTTAAAAAAGCACTCACCTGATTTTGCGTGTGCCAGGCTGTGTTCTGAAGGAGGCATCCCTTCCCCGCCCACTGTGGTTCATTTCCTCCCGGAGGTTGTCCGGTGGCTGCCACCAGGGGGCAAGCTTGCACCTTTGTGGACAGAAAGGAAGTCTGTCAGGAGAACAACTTTCTTGTAGCTCCCTCTACACAATCGCCTATAGTTTGGGCCCACCAAAGCAAGAACCACATCAAAAGAAGCGGAGGGCAAAAAAACTTCCGGATGCTCGGGGGACAGAGAACCACGCCTCTGGGGCCTGTGTAAATCTGGTTTACATAGCTCCACCATGGCCTAGGGGACATGTCATCTGTTTTTCATCCAAATAAATCCATTCACACAACATCTTCTAATAAAAAGAAAAAAATTAACGTTTGTGTTATCAATGCTAGTTGTATAGCATGGTGGTCCAGTAGTTCCCCTTTCACGGGAATTGTCTCAGAAGCCACATTGATACCACATGACCCCATACCTCTGACCCTAGCGCAGCTTGAGGTTTTGACATGAGGCTGCAAAGGCTACACTGTTGGCAGGAAGTCTGCAGTCTTGCTTCTGAGTCTCACAGCTCTCCTGGCTCCTGACCCAGCTGGGCCCTCGGCTGCTTAGCCTATCTTTGGATTCTGTAACATAGTCAGTCAATATATTTTTGAAAATACTTCCCCATTCGGTTAAAGCTTGTCAAAGTTAGTTTCTGTCACTTGTAAAACCTGGATTAAAAATATGGATTAGGATGGCTTCAGTAGACAGAAAAAAATATAGGATCAAGTATATTATTTAAAATCATAATGGCAAGAAAAAGATAAAACTAATACAGTCATACAAACAATGAGCACCTAGAAAAAAGAGCCTACTGTGTGTAGGTTCTTAATAAACATTTATTGACTGACTGCAAGAATTAGCTAAAAATATCACAAAATTGAGGAAACAGGAAAGGAGAAAGCGAAGTTGAGCTAAATTTTACTTCTTTCATAGCAATAGAGACAATACAGCTTCAAACTGATGAATCAAGACATAGAAGGTATAATATTACCTAGCATTATAGCGTTAATGCCACAGGTAAAACCAGAAAAAATTATCTGAGGAGTAGAGAGGGTTTTTTTCCCCACATCTTTCTAAACTGGGTATTCTGAACCATTTTTATATTTTGTCTAGGGCTCCAGGCCTGTTTGCAGAAGGTCCAGGTTGGGGACAAAAAGGACTGTTATCCAGGATTCTCCCCAGTCACTCATCAATGGGTGATTCTACCTAGAAGTGGGCAACCTTGTCTCACCTGAACAGAGAGACCCTCAGGTTAGCATCCACTTTGCTCGCCAGTCTGTTAGGGAAAGATGCCATCTCATTATTGTTTGATTTTTATTTTTTTAAAGATTTCATGTATTTATTTTTAGAGAGGGGAAGGTGGGGAGAAAGAGATGGAGAGAAACATCAATGTGTGCTTGCCTCTTGAGCACTCCCTACTGGAGACCTAGCCTGCAACCTAGGTATTGTGCCCTGACTGGGAATCGAACTGTGACCCTTTGGTTTGAAGGCTGGCACTCAATCCACTGAGCCATACCAGCCAGAGCTCATTATTATTAATATTTTTAATTTCAATTTTTTTATTTTACTTATTTTATTTTTTAAATATACTTTATTGATTATGCTATTACACTTGTCCCATTTTCCCCCCTTTTTTCCCCTCCACCCTGCCCACCCCTTCCCAAACCATTCCCCCGCTTTAGTTCATGTCCATGGGTCATATATATAAGTTCTCTGGCCTCTACATTTCCTATACTATTCTTAACCTCCCCCTGTCTGTCTTCTACCTACCATTTATGCTACTTATTCTCTGTACCTTTTCCCCCTATCTCTCCACCCATTCCCCTGCTGATAATCCTCCATGTGATCTCCATTTCTGTGATTCTCTTCCTGTTCTAGTTGTTTGCTTAGTTTGTTTTTGTTTTTGTTTTTGTTTTAGGTTCGGTTGTTAATAACTGTGAGTTTGTTGTCATTTTACTGATCATATTTTTTATCTTCTTTTTCTTAGATAAATCCCTTTAACTTTTCATATAATAGGGGCTTGGTGATGATGAACTCTTAACTTGATCTTATCTGGGGAGCACTGGATCTGCCCTTCCATTCTAAATGAAAGCTTTGCTGGATAGAGTAATCCTGGATGTAGGCCCTTGCCTTTCATGACTTCAAATACTTTTTCCAGCCCCTTTTTGCCTATAAGGTTTCTTTTGAGAAATAAGCTGACAGTCTTATGGGAACTCCTTTGTGGGTAACTATCTCCTTTACTCTTGCTGCTTCTAAGATTCTCTCCTTATCTTTAATCTTGGGTAATGTAGTTATGATGTGCCTTGGTGTGTTCCTCCTTGGTTCCAAATTCTTTGGGACTCTCTGAGCTTCCTGGACTTCCTGGAAGTCTATTTCCTTTGCCAGATGGAGGAAGTTCTCCCTCATTATTTGTTCAATAAGTTTCCAATTTCTTGCTCTTCCTCTTCTTCTTCTCGCACCTCTAATGATTTGGATGTTGGAATGTTTAAAGATATCCTGGAAGTTCCTAAGCCTCTCCTCATCTTTTTGAATTCTTGTTTCTTCATTTTGTTCTGATTGAATGTTTATTTCTTCCTTCTGGTCCACACTGTTGATTTAAGTCCTGATTTCCTTTCCATCACTGTTGGTTCCCTGTACATTTTCCTTTATTTTACTTAGTGTAGCCACCACTTTTTCCTCTATTTTGCAACCAAATTCAACCACTTCTGTGAGCATCCTGATTACCAGTGTTTTGAACTGTGCATCTGATAGGTTGGCTATCTCTTCATCACCTAGTTGTATTTTTTCTGGAGCTTTGATCTGTTTTTTCATTTGGGCCATTTTTTTTTTTGTCTCAGCACACCTGTTACATACAAGGGGCGGAGTCTTAGGTGTTCACCAGAGCAGGGCAACCCACGTCATTGCGTGTGACACTGTCAGTGGGGGAGGTGTCTGAGACGGAACAGTGCTGCTTGCTCTGCTCTCTGCCAGTTTTCAGTCACTTGCCCCACTACCCAGAATCAAATTGGGCCCTTCTGGTGCAGATTCCCGGGTGGGTGGGCTTGTGTATGTTCTAGGACCCTGTGGGTCTCTCCAACAAACTCTCCTGTGAGGCTGGGAGTTTCTCCCACCACCTCAACCCCCACAGGTGTTTTCAATCAGAGGCTTTGAGGCTTTATTTCCCCGAGCTGGAATTCTGGGTTGTGTGGTCTGTCTTGCTCCTGAGTTGTTTCTCCCAGTTTATCTGCACATGAATGTAGGACCACTTGGTCTACAATCCCCCACCTCACCCAGTCCTCTAGCCGCTGCCTTGCTGCAGGTCCTCTCTGCCCATCTGCTCATCTTTACCCCTCCTATCAGTCTGGATGAATGTTTCTTTTTTAACTCCTTGGTTGTCGGACTTCTATACAGTTCATTTTTCTGTCGGTTCTGGTTGTTTTTGCTTTTAAGCTTGTTGTTGTCCTTCTTTTGGTTGTGTGTGATGAGGCACAGTGTGATTGCCTAAGCCTCCCTCTTTGCCAGAAGTCCCTCATTATTTTTTTAATTGGCATTTGAGATAGAATATTTTCTCCTCTGTTTGTAAACCATTTTTTGCATTGTCTTTTCTGTGAGTTGCCTTTTCATGTCCTTCCCACTAATGGAAAGTTCTTTTCTTTCTTATCTGATCACACTATTACTCAGCTCCCTCCTCCAGTGTATTTTTAGCAAACCAGATCTGCTTTAAGTTCTCCTTTCCTTTTATTCGAGCTTCTCTGCTCCCCTCTTCCTCCTGTACCAATTTGAATTTGCAGATGACTCTTAATAACCCTAACACTCATGCTTTGTCTCTGCCCTAGGGAGGAAAATCATATATGTCCATGATGGTATTATACCTTGTACTAGTATAAAATATTATGTAAAATAAACTACTTTTGTCATTTTCAGTTCCTTTTAATTCCCGAAAACTTTTTTTCTCCCTTCTAAATCTTCTGTAAACCCTCTACATTCTCCTGTGGGCTTAGATTTTGGGAGCAAAAGCCAAGAAGTCTTGCTTTTTAGACCTGCCCCAAACCTCCTCAAGGGCAAGAATGTTCCCAGCTAGTTGGCTGCTTGCTTGGGCAAAGGAAAGACCGTGGGGAGAGGGGGAGTGTATAAAAATCCATGACTTAAAGCAAAAAACTGACTTAACCACGTATGTACAAACATAGAAACAGTTCTGGAAGAAGCTGAATCCCAAACTTGTCTGTGGTTAACTTGGGGAGGGAATTTATTTTTAGCTGAAAAAAGTTTTATTGTATTTTTTCCATTATCATTTAGTCCCTTTATACCCCCTTCCCCCCCACAATCACCACACTATTGTCCATATCCATGAGTCTTTTTTCCTTTTTGCTCAGTACCTCCACCCCCAACCCTGCCCCCTGAACTGTCATCCTGCTCTCCATCTCTGAGTCTGTCTCTATTTTCCTTGTTAGTGAAGCTTGTTCAGTAGATTCTGCATTTGAGTGAAATTATGTGGTGTTTATCTTTCTCTGACTGGCTTATTTCACTTAACATAATGTTCTCCAGGTCCATCTGTGCTGTTGAAAAGAGTAAAATTTTCTTTCTTCTTTTTTTTTATGGACGAGTATTCCATTGAGCAAATATCCCATAGTTGTTTTATCTACTCATTTATTGATGGACACTTGGGCTGCTTTCATATCTTGGCTATTGTAAATAATGCTGCAATGAACATAGGGGTACTTATGTTCTTTCAAATTAGTCTTTTGGGCCCCTTCGGATAAATTCTCAGAAGTGGGATCACTGGGTCAAAAGGCAGATCCATTTTTAATTTTTTGAGGCATCTCCATACTGCTGGGGAGGTGATTTTGTTATTTTCTTTGTAAGATTTCTTTTAAAGTTAAGATTATGGGTGGCTTTTACTTTCTTTTCCCCCTCTCAGACATCTCCATCCTTTTAATAATTTTTCATTAAAAAATTTATAGAAAAATGATAACATGGTAAAATTCAAAGAGTAACAAAGTATATATATATGTATGTGTATGTGTATAATGAAAATGAAGTTTCTTTTTACCTGCATCCCCAAAGGCAGTTACTACGACCACTTATGTAAGTTTCCAGTCATGTTCTGTGTACAATCTCTCTCTTGTCTATCTGTCTCTGTCTCTCTCTATCTCTGATCTCTCTCTGTCTCTCTCTCTCATCCTTGACTCTTTTTAACACTAGTGGGTATATAACACTCAGACTTTTATGCCCCCATCAGTGTCTCTTGGAAATTTTTTAATATATGGGCTCATAAAACACCTCATTTTTAAAAATAGCTTTGTAATATTCTTACAGGGAAGCTCTGTAATACAACAAACCTTTTCCCATTGACTGGGAAAATTATTTCCCATTTTTTGCTACTACAAACAGTAAGAAAAAGAAATCTCAGATTTCTTGACCAAACATTTCAGATTTGAGATTGTGTCCACAATTCTTAAAACTAAAAGCCCTGGGTGAAAGGTTTATTTTTTTCTTTTACATTTTAAATTTTGGATTACTATTTCATAATTTTCTTTCAAAGAAATTGTACCAACATGTACACATACCAATAATGTATGCAGGTGTCTGTGTGTATACTTCCTTTAAACCTAGTGTCTTGCCAAGCTTTTTAATCTTCATTGGTCTGATGAAGGAACACTGATATCTCACCGTGTTTCCTTAATCAATGGCAAGGTTGAGCATCTCTTTATATGTTTATGAACCACTTGAATTTTATTTCTTGCAAACTACCTATTTTTGTATTTTGTCAACTTTGTTTTACTGTTGGGTTGTTGGTTTTTCTCTTATTCATATTTAAGAGGTGTTTTTACATTAGGAAAACTATCCCATGCTTTGTTATACATGTTGTGAATATTCTTCCTAATTTACAACTTGTCTTTTGATTTTACATCTTTTTTCTCTTATGGAAATTTAAATTTCTTTACTATTAAAATTTATCGACCTTCTCTTATCACTTCTCAGATCTGTGTGTCTTTTAGAAAGCCTTCCCCTTTCTCAAGGTTGTAACACTTCCTCCATTTTCTAGTATTATAATTGTTTCATTTCTTTTGTTTTGCTTTTGTTTTATTTCTTTTTTTACTTTAATATTTTTGCTCTATCTGGAATTAATTTGATATAAGGAATGAGGTAGGAGCCCAACCTTTAACATCTGAATGGCTCCCCAGGTTTCCTAAAACCCTTTACTGATGCATCCATCTTCTCCCCACTTACTTGAAATGACTCTCATCTCACATAGTGGCTCAGTGATACAAATCCAGCAGATGGTCTTGGCTAACCAAACACTGAGATTCTGGCCAGTTCTTCATTTTACTTGCTGATGTTGTTGTCTTTTAGAAGGGAGAGGAAGTAGCTAGAGGAACCATAGCCTTGGCCCAATTCTGGCCAACCAGGCAGAACGAACTGGTAACGGGAAGCGACAAGAAGCTTGGTAGAAAGTGGCTGTGTCATTCTAGACAGCCTGTCTATTCCTACCACTTTGGTTAACCCCCAACTCCATCCAGCCCAGCTGGAAACATCCCTTGTGGTCAGCATTCCTGACAACCTGGCTCTGTCACTAGCAATATGAAGACTAACAAGCCAGTTCCCAAACACGCTGTCCTCTCTCTTGCCTCCACTTCTCTGCATATGCTCTTCCCTTCTCCTGCAGCACATTCTCACATCTTTACCTAGCTAACTCTTTGTCATCCTTCACATCTCAGTTTAGAGGTTGCTTCCAATGGGAAGCCTTCCCTGATATCCTAAGCTAGAGACTCTATAGTACCTCCTATTCCCTTCATAGTCTTTATCCAAGACTGATGGAATAGGGATGGGAAAGCCACACACATTCCAGGGGACTGATGGTCTGGAAAGAGGCCTGGAATAAATTCTAAGCAAACATTTCTCAAAGTCTATATATTCTCATAGGACCAGAACTGGCTGCATAATGTGTGGGGCTCAGAGCAAAACAAAACGGAGGGGTCCTTTGTTCAACAATTACAAATTTTAAGATAACAGCAGAGCATTAAACCGAGTCCAGGGCCCTTCCAAGAGAGCTGAGTCTTTTGAGATTGCAAAGGGTGCATGTGTGTTGTAGTGAGTATAGAATGTTGTCTTCCACCGAAGATATGTCCATGTCTTAATACAGGACCCCTGTAAGTGTGACTGTATTTGGAAAGAGAATCTTTACAGATGCAACTAAGTTAAAGATCTTAGAGGTGAAGGGGCCACCTGGATTATATGGGTGGACTTGAAATCCAAGGACACATGTCCTTCTAAGAGAAACAGGGGAGATGAGACAGACAGAAGAGGAGAAGGCGATGTGAGATGGAGGCAGAGATGGGAGTGAGGTGGCTACCAATCAGTGAAGCCAAGGAATGCTGAAAGCCCTCAGAATGTGGGAGAAGTGAGGATGGGTACTCACCTACAGGCTCCAGAGGAAGGATCGTTCTGCCAGCACACTGCCTTGAACCTTCTGGTCTCCAGGACAAAGAGAGAATAAATTTCTGTTATTTTAGCCACCCAGTTGAGTTGATCTGTTATGGCAGCCACAGGAAACTAACACATATGAAGCCAGCTCTGCTAAGACATTTGTTGAAACCATGAGGAAAGGAAAGGTTCCCTTTTGAGGGGTTTTACTGAGCCTGTAAGACTGTTCTCTGAGCTACCAGGGCCACTACATAGGCACAACCTGGCTTCAAATGAAACCAGCCCAGGAAAGCAGAACCAAGAGATGAAAGAGACAGTGATTTCTAAAGACTCTGTTGGAGAACCTGGATCAAACTGTGCCTGAAGATGACAAGATCTAGCCATGGATATTTTAGTTACGTGAGTCTAAAATTTCTGAAAATATAAAACACTTCCTTAATTCAGTTTAAATTCAGCAATTCAGCTTTTGTCACTTGCAATGGAAAGAGTCCTAACTACTACTGAAATTTCAGACACTTCAGGGAAAAAGTTATCCAGAATTTCATACAATGAGGTTTGGAAAGGAAGCTAGCTCAAGAAGTTTGGGACATGTTTACAATCACAGATAAGGACAAAGAGGAGGAGGCACCCAACAAATGACAATGACCATATGAGGGGCTCTCCAGTGAGGGCATGTCTGAAAGATAAAGAAAAGGACAAGCAACCAAAGACACAAACGAGGCAATACGTAAATTGCTAATAGGAGTGCCGAGAATTCTAAAATAGTCTCAGCGCTTACACTGCTCACAGCCAAGGACCACAAGAATTCCTTGTTCATGTCAGAGTATAATGTCAAAGGAGAGGAAGACTGCCTGATGCTGTGTCATATGGATGGAGGAAGACAGTGAACTTGACTATTCACATACCTCGTATTAGTGGAATCAAACAGTATTTGTCATTTTGTGATTAGCTTACTTCACTTGTCCTCAAGGTTCATCCATGTTGTAGCATGTGTCAGGATTTCCTTCCTTTTTAAATATGAGTAATATTCTACTGTTTGTAACACATTTTGCTTATCCATTCATCTATTGATAAAGATTTAGATTGCCTCCACTTCTGTTTTTAAAAATTTTTATTGTTGTTCAGCCTACTTCTTGACTATTCTGAATATGGCTGTGCAAAACATCACTTTGAGACCTTGTTTTCAATTCTTTTGGATACATACTTATGTGTATAATTTCTGGATTATAGAGTAATTCTATTTTTAATTTTAAAGGAAACTTCATGCTGTTTTCCACAGTGGTTGCACCATTCTGCATTCCCACCAACAGTGCACAAGGCTTCCAATTTCTCTACATCCTCACCAACACTTATTATTTTCTATTTTTTTTTAAATAATGGCTATCCTAATGAGTGTAAGACAATATCTCATTGTGCTTTTGGTTTGCCTTTCTCTGATGATTAGTGATGTTGAGCATCTCCTAACAGGCTTTTCGTATGTCATTTGTATGTCATTTTCAGAGAAATGTCTATTCAGGTACTTTTCCCCTTCTTAATTCAGTTTTTTTTATTACTTATGGTTAAGCTGTAGTGTGTTTTTTTAAAAAAAATATATATATATTCTGGTCCTGGCTGGTATGGCCCAGTGGATTGAGTGCCAGCCTGTGAACTAAAAGGTCACTGGTTTGATTCCCAGTCAGGGCACATGCCTGGGTTGCAGGCCAGGTTCCCCATTGGGGAGCATGTGAGAAGCAACCACACGTTGATGTTTCTCTCCATCTCTTTCTCCTTCCCTCCCATTCTCTAAAAATATATAAATAAAATCTTTAAAATATATATATATATTCTGGATATTAACCCTTTACCAGGTAGATGATTTTCAAACATTTTCTCCTACTCTATAGGTTGCCTTTTCATTCTATTGATTGTGTCTTTCAATGCACAGAAGTTTTCAAGTTTAATGCAGCCCCAGGCATATTTAGTTTTGTAAAAACTGCTATCCCCTTTTCCAGAGTGGCTATACCATTTTATATTCCCACCAGCAATGTATGTATGATTCTGTTTCTCTGCATTCTTATGAGCATTTGGTGTTATCATTATATTTAAATTTTAGCCATTCTGTTATGTGTGTGGTGATATATCATTCTAGTTTTAATTAGCATTTCCCTCATGGCTAATGAACATATTTTCATGTGCTTATTTGTCACATGTACATTCTCTTCCATGAAATGTCCATTGATGTCTTTTGCCCATTTTCTAATTGGGTTGCTTGTTTTTTCTCATTGTTGAGTTTTGAGTGTTTTTTAAATAATATTTTCTAGATACTAGTCCTTTATGTGTTATGTGGTTTGCAATATTTTCTCCCAGTCTATAGTTTGTAGTTTCACCCTTTTAACAAGATCTTTCACATTTTTAATTTTCATGAGGTCCAATTTGTCAGATTTTTCTTGCTTTTGGTGTCATATCTAAAAGCTGTATAATACACCCCCTCCATTTTTTACTTGTTCTAGAGAACTGTCACTTCCATTATTTCAGAAAAATCTTGTTCACCCTGTGGGGTTTGTTGGAATGGAGACTAACAATGGTATCGCCAGTCAGAATGATCTGTCTCCTCGGCCAGAGAGATTGGTTCAGGGATGGATGGCTCTCCCGAGCTGGATCATCGGCATTATTCCTGACACTTTTGCAAGACCTTTAGAGAAGGATGCTGTTTACTTCTCAATGTGGAGAGAGACTTTCTGAGAAAATGAGCAGAACCAAAGGATGGAGAGAGAGAAAGGGTTCCTGTCTTGTCGTGTGAGCTGCTGAATGCAGGTGTGTTTGAAGCCAATTCCCTTTTGATGTTTCAATGATAAGGGCCATGAACTCCACACCTCCACTCGTCCCCACCAAGCTGGTTTAAATTGGGATCATGAGACATTTAATCACAAGAATTCTAGGTAATATCGCAGTCTATATGTATTATTCCTCCTTTCTCCTATTGATTTCGCTCTTCAGCTCACCACAGTCTGCTCTTCACCCTACCACACTACTGATACTGTTCTTGCTAAGGTGACCACTGACAAAATTTTATGGTCTCCTTTTAGCCCTGCCAGTTCTGATCCTCTCTGCCATATATGACATTAAGTAAAATCCTCCCTTCCTAATATTCCTATGATATCTTTGTCTTCTTTTTCTTTCTTGTCTCCCTTAGGGCTATAATACTGGATAATGACTTTTATACATCAGAGCCCATGAAAGGCACCATGACACAAATTATATCATTACATAGAGCTTAAACCTTACATCTTCTTCACATACTGTGCATTTTATACCTTCTCCTTAACTATGTATGTGTGTATTTGGATTTTTGGACTCCAGAACTGAGCAATGCTTGTCATTTAATAAACCCTACAATATATTAAGGATGCTTAAGTCTGCATTTGATTTTTGGGTAGTCAACCCTCACAGTTGGCTCATTTTAGGCGTGCAATCAGTCAGGACTTCTTCACAAAAACTTTTTTTTATATCCACCCAATTTGGGATGTCTGGCTCTGGATGAGCCATCTTTTGTTGTCTGAGAACTGATCTGCCCTCTCTTAATGCTTCAATTGATATGCAAAGGTAATGTAATGCCAAATTGACTATCTTAAACAGAAAGGAAAATTAATTACCTCACATAACAAGAACTTCCTAGGCAGCAGCTCCCTTGGGCTAGCAAATTCACTGGGTCATTGTCATCATTGGGAATCCTCATTTGCCATCCTTAGTCTAGCATTATTCATGGTCCCAACAGGGCTAAAGTATTAGGCATCCCTGTGATAGGTTGCAAAGAAGGCTACACTATTTTTATTTTAAGCTACTCCCATCAAGACATATACTCATTTCTCCTGTAGTCAAGGCTTAGCCATGTGGCTTCCTTTGGTCAATGGGGCAATAGTAATTTGATACATGAAGACACTTGAAAAATGCTTGTACATTGGAATTCCCCCCACCCCTTGCTGTTTAGAACTTCAGACACTAGTTAATGAAGCTTGGGCTAGTTTACTGATAAAATAGAAATGAGCTTCCCTCACTCCCCAGCTAACTTCCTGTAGATCAACTAGCTTGTCAATTGTCAGCCATGTGAATGAGGCCAATCTAGACCATCCAGCTTTAGCTGAGTGGCCTGTATCAGAAGAACCACATGGCCAATCCACAATATCACCAGAATAATGAGGATTCTGTATTAAGTCATTAGATGTGGGGGTGGTTTGTTATGCCACAAGCTAATTGATAAAATCACATACAGACACAGGAACATACAGTAAAGGGGAGAGTGGCTATCTTGACACTGTATCTGTTTTAGCTCTGAGAAATGTTTCCTTATGCATCATTGGTTAGAACTGCACCAATGTCTATTCTTAAACCCCTCATGTTTGGCTTGGAAAAGCCCTGAGGCCATGCAGAGAAGAGTAAGTAGACTGCTGTCTCCCAAACAGTGCTCTGCTGAAAAACTAGAGCCCTTCTGTCTTTTTGGCAGAGCCCCACTTGGAGGAGGGACAATGACTAAAAGAGCAATGGGTTTTCTGTAGGCATGTAGCAGACATCTTCTGTAGGTGGGCCGCCAGCAATTGCATTTCCTGATTTTCCTTACCTTCCCCACCTTCAATATGACTGCTTAGGCTAGGGATGCACTGGGGAAAAGACTAGTCAATGAGAATCTCTTTCTGGGTGTTTAGAATTGAGAAGATGTGCTAACCCCTGTGGGGGATGAAAACTGTATCAGGTACACTGAGGGGATGGAGGAGGCTCTTTTTACAAGTGTGTGTGTGTGTGTGTGCACGCGCGTGCACGCACCCACGCGCATGTGGTGGGGGAAAGAGAGAGAGCGAGAATCTAGTTACATTTTTCTGTTTTCTAGCCCTAGTCTCTCCTGGGACCTGGCTATACTGCTGCTCTTGGTGCATGAGCCACTTCTGTAATTCTTATAGTAATTTTTCCTTCATTTGCTTGAGCTAGCCCTAATGAGCTCTGTTACTCACAGGAAAAGTGTTTTAAACACATTGTTCTTATGCAAAGATGCCCAGTGTTACTTATAATAAGGTAAATACAAATTAAAAATTACACTCAGATACTATTGATCACTTACCAGATTGGCAAAAGAAAAATATCTACCAGCTTCTTTGGTAAGGCTGTGGTAAGGCACTGGCATCATGACTGGTGTGAGGGCAAGAGGTTTCACAGCCCTTGTGGAGGGCAAGCTGGCAACATCTATCAACCTTGGAAATGCACTTATCCTTTGACCTCACAGTTCTTAGTTCTGGGATTTATTCTGCAGATGCACTACTGTGGGGAGAAAATGATGTGTGTACCAGATCATTTACCGTAGCACTTTTGTCTTAGTAAAAGTTTGGAAACAACTCAAGTGTTCACTCATGAGGCATTGGTTTAACTGTCTAGATACCTTCAGACTCAGAATACTGTGCAGCTTTAAAAATTAATAGAGTTCTCCATGCTCTAATATGGAAAGGCTTCCAGAGAGATTTTTAAAAATATATTTTATTGATTATGCTATTACACTTGTCCCATTTCCCCCCTTTATTCCCCTCCACCCTGTTCACTCCTTCCCACTCCATTCCCCACTTTAGTTCATGTCCATGGGTCATATATGGTCATATATATAAGCTCTCTGGCTTCTACATTTCCTATACTATTCTTAACCTCTCCCTGTCTATCTTCTACCTACCATTTATGCTACTTATTCTCTGTACATTTCCCCCCTCTCTCCCCACCCATTCCCCTGCTGATAACCCTCCATGTGATCTCCATTTCTGTGATTCTCTTCCTGTTCTAGTTTTTTGCTTAGTTTGTTTTTGTTTTTGTTTTAGGTTCGGTTGTTAATAACTGTGAGTTTGTTGTCATTTTACTGATCATATTTTTTATCTTCTTTTTATTAGATAAATCCCTTTAACATTTCATAAAATAAGGGCTTGGTGATGATGAACTCCTTTAACTTGACCTTATCTGAGAAGCACTTGATCTGCCCTTCCATTCTAATTGAAAGCTTTGCTGGATAGAGCAATCTTGGATGTAGGTCCTTGTCTTTCATGACTTGGAATAGTTCTTTCCAGCCCCATCTTGCCTGCAAGGTCTCTTTTGAGAAACCAGCTGACAGTCTTATGGGAACTCCTTTGTAGGTTACTGTCCCCTTATCTCTTGCTGCTTCTAGGATTCTCTCCTCCATTTTTACCTTGGCTAACGTAATTATGATGTATCTTGGTGTGTTCCTCCTTGGGTCCAACTTCTTTGGGACTCTCTGAGCTTCCTGGAAGTCTGTTTCCTTTGCCAGATTGGGGAAGTTCTCCTTTATTATTTGTTCAAATATCTTTTCCACTTGTTGTTCTTCCTCTTCACCTTCTGGTACCCCTATAATTCGGATGTTGGAATGTTTAAAGATGTCCTGGAGGTTCCTAAGCCTCTCCTCATTGTTTTGAATTCTTATTTTTTC